>JAOWCC010000936.1:71569809-72769809 GCA_030867875.1 Actinernus sp. WN-2022
TATACAATTAAAAATGTTCGCCTTCAATTGATTCTTAAATACAATGGGATTGTCAAGTTCTCTAATGTTCGTATTAAGGTCATTCCAGGCATTAGAGCACTGGAAAGAAGTTCTGAAAGTTCCCCAATTAGTGCGTGAGGGGGGTCTTCGCAAGTCTCTCTTATTTCTTGTGTTGTAATTATGAATTGTATCGCCATGTTGAAGATTAAAGTCATAATCAATGAGCCCATTTAAACATTTATAAACAAAGAGACAGCGATCGAATATACGTTTGGACTCGAGAGTTGACCATTCTAAATCAGAACATACAATGTACTAGATACATGTACAGTGTATGAGCATTTAAACAGCGATTTCCATCAGAATTTCTAACTCAGAAATTACTTGGAAATCCATATGGTCTGGACTTGATCTGTCGCTCTGTTATTATTTTAATGATGGTAACTTGCCAGAATTGTAGACTGCATAAGCTGTGCACCTTCTTATAATGCCATTAGAATCTAAGCAACTGGAGTTCATAACTGGGACACTGCTTCCTTCCTTTGTCTTATTTTAATTAACTGTCTACAAATGGTGATGTACATCCTGTGATATATTCGATGTCACTAAAATGTATGAATTACATTGTAACATCAAACAAATATTGACGGCTACATGTAGGTTTATTAAGTGTCACAATCATTAGCCTTTTGCTAAATGTATTATACTGCAAAAAAAAGCAGATTGAAAATGTGTGATTTTGAAACTTAGGGAATTTAAAATTTCTTCAAATCTGGCTGATTGCAAAATTTATAGCATAATTATTAGACATAACATCTGAGAAGGAGGAGTTTGACAAAAATCTTGCATGTGAGAGCTACATTGTAATTAACACAAGTGAATTATCTAAAATTCAATGCTATTCTCTTACCCAAAGGGCCATTCGAAGCATGGTCTCAAAATATTAACATTGAAGCAAGTACTGAAAATATCTGTTGTAAAGTCTTGCACAGACTCCATAGCAAAGAAGGAACTTCACTTTCGGGCACAATACCCAGTCACTTCGCTTGCCAATAATATCCAATGATTGAAACTTGATCTATGCAATTTGCAAGTCATATCCTATTTATCTGTCAATGACTTATGGAATATACCCATAAAATTAAGGTTACAGGACACTTTCTAGAGCTGCCAGAATGAGAAAACCTAGCTGTACAGAAGTAGAACCAGATCTACCATGTGCATAAATAATTGATCCATTTTTCACCAATGTTTGAAGTTCATAGCAGGTATAGGGAGATCTTAACAGGTGGCACATTGTTCAAGTCTCAGAGAATTGATGATATCCCACATAACAGGGCCTGGGTAACTTAAATACCAATATTGTAACTCTGAATTCTGAATCATAAAATTGGAAAGCCCTAGAAGAATGTCTCATTTTTGTAACACACTTCTTATCAAAACTCATGGCACTCTTATTTCAAGTACTTTGGCAATATTTAGGTCTTTCATTGCATTAAAGGGTGTAGCTGTTTATCTACATGTAGATACATAGACACTGATCTGTCATCACTTGATTGGGCTGTGGATGTTGTGCTGCAGGCCACTTGGTGACTAGCAAATAAAATCTAGTTGCCAACCAGTAAATATTAGTAGGTATGCAGAGTTGGTGACTAATTGGTAAGGTTTAGTCACCAAACACATTATTTTTTAGTTGCATTGCTGGGACCATATCAGTCACAATTTCCAGGCTGCCCTGTATGGTAAGATTGCTGGACTACAAAGCAAACACTTTGGGAGTGAGAGTTTTAAACTAGTTTTTTAAATCTTAATTCACAGTACATGTAAGTTGTGTTCAAAATCACATCATGATTGTGTCAAACATGAGTTCAAGTGTTTGACCGTGTATCAAAACACTGAAAAAGCAAATGAATCTCGCAGGGCAAGGGCAAACATGCAGAAAGAGTTTTTGATACGACTTCTCACATGAATACAGGTATTGTATTCATAAATCATTAGGAAGTGTTTTGCCTGGTATTTTGTTGCATACAATCATTGATCACAAGGGTTGTGATTGTTACTTTCTCATGGTCAGAAGACAGAAGACTAGCAACCAGTAACTAGCAAGGTTCAAGTCACACTCCAGACATGGGTTTTTATTTCCTTCTTTTCCTAATGCTTATTAAAATGCAAGCTTATTAAAATGCAAGTCTCTTGATCAGTGTTTCTTCCCAAATTTGATGTTTACTACATGTATATTCCTTTCATGCAGTGGCCATTTTTTGCTAATAATACTGTAGCTTTTGCACTTCCAGCCTCGTCTCTGTGTCGAGTTTAGAAGTGCAACAACAAAGGTTTTTATTCTCCTGGGACGCAACATGGCTGCAGCATGATAAAGATCTTATAGTAGGACTGATGGTGGCACATACAGTACATGTATGTACAATAACAATATTTAAACACCAAGCTAAATGAAGTCATAAATAATATATATACAGTCGTTGCTGTTAACGTTGTCCTAGACAAATGCACATATGGATTTATAGCCTTTGTTCAGTTTGCACTTTTTACATAAAGAATGGTAATCAGCCGTGAACGCACCCTTTGTATTTGGTAACAAAGAGCCACGGTGGTCTAATGGTTAACGCTCTTGCTTTCCAGTTCGAAGCCCCAAGTTCAAGTCTTAGTATCGGCATTGTATCTTTCTTTTTTTCTTTTTTCTTTTTTTTCTTGTTTTTTCCCCCCCTTGTTTTTTTGTTCTGTTTACATGTGTTTCTTTTGCAGTTTATTTTTTGACATTGGATAAGAACAAGAGACCATACATGTAGGTGATGGTCTCTTGATAAGAACGGACGCTGTAGCTAAAATAATACTGCATGCATGCATGCATGTCATCCTGAAATGGTCTCAATTTTTCCCAGACTTTCGAAGTAGATAATTATACCAGCACTGACTGAGTATGCCCAAATTACGCTACTTTCGTTTAGAACGGTGTAGCAATTTTTTTACGCTGTGCCGGGCTTATGTTGTGGTTCAATTTTATCTTTGGTTCAAAACTTTTGAACCAGTACAATTTTTTTGAACCAGTACCATTTTTTTGAACCAGTACCATTTTTTTGAATGATTACCATTTTTTTGAACCAGTTCAAATTTTATTTACAAGTGTGAACTTGTAGTTTGGGGTAAGGTTTATGATAGGCTTTCCATGTAAGAAAATAGCATAGTAAGTTATACGGAAGTAGTTTGGAATAAAAATACCTTTATACTGCTTGTTTGTGTTAATCTTTTATTTTATAGCTGGAATGTACTGGTAACACAGTTACTTTGCGCATTGATGTATTTTAATATGAATATAAACAGTTACAGCATTTCTTTGAGTCGGGGTGGCGCAAAAAATTGGTGCCATATTATCTCGCTCTTGCTCTGAGAGTTTTTCTCCGGCTTCCTTGATCCATCCACAACAGCTAACACGCTAAATTCCAATTTGATCTGTGGATTAGTTAGAAGTATGTTGTTTGCGTACTCGCATTTTCTTCTACTTCGAGTACTAATTCTAGTCAGAGTTTTTTATTCCATTTGGTAAGCTGAGTCTAACAAGTACGAGGGGTTACTTCAAGATCATTTATACTCGTTTAATACTTTAAGATATTCTTTATTAGCTCTTTCGTAGAAGTCTTCTTCCAGATACAATGGTAGTCAGGTGATTCGCTTTTCTTTTGCATTTTTTTAGCTCAGCCGCAGCTGTGATTACTCTGTAAAAGTCGGCTCGGTTGACACAGTTTGTTCAGTTTCGGCAAAGTCGATTTCACACGGGCGTAGAGGGAGGTTGAGTTTGAGAGTTTTTCTTGAGAACCCTAGCTCTAGGTGGGTAAGATCTTGTTTACTGACCGGTTAGGTTTTTTTTATGGTTCAGGGTAGGGTTTTAGTTAGTTTAAAATTCCCAGCATAATTTTCCCACAAGTAGCCCAAGCTGAAATTTGCTGTAACATGGCACAGACATAGTTAAGGAACACAAGAAGACACTGTATAGGTTTTTGTCAAGTTTTATTCAAGATTTACATTGTACATGGAAAACTAAAAAATTCCATACAAATGCTGTTAAATATTATACAGATCCCAAGCTTGGGCTACCTGTCAATTGTCTGTGACACCGCGAACTCAACCTCCCTCTACGCCCGGGGGAAATTGTCTCCCGTTTGTTTCGAAGTACGAGTGGAGCCGTAAAGTACATCTGATCATCTATAAACAATGTATTTTTCTGGATTTAGCTTTCTTACTTCCCCTGAGTTGCTGCAGTTTTCATAAAAGAATGCAGTCAACACAAACTTCGTCTGTTTAAAAAGGGGTCGTATAATACAGTTTTGTCCGTGTTGTCGTCCATGTAATTTTATTTCCAAGTCCGATTTGCGAATAAAATTAAGAGACTGGAAACAAATTAGCATAAGGAGAGGGACTGGGTTCGACGATTGTCACCTATAGAATAAACGGTGGTGTAAAACTCAACAAGCGCTTCTGTGGCGGCCAGTGCGTTAATCGACTGGATTATCATCTACCAGGCGTTCCTCGTAATCCTGTCTCAAGTTAAGCCCGACCAGGTGAGGTTAGTAAGTGGATGGGTGACTGTCAATGTAAGTGGTTAGTAACGTGTGTCAGCGGGGACACGGGAAAAAGGGGATGGGACTGGGGAAGGGAGGGTAGAAAGTAGAGAGAAGAGGGTTGACAAAAAAATATTTTGTAGGGGAGGGGTGGGTGGAATTTTCTTTTTCTTTATAAAAACCCCCCCAAAAAACTAAAAAATTTTTTTAATGAATCCCAAAAAAATAACAAATCTCTTTTTAGAATCTTGTAAAAATGAACCAGTTCAAAAAAATGGTACTGGTTCAAAAAATGTGTACTGGTTCAAATATATTTGTACCAGAGGTAATATTTGAACCACAACACTTACATGTACATGTATATACCAGAAACAGTTTTGAAAATACTAGATACCCACTGATTCAAAGTATTATATCTTTGTTTAGAAGTAGGAAGCGATTTTAGCAGGTGTTATGAATTTCATTCGTACTGATTTTCTGAACTTAGGCAGCTCATATTTTTTTCCCCGAGATTTCGAAAACATTGGCCGCGAGGCACGGAGACAGTTTTGAAATACCAGGCAGTCCAGAAATTGTGCAAAATTCTCTTTGAAACCCATAGTAATGCTTGCATAAGTTGACGAAACTTTTTTCTTTGTGAGGGAAGAGAACTCAAATGGAATTAAAGCAGTGTACTCGGCGTAAGGTTTACTAGTGTTTGACAAACAATCACAAACTTTTGAAACTTTGCCATGGACGATGTCGATGTTCAAAATACTACATTCCCTGCGGCAGTCGAAGCTTTTGCAAAAGAAATGTTCGAACAACCCTTAATAAAATATATGTGGCTGATGGGTGTCCTAGGCATTTCAAAGGTTAAAAAGAACTCCGTTCTTGTAGTCACGTTTGAAATAAAAGCTTTTAAGGAATGCAGTCAGAAGAAAAAAAAAGGGGAAAAAGAAATGAAAAAATCTTCGGAGTGAAAAAACAAGACGCGATGCCGATACTGAGACTTGAACTCGGGGCTTCGAACTGGTAAGCAAGAGCGTTAACCATTAGACCACCGTTGCTCTTTGTTACCAAATACAAAGGGCGCGTTCACGGCTGATTACCGTTCTTTACGTAAAAGGTGCGAACTGAACAAAGGCTATAAATCCATATGTGCATATGTCTAGGACAACGTTAACGGCAACGACTGTATATATATATATATATATGTACATGCATAAAAATACATGTACATGTATACATATTCAGTCTAAAAAATAAATGTTATCAGAGAACATACAATACTTGATTAAAAATATACATGTACATGTATATGAAAAACTATAACAATACAGTAATGATAATGGCGATACTGTTAAAAATCTAAATCAAAAAGACATCCAGTTTCTTCTTACAATTGTAAAAATACATTATCACTAAGCCCACTAAAGTGGTTGTGGAATATGGTACATGTACAATTGTATGTCATACCACACACTCCACATCTGTCTTTTTGGCGTTACATAAATTAAATGTTAAAACTGTGGGCCATTATAAAATGTTGACAAAACATGTACCATAGTTTTCACTGGAAATGGATCAAAACATGTACTTTTTTCAAAGCCGTCTGAAATAAACTCTGACCAGTAACTCATGAGAAATTAGAAATTAGAAGATAAGGGATATTTATAAAATGCACTGGCAGGAAAAGAAGAAAATCATGACCCTAATGGATATCCTACTTAAAACATACACATAGAGATACTGAGGTTAACCATAATAATAACATGGCAATAATAATACACAATATCTCAACCATTTTTAGTTGACTATTACCCAAATAAAGGGGGATTTTTTGTCAGCCCTGTATATTATGGTACGAAAGGAACAACATTGAATTAACTCTGGCATAAACCTAACATGGATTTTACTTAAATATTATTTGTAAGGCATGTACGTGTATTACAAGGCCACAGTAACAAAACCAGTTTCCTTAAATTGCACACATACCTGTAGTATACATGTATATCAAGCATGGTTCTTAAATTTGAGTTTAAGATCTTGTTGTTCCCAGTGAAATGTTTTTCCAGCCACAATAAATGGATGTGAATTGAATACAGCTTCAGTGTTATTATATTCATTGTTTATGCTAAGTAGCTGTGGCTGAGGAGTGTTGTGTAAACAGGAGCAGGTAAAGCCTTTTTACATATTAAATATTCTTGCAACAAAACTTCATGACTTGCACATTACAATCATGTTGTAAATATTCTCTCTATAAGGTTCGAATAAAAAATTTAAACCCACATCATAAAAAATGTTTGTTTGTTTGGAACCTACATGTACATGTACAACAAGCGAAAATTTCCAAAGTAGAACATACATATAATCAACTTTTACATACATCAACAGGTGCAAAACCAATAACTAGATCCGAGGTGTTCCACAAGGCCTAACCTTCACAATTTATAAATACAATAGCCTATTTGTGGCATTAAAATATGCAGATATTTTATCCGCAGACATTATCTGTTACGAGAAGAAGCTGAAGCTTGAGGGAAACTGTGAGCTTTGAGGAACAGATAATGTACAAGGACAAATAGATGTACATGTACATGTATCAGGGCATATTTCAATGCCACAACATTGTGGTTATCATCCTTCAAATATTTTCTTTAATGTGCGCTTATACAGGGGGTCTTTTCGCTGATATTTCCCACTCGTGGAGAGAAAATATTGGGTCATGTGATGCATTCAACCAATCACGTGTGAGAAAATATTTGATGGGTTATAACAGTGGTTATGCTCACTTTAGTTTACATTGTACATTGTGCCATTTCCCCTGACGATTTCAACACACATGTATTGCAGCACACAATGTACATACTAGCATGCATGTCGATCAATAAGAGAAGTCACATGCTTGTTTTGTTCAAACGATTTGTATTGAATAGCTCTGTAGTACATGTCACCTCACAGAAAAAAGGGAGTGGTTATTGTATTTGTTTCTACTCACAATTTTTAAAAACAACTTGCACCACGAATTTCGAACCCTGGCTCTGAATAGCACATGAACATTTAAAATACTTTGAATAACACTGTAAAGGCTGTCCCATAATTGTATAAACAATTTTAAACTTTAGTTAGCAAATACACGAAAGAAAACATACATGTAACTACCGGTACATGTAAACAAAATTTGAAAATAAATTTGAATTTGTTTAAAATTATTATTAAATAATAATGATAATTGCAAGCACACAGCAACATTGCTAATTTACATAAGAATCACCTAACAAGAGAGTGGAAATTATCTAAAGTCTACATGTTGTACAAACAGCCATATCACAACTTTCTGTGTAATAAACTTTTTATAACTATCACAACTCAGCTAGTCAGCAACATAAAGGAAAAAATAATGTTCTCTCTTTGGATGAGTCAACAAGCGTAGCACAAAGAAAAAGAGAAGTTAGTTCCAAATTGATAGGAAGCACTGCCTATTGTTTGTGCTGTCAAGTCAATCAGATCTTGCTAGATTAGTTCAATACATGTACAGGGCCTCTGATATTGTGCGATGGTGCGATCCCGCACAATTGATCACAAATCGCATCCGATCGCATAATTCGCAAATTTTCGCACAATCGCGCATAATTCTTACAAATAACACAATATGAGTCAATAAAAATGGTACAACCTTGTGACAGTTGTCTTTGTGGTGCTTTATAATGCAATTTCACAGTAATTTACTGCCCAAAACATCGCAAGAAAGGACAAGAAACGATCACCATTCGATACGTCCATTCGATTTTGTCAACGAAAACGTCCAGGCGTTCTTGCATTGCTTCACGCGCCAGGGATCTGGTACTGAATTAATTCTAAAGTGTATTCTCATTGGTGCATAACGAAGTGTTGACCACTCAGAATCATTGATATATTCCATGTTATTGTTTGCTGTAAAATAGTCGCTTTTTCGCGCGAATCTTGATCTCATCTGCTTGTAAACACAATGTATTTCTTGTCGTTTTTGCCTGAAATTTACTCAAATGGATAAGTTTTTAGTGAAATCTGCTGGAATTTCTTCCGAGAAGAAAAAACAAGCCCATCTACCGACAAAAATTACAGCTTCAGAACGCGCTAAAGGCTACGTAATGTGTGCAGAAGAGAGTTTTTTTCTCCTTAGACCATGTATAATAGCTTAAAATGAGCTAAAAAAAAAAGCATAATTTGCCACATAACGAGCCCTGAATTGCCGCATAATTTCCGATTTTTTATCACACTTTATCGGAGGCCCTGCATGTATGTAATGAGCATCTCATTTATAAGGGAAAGTGTTGGGATTATTCAGTTATTGTGGTTCTGGTCTGACTCACTCAAATGATGTCTAATTTTAGGTAATTTAGGTAAGCTGGATGTAAAGTATATGGGGCTAGCTGATTAGAACCATTCCACCGCATACACTGTGTGTTGATCTTAAGATTAGGAACTTAACTTTTTGCTTACAACTCCAATTGAAGAGTGAAAGAAACCAGCACACTGTTTTTGAGTTATCAATAAACTTGTTGAGCATGCATGTTTTAAAAATCTGTGTTTGTGCATTACTTCTCTGCTAACCCAGCAACAATGTTTCTGCAGTAATGTTTCCTCATTTGCACAGGCCTTTATACCTTCACATGTCAGATAAAGGTCCTCATAAAATCATACAATGTAGGCCCTTGGCCCTTGGGTCTTCAAGAGGTAAAACTTAACAAATTAACTTTGAGAAGCATAATCTTCACTCACTGTTTAGCAAAGTCGAACATGACCCTCTGTCTTTTTCTTATTTTTCTTCGATACCCTTCATCTTTGGACTCGGAGAGCTCTTTTACCTATAAACAGAGGGGTCGATCATTAAGATCAAATGACTCAATCACGGTTTCTGGGAAACTATCCACCCACCCCTCCCTTGGGTATACATGTGTAATAAATTTATTAATGATTAACCACTAAATTTAGGGTGAAACAGTGGGGTGGGTGGAGCTGCATGCAGAGGAGCTGGAGCTGCATGCAGAGGAGCTGGAGCTGCATGCAGAGGAGCTGGAGCTGCATGCAGAGGAGCTGGAGCTGCATGCAGAGGAGCTGGAGCTGCATGCAGAGGAGCTTGGGGGTCATTTTCTCAGGCATCAAAAATGAGATAAAATTTGATTGAACTCAAACTGCAAAACTAATGAGATGTCATAGCCTGCAAATACAGCCATCTCGCATCAGGGGCCACAATCAAAATGCATCCCCTGAGAGAGACATCTGCAATTTGAAGCCAAAAAATCCATACTGATTACGTTATTCGGCCAGGATCTGGTCGCATCAGTTGATTGGCTAGTATGCCTAATTGTCATATACAAGCCAATCAAATAACGCAACCAGATCCTGGCTGCAAACATCATCAGTATGAATTTTTTGGCCTCGAATCGAAGACGTCTCTCTCTCGGGGGACGCATTTTGATTGTGGCTCCAGATGCGAGACGGCTGTATTTGCAGGCTATATCAGGAAAGGCAATAAGAGCTTGCAGTCTCGTTTTAACTCTCCCAAGCTGTAATGCATGTAATATTATGCAAAAATATACATGTATAGGCAATAATTAATTAGCCAAACAGAATTGAATTTCAGTACATGACAATCCAATTAACTTACTGGAAATACATTGCCTTCTTGACAACAGATTTTTTTAAATAACACCGTCACTGATCACATTGTTTTTTGGAAAAACTTGTAAACAAATTGATCATTATGCATGGAATGTACATTAATAAGTTTAATTATTTTATACAAACGTGAAATATAAAGCAATTAAAATGAATTAAAACTGCAAACGTGAGAAAAAACGTTACCAAAAGAAGCTTACATACTAAGGCAATTTAAAGGCACCTAATAACAAATCTACCTTGAATATTAAGTTTTTCCATGACGACTATAAAATTCTGTTTCGTTTAATTTGCACGATAATGCAGTCTATCTTTAACTTTTCCACTAAAGTTCTTGACCGTGGTTAGAAATGCTGACGACAAGAAACACGTTTTGTCGACAAATCTTGAAACGGAATCTCAATTTCTAGCTTCAGTCTTGAATCAGTTTAGAGGCCAGAGCCAGAGGGGTCACAGGTTCAGACTCCTCGTTAAAATGATTGTGAAATTGAACAAAAATAGCTAAATCACATTTGTTTCCCAACCTAAGTATCAGTTACTATGTGCTTTATAGGATTTCACACACTTTACGAGGAGCACGTGTAGTTAACAAGCCACATGACGACCTACTCTTCATAGAGTCCAAAGGCAAAGTCATGTCTCACCTTTCGCAGCATTTTCTTGCCGTAGAATATCATTTTATCCCTCTTACGAAACCTCGGTTTAGGCAAAACTGGTGCTACGGTCACAGGTTCGGCTGCATTGAAAATAATATAGCATTCTTCTATTCACATAAAACGATGTAAAAAGACTACAAAGTGGAAGCCAAACCGAAACTTCAGTCTTACCTTTTTTTCGTATTTTACGAATGAAGTAAATGAGCAGAATAACGATGAATAAAAACACGATCCCAACGATCAGGTTTATCTGAAATTAAGAAAATTACGTTATGTACTTGTTTGTCAGTTAATAAACTGTCTTCCTGATCAATTGTACTTGCCGACATATCTTCGAATGGCTGAATATCAGCCATTTTCTTTGGAAACCCCAAAATTGCCTCCCAGACCTCCATCTTGGTTCTTGTTTATTGGAGTAGGGTAAGGCCGCTGCACGGCTAACAAGGGATATCGCCGGCTCCACATTTTTTCCTAAAAATTGAGGGGGGGGGGGGGGGGGGGGGTGGACACCACATTTTAATTGCAGCTAAACTTTAGTTTAAAATAACAAACCATAAAACAAAACAGATTTATTTCTTATAAGTTACACTATCTGTTTTTGGAGTGCGGACTATCCACGAGGCCGAGGGGTGTATTAAATGGACATGGAGATCTAAGGGAGGGGGGCCAGGGACAATCACTGGCATACTTGTCCAGAGTTAAACAACTGGAACAAGCCTCTTTGTTTACTTTTTTTTCCTCATTAGCATACATCAAACTTCAAGTGACGTACATACAAATAAACAGAGTCCATAAATAGAAAGAGATTGTCACATTTGATAATCACCAAACATTTGAGAGTGATAGAGCGGATTTCAATTGACTGTCGGGAGGTTTTGGTTTTGCGTTTACTAGGCTCTCCTATTGGCTGAGAAAGTAAACCAACCAATCAGAATCCAAAGTAAAACCAAACGCAAATTGGTTTTGGTTTTGCTTTGGTTTGTCATTGGCTCACAGGGAAGCCATTTATGAGTTACTTGTGATTAGTCGCTCCTATGATTGGCTGGCCGTGGATAGTTTGCGTTTGGTTTTACTACACTCAATTGAAAACCGCTCTATGATGAATTAGCCTTCTTTGCAGGCAACTCCTGATTGTAATCGAAAAAATCGGGAAAGTAGATGTGAAACCGGGCTTCCTGTGGTAAGAGAGGGCCGAGCACGGGTCTGATCCTCCTGGCTTCGCCAATTGCCGGATCAAAAAAATATTAATTAAGAGTTGCCTGCGGAGGAGGCTAATGATGAATAAGCGTTTAAAAACTTCAACAAATTTACAAAGAATGTTGGCTGTCAGCAACTCTTGCCACCCAGCCCATTTTACAGTTGTGAAAAGTCAATTTCTCCGTAAATATTTAAAAATCAATCTCAAATGTTAAGTTTACTAAGTTTAACATTCTCTTTCAACTAATTAATGTCGTCTGTTGAAGTTTAATTTATGCTAATAAGGCAAAAATGTAAACAATGATATCAGCAGGGAGAATATGTTCAGAAACAAAAAATTAAGAGTGGGAACAGGCATTATGGAAACATAACGATGCATAAACTAGGCTTCCCACACAGCAAACACGCTGTTAGCACTGTCATTATTTTGGCACCCTAATAATACTATTATTATTGGACAACTACGGATGTACAGTATTGTACAAAGTACCAATAACAAAATTGGATGTCCGGCGCGCGCTGAAATATGCAAATTATGTATGACGTGCGTCACAAAGTGTTGCTTTCCAGAATGAGTTCTCTGCTGTTGACTGGCTTCCTAAAAAAATCGTATTCATCAAAGCGACAGTTTTCATTTCTTGAATTGTATTTGGTTTAACGATCTGTCAATAGCTTAAAGATGAGTAATGCTGAGAATATTATTAATTAATAAGGTTAATTATCGTTTACTGATCAGGTCACCATAATTTGCTCATTAGTTTTATGACGTGTTTTGTAAGAATGTTGTCTGTTGGCGAAAGTCTGAGAAGTCTTGTTTGAGTTGAAGTAATGACTTAGTTAAACAGTTCCAAAACTGAAGACTTTCACGACTACACCATCGGATCTGGCCGTGAATATGTCCGCCACACGTCTGCCATCACAACCAGGTAACTTCCTGGCAAAGGAGCGGAAGAAAACACACGACAACTCGAAGTACGTGTTCCCTAAGATTCCGGATATCACGCGAGATATGATACTTCAGCACCAGCTTCACAATTCGTATGCATCATCTTACTCCATTGACTACGCTAAGAAAAACGGTAAGCCTGCAGTCCCGAGACCATGCTCGGCGACTCGACGGAACAGACCTCACCCATCCAAGGTATGCCGTTTTTATCAGTCATTGAGTTTTATTTATTTGTCAATTTCTGTGTGAACCTGTTACACGATACACTTTTCCGTGCAACTTGCCTAGTCGCAAAAGATGTTGCAAATTGCTCGCAAGTATGTTACACTAGCTAATTGCTGCCGCAGCGAGCGAGCCTGGAGCGAGCGAGCAAGGCAGTAAATCTTATCTACTGATACGGGGGATCAACATCTAAATTTGCTGTTTAACCACTCTGCTCTGCAACAATGGTTTTCAAATTAACCACCATCCTTTGCGAAGTTTATAAACAAGATTGTAGGTGATGTTTTACCCTTTTGACCGGCACATATTTATGAGACTTCTTTATATTTCAGAATCTTTGAGCAAATCTTGTATTTATGTTTCCGTCAGGTATAAAGTAATCAGAAGATTTTTTTCTGTGACACTTTCAAGTCGCCATAGGATTGAGCTAGGATTCAGTTTCTAGGATTCAGTGCTTATTCTTCTCCATGGACTATGGTCTTAATGCTAAGGTCTAAGAATATAAAAGTGCTTTGAGACTTTGAGGAATTCGTTATTACAAATATCTATGGAAATTCCTAAAAGCCGTGACGCAGAACAGAGCCAAGTTATGTAATTTCATGTGGGTTTAATTGTACGGCCGGGACTCGTTCCTATCTCAGTAAAATTGGCTCTGTTCGCGTAGTTTCTCAGTTAATTTGTTCCCGGTAATTTTCCTCCATTTTCAAAGACAAAGTCTTCGTGGTGAAGTTGATAAGGCGCCGGACTCACGATTCTCAAGTCACTCTCCGGGCAGAAAAAACGAAGAACTTCATATAATTCTTTTATGTTAAGAGATGTATCACTAGTATTTAGAATAAGAAAATGTTCCTTCTATGAAGAAACGTTTTCTTTTAAATAAGATGTTAAATTAAGAAATCTAAACTAAAATTAAGAGTTGTTCTTCTTATTTAAGCTTTCAACTAAAGTCGACCAATAGATGGGTTGCACATGACGTCACGGCGGCCATGTTGGTGTACCTTTAACAATAGATTCTTCGTTAGCTTCTTTTGTAGGTACACCAACATGGCCGCCATGATGCCCTTTGTCATTTGAATATCTGGGGATTGACTGCAACCCATCTATAGACCAATTCATCTTGCCTATTTGTTGCGTTTGTTGCTCATTTGAGACCAAACGGTTCCAATTATAGAAAGTTGTACATTTCCTCTTCAGGATACAGAAAAACAAAAAAAGCAAGGGAAAAGTCACGTGGTCTGAAATGGGGCAACAAATGGGCAAGAATGCGTTGTGCTTTGATTTACCTGTGATTTTTAGGTCAAAGAATATAACTGTTTTAATAAAATGCTGTCATTAAACTATTAAAAGAAATAATGTTCTTCATTCTCAGTTATTGAACATCTGAAAGAAAAATATTATTACTTATTTTGCATATTCTAAAGAGAGATCAACCATAGAAAACATACATATTTTAAATTATGCTGTCTTATAAGAGCATCCGTAAGATTGAATGTTGTCTAACAGTTGTTCAATAAAGACCAAATCTTTTCTACAAACTGGAAGCAAAGTCCAGAAAACAAAACTTGCTAACCTATTGACGCAATTTTATTCAACACAATCTCGCGTTTAAACTTAGCCTATGTAGTGGCTGGGGGAGAGGCAGCATTCACTAACTTTAGGTTACGCTAGTATTCAAAATATGATTGGTTGGAATGTTTTTAAGCGTCGCGAGACAAGTTGTACGACCCCAGCCTAGTCCCTAGGCCTTCTGGCTTGGTATCTTGTTAGGGTATTTTGTCTGAGTGGGTTGATGAGATCCCTGTGGTTTGTAATGGCTTGTGATGTCACTGCTCACTGTTAGTTGGTGACGTCACAAGCCATTGCAAACCACAGGGATCCCATTAACCCACTCAGACAAAATACCAGCCAGAAGGCTTAGGGACTAGGCTGGCACGATTCAGGTTACACGGTAATTTCACGGCAGAATTCGTTTCAATTTTTTCAGCGTTTATTCCTTGGCCATGCATATGGAGGGCATCCCAAAAATTGGCAAGGCGTGCGAAATAAGCTGGCTGTTCCTTCAAAAACTAAGGTAAAGTGAGAGAGGTTTTCAAGAGAATCTCACTTCTCGCTTAAAGCGCAATGCACACGAGCAAGTTCCACCTTGACATGTTTTCCTTGAAAGGTTCCATGACAAGTTTCATTGCTCGTGTGGACGAGAAAATAAAATAAAAATCATTGACAAGTCTCCTTATTGAAAACTGGTATGCCAGCGTTTCAACAAGGAAACTTCTGTGTCAAGGGGGAAAATGGCATATTTTCCAGTCCACACGAGCAATGAAACTTGTCATGGAACCTTGTCAGGCAAAACATTCTCGTGTACATTGCGCTTAAAGCTGCATTAATTGGGCCAATGTTTTTCTCGAGTGTGCGAAAGAAAATTAGGTCCACGCTAAGCGTAAACGCAGAAAGAATTGAAATACCTACGAAGTTGCAGTCTTGGTCTGGGTGGGTACTTCTGTTTATGACGTAATGTATATGTGCGGCAATACGGGGTCCAGGTTTGACTCTAATTTCGATTTCCGGGTCTGGGTTTTTCGTAAAAATATGTTGAATTCCGGGTAATAGACTATTCAGAATAATCAAACGGGAAAAATCCGGGTTCGTTTTAAAAATAACTTAAAAATCCGAGTTTTGGAGTATTTGGTTTTTTTCTCGTAAAAACCGGGCGGTCCTAACCCCATGACCGCACATACCTACCCATATATCATACAAGTGCCCCCCCCCCCAGAGTCTTGGCGCCTTGTCGAACAATGTTTTTCTTCCGTGTGCAATGTACGTGACTTTGGCGGTGGTCCAATATATTGTTAGAGTTAGTCCAAGATACTTACTGTTACCAGGAGCCCATAACCAGGAGCGTCCATATCTCCTATGTAGCTGTCACAGCCTTTTCACAAGTTGGGCTATTTTTAGACCAAGCACGTTGCATGGCACTACCCAACAGACGCTATGACGTAGCTAGCGTCTAATACGCATGCTCACATCTTATTACCTTGTTAGGACTCATCAGCATGGCATAGACCCTATGCATAAGTCCTGGTAACTAGCATGTCAACGAGGCCAGTAGGTCCTCTGGAATGTTGAAATTGAAGCGCCCGGGGAGATTGTGAAATGCACTGAAGGAATGTTCAGTGAAACAATGCCGTTAATTTGCTATGCGCCTGGCTGGTTGTACTATAAAGAAACATTTTTCAACTAAACAATCATGTTCATCACGTTTCACACTTCCTGCTAGCATTTCAACTTCAACATTCCAGAGGACCTACTGGCCTCTTTTTCGTGTTGTGACCGCGCGAGTTATGCATAGTGTGTATAGCCCCCAAGACGATCATTTTCCCCTTTTCCCCGCCAATTAGTGGATTGCACCAGTGGCGGAACAAAAGATGCCTCATTAGCTAGTTTTGTTATACCAACAACATGGCTGCTACGCTTTTGTGATTTTATTCCCTTAGGAATGATTGCAATCCAAGAATAGCGGAAAACCGTTCTAAAAATAACCTAACTTGTGAAAACGCTGTGACGGGATGAACTCCTAGTTATGCGCTCCTGTTGTTACTTACTATTTTTTGTTAAAGATTAAATATTCTACCGATCATATCTGCAGAATTTCCTCAACTGGCGTCTTCCATCAGAACTCGTACCTACTCTAAACCCTACCGACGATCCCGCGTTCACCAAATGGAATCCTAGTGAAAATTTACAAAAGTTTTATGAGGAGTTTGCCGAAAAATTAAGTAAGCCTTATCTTTTTTCATTTATAATTGGATTGCTTTTGTATCATTGGTTCTATAAATGTCGTTTATACCATGATCGCCTCGGATTCTTTTGTTTCTTTTGCACATTTACACCACTAATTTTCCCTGATGGCAGGGAAATTTAGATAGGGTCATTGACTTCTAATTTTCTCTCATTACGCATTAGAAATATGCATTCAGTCTCGAAATTTCCCGCCATGCAGGGTGGACATGAGAGGGTCAAAAGCATCAACTCCTGCTCCCCTCTGGCATGACTAGCCCTGCTCTCCCGACCCGAACTGACCCGTCTTCATCATACCCATGTGTGATCAACGCGTCCTCTCTCTTAGATTGACTATTATCATCAATTGTTAAAATCGCTAGAATTGATTATAATCATCATTCTAAGACAAACCCTAACCCGAACTACAAACCAAACCTTAACCATCGGACGAGTTCACGGATAAACGACGGGTTTTCACTCACCTAGAGCTAGGGTTCACAGGTAAACAAGAAAGGAAGGGAAACGAGAGAAAAAATGTTTTGAGCGCTCCTACTCGGGCTCGAACTCGTAGCCGTTTGCGTGTAGTGCTTGGTAGTACAGACGTCATGACCACTACACTAAGCGCGTCTACCGCCGTTCGGAATTCGACAATTGTTTATCTTTATACTTGACTGGTTTTAACCTCGAGGTTAAATTGACGATTATAATCAATTCTAGCGATTTTGACAATAGGAGATATTGTAGTTGAGTCTACGAATAGCAGTTTCAGCGGTATTGACCCAAACGCCTCACTTCAATGTAATGAAGCGCCATTGAAACTGTGTATCTAAATTAGTCGTGCTTGTTTAGGAGGGTGTTGGTGTCGTGTAAGAATGATGGTTTCAATGGCGCTTCATTACATTGAAGTGAGGCGTTTGGGTCAATACCGCTGAAACTGCTATTCGTAGACTCAACTACAATATCTCCTATTGATGATAATAGTCAATCTAAGGGAGATACCGTGTTGGCGTGATGGCCTATTGCAATCTGCACGTTCTTCTCTTTATTTCTGAAACCCGCTTCTTCCATGTGGGATACTTAAAACCATAAACGTGACGTAATTATCCATGCATGCTCTTTGAATATTTAGTCAACCGCATAATTACATTGTATTTTAGTGTTATTCTTCTCAAAAAACAACACGCTGGTCCCCAGGGCAAGCCAGGGTCATTCAATCAATAGGGGGCATAGCGCTCAGTCAAGCATTAAACAAAACGTTTTCGAAAGCAACTCAACTGCGACGCC
This sequence comes from Actinernus sp. WN-2022, assembly GCA_030867875.1. Lineage (NCBI taxonomy): Eukaryota > Metazoa > Cnidaria > Anthozoa > Actiniaria > Actinernidae > Actinernus > Actinernus sp. WN-2022. The sequence goes on from JAOWCC010000936.1 coordinate 71,588,109, forward strand.
TTTAGTTTAGGCAGAGAAAACTAAACTTCTCAGAGATTTGTTCCGTTCCTGGGCGATCATAGTATAACAAACTTATAACCATGACATTTCGGGGTATTAGTGATTTAAATTGCCCCTCGAGCCTCGGGACTTCCACAACAAATAATGGAAACGCTAAGCACCTAACTTCGCGAATAAACACTTTGTTACGTCCCGTCGTGACAGCCGTTATCGTCCTAGGTGCGTTGGTCCCTATTAACGCCTCGGTGAATAAATCATGTAATCCCTCGCTCCAAGCTGAAAACCCTTATATATTTATTTTATTTTTTTCAGAACAAAAAGACGGCAAGCTCTTCAAAAACACAGCATGTTCACCCATTCCAACAATGCAACATAGTAAGATATTGTTTATGTACTCACCTTTTTATGAGTTTTATTGAATGAACTATTGACCTTATTCATAAAGGCATCAAAACGAGGTCAGTTTTCCCAGCTTGTCGCAGGAAGAGAACGAATCTACACTCGATGACGGACAGTAACGTTAATTTTCTTTTCATGTCAAGAATGCTAACCTCGATCACAATGTATGCTGACGACCATCAATTGTACATAATGGGAAAGGATCATGACACAGTGGGGTTGAGTCTGAAGACGCAAGGCCAGTTAGCCTCGGCTTGGTATAAGAACAATTACTTGCTAGCCACCAGACAAATTCCAGTCATTAATCATTAATCATTAATCCTAGGGACGTAGATGGTGATAATAATAAGAATGAAGCTATGCGTATAGACGATCAGGAAATCACGAGAACAGGACAGATTAACCTATTAGGTGTATACATTAACGAAAGTTTGAATTTTACTAGTCACACAAGTGAATTATGCACCAAGGCTAGTCAGAAAGTAGGAGTACTTATGCGATTACGTAATCTTATACCTTGTACAGCTAAGTATCACTATATATGTCGTCAATTCTGCCCCACTTAACTTACTGTCATTTTGTTTGGCATTTTTGTAAGTCATCAGACTGCAGGAAGATTGAACGTGTTCAGGAGCGAGCGTTGAGGGTAGTCACAGGTCTAAGTCAGAGTCATACCTGGAACTCCTGAACCGTGCCAAGCTACCAACATTGTATAATAGACGTTTACAGGATATTGCTACACTGATGTACAAGATTAAATACGGACTTTTATCGAGTAGTGTCTCGGGTTTGTTCAAATGTAAAAGTACGCGTTACTCGCTTAGAAATAGTGAATTCGACATACCTAGGTTTGAAACAGTTAGATATGGAAAGCATTCAATTAGATACTTAGGACCGTTTATATGGACAAAGCTTAAGGCCTAGTCTTAGGACTGTGTCCAGTCTAAATTCGTTTAAGTATAACATAAGAAAGTTAGATATATCAAGCTTGTTAGACAATAATTCTTACTGCTGCAAATTATGCAGCTCATGATATAATCAGTTCTTACATATTAATTCTTAGATTTTATAATAGATTTAATTATAGTTATAGTAGATTTTAAAATTGTACACAACTCTAGGTAGGATACATTTTACTCTATCTATTAAGTTATTATTATTATTACTATTATAATTTCCTTATGACAAAACAGAACACAGCAGTGTAGTACGACAGAAACTAAGACATTTCTGATCGACTCCACTTTTGCGATCTTTGGGACAACTGGCCTCGTTCTGATACCATTGTTACCAATGATTTCTTCCTGCGCGGTCATTTTATTGGCAGCAAAACAGAGTAGAAACTGGCAAATTCAGAAAAAAGAGTTGAGGATTTTGAAGCCTACGCGTTTCGCTGCATTTAGGGGTGGAACTGACAGAAATGGTGTGGAATGAATAATCTATTGGTTTAGAACTGCTTTGCCCGCCAATAAATGTTTACTAGAATTTGAGCTGGACTATTAAACAGTTAGAACTTGATATCTTCGCCCGTTTCAAGCTTTGAACTCCTTCATAGCCATAAACTTATCTTATATTTTTAAGGGCAGCGACTGTTAAAACGGGAAGAAGTGGAAACCCTAAGGCTAACGGACCAGGAAAATGTCAATGCTAGTGACATAAAACCGCCTGTGTCACCTGTGCAGGTTTGCTCTACAAATTATTCTTATTCGTAAAGCCCCGGTCAAACGGTTTCAACATTGGTACAACATCTGTACAACATCGGTACAACATCGATATAACATCGGTACAACATCGGTACAACATCGGTACAACATCAGTACAACATCGGTACAACATCGGTACAACATCTGTACAACATCGATATAACATCGGTACAACATCGGTACAACATCGGTACAACATCGGTACAACATCGGTACAACATCGGTACAACATCGGTACAACATCGGTACAACATCGGTACAACATCGATATAACATCGGTACAACATCGATATAACATCGGTACAACATCGGTACAACATCGGTACAACATCGGTACAACATTTGTTGAAATGATATTGAAACTGTTTGAAATGAATGGCCTTTAAATGAAGTCAAACTCTCTCCAATATGCTTTCGATATCTTTCAACACCTTCAACAATGTTTTCGGTATATACTTCATGGTAGTGTTTCGTTCCATATTTGTTTTACAGTATTATGCAGGGAGACAATAGCGATACTTACTGTTTGTAAACCGCTGACGTCATTTAAATATTTGCATATATAATGTGGTTGGCAAAAAAAAACATGTGTTTGTATGACTTGTATGGGAACTAGCGATTTAGGCCTCACAAAATACATCTAAAGTCTCAATTCTGATTCCAAATCTTAATTCCTTTATAAGACTTATAAGTTAAGAGCATATAAGCTTCGATGAAAGGGCTTGCTTGCATTTTGGAAGAACAAGAAAGTAATTTGGCGATGAATAAGCACCGACCTGTGATATTTTATAAGCATCTGACTGGGTTCACGCTTCGTTTCTGCCAACCACAGAAAGCAACAAATGTGGCGTGACTGGCCTGTGTGACGTCACAGTAAGTATCGCTATATGGAAAGAAACACTACCATGAAGTATATACCATGTTTTCAATACCTTTTTATGTATTCCGTCCCAGTGTAGATTGTTGGTATTAAATAAACTTACTTACTTACAATGTTTTCAGGTCATTTCAAACGGTGGCAAGATCGGCTTCAACAAATGTTGAACCGAACTGTAGACCAAGACGAGAGTCAATGATGCAAAGTGTTTTATTCTGTTTATTTTATTCATATTCCTGTTGGGTTTTAGCTCCCCAGACCACATGGCCACGGTACAGTGGGGAAAGACAGTACAACTGACTTAAGCAAGTGGTTAGGGAACGATGTAATGACAGGTATACAATAGTTTATATCAGACTGGCTATGATGTGGTTTAAGATGGTAGTAAGTCCTATGCTAGTCTGCAAGCATTCTATGAAAATTTTATTCATAATTACGGGCAGCCATTTTAAATTCATTATTAATTTATGCACATTTTGCGAACATCGAATCGAGGCAAAAAATATAAGCACCAAGGGCACATAGGCCCGTACAAAAAGAGTAACTCTGAGCAATTATTATATAGCAGCCTCGTCAGATGTTGAACCATCTGAACTTGTGGGTTTGTGCTGAGTTTGATAGATAATACATGTAAGTCGGGCACAGTCCGTTAACTGTTTCACGGTTAAAGTGTTTGTACTGTTGTTTTTCAACAGATCGAGATTTACTAAAAGAAATGTTAGACGCTAATGACAAACGATATCTCGTCAAGGTAAAGTTGTTGTTATTATTACACACGTTCGCTTCCCTTCATACTAGTTCCACCGAATCGAAAAAGATGACGGCTGTACATTGACCACAATCCCTTGCGAACCCAACACAGTAAAAGAAACACGTAGACATCCTCTAGTCTTTTCAATGACAGTGTATTGGCAACAGCACTTGTACTGGCTTGTTATTAAGATAACACGTAGACATCCTCTAGTCTTTTCAATGACAGTGTATTGGCAACAGCACTTGTACTGGCTTGTTATTAAGATAACACGTAGACATCCTCTAGTCTTTTCAATGACAGTGTATTGGCAACAGCACTTGTACTGGCTTGTTATTAAGATAACACGTAGACATCCTCTAGTCTTTTCAATGACAGTGTATTGGCAACAGCACTTGTACTGGCTTGTTATTAAGATAACACGTACAAATCCTCTGTTCTCTTAAATGACAGTGTATTGGCAACAGCACTTGTACTGGCTTGTTATTAGGATAACACGTAGAAATCCTCTATTCTCTTAAATGACAGTGTATTGGCAACAGCACTTGTACTGGCTTGTTATTAGGATAACACGTAGAAATCCTCTATTCTTTTAAATGGCAGTATATTGGCAACAGCACTTGTACTGGCTTGTTGTTAAGATAACACGTACAAATCCTCTGTTCTCTTTAGTGACAGTGTATTGGCAACAGCACTTGTACTGGCTTGTTATTAAGATAACACGTACAAATCCTCTGTTCTCTTTAGTGACAGTGTATTGGCAACAGCACTTGTACTGGCTTGTTTTTAAGATTTAAAACCTCTCTACCGCGATTTTGTAACGGTTGAACGTTTTTCGCGCGCATAGGATTGTGGGTTAAAGTACAAGCCGACATTTTTTCGGTACGATTAACATCACGCCTTGCTGATCCCCGGTTAAATTTCCTCTTATTTACAGCTATTTCATAAAGGGTTTCCCGGACATATTAAACGGCAAACGACAAGCGACATTGGTTGTGGTTGTAGCCGGATGAAAGTCTGGTGAATTCGTTTGTTTTTTGGGGTCAAAAACTTTAAGATGACTATTAATGGTCTTCTGTGAATCAATTTTCTACTAAATTACACGGTAGTTTATCCGTTTTGCACAGCTGAATAGTTATAACCACAATCCGATTATCGCTTGTAGTTTACCACCTTTTTGAAATAGCTGTATATACAGATGAGCAACTAAAAGGTCGTAATTGTAACTGTTGTGTGAGCTTCCTGGATGAGCTCCGGGTACTCTTGAGGCAAACACTGAGAACTTAGATGTTTAAATAAAAAAAGGGCAACCATACATAGACAATGATAGAGCCAGAAAGGGATAGACAGACAGACGGACGGACTTGTATGATGGCCTGTAGGGCGCTTACGTTTTTACGTTGATCGATTTAAAAAACGTATTACACTACGGCGCAGAAAAAAGAGAATGAGAGTTAGTCGTGGGAGCTCAACCCCTCTGCGCCCTCTTCTTTATCAACGTTTTCTTACTGTTCTTTCTGTCTATTTTTGCATCATATTCTGTCTAGCCGGGACTCACCCAATGTTCTATTTCTTGCAGTTTCTTCGTGCTTTGACACCTGAAACACTAATGGGTCTCAAGAAATGGCTACAAGCTCGCGATGAAGGTTTGTCAAATTTAGCAGAGCCCAATGAGCCTAATAGGTCTTTTGCATGAAACAGTCACGTGCTGATATATCACTTCAATAACGAATGAATTGAGCTCGTAATCCCAAAAGATCGACAATCGATTGGAGGTGGAAAGTATCATTCACAAACACGTTTTGCTAATAACGCTACCGATCTCGTACAAGAACCTTTAAATAAATGAAGTAATTTTTTTGCCATGCAGTAAAACCACTTGATTGCATTCCTGCAAAAGGCCCATAGAATGGCAGAATCGGTAACTGTTATTAGCAAAACCTGTTTGTAAATGCTATTTTCTACCTCCAATCGATTGTCGATCTTTCTAAAACAGCGTTCTTAAAGATAGCTTGCCATCCAGCATCCATGGCAACGCCTTTCCCATGGGAATCACGAGCTCAATTCATTCGTTAACGAAGTATTATATCAGTACGTACGTGACTGGTTCCTGCGAAAGGCCTATTGCCCAATACAGTATTACTTGATAATTGAGATTTTTTTAACTACATATTTCCCCCACCAGTGGATGACGAGGATGACGTCATCGACTCGACAAGATGTCCCCCCATTCCAATATCAAGTAAGGAAGTAGTATTTTTGTTACCACATTAATCGGTGTATATCGTGTTCAGGCGATCACTTTCTCTTTCTTCCCAAATATTCATTTGTATTTGATGATTGAAGGTGTTGAACCAGCTTTTGCGTTCATCCGTTCATCTGTCTTGTCGGCTTTACTTTTCATATTTTCTCTTTTTGCTTCGGTATTAAATATAGAAATTTCAGATAAAAAATAGAAATTAGAAATAAAAATACAATTGTCTTTCTTGGCATTCGGGTAAAGTTTGAGTGTACCGTCGGCCTCAAGTCATACCAATGTTAAATAAGGGTATATACTTCATGGTAGTGTTTCGTTCCATATAGTCTCCCTGCATAATACTGTAAAACAGTAGAGAAAATGATTATAAAGGGTGACTATATGGAACGAAACACTACCATGAAGTATATACCTAAATAAGGTTGCTTTACTTTATTTATTTTATTTTATCAATCCCCAGACGATTCAAATGACAAAGAAATGTCGACCATGTTGGTTGTTCATGAGGCAGTTTTTTTCTAATGTCCTCCAACATGGTGCTAACGTGTCCTTTGTGTTTTCTACATTTCTTGATTTTTCTTTACATTTAAGGAGCGCTCGATTGAGAGTATTCCAAAAAAAGAATCGATGGAATGACTGGTTCAGGCACATTTTGTACTGTAAGCTACAAACTCCTGCTGACATACGATGTCCAGGATAAATTTACATGTAGTATTCCAGTGGCTAAAACATCCGGCCGATATAAGCAATTTATAGCGAACATTCTATGATTGTATTCTTATATCGGAATACGGTCAATCGAACGCACCATTAGTTTTTATGCATGACAAATTCTGGCAACTGTGGGTGTTCTCTTATTCTTTTCAACTATATTTCATGCAGAAAACAAATATTTGAACCAAGAAGAGGTGGATAATGCTATCCGAACTCCGCCTTCAACTCCCTCGAAAGATGAAACTATTGCATACGAGGTAAGTAGAAAGTCGTGTTGGACTATTAGGGAAGGGAAAATCGCTGCTTGTAACCAAATACGGTAATAGTTTGCTCCGACATAGCAATAGAATCCTTTTGAGATCTTTGTCAAATCATTAGGATTACCTAGAAAAAGTACTTTTCAGTGAAAAGTTCATTCTCGACCCCAGCTGGTTATCATTTCTTATTGCGCATACTTGACGAATACGAGTTTCTCCTGCTGTCATGCGAGCAGAGAATAGACCTTTCCCACGCGGCGGCCATTAACCTATTGTTAATGCTTACCCACCTTCGGTTAAACACGTTTGAGACCGAGGCTGGGTAAGCATCAATAATAGGTTTATTCCAAGATGGCCGCCGCGTGGGAAAGGTCTATCGGCCTGACTAGACACCTCCTCGTCTCATTTCCAGAGACAGGAGCCATCACACGAAGCGTCCATCTCCCACACTACGACTGGTTATTTTAGAATGCGTTTCCCGCGTGTTCGGTTTCCACTTGCCAGTCACAAGCGTTTGCGTAATTTTAACTGAAATGATTATTGATGTTTTCAGCCATGTTGGCTAACTAAATAAAAGAACCTACCGAGGCATATTTTGTTAACAAAATGACGCGATGAAAGCGAATAATAATAAATGAAATCTGAAAATGACCCGGTTTGGGGTCGGGTGGAACTTCTCAAAACGAGCGACAGTATTGGAAACACCCTAACCTTTAGAAAGTGCAGTAACAAGCAATAGAAGTATAGTATTATGGATGCAATCAAATTACAGGTCTCGAGAGTTTCCGTTCTACTCCCGGTTTGAGCGCTGCATCATGAATATGCGACAGATGGCGCTCCGATTCCTGCCATGCAGGGATAATTATTTACATCAGAGCATGAGAGTATTATAAATCTATAGTATATCTGATCCACAATCCACATCCATGTTTCAATGTTGTTCTCCAGTGTACGCTGCCTTTGTGTCTGAAAAGTGACGCCAAGCCTTCGTTCTGCAGACTCTATGGAAATACGCCATCAGAAGGTACTCAGGCAAAAGGGATATTTTATAATCGTTGCTATATAACAAATCACTTAATGACTGTCCCCTTGGGAAGCAGTGAGTTTTGTTTCCCCGCGATCCTCGATGTTCCTCTCAACCATCCAGGATCTCGGGTCATTAAATAGGCCATTTTGACGATGTTGCGCGCGCAGCTAAGAACAATGGATATCTGTAGGCTGGTGAACCAGAACGAGTCTTAGCAGCTCTATTGTTCTACTGATGCGTGCGCAAAATCGTCAACATGGCCTACAGTCTAGTTTACGATCATGCGCAGTCGTTCAAGTCTTTTGTTTCCACTGGCTGACCACCATGGTCTAACATCCGGTGACCCGCCAAATTGACAAAGGATTTGTATAACTGCGCATGATCCGTAAACTGCGAATTCGAGGTTTTTATCATACAAATAGACTGTATCCGTCGAGGAACTATTATACAAATAGACTGTGTCCGTCGAGGAACTATCGGCTTATAGTTGCCCGCGGAAATTTGATGTTCTTAAAACAAATATAAGCCCGAGAACGCAGTTCGAGGGCTTATATGCTAGTTTTAAGAACATCAAATTTCCAAGGGAAACTATCAGCCGATAGGTCCGAGACAGACACAGTCTATTTGCGTTATTGTTCAACACAAAATTGTCTTTCGTGCTCAGCGGGCACTATCGCCTGACAGTTTGCCTCTGCGGATGACAACTATCACGTCACGTGATCGCTTTTGACCAATGAGCGCGCGCCAAAATTTTGTGGTGAACTGTAACGGCTGATAGTTGCCCGCGGAAATTTGATATTCTTAAAACAAATATAAACCTGTCAATTTATATTGTCCTCACCAGAGTCAGTTTTAAGAACATCAAATTTCCGAGGGAAACTATCAGCCGTTATAGTTCACCACAAAATTTTGGCGCGCGTTCACTGGCCAAAAGCGATCACGTGACGTGTAGTTGTCGTCCGCGGATGCAAACTATTTAACAATTAGACCCGCAGCCCGAATGGGTTACGAGTCAATAGCCCATGAGACACAGGCGAATGGGCTATTTAACTCGTAGCCCATGAGGGCGAGAGGTCTAATTATTTTAGTATAAACTAACTAGTCGGACAGTAGAAAATAATAGAAAGAAACAAATTGAAGGTGAAAAAAATATATTATTTCGTGAAAATGCGTGCGGGTTTTCTCTACCATGGGCTATCACGAATAGACCTATACTAGGGTAGCCAATCAGAATGCAGGATTTGTAATAGTCCACTGGTTGGTTTATACTAACAGGTGATAGTGCCCGCTGTGAGCGGAAGAGAATGTTGTGTTGAGCAATAACGACAAATAGAGTGTGTTTGTCTCGGAACTATCGGCTGATAGTTTCCCTTGGAAATTTGATGTTCTTAAAACTAGCATATACTTCGTTCTCGGGCTTATATTTGTTTTAAGAACATCAAATTTCCGCGGGCAACTATCAGCCGATAGTTCCTCGACGGACACACCACAGGTCCGAGACAGACACAGTCTATTTGCGTTATTGTTCAACACAAAATTGTCTTTCGTACTCAGGGGGCACCATCGCCTGATTCACTCTTCTTAATAGTTATGCGCATATATAATTCACTACTCGAAAACGAGGCTATCCCCGCATCGTGGATGCCGCAACGTCCACCCGAGTTCGAAAGGACAATTCAGGATTTTTTCTTTTGTCTCCAACGCATAGAGGAACACAGCAATGTTCCACCCGCAACGCCATTTTGCTTTTCAGCTAAGAAACGATGCGGGGATAGCCTCGTTTTCGAGTAGCTAATTATATGCGCATAAATATTAAGAAGAGTCAATAGGTTGCCTCCGCGGACGACAACTACACGTCACGTGATCGCCTTTAGCCAATGAGCACGCGCCAAAATTTTGTGGTGAACTGTAACGGCTGATATCAATAGAAATCAAGAGCGAGTCTAATTGTGCTAGTATAACCAAGCCACTGTTCTATCAACTTAGCGATCGAGAAAACTGTGAAACTATTATGGATATTGTTTTGGTTTCAAATGAATTTATAATATATATTTTTTATTAAGTCTAGTTCTGCAAGTATTGTAGATTTATTTTTGGAAAGCCAGGAGGTACATTTTGTTTTAAAATGATTTAGGGAATTTATTATTAAGTTGAAGTAACTGACTATTGTCTTGTAGTGTTACTTTCAAGGTTTGCTTGGACTGATTTATATTTGTTTTTTGGTTCGAGTATAAGGAGATCAAATGTGATTTATTTAGTGAAAAAAATGGGAATATGGTTTTTAAACATTTTAGGCAAAACCATGGATCTAGTTTTTTGGGGGACATTTTTATGCATTTACTATGTAACCATGTATTGCAAATATCACGAAAATAGAGTCTTGATTATCATGTACGATTCTATTACAAATAAGGCTTTATTTTGATATTTCTGGAGTCAAGAATTTCCGAGGTTTGATATTTCTTCGTACAGACCGAGCAAGCAAGGTTAATAAGCGGTTTTTATATTGCTCATTTACTTGTATTGTTTATAATGTATGGTCACTTCCGGTTACCAGCTTTTCTATTTCCGGGATTGGTCAAATATGAAAATATCTTGACCGACTATTGACCAATCAGAATGCAAGAAGTGACAGAGCCATATAATAATTACTGGTTATTTCATGGTTTGCTATGGAATACGAGCGAATATTTCACGAGAAATTTGTATTATTTGGTATACAACGAGCCTTACCAAAATAATATGAATTTCTAGTGAAATATTCGCCCGTATTCCATAGAAAATCATAATTTTTGCGTGCATAATTACTTTCTCAAGTTATGATGCAACGCAGACGAACTGTTCCATTCGTTGAAATGGAAAAAACTAGATTATCACTATTGTCAGCGTATAGTTGATAAATCCATTTTAATGTATAAAGCTTTTAATAACGAAACACCCGAATATTTGAGCTCCAAATTCATCAGTCGAATGGACATAACATCCTATAACCTGAGAAATGCTGAAAATAATCTAGCAGTACCACTTCCGCGTACAGATTACTATAAAAACAGTTTCAGTTACAGCGAGCGGTGCTGTGGAATAGCTTACCATTAAATTTAAGACAGGCGTCGTTACTGACAACCTTTAAGTCACAGATACATTGCCACACTTGTCAGAGTGTTTAACCTAGTTACAACACGACGTCCTTGGAAAGCTTCTTTTTTTTATTTTAGATATCTATCTACTACATTAGAATATTACTATAAATTAATATAGATTATTATTGTAGCTTAGATTTGATTTTAGCATTTATTTTAGTATATATTATAATATATTAATATATATTATCTGATTGGGCTAGCCAATCAGATGGCGATGGAGTTTGCCAATAAATCGCGGTAGCTGGTTTACGCTAAACATGTATAGACTATTCGTAGATGCGTATTCCTGTTTCAATGGTTTATCCACATGCATGTATAGAAAACATTATCATTAAGAAGTAAAAGAGCGCTTGTCGACATTAGCAATCTTGTGAAATGTAATTAAGCGCTGTACTTAAAAAGCAATGAAGTTACAGCGATTAGAAATTAGACATATTTATATGAGAAAAACAACGGGGCCTTTCTAGCCTCGCTTTCATGTATTTTCTGCATTAGAAATGCCAATAAATCAACAGTAATTTTCCACATTGCTCTAAAACTGAACACAATTACTAGTTTTAATGTGATATTTCATGTGGTAGCATTGGTTTTCATCAACAGATTAATCTTCCAAATGAATTTATATAACGCAAATTCTATATGAATATATTTAAATGCATTTCACAAGGCTATTCTTGTGATACGGACTGCTATTGTGGCGCAATGTGCTGCCGTGCAGTTTACAGTCATGAGTGATTGTTAGTACCTCAGAATACCTGGCTGTTATGTCGGGAGACAATCCCCTACTCTTTCTCGAAATAACACAACAGGTTCTTTCACATCTCCTCGTATAGATTAGAAGAGGAGGAGTCGGCCATTATGACAGTGGTCTAACGTGATTTGTTTATACTAACTAATGTTAAACTGGTTTGATACAGAGAGAAAGATTGTGGGTAACTTGATTGAGGCAGGTGATCGGGGATATCTTGAAAAGGTGAGAATTTATTTACTCTAGAGATTGGTGCATTAAGCCGGCTGGTTTTCACTAGCGACGGAAGCAGAAGCGTAAGCGGAAATAGCCTTACGTTCTAGTGCCGGAGACGTAAGCGGAAACGGAATATGTCCTTCTCGTTACGTTTCTGCTTCTCTTTCCGTCGAATACATTCTTGTGAAAACAATGGGTGCTTAGCATTTACGTCAAACCAACTGGTATTGGGAAATAAAATAAAAATGAACAGGAAAATGATACGCGCGTCCGATTACCTCAACCGGTAGCCCACGTTTTCCAAAACTTTCCGACTCGAAATAACGCGTAACATTTGATTTTCCAAACGGAATTTTTGGTTCTTCGATGTAAAATTAAGACTACTTACACACGAGCGACCTTTCAACACACCCCAGTAAATAGTTGTAATTGATATGTACTGCAATTTATATTTTTTACTTATTTTTGTATTGTAAATATTCTTAATAGCTGCTTTTTAATTTTTTTTCTTATAATTTGTTGTCATTAACTTTAGATACGCAATTCAGCCACATCTAGTTTTCACCACACCGGCCTTTGTATTTACCGAATAAACCATCTATATATCAATATATCTATATATCAATATATCAATATATCAATATATCTATATATCTATATATCTATATATCTATATATCTATATATCTATATATCTATATATCTATATATCCATCTATCAATCTATCTATCCATGAAGCAAAGGCAGAGGCATGCAGAAGAATAAGCCAATCAGAATGCTCATTCCCAGTCCCTTAGCAATGTAAACATAGTATGCAAGCGAGGCATCTGCTTCGACCGCTAGTGAAAACCCACACCGCGGCAAAACATTACACTCCGCTGGCCGAAAGAACGAAGGCTCTGGAGTTCAAATACAAGTTCCGAGGTCTTAAAGTGCCCCTACGATCAAATTTTGACATATCAATTTTTTCTCATATTCGTAAAGTATAGTGGCTATATTATTACCAGTTCAAACCGTTTTTCGATACGACGACGGGAAGTCTTATTTTTTGGACTCCGAATCTTGAATTTTACGACCGCCATTACGCGAACCCGTGCCTGTGGGCGAGGAACGCCTGGTCACTTTTTTAGCGTACGTGACGTCATACACTTAAGGTTATCGTATACCTTCAGGGTACTGTTCCGGATAAAATTAAGTAGCGTCTCGAATATTCGTCGTATTTAGATAAATTATACCTCATTTTAAAGCTTATAAAATTGGCTACAACAATATACCTAAGGTTTGTAATTTTGATAAAAGTGCGATTTTAAATAAACCTCTTTTCCGAACAAGCGAGTTGGTTTCCAAGAGCTCCAACTCCACGGCAATTTAATGAATTTAAGATCTGTTTGCTTTTCTGGACTCCCACAGACCTTGTTTACGAAACTGTGTCGGCGATTGTGGAAATTCGGAGCCGTTATGAAGATATTTCGGTCTTCGTGAAACTGCTAACGCGCAATCCAAGTATAGATGCGGGAATCGCTCTCAGCGCCTCTCTTTTAAAAATTAAAAAAATCGCCGACACATTTTTTAGCTGATATAATTGCGAACAATCTGTGAAAATTTGAAGTAATTCGCACAAATTCGCGTCGAGTTGGAGCTTTTTTCAAACTATGTTTAGAACGAAAATAGAAAGTCAAGAAAACGCTCTGAAAAGTTTTAGACGTTCTGGCGCCCGCCTCTTTCACAGCAATCAAACACCAGTGACTGGGAAATCTTCCCACAACAACACGTGTGGCTACTTTTCCCATACAAACCTTCACGCGAACTAACATATGTAGCAAGAAAGTGTACCATTTTCCCGCTTTGAAAAGCAAACAAAACGTTTTGAATTATAGAAATAATCCTTCAAGTTTGTGCATTGTACAAGACTGTAGCAATTTAGGGAACCACAAAGCTGGCATTTCGCTACATTCAAGCCTTCTAGTTGAATACCAAGAATACGGTTTGTAATTATCTTCAAGCCTCATGCAAGGATGGTTTACAGTGTACGTTTTGAGGACAGAAGCTTCTCCATAATAGTTTGTATCACATGGAATAGCCGGTAATACCGTACCAGAGTCCAGTATAACAGTTCAGAAGAAGGCCAAAACAGCCGAACCAACTGACAGAATGTACTACTCAGACTACTACTAGTATAGATTGACCGAAAAATAAGCGGCTACGTTTGCTGAGAACATAGTTTGTCATAAATAACTCATATTGCTGTTTCCTATAAACAGATAAACCTATCGATGTAGTATGCCTTTTAATTTACTGCTAATTTTATTTTGAAGACAATAAACCACAGAAGAAACCACCAATAATATTTCACGAAGTACCTTAAGCTTGTTTCAGTTGTTTGTGTGTTAAACAGAAACGGGCGCATGCGAAGTTTGGTTCTGTGATAGCCACGATCAGTCAGTTTCAATAAAAAAAATTAGTCTCTAGTAAATTCTTATCATTCACGATTTCATGTTAGACAAGAGAGCGATTTAATTTTATAGCAATTACATTGTAATTCGCCGGAAAATCTATTGCCGGGACACAGATAACTAGCAATCCGGGTTTCACTATAAACAATGAACAAACTTAGGACTTATAAACTGATCATTACCTTAGTGATTTCTCCGCTGAATTCTCCCTGTAGCCCGGATCCAGTAACAGCACAAACCTGAAAGCCGAATCAGGGAAAATACCCTGGGGAAAAATTTCCCGAAAAGATAAGAAACCTCTGCTAGCTAGCACTACTTACTAGCAGGCCACTTTCCAAGCGATTTTAGCGACTATTCATTCGTCCAGCTTTCAACTCGGTCGCCAGCGGCTCTATTTCCCCCTAAATCATCTACATCCGGCAATAAATTTAAACAGAAAGACACATTACTATGTTCTGAAGAATCTGATGCAGATTTTAGGTCGTTATTTACTAAACCACAGCAAAATTCGCAGTGTGAGTTTGTAGCCAATATAAGAAGAAATGTATGGGTTCGAAGCAACTTGAGAACGATGCGTTAAGTGTATGACGTCACATACGCACAAAAATGACTAGGCATTCCTCGCCCACGGGAACGGATTCGCGTAATGGCGGACGTGATTTTGACGGTAAACTCTCTCTAAAATGTGTGGTCTAATTGGCCCCTTTGCAAACTTTTTTCACTGATTTGGATATTTCTGCCACTGTTTGTTCTTATGGAATACAAAAAAGTGGCAAAAGAAATGGTCAAATTTCGTCGTAGTGGCACTTTAAACTGTTTTAGTAAATAATTTTACAAGTTAGTAACCTCACAGTGTATTACAAATTAAGAAACCTTCAACCCGTGAAAGTTTTAGGCTTAGCTTTTGTGTAGTTTTCTTGTTTTTCACGAAACATTTCACGTAAATACGCAATTTCTTTTAGTTTCGGCGGGAAACTGGGGAGACCGGCTCATCGCGCGCGACCTGCTCATCAAAAAGCGCATGCGCGTGACGTTTTGCCGCGGTGTGGTGAAAACCAGACTTCATATGAGTGCGAAATAATTCCGGTTCTTTACATAACCGCATCCCTGCAACATGATTGGTTGTATGAGAAACCCATCAAAGTGTTACTCTCTTCCATTCAAGGGAATAAACTCTAGACTTTATTTGTAGTTCCTCGACAAAATGGTGCGCCCTGGTGCTATAAAGGGAATACAGTCATGGCTGGTAACCCATGATGAGAAAGGTAAGATGAATCAGTAATCCTTGACGATGCCGGTCACAAACGTATCGGCCCGCGGGCCCAAATTTAAGAGTTGCCGGTCCCAAAATGCTAGTTGTGTCACAATCTTGTTTCTGATTGGCTAAAACGTTCGTGCTGAATTTATTGGGGTGAACTTTTGATGATTTTAGAACTTCAGTAATAAGCAAAGTTGTGACTGAAACTGTGAATAAAATGTATTTTATAAATAAATAATTGTATTTCTTTACTAGTAAAGCGGGTTAATCATGTACAACTATAGTATATTTTGAACTCATTGGATGCAGCCGAATATGAAAGTTATCTTCGTTCTTCTAGTACTGGTATGAAAACCTTGACCTCATCTTCTTGTATAAGGCAAAACACGGTTTAGTAACCTTAGCTCCAGATGTTTTGCCAAAGCTTGTAAACAAGGTGAATTTAAGCATCTCTCTACGTTCGATGGATAACTCACTTAATCTTATTACTTATCAGATTCCTAATGTCAAGACCCTGTGTTACCAAAATAGTTATTTTATAAGAGCTTCCCGAACTTGGAATACACTTCCACACGAACTGCGTAAATCAGATATCTCTTTACCTAAGTTTAGATCATTACTATTTAAATATTACGTGTCTGCCATCACTTCTGTATTTGACATCGAGAACCCTAGGTCTTGGAAGTCTGTATGTCTGAAATGTCACCAGGCAAGACAGTTAACCGCACCTCTCAAATGCTGCTTTTAGGTTGAAATAGGTATTGTAATTAGATCATTTATTGTAATTTAATTTTTCATAGGAAACCAACGTAATTGGCTAACGCTGTGTTGGTTCTCCTGGCCTCTATGTTTTGTTTGTTGTATATTTTACTTTATTCTATTTTGTATCTTCTATTATGGCCGAAGTAAGTAAATAAATAAATAAAAATAAATAAATCACGCGGCGGCCATGTTGAGACCCAGGAAAATAAAACCCTTTGTTTTTCCCCGTCTAACCTCGTTCTGAAACTGTTCAGTGCGAGGCTACACGTGGTAAATCTATTGTTTGTAGTCAACATGGCCGCCGTGTGATAACAACTAATTACAGTTTACACTATGTTTATAATCCCAGGAGAATAAAACCCTTTGTTTCCCCCTCTAACCTCGTTCTGAAACTGCTCAGTGTGAGGCTACACGTGGTAAATCTATTGTTTGTAGTCAACATGGCCGGCGCGTGATAAAAGCGACCACGTATACAGTCACTCACTCACTCGCTTGCTCAAGAAACGCTAAATAAAACATCTGCGGTCCCAAAAAGTCCGCAAAATAGATTTAAAATGCCTATTTAATAGCCCGACAGAGCGAGTAGGGGATTGGGGCGAGAGTCGCCTCGCAGAGGCGCTGCAGACACCGCGGCAAACGTTACACTCCGCTGGCCGAAAGAACGAAGGCTCTGGAGTTCAAATACAAGTTTCAATAAATCATTTTACAACTTAGTAAACTCACAGTAAATTACAAATTCTAAAAGAAACAGTCAACCTGTGCCGGTCTTAGGCTTAGCTTTATGTAGTTTCCTTGTTTTTCGCGAAACATTTCACGTAAATACGCAATACGTACTAAAATTAGAAACAGGGGTGATTGCTATGATTGTCTCTGTTTTCTTTTAGTTTCGGCGGGAAACTGGGGAGACGCGCGCGCGACCGGCTCATCAAAAGCGCATGCGCGTGGCGTTTTAGCCCAAATGTATTATGTTCTCTTTTCACGAATCACTGAGCATTATACCCCTGAGCCTCGTATTGAAACCTTTGTGCGTGAAAAGTGAAACATATATCGAAAGTGGACTATTTGGTCATTATTTAATTCTACATCATGTGAATAGGTGATAAGTAAAAATTTATTGATTTGAGTGTTGCGTCTACCAGTTATTAAAGTTTATATTTCGAAACAGTAGTGTGTCAATGTCGAAACAGTAGTGTGATGTCAAAGGAAGCCGATTTACTGTTATTTCTTTCTCTGATTTATACAAAATATAACAATCATATTTAGAAAAGTTCCTTTATCTCTGCCAGCACGTTTTTGTATAATAAATGCGCTTCCTACGACATCACATACTTAATTTATTGGATGACGCAACACTCAAATCAGGAAATATTCTACTATTCACCTATTCACTTGATGCAGAATCGATATTAATGATAAAAAATAGGCTTATAGGCACTTTAAAAGCCGATACTGAAAAAAACTTACCAATTTATTTTCCAGATCGTGAGATCGCCTTGCGGTTTTTGGGTGACATTAGTAAGCCTTCCAGCTGGCGCTGGAAGAAAGAAAAGGCTGAAAAAGAAACTAGTTTAGATGCGTCGGCCCAGCGAACTGAGAGCCACGTGTTCAAGAAAGTGAAGGCTAAGAGAAGGCCTTCACATGGCAAGAACTGCTCCTGCTCCGTGTGCGACAACGATCGCTCGAACAGAATATTAAAGGCACTTTCCAGGTAAAGCTACTTGTTGTTATTGGGGCAAAGAATAAGGTACCAAACTTTCTAATTATCCTCCCGGAAACGTTCTCGCCCTATATATTATGGGACTTTTTTTCAATAATACAATACAATACGATTTATTTTGATTCGCAAAAAATGAAGTTATACATTTCGTTGAAAAGCCGAAGCCATGCAGAGGCTTATGTGGCAGAACGGTCATTGAGAATTAACAGATACAGCTATTATTTTACAAAATGGGTGGTAAAGGAATCGATTAAAATGAAAGAAAGAATTTAAAAAGACAAGGGCAACCCCGCCATCCTCTCTAAACTATATTTTAGCATGATACTGCAGCTCTGTTCACTTCACTTGCTAGTCAGTATCTTGGATAAAATAAGAATTTTAACTTACAATGAATAGGAGCTGATCAAAGTCAGGACCCGGCTAAACCACACATCGAATTGGAATTTAGCGTGTTAGCTTTTGTGGAGGGAGGAAAAACGGAGAACCCGGACAAAAACCGGCCTCGGATCAAGTGCGAAATACCAACAAACCCAACTCATATGTTACCGGGGCTCGAACCCTGCATGGCCAGAGTGGTGAGAGGCGAAGCGCTTACGCTTGTTGGCTTACCGCTTGGCGCAAGTGGTGAGCGCTTCGCTTCTCACCACTTGCGTCAAGCGGTAAGCCAACAATGTACATCCTCAAAGCAAAGTCTAAACTCCGTTCTGCTAGTGAGCGATATAACTAGAACAAATTTCGTATGAGTGGGACAAGCTACATCACTGCCTACCGAGCACGGTTACCGTTCAGCATGCCGTGACTTTGAAATGGTTTCCCATTGTTTTTGTCCTGCTAATTCAATCAAATCACAGAAATACGATACAGCACGGTTACAGCACGGTTACGGACATGCCGTAGTTTGTCCCACTCATACGAAATCTGCTCCAGTGACGTAAAACATGGCGCCGTGAAAAAGAGGACGAATTTTGTCAAAAATAAATTCCCAATGGACAAAATTCGTTCGTCTTGAGACGTCCTGCTGCACTCTAAAATAAAATGTTATTGCCACAAAAAACTAATGTAGCTAGCTTATGGTTTTCTGCTGGATTTTTTCAGACAAGGAACATCAGCGATCATCGATGAAATGCGAAAAGCGTTGGACTATGTCCCACGGTCTAGAAAGCCCAACATAGCACGCAGTAATAAACTCAAGTACAAGGTACCCAAACTGGGTGGTGAAGCCTCTTTGGGTAGAAATACTTACCCTGCAAGCGGCTTCGTGGCGAACAAGGGAGCACTTTTCATGCAACCACACAGAATTTGCCCTTCGCACTTTGTCATCCATCCTGAACTACCATAAAAAGACCATAATTACACCACAGGAACCAACAGGGACCGACTTTGTTAGATAAATGGGTTGAATTCGTATTTGGTGATTAATTAACTGAGGAGCAATCACATCATCGTAGTTTTTATTTTACAGAGAACTATATTATTGTCTCTTCAAGTGTCCGGCGCAAGATGTTAGAAATCTGTAACTCACTTGATCTGTAATTATTCTAGCCCAGAAATCTTTCCACTTCTTGAACTCTATAAGAATCTTTAAGCCAAGGACACCAGTGACCCTTGCAAATTGTAACCGTCTAACACTAACGACCAAACCGTACATTACTTCATTTTCTCGTTCGAAAGCCTGTAACGGGACCAAAAGCCTCGTTACAGAAAGTTCCCTAGGTTTCTACTCAGAGGAAATCAAACGTATTCTAACCTAAAGTTGGATTCCCGCACGTATAAACTAATAAACTAATGTGCAGTCCAATATTATACTACTTCCTTGTATAAGTTTAGAATAAAATGAGAACTTGTGCATATTCGTGACTCTTTTAATCTTTATAAACTAATGTGCAGTGGAGATAGATAGAGGTTTTATATTTGAACATTCTCCGATTCGATAAAAAACAATGACATACTCCCCCAATTTTACCGCCATCTTGGATGCTCAAGCGACTTTATTGATATCAAACGAACACTGAGAGAGGAGCTATCGAAACCAACAAATGATAATAACTTTGAACATTTTATCAAGCTTCTGCGTTTCCGCTTCATTTTTCTGGCAGTTTCAAGTGATTTCCATCTCACTGATCGAAGAAGAAGAACACAACCCGCGAATTCGCTTCTAAGTATGTTTGTGAAAAATAAATAAATATTAACTTCATTAACCCACTAAAAATTACAGAAATCGTATCGAATAATTGCTAGATTTTTTCAACACAATTAAAAATTACATCAATGAAAGCTAAAATTGCTGAAGTTAAAATTACATCGAGCGATAGCTAAAATTACTATTGAAATTGCTACCGTAAATGTCATATCAATAAAATGGTCAAATATAATGATTAATATTACGCTATCTTAAATTCAATTTGCGTAACTCGCGTTTAATGAATCAACGCTAAATGGGAGGTAGCCTCCTTCGTTTATCTGGCAAACTATTCCATATTTTGCATCCCATGTATCTAAGGCTCGATTCAAACGTCGAACTTTTCATGCGCCGAACCTAATTAGATCAAAAGAAGCCGCCTAATTATCCTTTGTTTCAATTGCGTTCGGCGCATGAAAAGTTCGGCGTTTGTTTCTGTTTCTGTTTATTACTTGGTTATGCTGATATGCTTTACACCAAGATTAAATCGGGCTTGAGTGAGTTCTTGCCAAAGTTCGTAGTACGTACTTACAGAGGAAGAGCCAGAAACCTGCTTTGAAATGTCTCTGTATTTCTAACTGGCACTGAGTGACGACCTGTAACACTCACACGAGCAGTCTTTGCTTAGTTTGCGCATTTTTTCATCCAACCGCCAGATTCAACATGGTGCATGATGCTGGTTAAGGGTTTTATTACATGCTCTTTCTTACCACCCTAAACTGTGAAAACATTACTTTTAAATAGCGACATTTGTTTGAGTTTCATTTCGTTTGACAGGCTTTTAAAGAAATTTTGGTGATTTAGCTTATCTTCAAAATTATAAATGAAAAAAAGCTAACCAACTGATTTGCATGTAATAAAAATAAAATTACATGACTGCTTGGAGATGATACGGAATTCTTCTCGTGTTTAACTTGATAACTCCCTTCGCTGCGTTCACTCTTGAGTTACCAAACTAAAAGTATCAAGGGCACCCAACGAGTACTTTTTGAAATTCGTTTGAAACCAGTTGTCTGCAGCTTATCTATAGCCATTTTAAGGCGCCTACTAAGACTTTTGACGTATTCTAGAAAGCTATTAGCTGTTCGGATTTTCTAGGTGGAAATCGCGTCAACCGAAAATACTATGGCAAAATATTCCTGGCCTACGAATTTGTTAGTAGTCTAGAACAGAAACAAGAATTTTCTAGCCCAAGTAACTTCATCTTGCAAAGTTTTGTGGAGGTACGAATTTTTTTGTGATTCTTTTTTCCTTTAGGCAATTCTTAGGGAATGAAAATGTGTTGTTCTGACTCTATTGATCAGACGAATTGGGACGTACGAATACTTAATTTAGGGGAAACCTTTTAGTCTCCCTTTTCTTCTATAATTTTCTAGGGATTGAAAACATATTTTCTAGCCAGTATTTCAAAAAACAATTTTATAGGGACAATTTTTTCAAATCCGAAAGTTTTACTCTCCCGAACAGCTTTTTAACCAAAAACTTCGTTGGGTGCCCTTGAAGTAGATACGGATCTTCACGCGGCCATGCGTGAAGATACGGAACCTCTACGCAACTTCTATTTGGTTCGAGCATTTTCTGCAACAGCAATGATATGAATTAGGTAATACTGTAATTAATAGGTAATGCTATGAAGTGTGTAATTAGGCCTTCGTTTCTGTTTATTGTTATCATGGTCATCGTATTTACGTTATATTTATTGTTAAATTTACATGTTTATTGTTTCCCTCCACTATGGCCGTTTGACCTTTTTGTAACATCCTGTACAGTCTTTATGACTAAAAGGATTAATAAATATAAGATGAGATAATGGAGCAGTTACAACACATTCCATTCCCGTCATTCAGCTATTCAGCTGTTTTAAAAGTTCTAGAATGCGTTGGTGCTGTACGTAACTACTCGCATTGCATCAGAATCAGACTGAATCAGACTATATAAATAACTACCCTTGGATTACACCATCCCCCCGTATAAGATATACGGGAATGTGCCGCCCCAAGGAGTATGTTTCTCGAGCTGTTTTTATTAGTCTGAAATAAGGTTATACATTTTACCTTTTTTAGTCTGAAATGGGTATGATTTTGAAGTGCGAGACCTAACATGTTCATTGACTTCTTTTAGTTTCTCTTGTTATTTGACATTGATCTTCAAAATAAATCGAGAAAGAGAACAAACCTGAATATCATTGGATTAGATAACGCAATTAAAGAGAGCTTTAAATGATGCAAGAAATAGGGTACACTAGATTTTCTGGGTTGGTCTGAAAAGGGTATGGAAAAGCTTATATTTTGGGCTGAAATAGGGCCCGGGTTTTGAGACACGGGCGGCACACGCCCACCCAAAATTCCGGGTGTACGTACCTCCACTTTAGTTCTCGTTTGCATGACGAAACTGTCCCCCCTCCCCCACAGGCGCTACTGTAAATTTATCCTTTAAAGGTTAGCATTTTTCTTTTGTTCTGCTTTAAAAAGGAAACTGCATAGTTAAACATTCTTATCCTACTCATTTTTAAACTATTTTCTCTTACGATTATTACTGATCGGAATCACCCTGATTGAATTAGGCTTATTGGTAGTCTTACCTGTTTGACCGAAAAGTGGCTATGACGCCACCACACCCCGACGCGCGCATGCTCGAGCCAGAGTGTTTAAACTCTGACACACGTCTCGTGTCAAAAATGATCGAATAGTGATCTATCCATGACAAACTTCTTGAATATTGTCCGACTGGTTGTAGAGATTTAATTAATTGTGTTAGGTTTCAATACTTATAAGGTTGTTCAAGGACCTGACACTATATCAAGCATCTATGGTAAGATTGTGCGATCAGGCATCGGTTGGGTAAATCCCTCTATAAAAAAATTACTATAAAAAAATTAATTGCATCATTCTGCGCTGAGACTCTTCATACATCGAGCCTATACACTTCCTATATATATGCGGACGAAATGCGTTTTTGCACAGAAGTTTGCATCGTACTCCAGTTTGAGCAACGACAACAAAATACAGAAGGAACACCCAAATTGTTTCACCAATTAAGTGATCGACACTGAAGATCAACACACTGCTCGGGAACATGAATGCGACTTTAGCCTTTTCTCTGGTAAGTTGTTTATTTGTTTATTATATTTTGAAAAGTTTTTAGTTCTTGTTACCAGTAGTTTTAGCTAGCCACATTTTTTATTATAATCTTTCTTCTGAAAATAATTTTCAGTGTTCAATTTGGCATATTTTTTTTAAATGAAATCTAACAGTAAAACACAGTAAAACACTGAATTTCTAACGGTACCTAAAACAACCACAAGAGGCTGATCAAAGCCAGGATCGAATTGGAATTTAGCGTGTTTTTTTAGTTTATAGTACATTGCCTTTATTTACTAAAAACATGGGGATCTTTCAGCAGTGACTATATACGCATTATTTATTGCCGTTTTTCGAGCAGTTTACAAACTGAGAAGTACTCCACGCTAAAGATGCAAAAAGAAAGTTTTGAGTTTTTGAATGTGTTAGTTACACAGGGTTAAAACTACATTGAACAGGTTGTGCAGTTAAGAAATGCCAGTTTGAAACTAGTTCAGCACCAGCCGGCGAGCGTATCGCGTATACGGTGTGAAAAAATATTATTTTAAACTAATTTAATTAAACCGCTTTTTAAAACATGTTTAAGTTTTGGTGTGAATGGGGTATAAGAACGTAGATAAAACCAACATTAAAGAATTGCTAAGCTTCCTGTGTGTTTTCCGTAGGTTTGTATACTTTGCCACTATCGAATGATAAACGCAAGCTCCGGAAAATGGAAGCCGTTAGGGAGATGTCTCGGAATGCCTGACCCTGCTAATAACCAGTCAACCCACTTGGCTGGCCAGATCCTTCGCTATCTTCACACCAGATATGCCATTGTACCACTATCACAGCCCCCAGCCCCTAAATCAACGAGGGAGTCCCTCCAGATACCAAGAAGAGTACCAAGATCACTAAGCCCTCAAGGATTATGTACCTTTACCATCGAGATCGATGATGTACCTAATCGGATCCCAAGGTTCCTTGCGTTTGCATCATGTCCGGGGGAGAAATGCGACCCTCTCTACTGTAAACCTGTTACATACAGTCACGTGATACTTGTCAAGAGATGTAGCGATGTGTGGGACTGGAGCGAGAAAACTCTACCTGTTGCCTTCGTGAAGACTGTTTGATGGGGAGGGGGGAGGGGAGGATGGATCACATAGGAAGTGTGTTGGAGAAGAGATAGCCAAAGAATAAGAATTAAGTAAATCAAAAGTCCATGATTATGGTGCCTTTAAATATATGAATTAAGATTGTTTCGCCACAGAGTACAACCACCTGATTGCATCAATGATTTATAAAATTCTGAATAAGCAATTATTTATTCGACTTTCTGATAGTGTCATAAACTATAACCTTAGAAATTAGCACTTCCAAGGCCGAAAGCCTTCCCGAAGCGGCCAAAAATTCTAGTACGGTTCGACAATTTCAAAGTAAAGTTGCTTTATTACCTGATGCTGAGTTACGCTGACTACTGTTTTTAAAGGCTTTACACAGTTTTTAAGTCTGCATTTTTTATGCAATTGCAAAATAATATAATATTTACAATTTGTGCATGTATTTTATTGTAAACATATAGAATCTGTTTTCATACGCCCCATTTGGAAATCAGCCTTCTACTTGTAAATTTGAAGTTGAAAGTTGTAATGGCTTAGCGTATCCAAATAAAATCTTATGTATGTATGTATGTGTATTGCATTTCCTGCAAAAGGCCAATTGAATGAAAATTGTCATGGGTTTTGACGTCAAAAGCAAAAGCAACAGAGCCGACAGGAAATTATTCAGAACGTAAAGTCATGATATTGAAAAAGGAAAAAATATTTAACATAAAAGCCACAAACGGAAACAAGAATAGGATACAATTTTTTTGGGCAACTGCCGAAAACCGGAATAGGATATGGCCTCACTATAATACATACGTTCAGTTCATTTTGAATTGTATATTTTTATTAATAACATTTAATGGCGTTTTAAACTACGAGCTTGACGACTAAGGTAATAGTTTAGCAAGCCTGGACCCGGTTGTTCGAAGAGGGTACGTTTATCGCGGGGGACACTTGTGTGATAAACGAGTACAGTTTGGGTGGTCATAGGGCTCATAACAGGATATGGTTTCCATTCTCCCCGTTTAATTATTCTGAATCATCTATAACCCGGAATTCGATTTTTTTTAACGCAAAACCTGGACCCGGACCCGGACTTCCGAAATCGAATCGGAATTAGGTTCAAAACCGGACCAGGGTACAAATATCAGTGATTGTACCTGAACAGAACATGGAAGTGAGATTCCCATCCAGCACCACCAGACTTTATTTCCTTTCTTGTCGCTTCCCTCCTCGCTGAAAGTTAGTGTAGAGAGAGAGGTAATAAACGTCTGATACCCAGGGTAACAGAACCTGCACAATAAGTATGATTTATGCACATCTGGCATCCATTTTGGATTTTGGAACGTGACCAATTCAGTCGTAGTCCCTTAACGATGGCGAATCCGTGCCCAAGCCCGCTGATGTTATGAAAGAGCACACTCAAAGCTAGTTAGATAAAAAAACAACTTTTAGGTATAATAAAATCGCCTATTGTCGACTGTTCGAATGTAAGCACTAGTCAGCACTAAACGACTGACTGGGCTACCTGTGGTGTTACGATAGTCTGCCTGTTCTCAGAGAAGCGGATACGGCTTTTTCAAAAAAGGTTGTCCCTGATAAGCGGCCAACGATAATCCCACACCGAAATGGATTGCTGTTATAGCTAAACGTCTGGGCGCGGTTGTTCGAAGCAAGGGTTATCACTACTCCGGGGTTAAATCACTAACCCGAGGGTAAACTGTACAGAAACAATTACAGATTTAGCACTATCCTAGGGATAAAGTTACCCTTGTTTCGAACAACCGGGCCCTGGTGAATTCGTTTGTTTTTGGGTCAAAAACTTTAAGACTTTAAGAATATTAATCCTGCGAATCGATTTTCGAATTACACTGTAGTTTATCCGTTTCGTACAACTGGACAGTGATAACCACAATGTTATCTTACCTTTGTATGCACATAAAACGGTGAAATCACAGCTACACGCGAGAGGAAATCAAACAAACGCTTGGGCTGCCTGTGATTCGACTTCCTGTTACTACAAACGCCTACTTTTGAAACTGCAGTGAACAGTGTGTGCGCTATTAGTCAATTCACACAGGATCTGATACAACTATGTGCTTAAGAACCACTATGGCTTTCATTCAATCCCCAGAGATTCAAATGACAAAAACATGTTGATTGATCTAACAAGAGAAGCTGACGAGAAATATTTTGTTAACGTCAACCAAGATGGGATGACGTCACAGAAAGCAGAGGGTCAATTCAAACACGAACTACTGTATTTTAGAAGTGTTTAGTTTTCCTGTTACCTCTACTATATTTTACACAATATATAAGTTTTAATTTCAAGCGGTGTACAACAATGTATGGATTAATAAACTTCGCCCAATTTGCGCTTTTCTGATCAATTAATTAACTTGATCACTAATTAGAGCAGGACGCCTGGTAGCCGTACATATACAACTTTGATTTTTATATACAACACTGCTACTTCTGAACTACATCTATGTTTATTAATATTAAAATAGCCGAATGAGCAATAATACGTCGGTCACGAAACAGGAAATTTGTCTCGTGCAATCTTGGTCGTTACGTTTTACGTTTTTCCTGTTGATATTGAAGTTTTAAAATTGAATCGGACACGAAACCAACCGAGAACCTCTAATATATATACACTGTAGTTCATGTGTTTCCATCTGTTCACAATTCAGTGCCTGTTTATAATTATTGTAGTTTATTTAATCCTTCTAGCAGGTAAAGCTGAATTACGAGGCCAGAGTCTATTACGAGTCAGAACAATAAATATGTATATAAATATGCCAACAATATAATAAATCAGAGTCCCTCCAACGTCGGTGTTGACGATTTCAGATAAATTTAACTAAATTACTTAACTATTTAGTTGATGTCACCTAAAGTGTAGTGTAACCGCAAAACCAACGGTCACAGCGAAATCAGGGGGGTTGAGCATAATTAACTTCCGGTTGTTCGAAGCTAGGGTCACTTTATCCCTAGCCAGCGCTAAAGCTGTGATTGTATTCTGTACAGTTTACCCTCAGGTTAGCGATTTAACTCTGGGGTAGTGCTTACTCTTGCTTCGAACAACCGGGCCCAGGTGAAAATAAAACCGTTTACCCACCAACATCTCTCCTGGAAACCACCGATATAAATGCCATCAGGTCCAAAATTTCTAAATCAATTGGTATCATCATTAAAGCTCGTCAATTCCTTTGTAGTAAAACTCTTCTTATCCTCTACAATTCTTTAGTATTACCATATCTTCAGTACTGTACTATACTATGGGGTTCAACCTATCCTTCTTATCTACATCCACTTCATTTACTCCAAAAGAAGGCCTTGCGTATAATCACACATTCTCCCATTCGTGCTCATACTTACCCTTATTCAAACAACTAAAACATATTCAACATATTCAAATATCAAGTCTCTTCTTTCATTTTCCTTCACATCAATAAATGCCTTCCTATCCCTATATCTACTTTGTTCAAATTTAATTTTGAATACCATAAGTACTCTACCAGACACAAATCTGATTTACATATCCACTATCATAAATATACTTACTCCCTTCGTTACCAAGGCCCTCAAATATGGAACTCTATACCTTTATCGTTACGTGAGTCTTTGAAACTATTTAACCATAAGCATAAGTTAAAAGAACATTTTCTTACCCTTTAATCCTTTTCTATACATGTATGAATTGTATTAATCAGTGCTCTTATTTCCCCTGGACTTCATGTATATAATGTATATATATATATATATTGTGATATTATGTATAGCTAATTTTATAGGTTTCGTCTGTATTTTCTTTTATTTTTCGATTCTTTCGCCGTCCTTCTTGTAACTATATCATAATATATTTTTTCACCTGACCCTTACCACATAAGCCTCTGGCTTCGGTTTGTCATGATTGTAACAATAATTCAATATTAATCGAAATAAATTGGAAATTGCAACTAGCCTAGATGATTCCGCGAGTCAACGTTTTCCCCGGATCTGAAGGACGTTAACACATAAAATGAGGTGACGTCAACTAAATTGGTACTAAATTTAGTTAAACTAAATCGTCAACACCGACGTTGGGCGACTTTACTAATACTAATAGTAAATACTTATTAACTATTCAATAGCAGTGTAATCAATAAAGAGCCATAACTTCATAATCCTTAGTAAGCCACACAATATACCCAGTTAAGTTTCTTTCTTTTTCCCTTGCATTCTGAACTTTAATTCCAAGGTCGAGTACTAAATATCACCTGGCAACAAAGCATGGTACGTTGGGTATTTTTAGCAAAAATTACCTGTATGTTCTGGTATGCCAAAAGTACCCTTATTTCGGCATATTTATACGTGCCAGTTTGTTTATCGCCAGCATTGCCATGGATATATAGTCCATGCTTTTAGGGGACTCAGACATTTTTAAAAACCTGGTTGAATAAACGTTAAAGGGCATATGAGCCTTCGTGCAATTTTCATAGCTATGAACCTCAGAAAAGTTTTAAGTACTTTTGGTTTACAGGGAATACTCTATCTTCTATGCTTGTTTGAAATCGTGGAAACGTGACCTTTCCTGATCCATGACCGCGCAAGTAAAAGCCTAGGTCGATTCCCGAGGTGACGTCATCTCATTAATGCATTATTCTCCATGGCACCTTTCTATCACAAAAACATCGATTTTTAGATAATATACAGTTTATGAGTTGTTAGTAAAGGAAAAAAAGTCATATTAGTGAAAATTGTAAGTTTTTATTCGAATTATTGTAAATTCGAATGACGTCACCTCGGGAATCGACCCAGGCTTTTACTTACGCGGAAATGAGTCAGGACAACACGGTATCTCCCTTAGATTGACTATTATCATCAATTGTCAAAATCGCTAGAATAGAGGTTTTGCACCACCACGTGATGGCTGCCATGTTGGTGGCCAGAACAATAGAATGTTATTCCTTTGAGATTTAATTTTTCACATGATTGAACAAATCTCATTGTTCTGGCCACCAACATGGCTGCCATCACGTGGTGGTGCAAAACCTCTACTGATTATAATCGTCAATTTAACCTCGAGGTTAAAACCAGTCAAGTATAAAGATAAACAATTGTCGAATTCCGAACGGTGGTAGACGCGCTTAGTGTAGTGGTCATGACGTCTGTACTACCAAGCACTACACGCAAACGGCTACGAGTTCGAGCCCGAGTTGGAGCGCTCAAAAAAACATTTCTTCGTTTACCTTCCTTTCTTGTTTACCTGTGAACCCTAGCTCTAGGTGAGTGAAAACCCGTCGTTTACCCGTGAACTCGTTATCGCACCGCGTTACGTTAAAGTGCATATGAACCTTCGTGCAATTTTCATAGCTAACGTTTTGAGTACTTCTGCGAAGAAATTTTTGGTTTACAGAGAATACTCTAGCTTCTACGCTTGTTTGAAATAGACTATTTCAAACAAGCGTAGAAGCTAGAGTATTCTCTGTAAACCAAAAATTTCTTCGCAGAAGTACTCAAAACGTTAGCTATGAAAATTGCACGAAGGTTCATATGCACTTTAACGTAACACGGTGCGATAGCTCTAATACAGCTTGTTTCGGGAGAAAATCAAAATTTTGCTGGGAACCCTAAGAAAATGGCTTACTAAAATTGAGAAAATCACTAAATTACTTCAGGAAATGCACAATTTATTTGGGACTTTATAAAAACAATTTCGGGACGAACTGATCCACTGCTCAAACCGGCTTTGTCATAGCTGTCACCACAGGAAGCCCAGGCTTAATTTGTGTGTTGAAAGCTTTGTATGGGAATTTACGATTTGTGAAATATCTCAGTAAATATTTCAATAAATATAACTTGCCTGAAGAGTAGTTGATATCCTTCTTGTTCTCTGGTGACGATTTAAATCGATTTCGACGAATTTTAACCCTCTCGTCAAATCGTAAATTCCCATACAAAGCCTTAGTCAGTTTTCAACACACAAAATTAAGCCTGGGCTTCCTGTGCTGTCACCCTGACCGTAATGGTGGCAATGAAGGCAAGTTCGGGATTTCCCCTAGCCTGGTTCACTGCTGCAACGGCAATCATATCATCGTGACAAACCTCACAAAATAACCTGTCCACTCGTATATTAATCATGATATTCTTTATACTGATATCCATCGACTTAATGGTTATTACATAATCAACCTCGCAAAGGCTTTTCAACCAATCGAATACGAGCACTTCAAATGTTTTCCCACTGAGATCAG
The DNA here is from genome assembly GCA_030867875.1 of Actinernus sp. WN-2022. NCBI lineage: Eukaryota > Metazoa > Cnidaria > Anthozoa > Actiniaria > Actinernidae > Actinernus > Actinernus sp. WN-2022. The sequence goes on from JAOWCC010000936.1 coordinate 71,618,974, forward strand.
AGGCTATAAAAGTCGCGAATTTAGTTTGGTTATCCAAGAAAGGTACAAAATAATATTGGTGTTCAATTAGAAGAGTCTTGGACGAAGCTAAGCAAGCTACAGAAGCCAGAGAAGTTCAACCAAGTGAAACAGTCATGAAAGGACTCGTTGTTTTGGTAAGTTGACATTTTAGAAACGCCAATTGAATTGTCGTCCGGTTTTGTTGGAACAAACGTATCTTTACCCTCAACAACTGTTATCGCTGTCCGCACTTCAAATTTTCACATTGCAAAGTGAAGTGTAACTATATGCTCCATGTTTCTGCCTACTACAAATCCAGCAAATCTGCTAGTATCAGTACATGCAGTGTCTACTTAGCAATTTCGTTTCCTATTTCTCCGCTCTTTTTCCATTTTCCCCAATAATAGGAAACCGCCAAAGCAGTCTTTACTGAAACCACGAAATCTGTATAATAACACAGCAAATTATACATTTTCTTATACACTTCCGTAAATTCAATATAGGCTTCGCTGATACATACAGCACCAGTACAAGAGCTTTGCAGTAAACCAAGTAACGATCTGAATTTCTTTTGAGCAAACTGATCAGTCTGATCAAGCGATGTTGGAGACTTATCTAAATTTCAACGAGTTTGTACTGAGTCAAATACATGTTGTAATCAAAGGAAAACGTGTCAACTTGACAGCTCGAGCTATAGCCAAAAATTTAATCAATTGTATATAGAAGATACCAATTAACTGAAAGTGTTGGCCATCTCTGCATGCGGAAGTTTTCGTGTCACATAAGCTACGTTATGCATGTATATGTATTTCTATCAGTGTTCAGTTTAGAGCAAGGAACATTTTCCAAGGATCTACTGATTAAAAGCCTGTTCGTTATTTTGTTTTGGCATTGAAATCGTTTCTTCTTCCCATTCATGGATGCCGGCTTTAGTGCTCGATAAGGCTGATTCGAGAGTATCACTGATTAGTTTTTTTTACTGAACTGAAACTCGTTGAGCTCGTTAAAACGTGTGCGTTAACTTCGAGTACCCATCTACTTGGCGTTCTTTCAAGTCACGCAAAATATCATTGCATTTAGTATGGCCGAGATTGAGTGCTTCCCATTCTCTTCGGGTATTTCAGTTGATTTGTTCTGTGTTGATTTATATGTGCATATAGCGTAGCATGCGTTTTCTTCGACTTTTTCCGTATAAAGCTACTTGTTTGATTAAATATTAGGCGGCCCTGTATTAGGCGGTCAGTTCAGTCAAAGTCCTCGATAAATTCTTTGCCCCAACTGAATTCTAAACGGTCACCTCTATTAAGGCCTATTAAGGTCATCCTACGTCAGAAGCCATAACCATCTCCTCAGTATATAGCTGTCACGGCGTTTTCACAAGTTGGGCTATTTTGAAATCATTTTTGACGCCAATTAGTGGTAGCACCAGTGACGGAACAAAATATTCCTCATTAGGTACTTTTGTCGGTTAGACTTAACTGGGCCGTCCCTTCATGTAGGACGACACGAATTGCTACCAAATTATATTCTATTGTATTGTATTGTGTTGCGTTCTATTGTTGTATTGAATTGTATTGTGCTGTATTCTATTGTATTTTTGGTAAAAATTCGTGTCGTCCTACATAAAGGGATTGCCCTGTTCTGTAGGTCGTATCCAACGGTGAAGTCTGCCCCCCTATTGGATCGACTTGACTTATAAAGAAACCCATTGTTTCAGGGGTAGGGTTTGTATTGTTTTAGGGGTTGGCTATTGTTTGGGTAACCAATAACATTTCAGGTTGCAAACGGTGAAGTCTGCCCCATTAAACGGTCATCAAGATGTGACCGAGAATGTCAATAGTTAGACCTATTTAGTACAATGTTAGTCATGTTAGTTAATACCAGGTTTACACAAATGTTATACTTTCCCCTAGTGTTATTTAATGCACTGATGAAAATAGACATAAGGTGTCATTTATAACCAACCATTAGTTTACAAGGTTATTGAGTAATTTATCGACGCTTCTGTGCAAATTAGTCCTTAAAGCATTACTTAAACAACAAATTTACGACCCGGAATACTTTGGGCCATTACGGTTTCTGGCTGAGCTACGGAAATTTATTTTGGAAAGTGTGCTCCAAGAAGTCATCCAAGTAAACTAACATATAGGACCAAAATAGATTCAAAGGTACAGAGGTTTTTATTTCCACTATACTGAAATATAAAAAGAGAGGAAAAAAAAGACAAATTAAGTGGAGGATGCATGAATTACAACCCAAAATAGAAACCAATTAACAGAAGTAGGACGGAGACCGACTATTTCCGTCTCGTATCAACACAAAGATTCTACTGATGCTTGCAATAACGAAACAAAGGTGATAATTATATAGTGCTATTACTACTTATTATCAATTTGTTAAAACTTCCGTCGTAAGCGACATAGTGCCATATTTATCATTAGCAGCACTTGTTGTATGTACAGGATAAGAACAAGTTAAGTACCGCCAATGATAAATGTATTACTGAGTCTGCGTATGTTGCTTGTGCTTATGCTTATGCTTATGTTGCTAGTGTGAACCAGGCTTTAGACTCACACCAACTACCAAACGTGTGTGCACATTTTTAAGCAGAAAGTAGAGAGACTGTATGGCCGGGATTATCTTTTTTCCCTTTTGGTCCTTTTGATTCCGCCCTTTTTTTACTTTCTCTGTGTATAATCCCCGTGCTCAGAGTTCATTGTCTGCCTGTACTTGTCCCCCACCATAGGAATGCACCATCATTGTTGCATTGGTTCTTTTATCCAGTTTCCTCCTTGGGGCGGGGGGGAGACTTTGCATAACAATAGTGACGTCATGTGCAAGGGGTCTAGAGAGCTCTGAGATCCTCTGATATTCACTCTTTTCACCTGGTGGCCATCTTGGAATAGATGGAATAGTCTCTGGAAATCACTGGTTCAGGCACATCTTACACTGCAAGCTACAAACACTTGTTTACATATTATATTCAGGATACAATTAGTATTCCAGTGGCTAAAGCATCCCGATATAAGTGATTTGCAGTGATCATTCTGTGTATTCTTATTCGGAATACGGACAATAGGCAAGATTCGTATTCTCACAGACGAGCTGGGAACGAGCATTCAATCGAGGCTAAACACCAATGCTAAATAGCCTGCCAGCGTACCCAGGCGCTTTTGGTTGGAAAGGAGAAAGATGGGGCGCAAAGGAGCACGGGAAGGACGAAAAAGAGAAAGTGCCTGGCAGGTAATGATTCAACATGGCAGACTTTACTTTATGCAAAAAATTACAAAATGAAGTAAATCGTGCTTTTACTTGAGTAATACAGTACCGCTCGAAACCTGTATTCTGATTGCATAATTATACTGTAGCTCTATTGTTTTTGTACTGCACGTTCTAAAGGTTAGGGTGTTTTGTATTGTTGGGTAAGCCAATGCTGTGGCTCGTTTCGAGCGGTACAGCCGGCTCTTTTACTTTAGCAAAGAATAGTTTATTAGGCAGTCCTTTTCAACCAGTTCCATGCCCTTATAATTCTTGTATCGAGAATGGGGATTTTTCCCGGTGCCAGAGTTTTGTTCTATCGCTGGTATTGCTATTCGCTTTCACATTTGATATTAAAGGCCGTTGGCTTATTATAATTAGCAAAACGAAATGTATAGAGATTAATCAACGAAATAAGCTTCAACACACAAGAACTGTTCCTATTAAATAGGAATAAGTATTTAAATCATCTCCAAATGTTTACGGCGTTGGGATGGACCATTATATGTGCACAGTATTGGAAGAGGAACAAAAATATCCTGCATGACAAACCGTAGAAAACAGTGATTGATAAGTGTGATAAAAAAGTCTTAGGGACGGACCATTTAACGACTGCGAAGGAGACTAGGGGTACCCGATTTTTTTGCTCGATATTTTTGTTAAGGACTCCTGGTGCTGCAAGAATTTTTTTTCTGCCATCGGACCTTGCACGATATTTTTTAAGGCATTCGGTATTTTGATTTTACATCAAGAACATTTTACACAATTTTAATGTTTCTAGATTTATGGTATATTCCATGATACATCACTTTTGTTTTATAGTAGAAAACATATATATATATATATATATATATATATATATATATATATATATATATACACTGAAACAAAAAAACTCTGCAAAAGACTTACATATATCATATATATATATCCTTTATATTTCCATCAAACTTTCTTGACAGTTGTTGCTTTGGTAGACACAAATAAACATAATAGGCTTTGTTTTCCTTTGTGTTTGACGGTAACGAAGTAGCATCAGTTCAACCGTGAAACTCTTCCATTTTGGCCTGCAATGTTTTGATCACACATTTTCAATAGTAAAACCGGTAGCCGGTCAGTCGCCTTTCTTTAGTTGCTCAATAATCTAAAGGCCGTTTACATGACGCGTTTACTGATCCCGGGGCAAGATTTGTCACGAGATGAAAATGAGTTGTTTTGTGTATGACTTTATCCCTCATAACATTACATTGTTTTACAGGGAATGATGATAATCCAACTATAAAGAAATTTGATAACACATATCGCCACGGCATTAAACGTGTCATGTATACAGGCCCAGAGATTAGTACTGCTGACTAGCTTTTCTGCGAGTATAGGACAACTCATTTGTATAACGTCCCTTAAATGAAGTCATTTCAAGGATTTGTAATGCTTTTTATAGCAATACAACGACCATAAATCGCCCCCAAAAATGGTTGAACAAGATTTAAGACACTTTACTGCGCCCAAATAAATGATTTCTGGCTAGGGCTTATAGGCACTTTAACTCGAGCCCCGAAGCCACTTCGTGAATTTAAACAAAATGTCATAACTTTTAAAATTTTTGCTCAAATCTTCACAAATAGTACACAATTTATTGATACAACCAGAAGTCCATAACCAGAAGTGTCCATCTCTCACTATAGGGTTTGGCCCATCAGTTTACAGAGTAGTCTATTTATAGAAAGCTTTTCCCGCCATCTCGCAGCCAATCATATTCTTCGAAAATTTATCAGCAGTACCTGATTGGCTAATACAGCGATTTCCTTTGTTTGTAATATTGTACAAAATTTTGGCGGACAAGGCGAGCGAATGCTACTTGCTAGTGTAGAAACTTCTTGATAATCAGCTATTTCTCATTTATAACAGGCAAGAACTGGTGAGCACCACATGTTCAGGAAAGACCATTATAAACCAGAACATGTGGTTCCTTTGTAACCTTTTATTTTCCCGTTTCGTCCGTTTCAGACTTCGTGTTTACAGCACTTGTGTGATGTATACAGAACGAAGCTAAGTTTTGTCTTTTGGTTCATAAACACAGATTTTTGTAGTGATATTTGGCATAAATACAGCAAGTGATAAATATCACATACAAATCATGCTATTTTTGTTTATAATAGGACTTAAGAAATGCACTGAAAAAGACAATCACATGTTCTCTCAAGAGTAATTAAGTGCACCGAATTTGTTTACTTTGTCTTTGAGTTGAGCTCAAGTGAATATTTGAAAATCCTGAAAGTAATTTGCGTTTGGCAGATAAAAGAACAGCCCGGCAAATCTCCAAGCAAGGCTTAATAATCGACTGGAACTGAAAGAAGATAGCTATAAACTGTGAAAAAGTCAATTTCTGGTACACTTAACACTAGCAAGAAGCGAAGTTTGATTTCAGGCAGTTCAAGAATCACAATCAAACAATGAAACAGTTGTCACTTTGCTGTTTTATTAAAGACACTAACTGTTATACATCTCCAAGAATAAACTTTACAATCGAAAACTAGAAAACTGAACGCAACTATCGCAGCTGGAAATGAAATTCCAGTTCTTAAAATTAGTACAAACAAGGGTTTTTTCTTCAGGCAACCAGTGAACAAGATTATTAGAAGATTTGAATCAACTGCCTCACGGCAACGGGTCATGCGACCGAGTTTCAAAGGCCGATTTCAATGGATTAAAAACAAAACAATTAAATAAAAAAGTAAAAGTAAACTTGGCTTACTTTGATTTCATTTTGTCTTTGTATAATGTCAGTTGTTCCTGGCCAGATGAATGTGAATGTTCGGTTCCGTTTTCATTCATAATTCAAACTTTTATACTCGTCACTACTACACTAGTCAACACTTGAAGACTTGAAAATCGCTTTTAACTTTCTTCAATCACCCCAAGATCCATTAGCAGAGGCACAGATGATCAGTCTATACATTTCGTTTCATTACAATTCCAATATCTTCAATTTTAGTCGTCAAAAGCCCGACATTTGCCACCGTACTTAGCTTTGTAGTTTGTAGCACCGCTTGGCGACCTGTAAGGCTGTATGTACTGAACTTCAAACCGGGGGGCACTGCTTGCATAATAAAGGGGAGGTATGTGAGGTACCGTCTTCAGAGCCTGACCCAGTTTGCAAAATAAAATGTAATGAAGGTGTTTTTATTAACCAGAATTTCCAATAAAATTTATGAAAATCAACCCGAATTGATAGTTTATTTGCTCCAAAACAAGACTTAGTTTGCCAAATTGGGCTCAAACCTTTATCCGGTACCGCCGTACATCTCATTTACGTCGTGTACATGAGTGCCCCCCCGGAGCCATGACTCTCGCATCTGACCCAATGTCCGCCATTGATTTCCCCCGCGAAATTTGAGATTAGCATTTCTAAAAATAGACTACTCTGTAAACTGATGGGCCGCTACCCCAATACAGATGGACACTTCTGGTTATGGACTTCTGATACAACTGATAAGTCAAAATTTGACCCGATCACACATACTAATGACGTACATTTGGACATTTGAACATTTATTGAGCTATATATATTTTATGTTTACAATAGATAGATGTAAAGTCGAAGCCAGTGGCTTATTTGACAAGGGTCAACAAATCGTACAATTACAATAATAAAGTATGTTGTCTAGATCGAATGTTCTTACACTGCAGACTGAGAGAACAAAAAAATAAAAAATAAATTGTGACGTAAGGCAACCCCACTTTTTGACATTTTGAGCCGGCATTACTCGAAATCTAGTCGAACGATTTTTTTTCAAACAACAGGAAACTGTTCAAACTTATAACACACGTGCACAGTGCAAATTTTATCGAAATCTCTTCGGCGGAATTGGCCAAAATGTGGGGTCTGAATTTCTCATCTTACTAACGTTGTCAAAGTTGAAAGGATCGACCGTTGAAAGGACCGATTAAAATCCAAGCTGGTTAAAAGTATTTCCCAAAGCTTAGTAAATCTTGATAGCAAACAAAATTGTGCTACCAAAACTGAACAAAACAAAAGTTGTAAGTATTTATTTCGATAGAGTAGAAAAGTGGAAAAATTGAAAAAACTCAAAATCTACAAATTTCAGGTTTTCAAAAAAGCCGCTCAAGAGAATGTTTTTAACATTTCTGAGCTATAAATTCAATCTTTCATAAGAGTAATACACCAAATCCTATCGCTGAGAAATATCTACAATTGGAGATATATTTTTTCAAAGAGGAGCACATCAGAGCCGAGGTTTTGGATAGTGCTTTGTTTACATCTAGAGTGACCACGACTGACTAATAGGCACGTGCATTAAAAAAGTTGAGAAATTATCATAATGACCAGGGGGTACAAGAGATAACTAATTTCTGTAAAAATATGTATAGATTGTTAGAAACTGGTTGTGCAGTGTGCCTCCTGGTCATTACGATAATTTGTAAACTTTTGAATGCACGTGCGTATTCCGTCAGTCAGCAGTGGCCGCTCTAGATGTAAACAAACACTCTCCAAAACCTTTGCTCTGATTTCTCCACTTTGAAAAATCATATTTCCAATTGTAGCCATTTTCAGTGATAGGATTTGGTATATTATTCTTATGAATGATTGAATTTAATGCTCACAACGTTTTTAAAAAAATATGTAGTTTTCTTTTAGAAAACCTGAAATTTGTAGATTTCGAGGTTTTGCCATTTTTCGACTTTTTTACTCTCTGGAAACTAGAAATATTCACAACCTTTTTTCTGTTTTCGCTACTACAGTTTATTTGGCATCAAGATCTTGCTAAGCTTTGGGGAATACTTTTAAGCAGTTTGGATTCTAATCACTTCTACTGACAAAAAGCTACGGTCATTTCAACTTTGACAAAACGTTAGTAAGGTGAGAAATTCAGAGATCAATTTTGTGTTGTTTTCAAGAAAGAAATTATTCGACTAGATTTCGAGTAATGGCTCAAAATGCCAAAAAGAGTGTTTGCCTTACGTCACAATTACGTCAATTGTATGAGTGATCCAAGTCAAGATTTTGACATTATCAGTTGTATCAATAAATTTTGTACTATTTGTGAACATTTGAGCAGAATCAGGCTTCGGAGTTTCAATCGAGACGCCTTAAACGCTGCAACGTTTTTTAACGAAATAAAAACTAAAATATATTTTGTTCATTTCTGTATTATATATTAACCCATGGCTAGATGGGTGCAAAAATTAGTGTGGTCGTAGTAATAAAAAAATCAAAACAAATTAATTAGGTTCAACACGGGTATTTTGGATCAGTTCAAAAGCCGCAATTTTCTTGCAATAAGGTTTCGGATATAATTTAAAGTCATTTCTCTTGATTTCTGTATAAAAAGATACACAAACTAATTCATTTTCATCTCGCGCGTGACACATTTTTTCCCGGGATCGGTAAACGCGTCATGTAAACCGGCCTTTAAATTATTGAGCAACTAATGAAAGGCGACTGACCCGGCTACCGCTTTTACTATTGAAAATGTGTGATCAAAACATTGCAGGCCAAAATGGCAGAGTTTCACGGTTGAACTTGCTACTTCGTTACCGTCAAACACAAAGGAAAACAAAGCCTATTATGTTTCTTTGTGTCTACCAAAGCAACAAGTGTCAAGAAAGTTTGATGGAAATATAAAGGATATATATATATGATATATATAAGTCTTTTGCAGAGTTTTTTTGTTTCAGTGTATATATATATATACAGTCAATGCCAAAAAGGTTGTCCAGCAGAACATAATATAATACTATAATATCCATTGTTTTGGGCTATTGTCTAGACCAAGACAATAGGCCAAAACAATGGATATTAAAGTATTATATTATGTTCTGCTGGACAACCTTTTTGGCATTGACTGTATATATATATATATATATATATATATACAGTCGTTGCCGTTAATGTTGTCCTAGACATATCCACATATTGATTTATAGCCTTTGTTCAGTTCGCACCTTTTACATAAAGAACGGCAATCAGCCGTGAACGCGCCCTTTGTATTTGGTCACAAAGAGCAACGGTGGTCTAATGGTTAACGCTCTTGCTTACCAGTTCGAAGCCCCGAGTTCAAGTCTCAGTATCGGCATCGTATCTTTTTTTTTTCTTTTTTTTTTTCTTTTTTTTTTCTCCCTTGTCTTTTTGTTTTGTTTACATATGTTTCTTTTTGCAGTTTCTTTTTTTATATTGGATAAGAACGGACGATGTAGCTAAAATAATACTGTCAACCTGAAACGGTCTCAACTTTTCCCAGACTTTCGAAGTAGATAATTATACCAGCACTGACTGAGTACGCCCAAATTACGCTATTTCCGTTTAGAACGGTGTAGCGATTCTGTTGATGGTTGTGGGTTTGAAATAGCGTAATTTGTTTTTCTTACACTGTGCCGGGCTTACATGTATATACCAGAAAGAGTTTTGAAAATACTAGATACCCACTGATTTAAAGTATTATATCTTTGTTTAGAAGTAGGAAGCGATCTTAGCAAGTGTTATTAATTTCATTCGTACTGATTTTCTGAACTTAGGCAGACTGAGCGAGCGACCTCATTTTTTTTCTCGAGATTTCGAAAACATCGGCCGCGAGACACGGAGCGGACAGTTTTGAAAATATCCGGTAGTCCAGAAATTGTCCAGAATTCTCTTTGAAACCCATAGTAATGCTTGCATAAGTTGACGAAGCTTTTTCCTTTGTGAAGGAAAAGAACTCACATGGAATTAAAGCTGTGTACTCGGCGTAAGGTTTACGAGTGTTTGACAAACGATAACAAACTTTTGAAGCTACGCCAATGACGATGTCGATGATCAAAATTTGCTAAATTTCCACTGGTTTTCCGTGGTGTGGACTCTTATTTACCACGATTTACGTCATCACATGGTAAAAAAAAATTGTGGACTCACGAGGCGGAGCCGAGTGAGTCCACAACAAATTTTGACCATGTGATGACGTAAGTCGTGGTAAATAAGAGTCCACACCACGGAAAACCAGAGGAAATTTGTTTTTTACAACAATATTAGAAAACGTACAAGGAAGTTTCGTTACAAAGCGTGACAGCTTTGAAAGAGCCAGCGTTGTCTATAACTTTCTCGCGTCAGCACCGTTGTCTGGACTCTCATTTACCACCGTACTTCAACCAATCAGATCGCGAGATTACCGGCAGTTGTGGTAAATATATATATATATATATATACAGTCGATGCCAAAAAGGTTGTCCAGCAGAACATAATATAATACTTTAATATCCATTGTTTTGGCCTATTGTTTTAGCCTAGACCACTATATATGTTAAGTATATAGAGAGAAGAAACCCGTATCCATTCGGATCCTTCTGGCTATGCAATTCCTAAGTTGGACGTATGTGCCTGTGAATCAATAATGATCCTTAGGTTGAAAGCTTAGTTGAGAAGTTATGGGCTTTCCCGTCCCGAACCCGAAAGAGAAAAAGCCTGGGAAAACTCACGGTACCACAAATAACCAGTCGGCTGCGTTTCCAGCGTGGTCGTCCTGATGGTGTAGTGGTTAACACATCGGACTAGTGTACCGAGGCCGTGGGTTCGAATCCCATTCAGGGCATATTTTTCTCTTTCACCTTTATTCAGATTATATATATATATATGTATATATATGTATATACATGTATATTAAGTATATAGAGAGAAGAGAAACCCGTCCCTAATATAAATAATCAGAATTTAGGTGAAAGAGAAAATATATAAGCCCTGAGTGGGATTCGAACCCACGGCCTCGGTACACTAGTCCGATGCGTTAACCACTACACCACCAGGACGACCACGCTGGAAACGCAGCCGACTTTGGGATTTTGTGGACCGTGAGTTTTCCCAGGCATTTTCTCTTTCGGGTTCGGGACGGGAAAGCCCATAACTTCCGAACTAAGCTTTCAACCTAAGGATCATTAATGATTCACAGGCACATACATCCAACCTAGGAATCGCTCAGCCAGAAGGATCCGAAAGGATTCGAGCTTATTATAAATTTATATATTAAGTATATAGAGAGAAGAGAAACCCGTCCCTAATATAAATAATCAGAATAGTCTCAAATAATAAAAAAAAGTGCTCAGCATTGGCATGTATAACTAATCTCCTGGACACGAATGCATTACCTGTCCTATGGCCGGATACCATCCTGCGTATATTGGAAAAAAACAGAATGTCTATAAAGTTTGGGAGGCCCGAAGGCCCGAGCCGAAATTTTGGCTTGGCATTACAACAACAATTTCATTACATTTTACATGACAAGTACGTTTCAGCTAATGAACAAAGTTTCACCCTTGCTCGATTTTTTTCCTGGGTGATTTTGGATCGCTCGATTTTTTTTCTGTGCAAATTTGGCTTGCTCGATTTTTTTTGGGGATTTGCGGTACCCCCCCCCCCCCCCCCCCATCAATGTTCAAATGGTCCGTCCCTTAAAGTGCTTTTAGTCGTAAACATATTTTTTTCCAGATAACATTACCTCCCCTCTCCAAAATCGAGTAATAAATGCTCTCCCGGACAAACAGACTGTACACGGCCTGATGACGATATTTTCACAAGTTCACTCGCAACGAGTGGAGGAGCCATTCGAAACATCAAGGACTTTCCATAACCCGTCAACTTCAGCACTGAGTTTGGCAAGTCGCTAGTTTTGTACTTTATTTCCTTTCGTATGTGATTCTTTAAGATCTTCACCACAACAGACTTAATTTTTATTTATCGTATCTCAGCTGATGGATGATCGAATATCTAAACTAAAGGAGCACGGGAGTAACAGCAGTGAAGCTGACTGATCTCAGTGAAAACGAAATGCAAGGACTTGAACCTTCGAGCTGTGTGTAAATACAAATTATTAATGCTCTCACCTGAATGATTTAGTCCTAGTGGTCCATACGAGAAGCAATAAATTGTTTGTGTTTGTGTTGCACTATAAAAGATTATCGACCGCCATTTTAAACCTTCAAATAAAAATGTATTCGGTAAAACCCCGCGAATATTCCCGCGAATTTGACCTTATTCCTGATTCGACAGTTCTGAGCATGCGCATGCAATACCTACTGGACTCTCCTTTCCGCGACCTTCCAGTCTACGGAGCGGTCGAAAGAGAGGCCAGGTCAGGACTAGTCAAACACGTTACTTTTGTAAATGATTTTCAAAGGGGTTACATAATAACAAAGGTATGCACGCTCGAGGTCTTCAAAACCTGCTAAATGCACTCGCGTCCGGCTCGTGTATCCACAGCTTTTCGATCAACTGAAGACCTCGAGCGTGTATATTTTAATAGGATATACGAAACCCATGCATCTTCTATTTGTAAATTAAATGAGACAGCAACGCGGAAAGACATAATCTCTTGGTTTAAACGTATTTCATTTTACGAAGTAAAACTGACAACTCGCTGACAACTGAATTTGAAAAAATCAAAGCAAAATAGTGATACTAAGAACGTTCTTGATTACTTTATGGTCACAATCTTATATTAATTAATTAGCAGTCGTCGACTCAGTACTAGTTTTATAATAAGCATATTTTCCTTTTCGCTTTGCTGAATTATACTGTCGTTTTCCCAGAGCTTGTGAGTCACAAGACGAAAGCCACAGGCAGAATCACATTCCTCCATTCCCACACTTGACCACAATCGACGAACTTCAGCACCATGTGATTATACGAGATAGCACGACACCCCACTGCGCATGCGCTAGGCGGGCAGTAGGCGTATGGCATCATAACCGGCGCCCTGTTCTGGTCGGTATTCGTTTTCATGACGTACGGACACCTGGAATGCCTTCTAGACGTCCTAGATGTGGATGAAGTCGCTCCACGTCGCGATGGAGGCGATATCACGTAACCATTAGTGGCGTTTGTCACGTGATTCAGGACGCGGTGGTTTGTTGTACGGGAGGGGTGTGCCATATTTAGACATCGTGTGAGATTGTAAAGTGCCGCGGAAGAATTAATAACAGGTATTCTTGCCATGATAGTGATAAAAAGAACCTAGAATATGAACATCAATCAATCAATAAATATTAACGATTTCTTCCAAATATTAAATAGTTCAAATACAAGAAAACGTTAAAAAATAACGAGTAATAGATGCTTTTTTATTGCTTCGTTTCAGATCAGGTGTACCGTTCGCTTGAGTATTGTTTCGTTTTCTCTTGTTAACGCATGAGAAGATACATTCATGGAAATCTCTTGAAGAAAGAACCTTTTCCCCCAAAGGATTTGAGATGATCACAACAAACAGGCAAATTAAATTAAACTAAAAGGGTCTATAGATAATATAAGGACGTTTCTAAAGGGTTGTTCATAACATCGATACTCTTTTAACTTGTGGCTTTTGCGTTCAACTGTGGAAGAGGTATAACAAAAGTAGCTTACCATATCAAAATCATTTTAATTTTTTTTATCGAATTAATGAGATCGGCTACTATGGCAACACATCGGACTCGTTTACCAGACACAAGGGCGTGGTCTCTGTATTTTAACAGTTTAGCCACATGTTCAACGCATGAAAAAAAAAATTCCTTGCCATGCGAACGAGCATACCAACATTTATTGGTGATTCTGTAGAATTTGAGTGTTGTAGCATAAAAAGTTACAGCAATTTGAAATTAGAGAGATTTGTATGAGAAAAACCGTGTAGGCCTTTACAGTCTCGCTTTCGTATATTTTCTACATTGAAAATGCCAATAACTCGACAGCAATTTGAAACATTGCTTTCAAACTAGTACTGTGGTCAATTACTAATTTAGGTACGATATTTCATGTGGTAGCAATAGTTTCTCTGTACACATTAATCTTCCAATTTATGCAAATTAGGTGGCGGCCATTTCAGATTCCACGCGATGAAGCTATAATTGAAAGTTTTAAACATTATCTTTAATTTAAGACAGAACTTGCAATTTTTTTTGGGAAAATGTTTTTTCCCGCTTTAAAACGGATCATGCTGTTTTAAGAACCATTACTCAACTCTTCGTAGTTATACGGTTTTGTATACCAATAATGAAGAAATTTCACGGCGCGCTTTTGAATCATATCTCAGAGCCTTCTCGCCATCACTACAGTTAATGATCCACTAAACTCCAGACAGATTACGACTGATTACTTATGATCTTTCACTTTGTAAGAGTTTTCATTCCCCAGCGAACGGGAGCGATATCGATGTTGAGACGAAGCTCTTGTTTAAACGTTGCATTGATTGTACTGAATTCCAATACATGTAGGTCTACTGCGAGATAATTTATTATCCCAAAACTGACTATTTTGTGAAACACAAGACATCAATGTTTCGCCAGCGTGGATAAATAAATATGAGCTACCACCAAAAGTTCACTATTGCTAGGAATACTTCGTCTGCGTTTCTGCACATGCGCAACGTACATTCCGAAGATCGTACGAGTAGATCCCAATCTAAAAAACAGCTAACAGACATCATTCGCAAATGAAAATCCGCCTAAGACCAATAACTCGTTCATGCGCATAACCACGAGTTAAAAAGGACAATAAGTTTTCGCACAACAAAATATTTTGCGTTTACAGATTTCATTACCATTCGTAGCGCGGTCAGGAAACCCTTTCAAGGCTCCCTTGCTAGTTCACGTTAGGCTCAGTTAATTAACTACATCTCCAAGAATGGCCTTAATAGCTTTCCGGAAATTCCTCCAAAAAGAACTATATAACTCCCAAAAAAGTTATAAATAGCTCAACATTTCTCTAAATATCTCGAGTATTTCTTAAATTGTCGCCACAGTCAAATCCTAATAACTGTCGAAAAGGTGTTTGTTTGCAACTTTGCAACATCAACCTTGTACCCAAGAGCCTTTACGTGCCTAATCCAAAATGGCCTCCTCAGGCTAGGCATTTATAGATTGTGCTCAAAAATTTCGAAAAAGTTGCTCAAAAAAGGGTTAAAAGTTGCTCAAAAAGTTGCCCAAAAAGGAGAAAAGTTGCTTCAATAATTCAAGAAGTTGCTTTACAATATAAACCGCTTTATTGAAGTAAAAGCTTTAAACAACACTTTGTAAAATTTTTTTACACTACGTACAACGTTTAACTTGCCAATGAGTACATTTAACCGAGATGCTTGTTGTTCAGTTATTACTGCCTTTTGGCATTATTGTACCTCAAAATTTCGAACCGCTGACCATAAAGAGCGTGTACAGTTTGCGAACAGCCGCTGACCACATGGAGGTAATCGAGGGCACATAATAAACTGCTTTCTTTTTGTAAGGATTGTTCAGGGTGTTTTCTGCCGTATTTACATAGATATTGTATTTTAAAACTCTAAAATTTTATTTGTGCCTCAATTTTTTTAACAAATTGCTCAAAAGTTGCTCAAAACTCCAAAAAATGCTTACAGTTGCGTAAACTTCAAAAAGTTGCTCGAGACTCCAAAAGTTGCCCAAAAGTTGCCGAGCACAATCTATAAATGCCTACCTCAGGCTGGTCACGTGACCCAATCTCGCCATATTCACTGAAAAGCTCTATATATCTCAAAATAACCCAGAATTTTCTAAATATCCCAATTTTTTCTAAAATCTCCGACTTCTTTAAATATCCCCAAAAATATCCTGATATTTGTAGCTAAGCCTAGTTCACGTAATGCTTGATATGTTTCTCCGTCAAGTGACTGGAAAACCTACTTAAAGAGGTACTGACAATCGAGTTGAACCTTAGCTTTATAATAATAATATTCTTTATTTAAAGAGGGTAACACCCAAAAGCAAAGCTTACAAACTTGTGGCCCTCAACTACTAATTTAAGTATAAAATATAACTTTACATATAGGTAGCAAATATGATAAAAACTACGGATAAAACTAAGATGTGCATTATATACAATTGAAATCAGAACCACAATTACTAACTAGTAACATATAGCTAAATCGATCTAATATAATCTAAAAATTGAACGAGTACATATATATTGACTAGAGACAGAGATTAAGATAAGTGAATTACAAAAAGCTAAACTTTAAAATGGTCAATTAACTTCTGTTGCAATAAAATATTATAAAAGTATTTGGACTTGAACATATTCAAAGAGGATACATCTTTAACATCAACTGGTAATGAATTCCACAATGATGAGGCTCTAAAAGCAAATGATCTGCCGCCTGCTGTTGTTAGGGATATCTTTGGAATCTGTACATTAAACCTAGACGAGCGAGTGTGTATTCTGTGTACTTTCTTAATAGGTTTAATGCCATCTGAAAGATAGGCTGGTGCATAGCCATTTAAAATCTTAAACATTAATATACAGCTCAAGTAATTACAGACTTCATGGATAGGAATCCAGCTAAGTGTATTAAATAAGGGAACGGAAGGGCTAAGTGCAGGTGCGTCTAATATAATTCGAGCAGCCCGTTTTTGTAATCTAAGAAGGCGGTACTTACCTTCTATGGAGCATCCACCCCAAACTGTGGCACAGTACTCGATCACAGGCTTAATTAGTGCATTATAAAATAGTATTCTTTCTGCATGAGGTATGTACCTTTTATTGCGGTTAAGTAATCCGATGCGTTGCGAAACCTTCTTTTCAGTATAATCAATGTGGATATTCCATGATAATGATTTGTCAATATGTACACCAAGTAGTTTAATCGATTCAGTTGACTGCAGTTTTGTGTTATTGACTTCAATGCTTATATCGCGATCGAGCGCCGAAATTTTGCGTTTCACGCTTGGCACAAATGACCCTAAAATCTATCACTTTGCTATATTTTTAAAAGTTTCCAACATAGAAGATTGAATTTTTGTGGGATGATGAAGACCGACGACCTAAACAAAATCCGATTATTTGATCTACCGTAGACATCTTGATGACGTCACATTTACGTCATGTATCCATTTATAATAGGTTTCTCGATGTTTTCAATTACCTTGAACATCAGTAAATTTTATATTTTCGAATTCCCATCATGTCGACAACAAAGAAACCGAAAACTCGAGTTCGATTGGTTAAGAGGGAGAAAAGTTATTAAATTTTGAATTTTGGCAATTTTCCCGCCAAAATTTGGCGGGAAATATTCAACACAGAACCATTTACAAAATAACTTCTTCATTCATCTTTTAGAGTTTAAAATATTTGTTTACGACAATCTAGCAATCAAAAGAGTAAATCGGTACCCACAACCGTATGTTTTTAGAATTTTCAATTTTTGAGAGGAAATACTTTAAAATTCCCAGTGAAAAAGAGGATACGTCATTATGACGTCATACATTTTTGAAAACGTCTTTTAAAAATAACTATTCAAGTATTTTTCGGGTTTTAAAGAGGAACTGTACTTACTGTACACGGAATAGCTGCAATATGTTTTTTTTATGTTTATTCAATCTAGAAAGCATGACTGATGTCAGACCCATGACGTCAGAAAATGTGACGTCACAGGAAACTTCAGTTCTTAATAACTCAGCAAATATTTATCGTAGAGACTTTAAAATTGCGGCAATCAAAAACACATATTTATATTGTTGTGATAACTTGCTTTATTTCAAACGTATAGGTAACGCAGAATTTGACCTTAAAAGGAGTCGTTCGTTATGACATCACACCAACGTCAACATACAAACGTGTTTGATCCTAAAGACGCTATTTCATTTTAATATTAACATACGAAAATTTCGTTAAATTTGACAGCGAATTAAACAAGATGTGCTGGTTTATATATTTTTGGCTCGCTTTTAGTGATCGATTTTGAGGTAACTTATGCCCGGCGTGTTTGCTTCCAACGAGCATGACTTTCGTTTTCGTGGTGTTGATAACCATTTTATTATGAGAAGCCCAGGCCTGGATTGGTTTGAATCCTTCTATTAACTTTTGCTCAATGGCTTCTAGAGTCTTCCCGGATACAGTTTGTGTCGTGTCGTCAGCATACATGTCGATGGTAGATTCATTAGTGTGGAGCGATAAATCATTTATGAAAATGACAAACAGGAGAGGTCCCAATACTGAACCTTGGGGTACGCCATGAGTGACTGGTAACGTAGATGATATCGCATTGGCGATCTTGACAGACTGTCGACGATTACGGAGATATGACTTGAACCAGGCAAGGGAAGAATCGTTTAGGCCATAAAGCTGTAGTTTCGTCAGTAGAACATCATGGTCTATAAGATCAAAGGCCTTGCGGAAGTCAATGGCTATTAAACCATTAAGCAAACCTTTATCAATGTTCATAAATAATTCATCGACGATCTTCACCAAGGCTGTCTCACACGAATGAGCCTTACGAAAACCAGATTGGTTTTTGTAAATCAAATTGTGGTCACTTAGAAATTCATAGAAGGAGTTGTGAACATGCTTTTCCAATAACTTAGAGAGAATCGGTAGGACCGAGATGGGACGATAATTGTTACAGTCTTTCTTGTCACCACTTTTGTGAATTGGAGTAACACGTGCATATTTCCATGGTTCAGGGAAAACTCCCGTTTGTATCGAGAGGTTGAAAAGCTTGGTAACATGAGGAGTAATGACAGGTGCACTGATTTTCAGCAGACGGGCACTCAAACCATCCATACCTGTTGACTTGGATGATGACAAGGTTTTTAGTTCCTTATAAACTGTGTCTTCGTCAATAAGGGGGATCGCAAATTTGTTGCCAGCAGGGTTAAGTGTTTCAGTATGCTGTTGGAGAGATTGGTGGAAATCGTTAGTAAGCAAAGATGAAAATGTGGACTGGTCAGTGCTCATGGTAGAATTAAAATGGGTAGCAATATTTGAGAAATAATAGTTAAAAGTTTCAGCAATAGTAGATGGATCGGTTATCTCTTCACCATCGATATTTAGGCAGTTGATTCTTTCCAAAGTTTTGCTACCGTTTAGAGACTTCAAATGTCTCCACATACCCTTAGGATTTTCGGTATTGTCCTTGAAGGCAGTATGGAAGCTTTAAGTTCCTTTAAAACAAGACTACAAAAATAACAACCTGAGTAGAATATAAATGTGTGAATGTCCTGATATGATTTTCAACTTTTTCGATAGAGCCGGACAAAGATTAAAGTGGAGTACAAATGCTATAACTGGCTCTAAATTTCTATTAAAAGAAGTATTTTTCATCCACTCAAATCTTTGCCATCTTTCATGAAAATTGTCTCAGATTTTCTTTAGTAAACTTGGAAAACATACTGTGCTAATCTGAGTAGTTATTTTTTGTTTTTCTTCTTGATCATAAGAAAGTTAATCATTTGGGAGTTGACAATGTCCCTTTCACTTAGATTTGTTAATTTTAAAATGACAAATATTTCAGGGTGTGAAGCAAAACCTAACTGAAATAGACGTGACTTACCAATAACATTAAGTTAGTCCTAGCCATGGTAGTGCCGTTTGCCTTGTTTACCTTTTATGTTATAGTGAAAACAAGCGTGCTGTAGCTAACTCTCCCACTACTATTTATAGGTACCTTTTTCGTAAGCCATTTTTAGCAAGAATTAGTTCAACCATTTTTGTATCCCGGCGCGTTACTTATGAAACGTTCATGCTGTTACAGAGGTGGAGGAAATCTAACTCGATACGATAGAGACATCTCACAAAACCCTTGCTTTCAGCATGACCCGATAGTCTTAGCACTGAGTCTCCTGCTGTTCAAGAATAATGAAACTCTCTGTGGTATCTAGAGACAGAATCAGAAGCCTCATTACTACTATAAATTGCTTTGCTGGGATTGCACGATTCAACTTTGTTGGATGAAAATGCTGGGTTTGTTGTAATATAAAACGATCAGCGTGAAACATTTGATCAAACAAAGACAAACTTTATCCAACATTTGATCAAGAAACTGACTGTTGGTCCAACATGGGATGACAACTTTCCAGCAACGCTGGATCGAACATAGTTGAATCGTGCAATCCAACATTGTTCGACAGTTTGGCATTGTCTTCACACAGCTTCACAACAATAAAATTTACTAGTTCGAAACTGATTTAATACTTTATTTCTAGTTTCTGCCGTCCCCTGTCCAAAAGCGGAGAGAGTTATTTGTTCAACCTAAAAGGCATTTCTAAGATTATATTTAAGAATTTTCTTCTTCTTTAGATTAAAAATGAAATATAAAGATAATTGCTAACAATGCACTTCCGTTGCATTAACCTCACTAAAGTTATTTTTAGAAACCGGATATGCGAACGTACAAGAAACTAGTTCCGGTCATGTGTTGTCCGTTCACGACCCGTCAGAATGAAAAAAAAAATCAATATTAAATATGTTGTGACCGTACAACAAGATAGTCTAATGGACCTAAGCTATTTAAAATCTGCAGCAGTTCTTCAGACCTGAGTCACATTAAAAAAAATTCATTAAATTTATCAAACTTATTAATAATTATTGAACAAAAACGAAGGAAATCTGCTAGAGATTTTGTCCTGATTTACATAAACTTTTGATTCGAATTTATCAGCCAAAATAAGTCGTATCGCCAAAATAACTGAAAACATAGACCGTATCTAGCCGTTTGATAAGTCCGATACAGAATTCGTGTCCGTCCTTTTATGCGATTTACGATTCGCTTTTCAGCTCGAGTTTGTATTAATACCATAAAGTACGGCCACTCATTCTGTATCTACATGTATCATTTTTAAAGTGATCTGTATTTTTTTTACCAAGCGTTGCCGTTTGCTATAAGTTTTCGAGGCTTCGTTTTCGGATTCCTTCCCAGTCCCCTCTCTTTGAACAAGAAGCGCCGTCATGTTTAATGTATCAGTGCCTTCAAAATAATAAATTCTACACCGATTATCGCAAAATAAAAGCTGACATTAACCTTCAATAGGGTCTTTTCTCAGAGTTTAGTCTAATCGTTTTGCTTATGTAAACGTAGGAATGAAATAACATTCCAAACATAAAATGTTCAGGCGCGGCGGGGGATTCCCAAATCCGCTCGCAAGTCTTGAAAAAGGCACTTGTCCGGCATCGATTTCCACCAAACAAAAGCTGGCTTTAACCTTATTAGCATGTGTTCTCAAAGACTAGCTAAATTATTTGGCTTAGAGATAAGCTTTATATAACGCTACACACAAAATCACCACAGAGAAGTTAAGTTTTCAATTCGAGTTTCTTAATTGTTGTCATATCATATTTGCAATTGATCAAATTGATGCTCATGCTGTTACAGAGGAAAATTATATGGGTAAATAATCTTACTACCCATGCAGCTATGGTTTAATAAACTTTTCGAGATACTTTATAATTTCTTTGCTGTTTATTAGAGATAAAGCTTGATCTCCTAAAACCGGCTTAGCATTTTTATCTTCAATGATGACTGACTAAAACAATGAGGACACTGTAACAGCTCTAGTCATGCCGAGGGCACGTCGGACAAACACAATAAAAACCCAAAAGAGGAATCATGCTTGGGTGACTATTTCAGCTTCATACAAGACTTTTGTCACGTATTCACAACTGATTAATTAAAATCGTCTGAGTTTTATTACACTTGCTAACCTACCTTAATCGACATTCAGTTGATTATACCGGCCAGCAAAGAGATGAGAAACCTCTGCTCGCAGGGTGTTTCACTTCTTCCCTGCCGACGCAGACGGCCTACATTATTTTTACAGGAACTAGTTATCCATTAAGTTTAATTACAATCTATTTTAAAATATATTCCAGTCTTCTTTTTGTTTTTATACAAGGATACGCTGATCTTGAAAATAAAGTTCACCATCAACTAAACTTGTAACTTTTAGCGACGAGTGAAAAGCCGAGAATATTTCACCGAATGATTTTCACTAGAATTCAGCATTTTGTTTTTGGACACCAAAACACAGGTACGTGCGAGTAATATTATTTTCAAACCATAACATTCAGTGTGATATAAATGCATCATACTGAAAACGTATTAATAAATAATATATATTCTATCCTTCCATGGAAATTCACTCTCTTGATTTGTATAAACTTATCTGACTTGAAGAAACGCACTCAGGAACTCGAGTCAAGCTCGATTCCAAATTCATTTCGATTCATTCACTCCAACTTAGGTGGCAGTTAGGGACACTTCCAAAGTTAACAAGAACATTTAATTTAATGACTGGTTTAAATAATCTCATTATCAGGATTTTTAGCGAGATATTTATCGTGATATAAGTGAATCTAGTTCAATGTGTCAGTGTTTTCCCCCCATAAAATCGCGGCGTAGAAAGGCTTTACAGTATGGTCAGGGTTGTAGCCAGACCGAAAATTGAGATGAGGCAAGACTTGCGTTTCCATCATTTTGAGAGCACTTGAATCGAATAGTTTCAAAATGTTAGACGTGGCATTTGCCTCGTCTGACTGTATGCTCGCTATGCCACTGATGGTAACGTACCACGGTAAAAAGACGTTATATTACGAGTCGCTAGTCCTTCGTCAGAGCGAAAGAGGTTGCAAAACAAAATACAAAATTTAAACTTTGCAGGTTTGACACGACTTCTTAATGCAATATTACATCTTTTGCTTCTTTCTTAAAAACCTGAAACGACAATACAATACAATACAATACAATACAATACCTTTATTTAATAAATGGAAATTCTTCTTAAAGTGCTACTACGATCAACTTTCACTTTTCCTGTTTTCTTCAGCTTCGGAAAGTCTGATTATTTTAGCCATAATCACTAACTCGGTTTAGATTTGGATGACGTCAGTAATCTAAGCACTAAAGTAGCCACGTCTATTTTGTTGGGTTATGCAGAAGGAAGGGTGATTCTAAGTATTGGAACGTCTAGAGAGGTTGTATACGTACTCAAAGTTTGAACTGTGTCAAAACTTGCAACTGGCTGCCTGGCTTTTCAAGATTTCGTGATTAAACTGAGTAGCGAGACTGAATATGTCAGTAAATTTAGAGCTTTTCAAAATGATGTCGGCTAAACATAAACGACAAAAAGAAAGCTTGGGGACTATGATCCAGCAGTGTTTACTCCGTTTTCTCGTTATCGGCATTTCCAACCATTTGAGGTTCCGTTCCTTGTTTTACGAATTCCTTATCAGTAGAAATAGGCCTGTGTTTGAATAATACATTTTATTCAGGCCGCTCCAGCCGGTCCCAGTCCGCGGGTTCACTCCCACATCTCGTGGTATTTCAAACTTATCATTTAAGGTTTCCGTTTCTTGCTTTCCAATTTTCTTATCAGTGGAAAGAGGGGTGTTTGAAAGAAGACGACATTGTATTCAAGAATTGTGAGAAAGCTTCATCCCTGTTCCCACTTGGATTTATTCCCATTTCTCCGGCGTTGCCTTTCAATTCAAACTTCCGGTACTTTTGTTTTCCGAAATCCTTATCAGTTGAAAGATATGTGTGTTTAAAAGAAGAATACATTTTATTTAGGTAAATTCCCTTCCAGTAATTTAAATAAATTACGTGGTATACGGTATAAGACGGTGTCCTCGTGACGAATTTTCTGAACGGCGTTTAAACCCCAAAGCCGAGTTTCAAAACATACAATGTCACCATGTTGAAACAGTCTGTCTTTAAGTACAGAATTCTGGATTGTTAGGTTTAAAAACCTAAGCCTAGAAAGCGAACCGGAAGAACGTTATAGAAATAGAATCTAAAAGTTTCCAAAAATCAGCGAAGCAAAAGATTTCGTTTCCGTAGACTCCGCAGGGCATATTGGAAACAGTTTTATTTGTTTTTCAATGGATGAGATTTTCTTGTATCGTTCTTCGTTACTATAACGCGGGAAATTTATCTTATTGACCTTGATATAAAAATAACTAATATGTTACTTATTAATAAAGCCGATCGATGATTCGTGTACTAATTCACTTGGAGATTCTTAAAGGACGGATATGAATACTTCAAGTCTTTTGTCTTGCTAATTATTAACCTTCGACGAGTGGCTAAGAGGATGACGAAACGTGTTTTACCAGGGTTGCTTGTAGAACAGTTTTCGCGCTTCCGCACTCAAGATCTCACCAGTCAGACATGTGTTCTTTTGTCCGCTCGATCTCGTCATTTTCCGTGTCTAAAAATGTGTAGGAAAATTCATGTGTATAAAAAGGGAGGAGTATGGGAACAGCTTTATCAGAGATTCAGTTCTACACTACACTTGCACTTCGACTACGAAGAGACACGCCGATTCGAAGACCTTTTGCACAAGAAGTTTTAACCAAGTCTTCAATTTCAAGAGGTGTGTTCCTTAGAACTTGTGCTGCAAAAATAAGATGAAAGCCCAACTACTATTGCTGGTGAGTTTACATTGTATTTGATTTGAACTAAGTAGCTGTTTATTATATAAACTACAAATACTTTACTGATAAATATACTCATATCTGAAAAATACGTATACGTTAATTTTACGTGTGCGAGTGAGCCGGCACGGAAGAAAGGCGGATACAACGTAGGCTAGGATATCGCCTCTCAGCCAATCTTCTCTCCTGAACGGGCAATAAAATTGATTCAGTAATATTGTACTTATCAGTATTGTTTTTAAAATAAACTGAATAATACATGCAAAAATTTGCTATTTTGCTCTGACGAAGGGCTAACGCTCGAAACGTCAGCTGCTACTCGCTTTCCACGGCGGTTATAGCATACCTCAATCGACTTTAGTTGATTACATACCAGTGTTTATCTTCCCCGCCGACGCAGACCAACACTAGTTTTTACAGGAACTACAGTAGAACCCCGCTATCTCGAACTCCCAAGGGAAACGAAAAATAGTTCGAGTTAGTGGGGGTTCGAGTTAGCGGGGTAAATTTTACAGTAAAACAGTGACAAAATAAAACAAATGGATATCACAACTTGTTCGAGATAGCGGGGTTTTCGAGATAACCGAGTTCGAGATAGCGAGGTTCTACTGTATAATACATGGCCGCTAATCTTCTCGTGTTCAACTTGACGTCTCGAGCCGAACACTCCCGTGTATTCTCTAAATAGCTACCGGCAAAATATGTTTTTGTTAGACATTAAAATACTAGCTAAGGCTGATTAACCATTGGTTTGCATGAAAAGTGTTAATTTCCTAATTCATTTACTGACATGATTTTGATTACTTAAGTTACCTCAACTGATAATGAGATTTTACCATCGCAACATAGAACGAATGTGCAATATACAGGCGTTAATTAATAGAATTCAAGACTCAAACCATTATTCTTTCCAGTCATAGATTTCAAATTTCAAATTTCCCTCATACAACGTTTTGAAATAGCGTTTCAAACAGTAAATAACTTCTAAATATTCTTTCGACGTTAGGTAAAGTTTAGGAATAAAGGTGAATTTCTTAACAAATTAACCTTTCTTATCTTCAGAAAACCCCATAAACTAGATAAAAGATGGATATACTTTTTATGGAAGAGGGGAAATGTCCTTAATCAAGTCGTCTTCGCCCGAGACAATGCCAGATAACTTTATTAACATTATGTCTTTAATATGTATTAATATTATGGTATTCGGACCCAAACACCTAGCTCACTTCAATGAGGCACAGCCAAGAGGTGACTAGGGAAGGGGAAAATAAGTCGTTCATTATCAAGAGCCGGAGTCTTACGTCATCAAATACAAGTTTTACCGCGGTTTAACATCTCGTATCAGGCTCTTTGCCCACATAAATTATATTATCATCCTATTCATTTTTATCTGCATGGTACGGAGTATTCCTTGAAATTGCAGCTCAATTTCCAATATGTCAGATATTGGTATGTTAAAACTTTTTTGAAAAAAGTAATGAACTCTTTAGAAAATAAAAATTACGGTTCAAGTTATACATATTGTCAGCAGTGACAAATCAAGATAATATTCTGAAATCAGCATAGCATATCTAGCGTTATATACAGCCTCACTTGCGATACTGGCTTATTATTTCGTTTCGCTGTGCAATACATTTCATCCATAAAGTTTTTTCTCTCTTTTAAGCCTGGTTCCCACTGGCGAAATATAAGTATCGTCATAAGCACCATATGCAGTCGCAGTGCCGTATTTATCATTAGCAATACTTGTTCTACTTACAGGTGTGAGATAAGAACAACTATATCGTTAATGATCAGTACATTACTGCATCTGCGTATGTTGTTTGTGCTTATGTCGCTAGTGTAGACCAGGCTTACATTACTGCGTCTGCGTATGTTGTTTGTGCTTGTGTCGCCAGTGTAAACCAGGCTTACATTACTGCGTCTGCGTATGTTGTTTGTGCTTGTGTCGCCAGTGTAAACCAGGCTTACATTACTGCGTCTGCGTATGTTGTTTGTGCTTATGTCGCTATAGTGAAAACCAGGCTTTACCCATTCTCGACCCCAGACCCTTCTCTTATTACTTACTGCGCATGCTCGATTTCGTCGAGCATGCGCAGTAAAAAAATAAGAGAAGGGTCTGGAGTCGAGAATGCTCTTGAGGCTCAATCGAAGAAATGGAGAGAGAAGAAAAATAATCTGGTTATAGGTTCAGATTTTTAACCTCGTCCCTGATTGGATAATCTACTCATTACCAGGTACAACCGTGAGTGCTGGATGTAACAGTAATTTTCATTGACTTACCAATGGTCCAGCAAAACCGGTTGGACGTGTTTTCTTGATTTGAAAGTCAGATTCAATTCTCGACGGTTAATACCATAGAGGCTCTTTTTTTTCTCCTCTCTTTCGCCTCTTATTTCCTCGAGCCTCTGGAATCCAGGATAGGCTGTACCAAGACTACCAAACTATTTGAAATAACTTAAACTTTTTTACGTCCCACAGAATCTTTATCTCATCTTCGCATTGCTACCCAATGCTCATCTCAAACCCGTCAAGAAATACCCTGCCCTCGCCCAGTGCCTACTGAAAAAATCCCATGCAAACGCGACGACCATCCTCGACTTTTTGACCCGCTGGCAGTACATCATCATCAAGCAGTCACCCACCACCGTGACAATACCGCTATCCATAAACTCTGCAGTTTCCAATGTCCGTTGTCCCTTCAAATGGGTTGATGATACCGACAACAACAGGAAGCCCGCGATGATGGCACGGGCGGAACTGACTTGTTCCCAGGCCAACGCAAGGTGTAAGCAGTGCACAGCAATCAAATACAGCCATCAAGTCCTAATGTACAAGTGTGGTACTATGGTGTGGGAATGGCAAACTGTGGATCTAAACGTGGCATTTGTGTAAAATAACATTCACATATTTCGAAGCACATGTTAAATGGCATAGATGCACACCAGTATTAGAGCGCCTTTCGTGTTTACGCGACCCAGAGATTCTTCATTTGGAGTTTGTTTTACCTCAATTCTCATTAGATAAAATTACACGAGAAAATTATTCCTTTCTGCGGTACTATAATTATGTTTCGTCGGGTGGTGTAGTGGTGTACCAAAATATATTTTAAAAATTACTCAAAATACCCAAATTACTAGTTCTGAAACAGCTCCAGAAGACTTTGTGACATTCAAATCGTGTCAAAATCTTGCCGTCTACTTTATACCAGAAAATCGCTAAATCTAAAAAACTTATACCCAAAACCCCTGGCCGACCCTAAAATACGAAAAGCGCGGTAATATTTTTGCGAAGCCAAAATAAAAAAAAAACGATTTTTGATAATAGTAAATCAGGCATATAGAGCGGTTTTCAGTTGAGTGTAGTAAAACCAAACGCAAATTACCCACAGCCAGCCAATCATAGGAGCGAGTAATCATAAGTAACTCATAAATGGCTTCCCTGTGAGCCAATGACAAACCAAAGCAAAACCAAAACCAATTTGCGCTTGGTTTTACTTTGGATTCTGATTGGTTGGTTTTCTTTCTCAGCCAATAGGAGAGCTCAGTAAACGCAAAACCAAAACAGGTCCGACACTCAATTGAAATCCGCTCAACCGTATTTCTAGAACAAACTCGCCCCTGTTCATTTGAAATTTGGTATTTTGGACCCGGCGATTGTTCGCCAAAGTTTGAATCTTCAATTTAATATTGTAACTGAAAGTATTTGTCGCTGCAAAACATTAAATGCAGAAATTCGGTGAAATTGGTTTTATGTTACCAAGGTAATAATGACCATATATCTGATAATCTTTGTCGTACAAAATGATCACGTAGACTGGAACCCGGACGTGTTTAAGTTTGACCCAAATTGGGCGTTAATTGTCAAATTATTAAATTACATCTTGTAATGAATTCGTTTCAATAGTTTAAAGTGAAATTTTTCATGGGCTTCTAGGATTGGTTCTAAGCATATTAATGTTAGATAACTTATAGGCCATTTTGACGATGTTGCGCGCGCAGCTAGAACAATGGCTATATGTTCATTCTCGACCCCAGACCCTTCTCTTATTTCTTACTGCACATGCTCGACGAAAATCAAGCATGCGCAGTAAGAAATAAGAGAAGGTCCGGGGTCAAGAATGCTATCTGTTTTAAATAACAAAAGGCTGGTGACCCAGAACAAGGCTTAGCCGCTCGCATCTATTGTTCTACTGATGCGTGCGCAACATCGTCAAAATGGCCTATTGCATACCTTCTGGCCAAATAATATAGATTAACTAAGGGATCTGTTACAACTGTACCACACAAGTTGAGAGAATAGGAATAAATAAATATTGCCCAGTCAAGTTAACTGTGTTTTAATTTTATAACTAGGAGGATTTGGGAAGGGAAAATAATGCAAAATGGCAAAAATTTATGCAGACAGCTAATTTGTCTCTATCAATTCCAAACCTGTCTACCCCCTCCCACTCAGGCATTTGTGGGGCATTTGGCATTTTTGAGTCAGAACAAGTGCCAATTCAAATAATGTAATTGTGAATCGCTTTAGAGAGGAGTACTTCATTTTATATCATTGCCACATATCTCGCCAAGTTTTCTTTCCTCTCAGCAAATTATTATTTTCTTCAGAAAGTCTTTTATAAAAGGGAAACCTGGCGCTAAAGTTAAAAACAACATGAAAAACCTCGTACAAAATATCGATCCTGACAAAAGTTGCATCTGAGAACGGATCCTGGTTAGCAAAACAACGAAAGAAACACGTGATATATCTTTATCATGCAGCCGCCATTTTGGTTACAAACAGTATATCTTTTGCACTTCCAGCCTCGTCTCTGTGTCGAGTTTGGAAGTGCAAGAACAAAGGGTTTTATTCTCCAGTGACGCAACATGGCCGCTGAGTGATAAATACACTGCAATACTGAAACAAACTACGTGGTTGAGGTTAATTGCTGCAGATTATTCTGTCGATTTCTTAGAATGGGAATGCTGGAAAATTTTAAACCAAGCAAGATGCACGACACTACCCAACACACGCCATGACTCATCAGCATGGCATAGCCCCAAGAAAATCAGCCTCACTAAAGATCATAGGGTGAGCTAAAACCTGCTTTAAACCCCAGCCACCACGCTAACACGTGTGGGAGCTGGAGATGTGAGGAAAGTGCTAAGCGATGTCACTCAGGATCTCTCGGAAGAGGACATTTCACGTATGTTTCGTTTAAACGCTCTAATTTTCCCACCATGCTTCGCGTGACTAAAACCCACTTTCAAATGTAAGCATAGGGGTAGCTCGTGCTTGTGTGTGTGCACATTATAATTTTGCTTGAGTATAATTCTTGCCTAAACGCAGTGAACCATTAATTCATACTATTAGTATTTTTAAACGACAAATATTCTGAAAAACACAGGATATACAAGCAGATAGCTTCCAGCTATGGATGTTCCTGACGTGATATCCGTTGCTTGCGTTATAATGGCGGTTCAATTTGTAGTAATTTTGGTAGCCTATTGTATTTTTCCGGTCGTTTTTTTGGATTGGGTTACCTGTGGCACGCGGCGTGATCGACCCAAGTGTGACCTCTAATTCGCTCTTTTCACCTGGTGGCCATCTTGGATTCAATGCGAGGCGATCCTTGTTTTTGCCAGGTTAGCCATATCAAAATCATTGCACACAGAAGAGGACATTTGGTATTGATCATCGCTTTGAAGGAAATGCGATTTTATTTGAGAGATAACAACTTCAGTCGCATTACAAGTATATAATATGGCTTATCTGTTACGAAGAATTATCTGCTTTCGTTTTGACCGCTCCAAAATCTCTCCTACTGCAGCTCCCGCCATTTACAAAGGTCACACAAGAAAAAATAGCACTAAATGGAACTTTAACAGCGATTTGTTGCACTCTAAAATCGAGAAACCTCGATGTTCTATACATCAAATTTATAATTAGGGTGCGTTCGATTGACCGTATTCCGGAATAAGAATACACAGAATTATCACTACAAATCGCTTATATCGGGAATTTTTAGTCACTGGAACACTAAATGTATCCTGAATATCACATTTCAGCAAACGTTAGTAGCTTATAGTGCAAAATGTGCCTGAACTAGTGATTTCCAGAGATTATTCCATCTATTCTTATTCCGGAATACGGTCCTGATCGAACGCGCCCTTATTCTCCTATCTGAATTCAGCGGTAGAAAGGCAGTTCAGACATGCGTATTCAAGCTAAACCCAGTTTTCTTCCCAAAACAGCTTACCACTTTACACCAGTTTTCTTCTGCTTGGTCGTCCATAAACGAGTAACGCCTTGTAAAAATTCACTTCACTCGCGAAAGCAAATTTAAATTTGTTCAGTCGAAATCTTAATATAATCACTCCAAAAGTTACAGGTTGCAGATTTGATGTTACTTAACTTTGATTTGAAGGTAGAAAGTTTTCATAAATCACAATATTTGTTTTAGAAGGCAAAATAGCTCCCAAAACCATGTATTTTAGAGTGATTTGACTGGGCCGATACCGGATATCGATATGTAGGCTTTTGTACGCAATGACTGTGAGGGTAGTCAAAACGAGGCTAATCTGGCAAAAACAAAGGATTGCCTCGCTTTGAATCGAAGATAGCCACCAGGTCCCTTCATGTAGGCAACACACGAATTCCTATCAAAATACAATAGAATTAACACAATACAAAACAATAGAACGAAATACAAAACTACAATAGACAATACAATAAATAAACGCTCTAAATAAACAAGTCAGAAATGAAAATTCTAAAATGATTTTTTTTGCCGATAACCTAGCTGACAGTGTCCTTAGGGGTCGTCACGCAAACGCTGGCCCCACTATTGAAACCGGCTTCTTTTACCAGCCAGACATTCTATTCTCGATTGTTTGTGTAAGCCAATCAAAGCCGTTATAACGTAATATGATATGAGTTAATTAGCAACGGTTCGCTTATGTAGGCACTTTCAAGCCCATCAGTACAGCATCAAAACAAACGTCTTGAGAAAAACTAAGAACAGAATGTATACGAAGCTATTTAATACGGTGGCTTATAAGGGCCATCATGAGAAACCGAGAATGCGAGATACAATAATCCGACATGTGAGATACGAGAATCCGAGATGCGAGAATCCGAGATGCGAGAATCCGAGATGCGAGAATCCGAGATGCGAGAATCCGACATGCGAGAATCCGAGATGCGAGAATCCGACATGCGAGAATCCGAGATAGGAATAGCGGGGAGGCCTGGGACCTAATTACAGTCCACCCCCGCGATATAGTGTCCTAGCTTCTCCCATCCCTCGCTTTCTTTGGATTGGCCGAGGAATTAACAACATGCACAATTTGCGAGGAAATCTAGCGGTGATTTGCGAAGGCCGAAAGATGGAATCTCGTATAGAATAGAGTTAAGTTATCTTGTTCAATAGTATGGTAAATCAGGATGCTGACTACTTACTCAGTATAACGAACAAGCAACTTACTTCTGTATAATAGTCGTCCTATTATGCACCAGTTAATTGAAACCACGACATAACGGCCCATTTAACATTTTCTCTTCACGGTCAATAACAGTTCTTTCCCCTGCCCCCCAAAACCCTTGTTCCTGTTAAAAACATTAGCCTACCCCTACCCCCCCCCCCCCCCCCGGAGACCCTTGGGTAACCATGTATACTATTAATAGCTCAGATTTGGGAATTCTTTTTAGTACTCCGTGGCATGTATGTTTTGAGAAGTTTGCAATCATTCAGAAATGTGTCGATCGCTGGAGAGTGGTTGCCATATACAATTACGCTACGCTCGCCGAGATATACCTATAGCCTAACCCAAAGCTTTGAATATGTTAATTCCGCACAGTTTGAGTGGAGAAATTCGTCAAAATAGCGCGGATTTAACATTTTCAGAGCTTTGGGTTAGGCTATAGGTATATTTCGGATTGTATATGGCAACCACTCTCCAGCGATCGACACATTTCTGAATGATTGCAAACTTCTGTTATTGTTATTGACCAAGAAAAAAAATTAAATGCCCCGCTATAATAGGCCGACTCTTGTACAGAAGTAAGTTGCTTTAATCTATCTTGTTCGTTATACTAAGTAAGTAGTCAGCATCCTGATTTACCATACTATTGAACAAGATAACTTAATATTTCATCTTTCGGCCTTCGCAAATCACCGCTAAATTTCCTCGCAAATTGTGCACGTTGTTAATTCCTCGGCCAATCCAAAGAAAGCGAGGGATGGGAGAAGGACACTATATCGCGGGGGTCGAGGGCCAACGTACTGTACAATTACCACATGGACTGTAATTAGGTCCCAGGCCTCCCCGCTATTCCTATATCGGATTCTCGCATGTCGGATTCTCGCATGTCGGATTCTCGCATGTCGGATTCTCGCATGTCGGATTCTCGCATGTCGGATTCTCGCATGTCGAATTCTCGCATGTCGGATTCTCGCATGTCGGATTCTCGCATGTCGGATTCTCGCATGTCGGATTCTCGCATGTCGGATTCTCGCATGTCGGATTCTCGCATGTCGGATTCTCGCATGTCGGATTCTCGCATGTCGGATTCTCGCATGTCGGATTCTCGCATGTCGGATTCTCGTATCTCGGATTCTCGTATCTCACATGTCGGATTATTGTATCTCGCATTCTCGGTTTCTCATGATGGCCCTTATAAGCCACCGTAATTTAAACCGATTTCATATCATTTTTTCAAATTTGATTTCCTAGATTTCCCGCCAGATCGTTCTGGCGCTATTTTGATTGACCATGCGGTTGTAACGGAATGTCTAGCTGGTGCAAGCAGCCGTTAGTGGGGCCAGCGTTTGCGTCGGCTGCGAAGGAGACTAATAACCCATTACATTCTGTGGTGACCTTGTATACCTAGTATCCCCTATATAGGCCTTTTGCAGCTAACAAATCACGTGATTGTACTGGAGAGCAAAAACATTCTGAATTCATTTATGTAAAGGCCATGTACGAAATCGGTATTGCTATTAGCAAAACCTGTTTGTAAATGCTATTTTCCACTTCCAATCGATTGTCCATCTTTCTAAAACTGCGTTTTTGAAGATAGCCGCTTAAATTGCTCTCAAGCATCCATGGCAACGCCTTTCCCATGGGGATCACGATCTCATTTCATTCGTTAATGAATTATTATATCAGCGCATGACTCAGTTATTCCGATACACCAGAGACGAAACGCAGGCTACTGCTTCCAGTAATTATAATAAATCAACTTCGCATAACACTCTAACCACAGGCAGCCCAAGCTCAGTTACGAACTGAAATATAAGGGTTTGTATGGGAGCGTAGCGAGCAAAAGTTACGAAAATATAAGGGTTTGTATGGGAGCGTAGCGAACTCCGTTTACTAGCCAGAAATACTGTAACATATTTGAATAAAATGACTTACCTTGCCACTGTGATGTCTTCTGTCGTGTTTCTCACCTTGTTGGGTAGTTTTAAGCTGATTTCAGCCGTGTTTTTTTTTCGGAGCCCCTTCTTCCCTATTTTTAGAAAGAAGGCGCTCCGAAAAAAAAAATCCGGCTGAAATCAGCTTAAAACTACCCAACAAGGATAGAAACACGACTGGCTAATAAACGGAGTTCGCTACGCTCCAATACAAACAATTATACGCTCCCATACAAACCCTTATATTTTCGTAACTTGAGCTTGGGCTGCCTGTGCTCTAAAACTGTCTCTGAACTTAACCCGCTCAAAAATATTACAATATTAATTGAGGTTTTTTTGTATTTTAGAAAGCAATTCTTTTTAGCAGGGTTTACCAACCCATATTTTTCAACATTTTTAGAAATCAATGCTTTTCAGAAGGATTCATGGACTGACATTATTATTTCTCACTTCACTGTCCAAGCACAGGTGCTATTGTAGCATACATGTACATGTATGCTTTTCCTTTAGCTAATGGCTTATTTAAAATTAAATATCCCTTGTGAATATTTAGGGATGTGTCGTTCTAAATGTGAAATAAAGTCATCTACATGTATCTAGATCTGCATGCAGTTTAATTTATTTTCGAGTAGAGTGGTGACTTTTCAAATATTAGTGCTAGTCGGTTCATTTTCTACATCTTGAAAGAGGCTGAAATTTATAACGAAACGTGATTTTCACTCGTATTTTTTCGATCACTGGGGTCGTTCCCGAACTCTTACTCATGTCATGAAGTGACCGAGTGAAAGTGCCGATGCTCGCCTGGAACTACTGAGGATCGGGCCATTTACTACTAGTACTATATTTGATGCCATTACTTTGAACAGAAACGAATATTAAACTAGAGCCCATTTGGGCTTTCACTCGGGCCACATGAGATTGAAGATGAAATGCACTTTCATTTGAAATCCTTTTAGTAATAACCGAAGGGAAGAATTATTAGCTGAATTTAGCAGTCAGTCTTTAGGAGTGGCCGGTAGCGCGGTGACATGCATATTTCTCTGCTCCCCTAGTATATATATTTCTCGTGTATGAAAATTAAATATTAAAAGTTGACCTCTACTTATTCATGTACCGCACGCTTACAATTTAGTCTGCTGTTCTCCAGGTTCAGAGTACTAATAGATGAGTGCCTCAAATATATGTTTATATTTGTCCCATATTATAAGTTGTATCCTGTCCACCTATGATGGAGCTATCATATGATATATTTCTCTACTGTTCATTCTACCCTGCGGCTCTTTATCGCAGCTCGCGTCCATATTGGTATTTATTAACTGAAATGCCTGTTGGTTATATACCCTCCTTCCCAAAACTGATCAGCTCATTATATTACAGAACTATAAAGGGAACTGTTGGAAGCCTTTAATTTCTTTAACCAAAACCTCGGCCGTGAGAGGATTCTTGTTTAAGTTGACCTTGAGAGTTGTTTATTGCTTCGCTCATCATAAATTATTCTGTGCGATCGAGTGTTTATTTCTCCGGGGTATTTCTGACAGCCAAAAACATGCTCAAAACTATTTTAGTGCATGTTGGCCTACAGATCACGGTGTTTGCGCTGGTATGTATTATGACCGAGAGTAAAATGAAATGTGGCATAAAACCTACGAAACGTATCTCAAACAAGAATACCGTCCGATGGCAAAATCTATCAGCGCCACGAGGTCAACAAATCGACAAACACGCAATGATTTCAACCTCACCGTACCTTAATTCCATGACCTGACAAGACACTGTTCAGTTTCACTTTCACTCTCAGTTTGAGTTCGGCTTTGTTAAAGACTTCTTATTCAGTTGTATGGTATTGTGCAGTACATTTGAGTATACCAATCAACAGAGATTCAAATAACAAAGCCGTGGCGAAAGAGAAGCTTAAACGAGAAATATTTTGTCCTCCTAGAAAAACACAACATCTTGCCCTTTCTATCGAAGAAGCCTTGGTTTCAGAAGAAAGGAAAACGCTAAATTCCAATTCGATATGTGTGGATCTTTGAGTCCTTCAGGTCCGGCGTCGTGTCGTATATAAAATCACAGGCCATCTGGGTAAAACACGCGGTCCTTCGGCTCCGACAAGAGCGCCAGTTGCAATATCCTGAGCCTGTTGGAAGGCTTTCGCATGAGTGAAGTTAAATAAAACATTAAACTGGCTTACATTTGAGAGATGAGACTCCAAGTTACAGAGAAAGTTGCTCGCGGATTCCGCCATCTTGCTTTACTGTATTAAATTATGTAAATAAATTAACCTGGCGATTGTTGCGTGACCAGCACAGTGCGATCTGATTGGTGTGAATTTGACCTTTAACGCATGCGCTGAACGCTTGCTACACGGAATAAAAAAAAAAAAAAAAAATTACGACTTGCATTTTAAGACTCGGTGCTGCCACAGGCAGCCCGAGTAATAACCGCTTGCATTTTAAGACTCGGTGCTGCCACAGGCAGCCCGAGTAATAACAACAACGCACTCTGGTAAGTTTTATGTGTGTTTTACTTACAAATGTCGGTTCAAATTTAATATTTCACCACGTCAGGCTACGTGCGTTTAGGAACGCCAGTTAATCCCTAATCCTTTCAGTCGTAATATATGAGAAATTTCCATCCAAAGTCCTCCTAGAAAAACTCACTGACATCTTGCCATTTCCATCGAAGAAACCTTTGGTTTCAGCAAAACTTCGCTCGCGTTTTGGCTACTCATCAGTGAGTCATGTGGTGTTCGTCGTGTTGAATAAATCTCTGGATAATAAACGACTAGGACGCCAGTTGAAATATGCTGAGCCTGTTGGAAGGCTTTCTCAAGCATGAAGTTAGCTGCTTACATTTGAGAGATGGGACTCCGAATTTGAGAGACATTTCCTCCGCGACAGACTTATCTCTCCCGGGTCCCCGCCATCTTTTTTTGCACTGTGTTAACGTTTGACTACTAAACCGGCCAAAAGCGGCCAATATGAAGCATATAGCTGGAAAAAATATTGCATCAAATTTAGACATGCTGGAAATATGATGTTGCGATGTTATTTCAAGGGATGAATTACCTAAAAGTCAGAGCTATAAAAAGCGATCGGATGACGCTCCACTGACCTTGGAGAAAAACTCATTTGTATTGGAAATCTTGTCTTGTTTCTTTGACTTTCATTTGAGGAGCTGAAAATCGACTAAAAAAATCCTTCCCATTCGCACTTGAAATCAAAAGCAAACACAAAATCAGCACTCAGTCGTTACAGTACCAGGTTTGTTTGCACAAAACACACCATTAGCGACTGTGAATCGCCATGTTTACACTGCATTTCACTCTACCACATTTGCCCCTGCAACCAAGAGCGGTGATTTGGACCCAAGCCGTTGCTTTAAAGTGACAAAAACACATCCTAATAGGTTTAGGAGGGGAAAAAGATCACCAACGGCAAAATTTCAAGGATTTCATTGAATAATTTTTTGATGTGTCTTAAAGCACAAACAACAGAAAAACTCAGTGAAATCCACTCACAAAGCCTACTAAAAGCAAGCCAATTACTTTTCAGCCGTCCTCGGTCTTAATGATGGCCTCTGGCTCTCTTACAGTGGCTTATTTGTCCAAAATTAGAGCAGATTTCATTCAAAACCCTACAGGAGAAGCGATACCTACCTGCAAAGGCCCCATAGAATTATCCCGAATGGCGTTGTGGGGAAAGCTTGAGCCCTTGGCTTAAAACGTCAGCAGTGCGTACCGAACCAGGGGGTAGGTAAACTTGAACTGAGAGGGGAGGGTTGAGTTAGCAGTAGTCAAAGGGTTAAGTTATGTAAATAAATTAAGTGACCCACAGTGTCCTGAGCGATATGGAATCTGATTGGTTGATCCTGTCACGTGTTGCTCCAACTCGCAACATGGAAAATTAAAAACATTCTACTAGAGTCTCGGAGAACGAGGTCGATCGACGCGGGACATATACCACATGGCTGGAGCAACGTGTCACGTGACCAGTGCAATCTGATTTGTTGCCGGCGTAAAACATCGACAGAAAAAATAAAATAAAAACTTGCGAAACTTGACTCGGGCCCTGCCCGCGCTAGCCCGAGTAATAGAGTACCAAAGTGATGACGTCATTAATAAGAAATTTAAGACCACAGTTTCAGAAAGAACACGATAAAAGAACATTACATACCAAAAATGAAGTGAATACGACGAAAAGCGGCTGAGATATGGGCATTGGAATATATAATTTTCATTAACAAATCACTGTATTTTTAATTTGTCCTGACGTTTACGAGCCAGGACAAAAATACAGTGATTTGTTAAAGAAAATTATATATTCCAATGCCCATATCTCGGCCGCTTTTCATCGTAACACCTCATTTTTGGTATGTAATATTCTTTTATATTGCTCTTTCCGAATCGGTGGTCCGAAAATTCTACATCTAAATTTTGCAAATTTGTGACGTCACACTTCGGTACTCTATTAGACTATGCATGAGCTCGAAGTTTCTATCTGCTGATTGTTAGCTCTGAATCAACTACCAGCCATAGAAACTGAGAGCGAGTAGTCTACAGTCAACTCTCTCGTAAGCGGACACCCTCGGGAATTGAAAAAAGTGTCCGTTAGTAGAGCTGTCCGCTTACGAGAACTATTTTCATAAGCGGACACCAAAGAAAAATAGGGTGGATGTCCGCTTACGGGAGAGTTAATTAGCGGGTGTTAATTATGTTTTATTGGGTAGACAAAAATAGCAACTGAAGATATAAAGCGAAACTCTTTATTGATGTCAAATGTTAAAACTCGAAAAAAAAGGACAAAAATTATAACTCTTCTATATTTAACAAAAAGTTAAACGGGACTTATTGCTGGTGTCCGCTTACGAGAGAGCGTAAACAAAAGAAAAATCCAATTTTCATTTTCAAAAGTGTCCGCGTCCGCTTACTAGAGAGTGTCCGCTTACTAGAGAGTGTCCGCTTACGGGAATGTGTAAATACAGAGTTTGACTGGGAGGTAAAACGGGGATTTGAAAAGGCGTCCGTAAGTAGAGCTTACGAGAGTGTCCGTTTATAGCGGAGAGTTGACTGTAATTGTTTTAGTAGAAACCAACTAGTAATTCAATCTTAAACCGAAACAAGAAGATGTTTTGACATTTTGACGACTTGGCAGCCATTGTTTTGCTTTTGAAAACCGGCTTTTTCGCTACTCACTATCTATCACAGAATTGCTGGCTTTCACTTGACGTCATGTTGGTGTCCTTAAACAATAGATTCCTTGTTAGCTTCTTTTGTTGGGGCACCAACATGGCCGCCATGCCTTTGTCATTTGAATCTCTGGGGATTGAGTGAAAACCAATAGATAGTGAGTAGCTTAGCCAATCAGATTGCAGGATTCGTGATAGGACACTCGGCTAAAAAGCAATAGTCAATGTAAATGAATATCATAAAAGATGGAAAAGTAAATACAGTCAATGGAGAATGCTTTGTTAATCACGTCCATTGGTAATTAAATTAGTTTTTAATTTATAAAATATGTTCTAAGTCATAGAGGATATGAAAAAATCTCGGTACCGTCACATTTGGAGCAATTCTCTTGTCGTATGCAGACAAAACGGAAATGATCGACCCCTGAAATTCGATGTCAACTAAATTTGTTCACTCTCATTTATCCAAAAATAAGAAAAACAAACTTTGAGCAATGTCCGGATGTAATCTGTCTAGAACAAAGAATCCGACTTCCTTTTATATTATTTAACGGTTTAGCCAAAACTCTCAATTCTTTCCAATAAAACGATTGCTTTTTGCATACACATCTCAGAGAATTGTAGTCATTGACGTCACGATAATTTCTGTACATTGATGCTCCTTTCTACCAATCAAATAAGGAAGCCAATTCAATGCGTTTTAGCACTGAAAGAGCATCAAAGGGCTTACAACGTGTTTGGAATTTATCCCGACGTGAAGATGTCTATTTGTATAGAACAGAAATTAGAAAAATGACAGCTTCTCTGATAGATTTTCTCTATGTTTATTTTCCAGTAGTCACAACAACATCCTCAAAGCCAGGCTCAAAGAAAGCGGTTGACATTTCCATTTAGATCTCACCATATCATTCCATCCGTGTTTACTTTCTTGAGTCTTTTTTTGACAGCTTTTCTCAACGTGTGACATCAGTTTTATTCTTTGGGGCATTAATTAGCCTGATTAATATGTTCTTTTTCTCCTCGCTTGAGCAAATTATGACAATCCTTTAAGCACTATTGTACACTGAAGCGTGTTAACTACGGTGATTATTAGTTAATTTAGAGCAACGCCATGCAGAAAACCACTCTCGTTGCCTTGTGTCTAACTTCAACGGCCTTGTTAACCGCTGTCTGCCAAGCAAGGAAGCGTCCCGCAAAATTGAATGTCTTCATTGATGGCAAAGAAGTTTCGCGCTTTCTTTACGGTACGTAGCTTTCCAGTTTTGACGTTGTTATATTCACTTAAGTAAATACTACATGCGTGGCTTCGCTCATAGCTCCAAACAGCACTGATTTCAAGGCAATCATATATCGAATACGCCAATTAGTAGTACTCTAATCCTTCGCTTGCAAAGACATGCGTTTCTATTTCAATACACATACCTCAAAACCCAATTTGTAGCAATATCGAGTGTAATAAGCTAGTATTAATGTCTAGACAATAAGTAGCTTTTGGCTTGCAACTACTGGTCAGACTGGTTTAGAGTTATCGTATCTTTAACACTAATATAAAGATCAATCCCTTCTGCTTTGTAAAAACCTGAAGGACCTGTATTGACGTTCCCCGACGAACGACATTTTACAATATCAAAGAGGTTTTGTGATTCCAAAATTAGTTCTCGTCAACAAGTCCAAGGAGAGATAAAAATGTTCCATGGTAGCTTGAAAGACCTGTTATCAATACAGTATTAAGGTTCTAGTTCTAGTTGTTTTTGTAACAACAGGGCACAGAGGTCGATATAAGTTATCATGGTTTATCATGTTATTCTAGTCAGTAATGCTCAGATTACCGCACCAAAAGTTTGCCATGAACTAGTATAAGTATATAATTAAGTTTGTTATTGTTTAGTTGTACGAAGCCGGAATATGTTCAGTGGATAAAGAAATAGTTTATTAAAGCGGCACACACAGTGGAATTGAATCTTTTTTTTCATTTCCCCCTGAAAAAAATAAATTAGTGCTTTGCGCTCCTAAAATTTATTAACGAACACATACGTTTTAGGTTACCGGACAGATAAAATGTTGTTGTATATTGAATAAATAAAGGCCAGTGAGGAATTTACAATCATTTCAGTGAATTTCACATATTTGAATTGATCGCATATGCGAATATAACGTAGGCCATCTGAAACAATATAATTAGTTAATGGTCATTTGAAAGTGAAATCAGTGGAAGGCATTAAAAAGTGAACAAAGAACGTCATAAAATTCGTAGCAAAATATTAAAATTCTTCTACATAATTTTGAAGACCATGTTATTCTACGTTATCGTGCAAAGTACGTTATATTCGATTAACAGGCCTTTTGCAGCTAACAGTCACGTGCTGATATAATACTTCGTTAACGAATGAAAGAGCTCGTGATTCCCATGGGAAAGACATTGCCATGGATGCTGGATGGCAAGCCATTTTTAAAAACGCTGTTTTAGAAAGATCGATTGGAGGTGAAAAATAGCATTTACAAACAGGTTTTGTTAATAACAATACCGATCTCGTACAAGGCTTCTAAATAAATGAAGTTAAATATTTATTGCCATCCAGTACATTCCTGTACAATTACGTGAATGCCTAGCTGCAAAAGGCCCATTCAAATGTGTGAAATTCACTGACGTGAATGTAAATTCTCCCAACTTATGTTACCATAGCAACACTTTATAATACATTCGTACATACAATTTATCTCTGATTATTTTGGTATATAGGTATTATGTTCAGTATACAACAACGTTTAATCCGTACCAAGAAGGTATCCGGTAATCATAAATTCTTAAAAAGTACGAGTTTGTACTATTTACAACTTTCGTGGCTTAAGTACTTATGATATGGACCTCATAAGATTTCTCCCACCTTGCTATCGATGTGGGACGAATTAGTTTCTCACAAAAATATGACCCACATCGAAGAGACAGTGTGTGTACATAATAATATAAAAACAGGTCCCACATGGAAGAGATGGTGTGTACATAATACTGAAGAGAGCAGATGTACTTTGTCATTCGACCCGGCCCGGGATAGGGGAAGTCGGTCGTGAGACCTCCTCATACTAACGCTAGCATGCTAGTATCCTGTATCGTTCCATACAGGATGCTCGTTGGCTTATAGTTAGTCATTCCATACAGGATGCCAGTTGGCTAATAGTTAGTACTCTGTATCATTTGATACAGAATGAAAATAGCGCTTATTAGTATTCTGTATCATTGATACAGAATACTAAAATGATACGTATACAGAATACTAATAGGCTAACTAGAATTTTGTATGGGGTTTACAGTGTATCCAAGTGACCCGAATGCTGGGTCTGGATTGGCTAGTACCCTTATGAATTATTAATGAATACTATAAATAGTAATACAGTGAACTCTCAGACGGACACCCTCGGTAGCAGCACTAGCTGTCCAGATGTAATTTGACACCATTAAGGTAGTCCTTAAAAATTTTCACCTTTTATGCGAAAAAAAAAAGAAATTCCGTTGTTTGTCAGAGAAGCTGTACCACAAAACAGCAGGGATGGAAGGAAGAGGAAAGAGAACTCGGGAAGTGCCTCAGCTCCCTTCAAATAACTCTAAAAACACATGAACGTTGTATTGTGCATTTGATCATATTGCGCATGTTAATTTGCGCAGTATAAACATTAAATTATTATTATTATTACTATTAATACAGTTGTATCACTTTTTAAGCAAAAACAGAGACACTTTTCTTTACTCAATGGAACATGTACAGTTTGCGGGTTGTTTTATGTCTTTTAGATCTCTTAATCCAATTTAAAATGGTTTATTATGCTAAACGCACTCTGTTTGCTTTCTGTCTAAGCTTTAGATCTCTTAATCCAATTAAAAATGGTTTATTATGCTAAACATACTCCGTTTGTTTCCTGTCTAAGCCTTAGTAGCAACATCCGGTTAAAAATCTACTTCTACCACGCACATTTGCACTAATAAGTGTCCGTCTTTAGAGGTATGTTTACCTAAATTTGCTTTAAAAGTGTCCGTTGTCCGTCTTAGAGAGATGAGTTTAGTTACAGTGAAATGACTGGAATTCGGCAGGAACCAGCGAACGGTGTCCGTCATAGAGGCCGGTGTCCGTCATAAAGAGGTATTCGTTGGGAGAGAGTTCACTGTATTGTATTAATTTCATTAGACTATGCCATAAGGATTAAAATAGTAAGTCGATATCTATAAAAGAAAAAAAAACAGTTGTCTCGTGAATTTTGCATTGTGCATGTCAGCATTGTGCATGTTGCATTGTGCATGTCAGCATTGTGCATGTTGCATTGTGCATGTCAGCATTGTGCATGTTGCATTGTGCATGCTGCATTGTGCATGTCAGCATTGTGCATGTTGCATTGTGCATGTCAGCATTGTGCATGTTGCATTGTGCATGTTGCATTGTGCATGTCAGCATTGTGCATGTTGCATTGTGCATGTTGCATGCCAAAAAATCTTGAGGAAAATAATAATCAAAAAGTTATTGAACTGAATACTTATAACAAACACGCGTACCCGACAAAGCGAACATAAAGATTATAAAACAAATGATTGCATTTCTATATGGAACGCACAATGCAACAGCTAGAGTATACAGTATACGTAAATAGTAACAAAACATTTTTTTCATAAAAGTGCAAGCTGAATTGCTTGTATTCTCCACATATATATGATATTTTTTATCCTTTGTCAAAAAACTATTAACATCTAGGGTTTGGCCAGCCGAAATATTGTATTTAATAATTATAATTAACGTTGTATCAGCTTTGATTTTCGTCCACGGTTTTTGCTCACTTTCAAGCTGTCTTAAAAGTTGAAAGGCACCCCCAGTAACGGCTGGTCGCGCGGTAAAACCGTGATGACAGGCGGCTGCATTCTCAGGCTAGAAAGTACAAATTCAGAAGAGTAAAGATGGAGGACATTCATTCGGTCAACGCCATACATTTGCGACAATCTAAATACAATCGACACAAAAAAGACTGAATTACAGTTCAACACTACTGACGTTAAGAAAAAGACAATTATAACAACAAAACAAGAGGAAAAAGGAAACGACTGTTATGGTTAATATCGATCATCAGTAGCAGGCATCAATCTCGTTGCCAGAGCCCGCGCATTTTTCGGCCAGCGGTGACCAAATGTTGTTACTAACCAAAGGGAACGCGGGCTCTGGCAACGAAATTGGTACTGAAATGAGAAGTGTTTTCTCGCGCATGCTCAACGTTGACGTGTAACCGCTGTACGTAGTGTTGTACCGCTGACTAACCCCGGCTGATTGATTGCCTTTTAGACATTGACTCCACTTTGTACTTGGTTCGTGACAGTAAGGTCGCAGCAATGCTGAAGCGGCCCCTCAGTTACCTTGTTCCTCCCATCGAACCAGCCGTTAAAGAGATCAAATTCAAATTCAACTCCATCGGCAAGGTAATTGGTTTGCTATGACAACGGCGCATGCTCAGTATGCCGGCCTCTGCTTGCTCTCCAATCTCGTACCCAGACCCTAAATGTTTCTTACTGTGCATGCTTGTATCTTGGCGCTGACCAAAAGGTACGTGTGCTGATTGCTTGCTCTAGCTATGTCTAAGTTATTCCGTTGAATAATTTGGGTCGGTAGTCCTCTTTCCATTTCAAGACGGGATTAAGGTTGTTCACTTAAGAGGATTTGGTGTCACATAAAAATAAAATTCCCAGGTGATCAACTCCAATATTCTCATGACCTGCGTGATTCACTTTGATCTGACATCTTAAAGAGAAGTTAGATGTTGATCACTCTTGAGGCTTATTACCGCTTAAAGTGTTAAA
The DNA here is from genome assembly GCA_030867875.1 of Actinernus sp. WN-2022. Taxonomy (NCBI): domain Eukaryota; kingdom Metazoa; phylum Cnidaria; class Anthozoa; order Actiniaria; family Actinernidae; genus Actinernus; species Actinernus sp. WN-2022. Next base: position 71,663,815 of record JAOWCC010000936.1, read on the forward strand.
CAACGAAGGATTTGTTGTATTTTTCCCTACCAGGTTAGATACACTCTGTCGTTCAAGTCCAGTAACGTTAGCGTCATGCGACACCCACGAGCAAGCATTCCTATGACTGGATTCGTCCCACGCAGAACTAAAGGTATTCGGCACATTTACAATTTCTATCAGTTTTAAATAATGAAATGGTATCTTAGACTTTCATATCACTGTGAAGCAGTCAATTTTATATACAAATTGCAAACTGCCTTTCTTTGATTACTTAACAGTTCCATTTCGTATTCGCGATTTACCGCTGATTGCGATGATTACAGACTCAGCTGGGTAGTGCTGAACCCTGGTCGAACGGTTTCAACATCTCTTCAACATCGGTACCGTCTCACTGGTTAGCTCAGTTGGTAGAGCACGATCTAGAGTGCGGGAGGTCAGGGGTTCGAATCCCGGCCGCGTTCTTGGGCAGGGACGTATAGGTCGTTGGACTTGTCTCCTTCCTCTTCTAATCTGTACGAGGGGGACGTGAAAGAATCTGTTGTGTTATTTCGAGAAAGAGTAGGGGATTGTCTCCCGACACAACAGCCAGGTATTCTGAGGTACTAACAATCACTCATGATTGTAAACTGCACGGCAGCACATTGCGCCACAATAGCAGTCCGTATCACAAAAACATGCCTTGTGAAGCGCATTTCAAAATACTCATATAGAATTTGCGCTATATAAATTAATAATACCTTTACCTTTTTGTTGTCATTTGTGTTAACATTTGTTGAAGGATGCTGAAAATACGAGTGTCAAACGGTTTCAACATCGATTCAACTTTCCGAGAAGATAAAGCTCCTGGTTCCAATATCTGTTCAATAGTCTAATTAACTGCTATTGTTATCGGAAATGTTTTCTGGCAGTCTTAGTCTCATCACAATCAGCGGCAAATTGCGAATACGCATCTGGACTTCTTTTACTGTTTTGTGTTTTTATATACTTTCATACGATTATTATGTATTACGTTAATGGTATACCTGTAAATTAGCTGGTATATACGTCCCCGCGTCTTGTCTGCGTCTGTGTACCTCCAGTGTAGCTACCCAGGCATCTAGTGTGTGTCAAATCTACTCGATGCTATTATGGATCTTGCGCTCATTGGCTTCTGGGAACGATGTTGTGCGACTACTATATCTAGCAGGAGCCCATTGATATATAGTTAAAGCATTAAAGGGTATGTAAACCCTGAATTGGTCCTTTTTTGTTTACATATTCATAAAGTTCGTGTGTTTGATAATCCCAAAACATAGATTTGGTGTCGAAATGAGTACCGAATAGATCCAAAAATAATAGATCCCCCAAAACAGGCCATCTTGGATATGTGACGTCTCAAGTGGAACCTCACTACAATGCACTACACTACATTTTACGTAAACTCTAATTCCATTTATAGTCTTCGCTATAGAGAAGAATCGCTGTCATGCCCGTCAGACGCCATGTCGTAGCTATGAGTTTCACTTGTGACGTCACAGTACGATCAGAGATTTAACGAGAAGTAAACATTCTTACACCAAAAATCACGGATTTTTACCGTTTATGATTCGAATTCGACAAAATAACCCTCAAATTCGTTTTCTACGAGTAATTCTGCATTAGTTGGTCGGCTGTGGCGCATTCGCTCCCGAGGGGGAGGGGGGAGGGAGAACTTGACGTATTACGTCATAAACAAGGGTTCCCCCCGGGGGAATTCGCTTCGTAGCATCCATGGGGTTAGACAGCATCGGGCATAAAAGTGTTGCACCGAACTAAAGTATACTTTTGAAATCTCAGTGCAATACGTTTTTAACACGTGACATTTAGTGGCAGAACTGATAGAATTAAAAGACATATCTCTAACACTGTTGTTAACAGTTTAACACGTCACCCAGGTACGTAGCTGTCACCTGTTATCACTCGTCCTCCTCTCCCCCAAAAAAATCAAAAAGACAGTTTAAGAAACATCGTCCATGTAATAGCAATGCAATCTATTTTACCTGTATGAGCCAATCTCGTTCTCAGAGCCCGCTACCTTTTGGTTAACGCTGACCAAAAGGCTCTGGGTTGATTACAATCCTCCTATTTGTTATTCCAACTGTTATCATGTTTCATGTATTGCAGGTTTCCGCATCTCCTTCCCCTGCACTGGTAGGCTGTCAGGCGAGGTCTTTGTACACATCAACATTTCGTTCAGTGACAGAAATGGGAGAAAAATGGTCTGGGGACCACTTTCTATTACCTTACGAAGACAATGCCGCTATATAAATGGCAAGTACTAGATACTTATTGACTGGGTGGGAGGTATTTGGTTCGTGACCATATTTTTTGTAGAACAAACCGCAAAACAGCAAGAAAAAAATGTGCAGGGCCGGACGGCGTTTTCCGGCCCGCTCACGCCATACACGTCCGGCCCTCATCACGTGACTTTTGTAAATGGTTTTGAAAGGAAAGCGCGCGCGGGGCCGTATGGGTCATATGATAAAGTGTATTATTTCTAGAATATTCCGCCTTTCTTACGACTTATGACAAGGTGGGCAACAGAGAACGGAGTACATGTATATTGCTAGTCATGAAGTTGCGAATTGCTAGTTGCGAGTTATATTTTTTAATGTAGGATTAGGATTTGGATTAGCGGTGATGTATTTATAAAACCCAAAATTAGTGACTAGCTCTAAACACCCTAAATTAGTTAGCCACCCGTTGTTGACGGTTAGGGTATTTTTAAATGTAGATTAGGATTTGCATTAGTTCGTATATATAGGGAGAACTAAGAAGCATGTGTTGTTTAGTGATCTAGCCTTAAAAACTCATATTAGTGACTAGCTCTAAATACCATAAATTCAGTGAGCTAAATGAGTGAGCACCCGTTGTTGACGGTTAGGGTATTTTTAAATGTAGGGTTAGGATTTTGGATTCGCAACTCGCAACTCGCAACTAGCAACTCGCAACTGCAACTAGCAACTTCATGACTAGCATATTTCCCACACTCCAGAGAAAGGGGGGGGGGGCCTGTTCGCACTAGGTGAAATTTTGTTTGTTTTGCAAAAAAAATTGACAACGTCAAAATGTTTAAGGGCCAGCCAAAAATATTGTCGAGCGCTACCGAATATCAAAGCTTTGGAGGCCTCCAATTATTTGTCAGACGCGACAATCCATTCCTTCATTCAGCAAACAACGGATTCTTTGGGTTTATAATTCTATTTCTATTTGATTAACGTTATGCCGCGTGTCACGTTCCAAGTGCAAACTGAGTTGTTACAAAATTAGCAATATTTTCGAAGAGTAAAACCATTTTTTCGGCCTAGTGCGAACAACATCGCGGCAAAACGTTGTGCTCCGCTAGTACTTTCTAGTAAATTATTTTATAACTTAGTAAACTCACAGTGAATTACAAATTAAGAAACCTTCAACCTGTGAAAGTCTTAGGCTTGGCTTTTATGAGTTTTCTTGTTTTTCGCGAAATATTTCACGTAAATACGCATTCGTACTTAAAATTAGAAACAGGGGTTTTCTTTTAGTTTCGGCGGGAAACTGGGGAGGCGCGCGCGGCCGGCTCATCGAAAGCGCATGCGCGTGACGTTTTACCGCGGTGTGAGTGCGAACAGGCCGTTTATTTGTTAATTTAATTGTAATGTCATTTTGTTTATCTTTTTATTTAATAAATAGGTGTAATCGTGGGATCTATTTATTTTATACAATAATTAGCGGTAAAAAGGAGGATACGAAATAATGTTGTGCTAAATGTGATATCATCTGTGCATATGGGTCCGATTGTCGAAGCCTGATTAGTGTTACTGGTAATCCTGGATTAAATCTTAATTCTCTTGGTAAAAGGCGTCTTTAATTCCGCAATCTAGGATTACAGTTAAAAAGGTGCCACTCACACACATACTGATACACTGCATAAATAACCATTGTTTAGGAATCTTTAGTTCCACATTCATGTGAAGACACTTTTGTGTTGCAACGCGACCACGTGGCTTAAGCCTAGTTAAATTGGACTCCATTTATGCAATAATGGGTCTATTCCTCGTCATATCAGTGTTTTTATCCCAAATTAGTATTCAAACATTTATAAATTTAAACTAATGATTACCCTTAATCCTGGGTTAGCTTAATCGGGGTCCTGTACTCTAATACCATATGTCTATTGACCAATCAGAGCACGCGCTTCACACTGTTTATTGTATGAAAATACTTTCTTTTCCTTCTCAGGCAAGACGACTAAATCCCCGGTTCTGTCCCAGCGCACCTCGGCCGTCACTGGACCCGTTCCCAGTAGTTGTAACAAGAAATGCAGCAAGAATTATATCTTAAGAAAATTCTGTCTCAGTGACTATGGTAAGACTCCTGTCTGCTTCCTTCTTTATTGGCTGAAAAACAGCAACAACAACTACTGTATTGTGATTGGAATATGTGACTAAAAATAACGAAGAAATAATAACAATTCACCTGGAATAACTGACTAGATAGACTAGGCGGGTCACGGCATAACATAAGTTTGAAATTAGTCTTTTGAAGCCAGGCAAAGATTTTGACCGTTCTCTACAAAAACACAACGTGAAAACTAAATATTTCACGCCTATAAGAAAGCTAAAACGCCTCCGCCGCCGCCTCCCTAACCGTTTCCCGGTTAGCTCAGTGGTTAACGTGCCTATGAAACGAAATTGTTGTCATTAAAACAAAGATCCCATTGGAAAGTCCTTTTGAAATGAGGAAGAATGGCGTTTACTGCTTGTCAATATCTCATCTTGTTCCAGAGATATTAAGGTTTTTAGAATATGCAAATTAGATGATCTGTGACGTCATTAGTTGGACACAGCCGTGAGGACAAATAACAAATGAAGAATATCTCTGCATATAGTAAATAAAAACAATTGAAACTTTGCACACGTATGGTACTAGAGAAAACACACATCATTGTGTAAATTAAGATGTTACCATGGTAACACTCTAGGCCCCAGGCTCATTCAGTGAGGAAAATAAATTTCCTAATTTATCGTTTGCCAAACACATTATTTCTACTGTTGGCATATCAGAAGGTTTGGAACAGTGTAAGTATTGTATGCGAGTGGGTTAAAGTAAATTATTTTGTATAACAGTCATAATTACTACAGTTTTAGGTTCAAGGTGAAAAGAGCCTGGGGCCTAGAGTGTTACCATGGTAACATCTTAGTTTGCATGATGATGTCGTTTTCCCTAGTACCATACATGTGCAAAGTTTCAATTGTTTTTATTGACTATATGTATGCAGAGATATTCTTCATTTGTTATTTGTCCTCACGGCTGTGTCCAATTAATGACGTCACAGATCATCTAATTTGCATATTCTAAAAACCTTAATATCTCTGGAACAAGATGAGATATTGACAATGTCGAAAATTTCGTTTCATAGGCACTTTAAGCGCCGGTCTGTTGTGCGGCGGGTTCAAACCCCGGACGGACCAACACTCAAGGTCTTAAAATAACTGAGTAGAAGGTGCTGCCTTTGTGAAACAATTTCGTTCACGAGCTGCAAATGGTTAGACCTTCACGTCTTCTCGGATAAGGACGTTAATACGTAGGCTTATCAGTGGATTAAGAGCCACCTCGTGGATATGCCACTGATTAATCCATTATTATAATTTTTTTTATTAAATCTCCGTTTTTCGTTCGGCGTGAACGAAACTCTATGGATAGAAACACTTATCACACTTGTTTAAAGATCTGGATGGGAAAAGTAATTAAAGGTGAATAAAGGAAACAGTAACACCAAGGCTCGAGAGAAAACTTGTCTACGTCCCGTCGTCACGTTCGTAACTGTTCGATTATAAGCCGAATCCCAATTGCAGCAACTATTATTTCTTACTTGCTCCCTATTGGTTAGATACGCTACTGTCGGATCGTAGGTGCCGAAAATAAGTTTTAGCGTGGCTACACGTGTGACAAGGCTATTTCCACACGTGCGATTTTCACCGCGCGCTGGGAACGCGACAGTTTTTCAACAAAATCGCCTCTCCTGTACAACCAAGAAATCACTCGTGTAACCGCAGCTTTATGCACGGTGCGTGTTTAATTAGCGTTTCCCCACCAATACTGTAAAAATATTTAGTAAAACTGATGTGAGAGTCAACAATTCATGTGTTTTCTCTTGACAGTGATAAGAGCGAAAGTAGAGTCGGAAGTCCGCAAAAATGGCCGTCTACAACTCCGAGTAAGAGTAACCAGGAAATTCAAGATAGGCAAGGTGAGGATCACGAAAAGACAACTGCTAGAGCTCAGGGGCCGCGAGTTGACGTGCAACTGTAGTCAAGTGATTCCAAAGAAGGTTTATCTCATACTCGGTAAAGAAGACAGACAAAGGAAAGTACTGTATGTCGACAACTTTGTCACTGCCCTAGAGTGGTACAGAAGCGGCAGAAGAATGCTGCGCATGCACAGAAGGAAGAGAAATCACTGCCCAATTAAGATCTTACCCTGAGGAAGCATGTTGTCCGTCGATAATGGTATTTTTCGCCAGTAATTATTAAGTTGGGACAACTGGAGATGAGTTGGGGATTTGCATTCCTCGAACATTATTCAGTCAATCATTTGTCAGACACGAAGCCAGTTTATGTTATACGTCAAGTTGCAGTCTTTATCTGTATAGACTAGTAAACATTTGGGTGCACAGGACCATACAACGTTGAAGTAAGGCACAGTTTTAACGGATCTCTCGTGGTAGAAATGCTTGTATTGGACGTCAATCGTAGTGCTAATAATTAAGACATTTTAAAACTACGGAAAACATGTAGTTTCGATTTAATGAAGGTCAATATTTCGACTAGAAAAACTAGTCTTCTACAGGACGGAGCTTTGTTATAAGGATGTTTAAATAATGGTTCCTAACTGGTTTGAAAATGCATATATAACAACAGCTTGGTGAAATATTGACCTTCGTTAAATCGACCCTTTATCGGCTTTGCCGTAGTATTGGCTCTGCAGCTAGAGCAGATTTCGTATGAGTGGGACAAACTACGGCATGTCCGTAACCGTACTGTAGACGTGCTGTACTGTAAGTCTGTGATTTGATTGGATCAGCAGGACAAAAACAATGGGAAACCATTTCAACGTCACGGCATGGCGTACGGTAACCGTGCTGTAGCCAGCGCTGTAGTTTGTCCCACTCATACGAAATCTGCACTAGTTTAAAATGTCTGTCTAGACTGACTTAAGATACACCACACACACTGCAACATTGCGCGCATCATTGCCGGCAACTGTTTGAAGAGTGGTATGAACATACTGCAATGTATCCTGCAACATTGCACGGAGAAATGTCGCTATTGCCGGCATCGTTACACGACGTGTCAATGCTGCTGCGTTCAACCGCCGTACATAGAAAGCTGAAATGATGATTTCACAAATGATGATGTCACAAATGGTTAAAATCGGTATTCGCGACAGTTCTTAAACCATCGATCTGCATTTAGTTATAAGAAACAAATCGAAGAGGAGAGAAAAGGATTACGAGGCAGATCTCTGTGTTTATGAAGAAGGCATAAGACTCTTCCAGAATCGTCCATTTTATACAACAAACCATGGAAAACGCGCGCTCTGATTGGTTGATAGCCATTTGTTATTTAACAAATAGATTCCATTCCGCCGTGCGTCTGTCCTCTTATAGATGCACAGATGACGTAACAACGTGAAGAGAACAAAGACGTTCGCCATGAGATGCAGTCGAGTGATGTAACTGATGTTCTCTTCACGTTTTGACGTCATCTGTGCATCTATACGAGGACAGACGCACGGCAGAATGCCATCTATTTGTTTATAATATTCGCAATCTAAAAACTATGAAAATATTCAATAAAAAAACGAGTCCACCCCTGAGATCGTATACGTGCAATATCGCAGGACACGTTGCAGCGTATGTCTATGGAATATAGCGCCTTTTCAACACCATTGTCGACAATGTTACCGCGCACAATGTTGCAGCATGTATCCGTAGAGTACAGATACACAGATGACGTCACGTTTTGCATAAAACCAATTCGTATTCTCCTTTGTTCACTAACTATTGCATAAAACAAATAGATGGCATTCTGCCGTGGGTCTGTCCTCTTATAGATACACAGATGACGTCACGTTTTGTATAAAAGCAATTCGTATTCTCCTTTGTTCACTAACTATTGCATAAAACAAATAGATGTCATTCTGCCGTGGGTCTGTCCTCTTATAGATACACAGATGACGTCACGTTTTGCATAAAACCATTTCGTATTCTCCTTTGTTCACTAACTATTGCATAAAACAAATAGATGACATTCTGTCGTGGGTCTGTCCTCTTATAGATACACAGATGACGTCACGTTTTGCATAAAACCATTTCGTATTCTCCTTTGTTCACTAACTATTGTATAAAACAAACAGATGTCATTCTGTCGTGGGTCTGTCCTCTTATAGATACACAGATGATGTCACGTTTTGCATAAAACCATTTCGTATTCTCCTTTGTTCACTAACTATTGTATAAAACAAACAGATGTCATTCTGCCGTGGGTCTGTCCTCTTATAGATACACAGCTGATGTCACGTTTTGCATAAAACCATTTCGTATTCTCCTTTGTTCACTAACTATTGCATAAAACAAATAGATGTCATTCTGCCGTGGGTCTGTCCTCTTATTGAGGCCTAAATGACGGCACGTGACGAGAGCAACAGTGACGTCACTCTACTGCGGCTCGTAGCGTACTTCTTTGTTCTCGTCACGTTGTGACGTCATTTGTGCATCTATAATAGGACAGACCCACGGCAGACACAAGTCACTTCGGTACGTGCAAAATGTAACTGTACGTATTTTTAGTGCGACTACTGAAACCGACGCCACTAAGACAATGACAACCAATCACAGGGCCACTAAGACAATGACAACCAATCACAGGGCCACTAAGACAATGACAACCAATCACAGGGCCACTAAGACAATGAGAACCAATCACAGGGCCACTAAGACAATGACAACCAATCACAGGGCCACTTAGACAATGACAACCAATCACAGGGCCACTTAGACAATGAGAACCTATCACAGGGCCACTAAGACAATGACAACCAATCACAGGGCCACTAAGACAATGACAACCAATCACAGGGCCACTAAGACAATGAGAACCTATCACAGGGCCACTTAGACAATGACAACCAATCACAGGGCCACTTAGACAATGAGAACCTATCACAGGGCCACTTAGACAATGAGAACCAATCACAGGGCCACTTAGACAATGACAACCAATCACAGGGCCACTAAGACAATGACAACCAATCACAGGGCCACTAAGACAATGAGAACCTATCACAGGGCCACTAAGACAATGACAACCAATCACAGGGCCACTTAGACAATGAGAACCTATCACAGGGCCACTTAGACAATGACAACCAATCACAGGGCCACTTAGACAATGACAACCAATCACAGGGCCACTTAGACAATGAGAACCTATCACAGGGCCACTAAGACAATGACAACCTATCACAGGGCCACTAAGACAATGACAACCAATCACAGGGCCACTAAGACAATGACAACCAATCACATTGCACATTCCAACTTACGGTTACTTGAGCGAATCAGTGTCGATTACAAGACAATATAATATCGACTTGCTCGAGCTTCGATCCGGTAAAAGGCGAATTTGATCGACTAGTTCGACATATCTGACATCAAACTCTTTTGAATGAAGACAATCGCCTGGATATTCTAGGATTTATACTTTGGAATGCTTTATTTTCGTTTTGCAATGTGTTTAGTTGGGTTACAGTAGTCGCACTGTAAGAAGCTGGTAAACTTTAGGCAATTCAGATTGAAATAAAACTCCAGATCAAAGTGATAGACCTTACTTCGCTGCTACACACAATCCATGATTTTGAAATGGCAGCAATTAACGAGAATAGATTTCAAAGCTTATCATGGATACCTTCAATAAAATTTGTCTCCCGCGTAATTGGTTTCCACGTGACCGCTTCCGTCAGGCGCGGTAACCTCGCGTAGCGTAGCGCGTTCCAGGGATTCCAGCGCAAGAAAGAATATTTGAAGAACGATAGAGGCAATAACCAACTTGTGGAATTGGCGCGCTTGCCCAAATACTAGCCTACGGCGTTTAAGGATACAGCCACTCAGCGCAATAAATTGCATACATTATAAAGTACAAATATGTTGATGATGGAGCTGTGAAAGATGAGGACAAAAATACGGCATGTTCGTAGCCGTACCGTAGCCGTACTGTACATTAACCGTACTGTAACTTGCTGTACCGTAACTCTGTAATTTGAATCATTTCATTGTCACGGCATGTCGTACAGTAACTGTGCTTTTAAGTCATAAATGATTGCCTCCCGGTTAGCTCTGTGGTTAAGCGCCGGTCTGTCGTGCGGGAGGTTGCGGGTTCAAACTCCGGCCGGACTAACACTCGGGGTCTTAAAATAACTGAGTAGAAGGTGCTGCCTTTGTGAAACAATCTCGTTCTCGAACTGCAGATGGTTAGACCTTCACGTCTTCTCGGATGAGGACGTTAAATCGTAGGTTCCACATCTGCCTCAAGTTTATCAGTCTCACCAGACTGTTACTAGTTACCGACGTTAAATAAGGATGCCTTACCTTTAACTTGCCGACTCGTATGAAATCCGCTCTATTCAAACAAAATAACTATGAAGAAGCAAAGACCGATACAACGTAGAATTTTGAAATTAGTGGTACAATATTTCGGCTGGCCACACCAGCCTTCTTCAGGTACAATGAAGAAAATTTACATTGGCGTGTATTTTTGAACTTGATACTGAGCTGTCATAAAACAGATTACAATATGATAGATCGTGAAAAAATGTTAAGAAGGTGAAAACAGATATCTAGTATGACTCTTCCCGGATGTTAAGGCCATGAGGTTCGAGTGTTCTCGCCTGTGCGATTAAAAACGCTTCTCTGGCCTTACGTATAGAGTCTCTCTTAGAAAATATTTTTTCGATAGGAATAAGTTGCATGTCGTTGGCAGTGTGATTAGGAGAATTAAGAAAATGTTCGGCAACTGTTGTGGGTTTAGATTTGTTGTTAGAGTTATCTATCGTCCGGCGGTGTTCGTTAAATCTGTCTTTTAAGCGTCGTTTAGTCTCACCTATATATTGTAGATTGCAGCGGTTACATTGAATCATGTAGATTAGATTTTTGGTGTTACAGGTCAGGTTAAATTTGATAGAGCGCGTTTCACCGGTAGCAAAGAAAGTATAGTTAGCAAGTCCGTCAGAAATGTAAGGGCAAGTGGCGCAGTTCTTCCTACAACGGAACGAGCCAGGTGGGAGTTGGAGCTGGGAATTAGTCGAGTTAGAAGAGAGTTTAGCTTTAACGAGTAGGTCACGCAGGTTGGTGGTACGTCTAAAGGCTACCATGGGCAAGTGTTGAAAAGTTTTCTTACAGCGGTTAGAAGAGAGCAGCAGGCTGTAATGTTTCCTAATGATGTTAGAGATATGTGGAAGGGATGGATTAAAAGTAATAACAAAAGGGATACGGTTAGAACTATGTGCGTCTTTCGTTTGTAAAGTGAGAGTGCGAGGAATGTCGGCAGCGCGTTGTATTTGTCTAGTAAGGAAGGTGCGGTTATAGCCTCGTTTAAGGAGGTATGTAGTTAATTCAGCAGTACGGGTCTTAAAAGATTCGTCGGTTACTCTCTTCAGACACTTTAAACTTAAAAAATACAATAAACTAACCATAGCCAAAACCACCGATCCCTAATTCTTTTTATTTGTTTTATTAATATTATTGTCTAAATAATTACAAACAACAGTAACACTAAAAATAATGATGATAAAAACATGTAAAATGTAAAGTGATAACAAAAGTAATTGTTATACTAAACCCAGGGCCCATTTGTTTGAAGGCGTCCGACTAGCGCTAACCCTGGATTAAGTCTCAACCCATAGTTCTGGTTATCTTAGTACAGTGGAACCTCGATTTAACGAAGTGCCAAGGGACTGGGGAAATTAGTTCGTTATATCGAGGGTTCGTTAAATCGAAAACCTCGTTATAACGAATTTGCGGAAAAACCACCAAAATGTTCGTTATATCGAGGTTTATAATATAGATACGATAGTACGCGCGCTCTTATTGGCTAAGAAGCCATGTTTTATCAGAGTATATAACATGGTTAGCCGTGTTATATAGTTTTCAACTGGCGGTTTCCTTTCATCGCGCGCGTAAATCTATATTATAAAACAGATAAAGAAGCCTTAAATCCATGTTTTATACTATCATAAAACACTCTGGTCATTTGAGAACACTCTAGAAATGTTGAAAGCACGCGCCTTCGGCTTGTGCTTTAACATTTCTCTCATGTTTTCAAATGCCCATCGCGTTTTATGATAGTATAAAACATGGCTAAGGCTTCTTTATTTGTTAAATAGTTAATAATTGTTTTGTAACGAAGTAACGAAGTTAATAGAACTAATAAGAGACAAAGAGGATAAAGCGGATCTGATATCTCGATAGTGCCAGTATACACATTTTAATGAGCTGTTGACTGAGAGGTTGTTCTCTTGTTACAGGATTAAAAGATTTTCATCGCTATTGGCCTGTTCCGCATTCATATTTTGTCGCGTGTTGACATTTATTCGTTATATCAGGGTAGATTTTACGTTTGGGCTGCCGGATTGTGTTCGTTATAACGAGGATTTCGTTATATCGAGGTTCGTTATATCGAGGTTCTGTTACATACATTTTACTTGTAATTTTGCCGGGCTGAAGAATATCGTTCGTTATACCGAGGACTTCGTTATATAGAGGTTCGTTAAATCGAGGTTCCACTGTAGATGCTATTTGTTTCCTAATAATATACATGAAAACATTTCTCAATTCTGATTGGTTGAGGGCAATGCAATTTCAAAAAAAGGAAACAGTGCCGAAAAAAGGAAATACGATGCAAATGTCTTTGGAAAGCAATGAAACATTTCCTTTCCACTTCTGAGAACACTTGAACAATTTGAATGAATTTGAAAGTGTGAACTATTATGGATTGTTGACTGAATAAATTACTTTGTCACATGACTCGCCAACGTCACTTCCTGACAGTTTTTTTCATGTATATTATTAATAAGTAATCATACGGTTTTCTCGTGCAATTTGGGATTAATTTTCACTCGAGTGTTTTTCAAAGAGCTCAAATTTTGATACTCTTTGAAAAACCCACTCGCGCAAATTAATCCCAAATTGCACTCGAAACCGTATGATTACCTATACAAATCTAGCAAGACAAGAAGAAACGTACTGGTTGTTTCTCCTCTAGCTAGAAATAACATTTTAACCTCAAAGATGTATGGTCCACTCTTACGAGTACCGTACCCATGTTAGGAGTACCGTGCCCGTGTTACGAGTACCGTGCCCGTGTTACGAGTACCGTGCCCGTGTTACGAGTACCGTGCCCATGTTACGAGTACCGTGCCCATGTTACGAGTACCGTGCCCATGTTAGGAGTACCGTGTCCATGTTAGGAGTACCGTGCCCATGTTAGGAGTACTGTGCCCAAGTTAAGAGTACCGTGCCCAAGTTAAGAGTACCGTGCCCATGTTAGGAGTACCGTGCCCATGTTAGGAGTACCGTGCCCATGTTAGGAGTACCGTGCCCATGTTAGGAGTACCGTGCCCAAGTTAAGAGTACCGTGCCCAAGTTGGGAGTACCGTGTCCATGTTAGGAGTACCGTGCCCATGTTACGAGTACCGTGCCCAAGTTAAGAGTACCGTGCCCAAGTTAAGAGTACCGTGCCCATGTTAGGAGTACCGTGCCCATGTTAGGAGTACCGTGCCCATGTTAGGAGTACTGTGCCCATGTTAGGAGTAATTTGCCCATGTTAGGAGTGCCGTGCCCATGTTAGGAGTACCGTGCCTACCGTGCCCATGTCAGGAGTACCGGGCCTACCGTGCCCATGTTAGGAGTATCGTGCCCCCAAAAGTAAGGGGTGCCGTGCCGATAAGTTAGTGATCTTTATTTAAACACGGAGTCTCTTCATAAAATGCTCTTTCAGAGTGCCCGTAAGAGCCAGCAATAGTAATTAGAATACGTAAATAAAAATATGCTAAACACATGAAGATTGTAATCTTACTAGTTTAACTAGGCAAGTTATCCTATTTTTAAAAATTCTTAGGGAAGGTACGTTTTTTATCAGGGGGTTGGGCTGGGGATCTGTACTAAATATCTTAAATTTTCGGTGGCTCTCCCCTTCCCTGTACAAACCATTTTCATGACCCCTCACTTAAATTTTGGAGGGTTTTTCATGATACCCTTACTAGTCGGGTTAAAAGAAGGAACACATTGATCAGCATATCGCAGTTGGGATGTATCTTCAGATTTGGCAGTTTATGTGCGTAGTGAAAAATGCTGTGTGACATTTTGGATTTATCAGTGACTTCAGAATTAGCGATGTCTAGCCCAGTATATGTACGGCTATAGAACAGTAACACTAAATGAGCGTCAACATTCTTCTTATCCGCCTTACCACAAATCTTGAATGAGAAAATGTAAACAAACAAAACAATTTATATTTATAACAGAACTGAAACACATTCAATAAATGGGAATGAAAAAAATATTTGACCCTCCCCCTGTTAGAAAAAAGGCTTGCCCCTCCACAAAAGTTCAATATTTTTTTTCATGACCCTCCCCTCTAAAGCCCCAGCCCACCCTGACCCCCAACCTTCCCTTTGAGTCTCTGATTTGTTTTGGCACGCGTATACCAAACATTTAGGAATCGTGCAACCCGGGCTTGGGTTAGTACATGCAAGATCGAGGCTGCTACTGAAACGAGGTTGATACCTGACTCACATCACAAACTGAACGGCCTATTGCACACGTATTTACCAGAAAAAAAAAACCACAGTGAATTATATCAGGCAGTCCGATTATATACATTTTAAAATAGTCATGTACCACTAATATTGCTAGTGTCCTTTTGCTATAGTAATCATGGATATATCATGGCTATTGTCTTTTGCCTATACCAAGGAATGTTTTGTTTGATCCCATAGTGTATTTACCAGCATCTGCAATTCAGAAAACGAAAATATCACCAGCTTGTTAGTAGTAGTTGTACTACTGACATCCTCTCCATGCGGGGCGCGGTAATCAATTATGAAATTTAGGGAGATGGTGATAGGCGTTAAAGGGGAGGCGTTTGGGTTGGGCGAAATGTCAAATGTTGTATTCAGGAAGTCTATCCTGGGTTCCAGAGGTTCTATTTACTTTCTTTTCTAGTGTCCACTCCTTCGTGTCTTTAACACAACAGACAGCACCTGGGGAGAGCCTCTGGAACCAAGGGTAAGATCATGGGGTAGGATAAGTCTCTTTTCTTAAAGAGACGGTCTTCACGAAAACGCGCAAACGTTTCTGAAGTTATTTTAATTCTCCCCGCTCAAGAATTAACATTAGAAGTCTCTGAATCGACACGAAAGGAGTGGACAGCTCCGGTTTGCGCTAGAAATAAATTAAAGGTACCCTTCTTCTAAAACGGCTTTAAATGTCAACTCTTAATTTAATTTGCAGAAATAATACTAAGGAAACAATAAAATAAAAAAGCTCCCGGTTCACTATAATACTGCAAATAACAATTCTCGGAATGAGTAATACTAGAAGTCCCTAACCAGAAGTCTCGATGAGCAATGAAATGCGGTCCATCAGATTACGGTATAATCTATATTTTTAGAACGGTGCTCAAACTAATCACGCTTGGCTAGAATCGTTTTCCAAAAATAGATCATATCGTAAGACCCTGTCACAGGGAGCCCAAACCTAGTTTCTGTGAAGGAGAGGATTATTTTTAGGAAAAGTCCAAAACTAACATAAATAATAACCAGACAGTTTAGAGACGATATTAAAACTTTATTTTATTAGACTGATAACACAGAAACTACGCTTGGGCTCCCTGTGACCCAGTGTGAGTGATATCGAGACGGCATATCAGTAGCACATACCGTAGCTCTAGTACCCCAATCAAGTAAAGAGATTGATGACTCACCTAGCTTTCGAGGTTTCTCCATATACCAGTACACATGACCCTCTCTGGCCCGTGCGTTAACTTCTGTCCTGAGTAGTTTTGGTGGCAGCGGTCGAGGTTTGGTGTAATCGCCAGGCAGGGTACCATGTAACTCTTTGACGATGAGTTGGGTAAAGTTTAGACCACCGATACGAGTTAGTGTGCCGTCAATCTCGTGTTGAAAACGGATCATTTCTTCGTATTCCTTTCTCCCTGTTGTGAAAATTAGCCATTGTTAATCTCAAAACTTTCTACATGTTTGTTTGGAGTCTGGGGAAAGAAATATGGAGGAGGATTAAGTATAAAGTATAGAAAGTTTATTAAAGGCCTTTCACGCCATGATTCGTAAATGTTGTCCCCTGACAAAAAGTGGATCAATCACGGTTTCTGTCAAACTATCCACCCACCCTCCCTTGGGTATCATGTGTAATTAATGATTAACCATTAAACTATCCACCCACCCTCCCTTGGGTATACATGTGTAATTAATGATTAACCATTAAACTATCCACCCATCCCTCCCTTGGGTATACATGTGTAATTAATGATTAACCATTAAACTATCCACCCACCCCTCCCTTGGGTATCATGTGTAATTAATGAATAGCCATTAAACTATCCACCCACCCCTTGGGTAAACATGTGTAATTAATGAATAGCCATTAAACTATCCACCCACCCCTCCCTTGGGTATACATGTGTAATTAATGATTAACCATTAAACTATCCACCCATCCCTCCCTTGGGTATACATGTGTAATTAATGATTAACCATTAAACTATCCACCCATCCCTCCCTTGGGTATCATGTGTAATTAATGATTAACCATTAAACTATCCACCCACCCTCCCTTGGGTATACATGTGTAATTAATGATTAACCATTAAACTATCCACCCATCCCTCCCTTGGGTATACATGTGTAATTAATGATTAACCATTAAACTATCCACCCATCCCTCCCTTGGGTATACATGTGTAATTAATGATTAACCATTAAACTATCCACCCATCCCTCCCTTGGGTATCATGTGTAATTAATGATTAACCATTAAACTATCCACCCACCCTCCCTTGGGTATACATGTGTAATTAATGATTAACCATTAAACTATCCACCCATCCCTCCCTTGGGTATACATGTGTAATTAATGATTAACCATTAAACTATCCACCCATCCCTCCTTGGGTATCATGTGTAATTAATGATTAACCATTAAACTATCCACCCATCCCTCCCTTGGGTATCATGTGTAATTAATGATTAACCATTAAACTATCCACCCACCCCTCCCTTGGGTATCATGTGTAATTAATGATTAACCATTAAACTATCCACCCACCCCTCCCTTGGGTATACATGTGTAATTAATGATTAACCATTAAACTATCCACCCATCCCTCCCTTGGGTATCATGTGTAATTAATGATTAACCATTAAACTATCCACCCACCCCTCCCTTGGGTATCATGTGTAATTAATGATTAACCATTAAACTATCCACCCACCCTCCCTTGGGTATACATGTGTAATTAATGATTAACCATTAAACTATCCACCCATCCCTCCCTTGGGTATACATGTGTAATTAATGATTAACCATTAAACTATCCACCCATCCCTCCCTTGGGTATCATGTGTAATTAATGATTAACCATTAAACTATCCACCCACCCTCCCTTGGGTATACATGTGTAATTAATGATTAACCATTAAACTATCCACCCATCCCTCCCTTGGGTATACATGTGTAATTAATGATTAACCATTAAACTATCCACCCATCCCTCCCTTGGGTATCATGTGTAATTAATGATTAACCATTAAACTATCCACCCACCCCTCCCTTGGGTATCATGTGTAATTAATGATTAACCATTAAACTATCCACCCACCCTCCCTTGGGTATACATGTGTAATTAATGATTAACCATTAAACTATCCACCCATCCCTCCCTTGGGTATACATGTGTAATTAATGATTAACCATTAAACTATCCACCCATCCCTCCCTTGGGTATCATGTGTAATTAATGATTAACCATTAAACTATCCACCCACCCTCCCTTGGGTATACATGTGTAATTAATGATTAACCATTAAACTATCCACCCATCCCTCCCTTGGGTATACATGTGTAATTAATGATTAACCATTAAACTATCCACCCATCCCTCCCTTGGGTATCATGTGTAATTAATGATTAACCATTAAACTATCCACCCACCCCTCCCTTGGGTATCATGTGTAATTAATGATTAACCATTAAACTATCCACCCACCCTCCCTTGGGTATACATGTGTAATTAATGATTAACCATTAAACTATCCACCCATCCCTCCCTTGGGTATACATGTGTAATTAATGATTAACCATTAAACTATCCACCCATCCCTCCCTTGGGTATCATGTGTAATTAATGATTAACCATTAAACTATCCACCCACCCTCCCTTGGGTATACATGTGTAATTAATGATTAACCATTAAACTATCCACCCATCCCTCCCTTGGGTATACATGTGTAATTAATGATTAACCATTAAACTATCCACCCACCCTCCCTTGGGTATACATGTGTAATTAATGATTAACCATTAAACTATCCACCCACCCTCCCTTGGGTATACATGTGTAATTAATGATTAACCATTAAACTATCCACCCATCCCTCCCTTGGGTATCATGTGTAATTAATGATTAACCATTAAACTACCCACGCATCCCTCCCTTGGGTATCATGTGTAATTAATGATTAACCATTAAACTATCCACCCACCCCTCCCTTGGGTATCATGTGTAATTAATGATTAACCATTAAACTATCCACCCATCCCTCCCTTGGGTATCATGTGTAATTAATGATTAACCATTAAACTATCCACCCACCCCTCCCTTGGGTATCATGTGTAATTAATGATTAACCATTAAACTATCCACCCACCCCTCCCTTGGGTATCATGTGTAATTAATGATTAACCATTAAACTATCCACCCATCCCTCCCTTGGGTATACATGTGTAATTAATGATTAACCATTAAACTATCCACCCATCCCTCCCTTGGGTATCATGTGTAATTAATGATTAACCATTAAACTATCCACCCACCCCTCCCTTGGGTATCATGTGTAATTAATGATTAACCATTAAACTATCCACCCACCCTCCCTTGGGTATACATGTGTAATTAATGATTAACCATTAAACTATCCACCCATCCCTCCCTTGGGTATCATGTGTAATTAATGATTAACCATTAAACTATCCACCCACCCCTCCCTTGGGTATCATGTGTAATTAATGATTAACCATTAAACTATCCACCCACCCTCCCTTGGGTATCATGTGTAATTAATGATTAACCATTAAACTATCCACCCATCCCTCCCTTGGGTATCATGTGTAATTAATGATTAACCATTAAACTATCCACCCACCCCTCCCTTGGGTATCATGTGTAATTAATGATTAACCATTAAATTTAGGGCCGTGAAACAGGGGTTGGTGCCCGGGGGGGTTTTTCAAGGTAAAAAGGGTAGGGGTCGGAAAACCTCGAAAAATACCCTAAAAAATACCAAACCGTGAACATTTTCCCACCCTAAAATGTACCTCATGGTCTAAAAATCACCCTGAAAAATGATTTTCGCTTGGACAACCCCTAAAAAATACTAAATCGCCGATTTCAAACCCTAAAAAATACGACGATCACCCCTACCAGCCGAGTAAAACAAAAATTTATGAGTCCAGTCCAATGTCATTACAGATAACAATAGAGTAAAACGGTCGGAATGCACGTTCTACCCAGTTTAAATGCGAATCACCTAATCATTCATTTTGTATTGATTAACAAGGAGTAAGAACTTTCGTTTTGTAGAATGACCAGAACTGAATAATATATTCCTTCACTTTCATCCAACATAAAAACGTCTTCAGAAATATTCACTGAATTGCCAGCCCATTTCAGAATTCTAGTTGCCAATTGCAGATTATCCAGAAGAAATCTTGATGAACAGAATGGTGTTCTTCTTTCGCTTTTTGGGCTTCTATTTAGACAATAGGAAAGCAGTTTCACTTAAATTTCAATTTCTCTGTTTACAAAAAAGTATAAAAATATCTTATCCGTTTCTATGACAACTAATGGCAAACAATAGGTCGACTCGGCAAAATAATAGACAATCACACCGAACACAGACATAAATTATGGAGTTAAAGGATTAACCAAACTTGTAAAAATTACTACAAAGTAGAAGGACGAAAGTAGCTGCTTTAAATATTAGATGGATGCATAGTTGGACTTTAGATTTCACCACGACTTCTTCGTCGCGTCCGTTCGTACTTTAAAATTTCCATGGTAACTTAGTTATCGCGTGGTACCCTCTCGTTCCTAGCCCCAAACCTACACAATCTCGCAGATTTTATCATTCTCCATCTTATTAGTTGTCCTCCCTTGGCCTTACCTGTAATTCGCTCGTGTCTCATGCGATCTCCATGAAATATCGTAGTCTTTCCACTTCGATCATGAACAGAAAAGGTTGCGACCTTGAACATAAAAAAATATAAAAACAACACTCAGCCAAGCAGTGTCTGGTTGATCACGTTTTGCCATGCACTTCAAACTCTAAACAACTTATTCGTTTCTTTGAAATGTGAATTACTTATTACCAATCATTTTAACTCTGATCTCTATGTGTACATTTATTTGGTTATGTATATATACAAACAAAATCACCTGAAGGAATTTCTTATTCAGCACGTACACTGCCAATCTAAATAATGGTTGATCATTCTCTGATCATCTACACTTCTTTCCTTGCTTTTATAAATTTATTTTACGGCATATTTATTTGCCCGAAGATACATAATGTGTACTTGTATAATTATTTATAGGCATATGGAAATGTGGTTCAAACCAAATAACACCGTCCTGAAGCGTGAAGAAACAGTCGTGCTATTTTCAAATCCCACTCACAATAAAGTCAACTTCGTATTACCTTGTGTTTCATCTTTGCCCAGTGGTCAGTATTTCCTGCCTGTTTCTTTCTTATGGCCGGTTCATGTCGGGCCCAGTGTGTCAAGCTATCATAAAACAACGGCATACATAGAAAGGTAAGGAGAAAGCGAGAGCAATTAGAGACTTAGATGATCAGTTCTTCGCATGACACTTACAAAGGTAAAGTCCCTGTGCTATCTCTTCTCAGTTGTATGTCGGTCATTTTGAGCCAATGGATCAATATTTCTTACGTTTGAGTTTTTTCATTAGAAGTTCGACTAACCGCAGAACATTGTGTGTTCCAGTTAACGTAAATTCATTTATATGTTAATGATTTAAGAACTTCATTAATCATAAACAGGAGGGCCTGGATTGATCGGAATATTTTGGAATGGACTGCGGATCGAGGACTAAACGGAGTGTATTTTTTTAGCCAAAACCAAGCTAGAAAAGACTTTTGAGATTGGTAGGAAACAATTTTGTGATCTATTTTGATTCTTTCCCTTTCACAAATAATAATAGGTGATGGTCGCTTGTGTTTCAACAATAAACTGTTTGTAAAGATTTTTATAGAATCCCGGGGCTGTCGGTTTGACTAGCTAAACGAACTGACTTAAAACGTGGTGCTTACTTATCATTGAAGATTATATGACAAAGTAAATGTTAATACTATGTTTTATTATTGTTTTATTATTATTTTATATATTTTTTCCATTCGAGAGCCCGCTCAGTAATCAGCGGTCATCTTGAATTCGTGACAAGCCGATTAAAGGCTAATTATAAATGCGCACGGCAAACTGATCGGTTGCCAGGGTAACGGTGTCGGCTTCTTATTTCAATCGCACAACAAAACCCGCATTCCCTTGCTCGCGCTACGGGTTCCATAGAACGAAGGGAGTAATCATGGAGAAATCAGCCACGATCGGATCAGATGCTTGGAAAAATGCAAGTGTACGAAACATCCGACTTGGCCAAACTGTCGTTAATCGTGGAGACAGGGCATGTGATTTGGGACAGCAGCTAGATCCACTGCCTTCTCTCAGAGATACAAGCATTCAACAGAGTAACGCACGAATACACGCCTATGTGAGGGCCACAAGAGCAGTGCTGGTAAAGCTAAGAGAGAATCTTCTTGACACAAATGAAGAGATCAAATCCTTGATCAGAGGGAAAGTGGATCTAGAGAAGACTTTGGAGCATATACGTAAAGACATTGTGCTGAACCATAGATCTACAACAATAAGGAAAACTAGACCGCCTCGTGAGAAGGTAAAACTATTCTGACTATTGTCTGCTGTTAATATAAATGACCTTCGATGCGGTTGGTTGTGAATGTCCTTACATTGTTTTCTTGCCTCAAAAGAATTCTCAGTCTCATGGATTGTTGTTCCTGGCAGATGGCAGAAGTAGAAAAGGCCGGATGCTACTTGGGAAGTTGAGCCACAGCCAGATTTTAAACATTTTAATTTCAACTGGTCTCGAGTTTCATTAGACCACATTTGTAAGGTTCTTGCCTGAAAAAAAGATACCAAAACTAACCTGGAAATAATCGTAGAAGGGATTTTCTTTGAACGACAATATAATTGTTACGAAATCAGGCTTTAGAAATATTGCCAAAAATGCCCGGCTTTAAACACCGGTCGGCTTTGTTTCACGGGATCAACATTTATCTTTCTAAATTTATTCAAGTATTGCGCTGATTTGTAAAGTCCGATCGATATTTTAAACAAATGTTTGCCAATTTGGATGGCCTAAAATGAACAAGCTATAAAGTCCATGATTGTATTCATTCTGTTCTGAACTGGTGAAGAATTAAAACTGCGGGGTGCTTAAAAGTACTTTAAAAGTGACAAAAAATGGCCAGAATGCAGAAACATCAAATCGATAATACTAATTAATCCAGTGAATTGTTTTAACTTGTACAAATTATTTTTAGCGTTGCTACCGGGTTAAAAATAGTTTGTTTAACTCAATTGAATGAATATACCCATTTTTTTTCTTTTCAGATTACCCATTTAATTTTTTTGTTTACCATTGCCTGACCAACCCATTTTTTTTAAAGCAAAAAAAAAAAAAAAGGTTGAAGACCAACCCAATTTTTTGGAAAAGTAATAAAAAAAAGATTGTTTTTTTAACTACACCTCATTTCCTGTGAAGCTCTATGTCATTTCTTGCCTTTTCTCATGCAAATTGTCAATCCACAACTAGTAGAGGAAAAAGTAGTTGAGGAATACACAAACGTTTTTATGTGAGTCTTCATGCCGACTTGATTCCACATCACCTAACAGTAATTATTTTTAACTGCCCGACCAACCATCACTGCCAGAGGGTGACTCATTTAATTGGGATGGCCATATTTAATGGGCTGCATGCAAAAAGGGTGTTAAGTGTCTCCTGATCACATTCTAAATTCTCCTTGAATTTCTTTGTTTTCTAAGGGAGAATTTAGAACATGATCAAGAGTCACTTACACCTTTCATTTGTTATTAATGTTTTTAGCATTGTTACTTTTATTTGTCTTTTTTTAAATGCCTATATTAACATATTTATCAGTAGAAGGTTCAAACTGCAATTGGTTAGACCTTCAGTCGTCTTGGATAAGGGCAATAAATTGTAGGCTGCCCTCAGAGACCTCCATAGAGGAGATTTAATAAGCCTGTTGAGGTTCTTTGCATAGTTGTCTGTCCACTTTTGAGTAGTAAAACAGAATAAATCCATAAAAATAATTTGTCATTCCTCATATCATATGCCATTATTTTATATAAAGGGGAAGGGAACATTAAATTCCTTGGGGACATCTTTTTTTATTTTTATTTTATGTGTAATTAATAACACAACTTCATGTACAGTACAAGATTCAAGCATACAGATGGGTATTGGCTAATGACTTTATTGGTGCTTTATTGGTGCTTTATTGGTGACCACAGCCTGCTGCAGTGGGTGTAAAGTACAGGTCACAGGTCAGGTTGTTAATTCAAACCCTAACCACAAACCTAACCCTAACCATCGGACGAGTTCACAGGTAAACAACAGGTTCTCACTCACCTAGAGCTAGGGTTCACAGGTAAACAAGAAGTGACCTGTGACCTGACCTGTACTTTACACCTGCCGCAGCATGCTGTGTGCTCAATAAAAGAGTTAGAGACTGTTTTTGTACAAATACAGGCACTTGCTGACTCAGTTCAACAAACCCAAAATGTCTTCAATTATACTGCATTCATCCTTTGGCCTTGTGCGCTGTATTCATTATTTTTTGTTCATTGTATGGTCAGCATGCTTGTATTTGTCAATAAAACTCACACACCAGTCTGAAGGGCTGTGCACAACAAAGGCGTCACTGGCATCTTAATGTCTCTTATCTCTGCATCTCCTTGTTAGGAATCAATGTAATGTTTCATTACTTAAATAAACCATAATATCCTAATAATCTGTTGAGATAAGAGGAGTTATTTTTATTTTTAGAGTCCCGATGGTGCTGATGATCTCCTGTCTGCAGAGCGACATCACCTATTGAAGCTGAAGCGAATACTTGAAGCACAACTAAGGTCAGTGCAGAAGCAACTACAAGTTCTTGATGGAACAAGAAAGAGATTAAGGGCAGCAGTACAAGAAAGATCCCGTGTTATGGACCTCATTTGCCATGCAGTGTCCTCAGTACGTGGTGCAGGCATCAAGGATCACCTAGAGAAACCAATGACCCCTCCTGTTGAGCCACTTGGACCATATACTCCAGAATGTGCCAGAGTTATCTCAGAGGCTGCAGATGCAAGGCAGAGGTCTAGCAACCTGCGTAAAGAGGTTGCAGAGGCCATTGAACAGACAGTCAAGCTACAGAAGGGAGCACACAGCTCAGTCAATGATGGAATGACACAGAAAGTGGCTGAGACAGTTACTATGAGGGTATGTTGTAATTTCAGTTTTGGATTTTTGTTTGGAAAAAATTGCAAACTTTTAATCAACAATTACATTGTATATAAGAAGAACATACACAAGTTTGAAAAAATGCTGGTTAAGATTATCGACTACATGTATAGCATTAAGACCTGTTGAAACCATGATAAAGAATTAAAATACTTCTTTTTATTAAGCTGGTTCAGGAGGATTTCAACTGCTCCGTAATGATAAATATAGGAAATTCACATGCCTGACTCGGTAATTCCATGTTAAATATTTGCAAGAGAAAACTGACATTGCCTAAGTTGCAAATTAAAGCAACAATGGTGATATTGGTTATCTGTGTACAATTTAACATGGATCGAATTACCGAGTCGGGCATGTACATGTAATCAGTTTTTGTTGAATCGCATAGTACAATGAATTACTTTAATTTATGATTTGGTACTTTTGTTGATCAAAATTTTGCTAAGTTATAAACCTACAGTGGTTATTCCACTTTGAATTACTAGTCCTCTCAGCCAATCAGCATCTGATTTTGCAAATGCGCTTGTGTGATTCAACTGTGACTTGTATGCGATTCTACATGTAATTTATTGTTTTAACTATATATAAAATTTCTCTTCTTTTATGGGACAAAGTAATTACATGATCATGCAAATTAAAAAAAATAATCCAGAGAGTTTATTGTTTCAGTTAGCTAGTTCAATTATATATATATATTTAAACCTAGTGATTCCTAAGTTGGCCTAGGTCAGCTTTGTCTGTCTGCATGCCTGTGAATCAGTATGATCCTTAGGTTGAAAGCTAGTTTAAAGTTATAGGCTTTCCCATCTCGACCCAGAAAGAGAAAATGCTGGGAGTACCCACGGTTACGTTCCACAATGACACCATCAACTGGCTGCGTTGCCAGCGTGGTTGGTCCTGATGGTGTAGTGGTGACACAGCGGACTAGTATGCTGAGGCTGTGGGTTGAAATCCCACGCGCACTCAGGGCACATATTTTTTCTTTCACCTTTATTCTGATTATTTATATATAGAGATGGGTTTCTTTATTTCCTGTTTATATATATATGTATATATTGTTTCCATTAGCAACATCTGCAAGTTGGCGGTGGTGAACTGCGTATGTCTATACACCGCAGCAAGCGCTGGTTTGATGCCACAGAAATGGCCCTTGGCTACACACTGGTGAGTGCATGAGAACCTTTTATTACAGCTCAGTTACATGTATATCTCAGCCAAATTAGAATCATACCAAAATTTAAAAAAAAGTCTTACATTTTTCAGTCTTCAACTTTATTGTAATTTCACATTTTTGCATTTTGAGAGCCAAAGTCTCTTGCTTTATTATAAAGAAAATTAAAAGGAAAAATAGGATTGACTCCAGTCTTGTTTAAAGTAAAATCAATCAATAAATAAAGGAAGAATGTTGTTGCAAATTTATGTGGGGGTGGATCCAAGATATTGTGGGTGGTTGCAAGAATATCTGCCATCCCCTGGATCTGCCTCTGTTAAAATTGTGCACTCAGATTGACCCCCTAGTGCTTAATCTCATGATTGAAACTGCCTATTATTATTCCCTCCAAATTTATTGCCATTGAAAGTCACAATTTAAACTTTCTTTGTTTCCACTTCAGGGCCCAGTTGCCTACTCAGATCTGACAACCAGAGAACGCCTGGACCGTCCAATGGTTGACGTTTTCCACCGTCACCCTGGAAATCAGTTGCCTGAAGCAAGAGAGATTGGTAGGGGAGGGGAGGGACTACAGGAGTCTTTGAATGTCACAGCTCGTAACATTGGTCTGCTCAAGCTCTCAAAGAAAAGGGTTGACAATGACGCACATGACAAACTGCATGCGTCCCTGATTGATTCTAGCATTGTGCGCACACGACGTCGCCTTGGTAACCACCGCTGGATTCTAGGTGGTGTGGGGTGTTGATTACTGGAAAAATAAGATTTAAGTACATCTTTCCCCCAAAATATGAGGACTTTAATTGAAAGTTAAGAAAATTCTAACTAGTTGGAATCAACACCTGTAAATAGCATAAAATATTCACTGAGTACTATTATTCTGCCAATCACACTGCATGAAAATTAATTATACTAATTCTTCAATTTTGTTGTCTTTCAAAAGTAAAACTTCAAAATGTAAATCTTTAAGGTCTTTCTCATTATTATACATGTATGAGGGAGAAGTATTTTTCTTTGATTGAAAACTTTTGTTGTGTGATATCTTTGAACAAGGCCTGGCACATGCTCTGTGCCATGATGGATACTTTGGTTAACTAATATGCTGGAATCTTTGACCATGTTACATGTTAGTTCAAGAGAGTGTTTTAAAAGAATAAATATATATATATCAGGGCCGTAGCATGCCCTGAAAAACTGGGGGGGGGGGGGGGGGGGGGGGGGCACAAAGTCATTTCGCAACATGTGATCACCAAAACATTTAATTTCATATATAATCCTTATTTGAAGTTATATGAACTCTGATGGCATTCCTATAGTATTACATAAAGTTACACAAACAATCGCCGAAATGCTTTCTCAGAGCAGTGTTATGCACGTGTTCATGCATCTGCTTTGGAAGGTCACCCTTCTTGAACTTCCCGAACAGCTGCTTGCGCTGGTGATTGTCCTCCACAAACACATTAGCTACCTCGACCATGTCCATGGCGTCTCAGTGTAAGCTCTTTATGCACGTGAAGTAGCATCCGGTGATTCAGCCGGTCCTGTCCCGTGGTGGATCGTAGGTACATTTTTGTACGTTTTGACGCGCTTTAACGGCGAGTAAGAGCGCTCGCTGACAGCATTGGTAGCGGGCATGACGAGCATGAGCTTGCCAAGAGTGCACACTTCACCCAGCAACTGTTTGAGCGCCTCTCCAAAGGACTGGAAAAAGTCGAGTAGATTTGTGATGTTGAAGGTGCGTCTATCATACCCCATGGTCTGCACTCTCTGGTAGAAGGGACAGCTGGGGTTCCAGTTCGTACTGCTCCATGTCAGTATCGCCATAGACGGCCATCACCTTCGCTAAATCTTCGCCGTAGTCCGCATCCTATCGCCTTTAGGAGAACCTCTTGGATACTCTGGTAGACCTTGTAGTCTTTCTGGTTAAGTCTGGTCTGGATTCGAGCTGTCGTCACGTCGATAACTTCATAGTAGATATGGCGGTAGTGTTCCTTAGCCGTGGAAGGAAAGAAATGAGTGCCACTATCTCCAACTTGTCGCCGTGCAGGAGCTCGTCTTTTTCTTGGAAGCTGTGGGTCTTCGA
Organism: Actinernus sp. WN-2022; assembly: GCA_030867875.1. Classification (NCBI taxonomy): domain Eukaryota; kingdom Metazoa; phylum Cnidaria; class Anthozoa; order Actiniaria; family Actinernidae; genus Actinernus; species Actinernus sp. WN-2022. Next base: position 71,692,017 of record JAOWCC010000936.1, read on the forward strand.
CTCCATCCACTTCGCCTTTTCTTTGTAACACTCTAGCCCAGAATAGATTAAAAGCTGCCTCACTCCTGTCCTTAGCAAGAGTGTTACACACATCCTTAGCTAGGCGTTGCCCTTGGGCCGCTGACATGGATGCATCTTGCAAGACCCTGCTCATATTGTCAGTCTGCCTCAAGACAAACTCTCCTAGGATAGAACCAAAGAAGAAGGGGAACGTGGTCATCATGCTCTCCATTCCGCGGATTCGCGCTTTCATCTCGTGTCCTTGCAGACCTCCAGGGACCACTCCCACTCCCCCCTTCCGAGGGGGCCAGGTACCTGATAATACCTTTTTTTTTTGGAAAACATTTGGGGGGGGGGGGGGGGGGCACGGGCCCCCCCGGCCCCTAAGGGCGCTACGGCCATGCATATTAGAGTGACTTAAAATATTGATTCGCCAGATTGGAGTGTTGACGTAATACGTGATCATCACGTGCCGTTTTAATCTTAGCACGTGTTAAATCACGTGCACCAAATTATATAGAGAACACAGCACCGTAATTTATTAGGAAACCAGGAGAAGTTTTCGCACTGAGGTTGCAGCAAATTTAAGTAAGTCTTATGTTGTGCTATTTATTGTAAAAGCTTTGTTTTGCAAATCAAAGGCAGTTTTTAAAGTAAAGGACATTAACGAGAACCTACTTGAAGACCAATGTCGCTACATAATCTTGTTCACATTCAATTTCTAGAGGAAACTTTACTTCTTGTCAACCTTTCCTTGTGAATGCGTGTAGGGTTAGTAGAATGAGGAATAAATAATGATGATGGCATAATGCTGAAGGACCAAGTCTGGTTAAAACCTGGACGTATTTGTTATTGTCTTTTATATTTCTTGTCCGCAAAATAATACCCTGCTAGATAGAGATTCCTTTCCCCTCTCCCTCCTCCCCTCCCTCCCTCTCTCTCTCCAACAAATAACAATTACTACTTCACGTTTCTTTATTTTAGTTTAGGCGAACAAGTTTTACGACCATCAAATTGATGCCCACGGCTGTACTTTATCAGCCACTATAAACGCAATACATTACTATATTGCGAGCGCGGTGCAATTTCTGTCTGCTTCTAGTAAAAATATCCAAGCAACGAGGAAGGAGAGGCCCTTTCTTTAAGAAGAATATTTGTTTAAATGTTCGTTTATATACTACAGACGCATGATGCGGCTAAACGTATTTGGATAAAGAAATATTATTTCGTCTAGTATGAAAACAGGCACCAGACGCATTTAATATGCGACTGGATGAACTAAGTTCGATAGTGCGTCGTTCTGGATGCACTATAAAACTTAGTTCTTCCACAGGCTAACCATCCCATTTCGTGTATTTAATCACTGTTGAAATAAAGTATCGTTTTGACTTGATTCTGCTGTTGTGCCGCTTCAGTTGTGTTGTCTGTGCGCGAATGTGAGGATGCCGGTTGATGGCCTGTGGTTCGTCCAGTCGCATAATGCGGCCTTTGCCCGTTTTTATACTAGACTAATACGACGCACTAAGTTTTCTTTGCCCAAAAGAGCAATAACACTTTTACAACAACTGCCCAGTTTCTCGTTTTCTGATTGGCTGATTGCCATTGGAACTAAAGGTGATGTTACACGAGACGATTTTTAACGACGATTTTTCGTGCAACATTGTGTAACATGGCGCGCTGGACGATTTTTAACGCAATCTTCGTTGCGGCAACATGTTGCAAGTTTTGAATTACCTTCAAACACCTGCAACATTGTTGCCCGAATTTTGTTGTAGTTGCTTCGTGTAACACCCTCGCCGTTGACATTTCGCGCAACGTCGTCCCAGAAACCTGTTCGCTACGCCCACGGAAACGAGGCTACGTCAACAAACAAAGACTCCACTTGTCAGCCATGTTTCTAAACGAGGGTGTCGGAGTAGGAGCCTAGGTGCTAGCTAGATGTTGCGCTAAAAATCGTCCCGTGTAACAATGTTGCGCTAAAAGTTGTCTCGTGTAACATGCATTAAAAATCGTCGCGAAAAATCGTCTCGTGTAACATCACCTTAAGAGGACATACCACGGTAGATTACGTGACTGCGCGCTAGATCAAATCACTTCCCCGCAATTTTCCTTGTCTTGGCCCTGCTCGATTCACTATTTCTCGTTTGTTGTTGTAAAAAAACTAATTTACGATAGTTTACCGTGGTCTGTCCTCTTATTTACCACGTCTTTCGTCATCTCATGGTCAACATTTTTTGAGGATTTACTCGGCGAGCACCTCGTGAAATCCACAACAATTTTTACCATGCGATGACGCGAAATATGAGGCAAACTATCATAAATTTGATAAAGGGGCTATGTCATGGTACTGCGAATGTATCGAGTAATCGCCCGTTGGTGGCTGTTAATTGCCGATACAAACAGTTAAACTTCCCTCCCTCAATGCTTGATTGAAAGGATTTCCAATATTTTCCCTGGAGACTGTTTATATACACTGTATTTGCTTTGATTTTAAGCATTCTACATGGCCGAGAGATTCCTTAGTTCATATCAAAATCACTGGAAATGCTGTTTCCTGGCCGTAACGCGAATGTAAAGATTAGTACCGTGACACAGTGCCTTTAAGTAAAACCCAATACCTTTCGAAAGTATGGCGCAATTCAGATCATCAAGTTCTTCTCATACTTCGTCCCGATTTTATACTAGTCGCACTAAGCTGGTAGACGTCTGGACACATGATGCATCTGCAGCATAAAAAGCCATTTTCCTGAAACTTATTCCAAATCCAGCTTAGCGTGAGGACCAAAAGATGAAACAACACTGACTTGTTCAGTTCAAAAACATTTATTCTAGTTGACGTATAGTTTCCCATATTCATACCAATACGCTCTGCACTGAGCCAGACAGTACCGCTCGAAACGAGCCACAGTATTGGTTTACCCGACAATACAAAACACCTTTAGAACGAGCAGTACAAAAACAATAGAGCTACAGTATAATGGTCCAATCAGAATACAAGTCTCGAGCGGTACTGTATTACTTGAGCTTTATAAACTGATACATTTTAAACTGTAATTACGTTGTAATCTATAAGTCATTCGATGTTTTCAAAATGATAATCATGCTTTTCGTAATGCCACCTTTAATTTTTCAATCATATAATGGGAAATATCAATATGAAATAGACAAAATAACACTGCTATTACTACCCCAAAAACATTTTGGTATTTCAGAATTTTGCAAGATTTGCCCTTTTTATGTATAAATAGTTATGATGAATTTGGAATACATATAATATAATGATATTTTTACAAATTGCGTACAAAAATTGTACGAGATAAAATGTGCACAATTCTGCCGGAAAAATTAAAAACTTGTACGACGTAGAGTGTTCCCCATAGTATATTAAGTTCTTTTTCTTACTTAGCTTTTGGTACTTTATAGGGACATAATGATAGATATTGGATTTCGTCCCCATAATCCATCCCCGTACGCAGCACTGAAATGGCCTCCCATGCAGCAACCGAGAAGGATTTTTACCCAATCACGAGGCACGTCATACGAGATTTACTTTAACTTGGTCAGTGTTTTGGCCACTTGAGTTTACACAGTAATAAATTCTATATTCTAATTCTATCAATGATTGTTTCTTTAAGTATGAATCTCTCGCATCCAAGACGGACTTGTATTTAAACCATGTGGTTCCGGTGGGCGTGTCTTAGACCTAACGCCTACTACTCTTCATTTAAAGATGTTTATTCTTGATCAACGGATCACACAAAAGCTTTCCACGCGCAAAAAAGACTGCACGGCTCCCAAATCTCGGCGCGGTGCCGATTTTACCCCTGCCGAGATTTACCTACGAGAGGTAGTCTCGGCACCTCTAAAATTTAGGATACCTGTGACTTACTAAACATGCAAGGGTCTGCTTCGATTACACGTTCAAAGTTAGGGGTGCCGTGCCGCAATTTTACAGGCACCGTACCAAGATTTGAGGTGCCGTGGCGTCTTTTTTTGCGCGTGAAACGGGGTTTATAAAATGGGGTTTAAGTTTCAAATTCATCGAGCATAGGCAGTCTGTGCAGAGACTGATCGATGAGGGTCAATAAATTTTATCAATATTTTGATTTGTATTTAAACAATTGTATTCGATAATCCGTGGGATAATCCTAACTATATATGTATCTGAATAAAAACACTTCAAATTGCGATATCTTTGTCGAGTTCAAACACCAGATAAGATTGCTGTAATTGTTCCTTGTCCACGTGGCTACTTAATCTCTCCACTAGTTTCTGCAGTAATGCTCGCTTGCGTTGAAGCTTCTCCTGTGATCTCGTGGATGTATTGACCTTGCCTTCCAACTTGAGAACAATTTTGTTCAAGTCACTGTTTTCGGCGTACAGCCGGTGGATAATTTTTTCGCACGTCTTTAGTTGTTCGTCTGCCGTTTCCAACTAATTTCAAATAAGAAATGAACCTACACATTAATAACAGATCATGAAGAAGCCAATCCGCAACTAATCTTTGTTTGTTCGTGTAAGATAGTTTCCACCTCTAGCGCTTTTATCTGCGCTTAGTAAACTATTCACATCAATTTTAAACCAGAGATTATACGACTACCTAACATATAAAGGAATACTGAAGAAAGAACAATTTGGGTTTAGAAAACGACACTCCACTGTTGATAGCATTTTTGTTTTGAAAGGCCTTATCGATAAGTACGTTAAAAGTAAACCAAACAAGAAAAATAACATGCTTTTTACTTGCTTTGTCGATTTTAAAAAAGCATTTGATAGTATACCAAGGGAAAAGCTGTTCGAGAAAATAAAACAGGCAGGTATTGAAGGTAATTTTTTCTCACTATTACACTCAATGTATTCCGACGATTATTCAGCAGTTAAAATAGATAATGTTATCACAGAAAAGTTTAGATGTTACATTGGAGTCAAACAGGGCTGCATTCTAAGCCCCACCCTCTTTAATCTTTTCCTCAGTGATCTGCCTCAAGTGTTAGACGAATCAGGAGTAAAGGATCCCATAGGTATTGCCGGTGGAACTAATATAAGCAACTTACTCTACGCAGACGACTTAGTCCTAGTATCTAAGAATAAACATGATTTACAAAGTCTACTGGAAGGCCTTGAAGGGTATTGCGACACTAACCAATTAACTGTTAATATAGAGAAAACAAAAGCTATTGTTTTTAATAATAACGGAAAACGAATGAACAATTATTGTTTTTATTATAAAAATAACCAATTAGAAAATGTGCGAATGTACAAATATCTCGGACTTACTTTCAGCGCATTCGGCAACTTTAATGTGGCAACACAAGAACTTAAAAAATCAGCACTGAAGGCAATGTTTAAACTAAAAAAAGAAATGGGATCCCACTTTAGATCTGATATTAAACTGACAATCAAACTCTTCGACACTTTGATAAAACCAATCTTGCTCTATGGAAGCGAAATCTGGGGGACCGATAGCAAAAGATCTAACGAAAATGATCCGATAGAAATAGTGCATACAAAATTTTGCAAGTTACTATTAGGAACCAGCAGAACATCAGTCAATAATGGATGTAGAGCAGAGCTTGGTAGATATCCTTTGAGATGTGAATTAACATTCAGAAGTATTAACTATTGGACAAAATTGTTAACCAGGGACGAGCCAATGCTTACAAAAAATATGTATCTCGACAGTATGCAATCAAGCAACCCAGTTTTTTGGAGTTACAAAATTAAGCGAACCGTACAAAGCCTAGGCTATGGTGATATATGGATACTCCAAAATAATACTCCAGATTTTAGGGAATTTCTGAAGAATATAAAGCAACGCCTAAAAGACACAGAACTACAAATTTGGTTAAGTGATATATTTAATGACCAACGACAGAATCCAAACCAGAGTAACAAACTACGAGTTTATCGAACATTCAAAACGAAGTATGAATTCGAAAACTATTTGGATCTTGTCAGAAACATCAAACATAGAATTACGTTCACCAAATTAAGAATAAGCAATCATTGCCTTCAAATTGAAAAAGGAAGACACCTTAAACCTTATCTAAAACCAGAAGAACGAATTTGCCCAACATGCAAACAAGAAATGGAAGACGAAATTCACTTCCTGCTGAGATGCAAAACTTACCAGACAATCAGGCATGATTTCTTTTCCTCCTTAAAAACTCTAACGAAATTAGATAGCAGAAAAATGACAGAAAAAGAACTATTTTCGGTAATCATTGATCCCCCGAGACAAGTCACAACAATAGCAGCAAAATATGTCTATGATTGTATGGACATGCGATCCACCATAATTTCAGCACAAATAATGTAAGCTAATTTAATGATAACTAACTATATATATATTATATTTTTAAGATTACAGAACAATCTATCCGTCATTAACCAACTTTTTAAATTTGTTAGCAGTCATCTGATGTACCAATGTAGTACAAAGAGCTAATGAATAAAGTCTGTCTGTCTATAAAGTCTGTCTGTCTGTCTATACACATAGAAAGTGAATAAGAATTATTCAGATACAAACTTAAGATACCAGGTAAAAGATTAACATATCGAAATTTGAGGGATATGCGATGTAGCTGTGCTGGCAAGCGTGTAATGGTGTTTTCAGTTTTCCATACGTTGTCTGTAAATATTCACGCGGAATTCGACTCGTTTTTACAGACAACGTAGGCTTCCCAGCACAGCTAGATCCCTCAAATTTCGATATGTTAATCTTTGTCCTGGTACGTACCTTAAGTTTGTATCTGAAGAATATTTCAGAAATTCGATTTTAGGGATTTTATTTGGCATCGCATTCCCATCGATTCCCATACAAACACTGTATTTCGCGCCATGTTTGTATACCCCTTTCAAAATGTCGGAATTTACCGCGAACTGGTCTATTGAAAGTAGTAGTGTTCTTGGAAAAATAGAAAGGTTATTGAAAGTGAAGCATTATGTATACTCCAGGCTCCGCTTATAGGCTATACCATATACATACTTTATACTATCTTTATACATACTATACATACTTTATACTATCATGTGACCCCGTACGGTCATATGATAAAAACAACGTATTGACTGTGTTAGATCGGGCCGAACGTGAAATATTTGGACCTCTGCCTATGGCGAGGACATAAGCCGTTATCGTTGTTGAAGCGGGAAGCCCCACCGCACCCTGAGGGCTCATGCGCAGTAAGAAATAAGAGAAGGGTCTGGGGTCGAGAATGACCCTAAGTCGTTCCCAGGGGTCTTTACACGCCTAATCTCTGGGAACGAGGTTGCTACTTCGCATGATCGCAGTCGTGCGCGCGCAAAAGCGCAAGGGGAACAAACAACCTCTTCTCCAGGGTCTTCTCGGTCAGATAGCCGCCATCTTGGATCTGACCGAGAAGACCCTGGGGACGAGGTCGATCCCAGGGGTCTTTACGCGCCAAATCAAAGATGGCGTCGAACCACTTTGGGTAATAAGTTCATGTCCTATATACACCAATAGGAAAAGCACACCTATAAGGTTTTGGTAATATAACGTAAGTGGCGTTCATTGGCCTTCATCGGCGTTCATTCGCCTTCATCAACGTTCATTGGCCTTCATCAACGTTCATTGGCCTTCATCAACGTTCATTGGCCTTCATCGGGGTTCATTGGCCTTCATCCTGGTTCATTGGCCTTCATCGGGGTTCATTGGCCTTCATCGGGGTTCATTGGCCTTCATCAACGTTCATTCGCCTTCATCGACGTTCATTGGCCTTCATCGGGGTTCATTGGCCTTCATCGGGGTTCATTGGCCTTCATCCTGGTTCATTGGCCTTCATTGGCCTTCATCAACGTTCATTGGCCTTCATCGGGGTTCATTGGCCTTCATTGGGGTTCATTGGCCTTCATCCGGGTTCATTGGCCTTCATCGGGGTTCATTGGCCTTCATCGGGGTTCATTGGCCTTCATCAACGTTCATTCGCCTTCATCGGGGTTCATTGGCCTTCATCGGGGTTCATTGGCCTTCATCAACGTTCATTGGCCTTCATCCGGGTTCATTGGCCTTCATCCTGGTTCATTGGCCTTCATCGGGGTTCATTGGCCTTCATCAACGTTCATTCGCCTTCATCGACGTTCATTGGCCTTCATCGAGGTTCATTGGCCTTCATTGGGGTTCATTGGCCTTCATCGGGGTTCATTGGCCTTCATCCTGGTTCATTGGCCTTCATTGACCTTCATCAACGTTCATTGGCCTTCATCGGGGTTCATTGGCCTTCATCGGGGTTCATTGGCCTTCATCGGGGTTCATTGGCCTTCATCGAGGTTCATTGGCCTTCATCGAGGTTCATTGGCCTTCATCGAGGTTCATTGGCCTTCATCGGGGTTCATTGGCCTTCATCGGGGTTCATTGGCCTTCATCCACGTTCATTGGCCTTCATCGGCGTTCATTGGCCTTCATCGGCGTTCATTGGCCTTCATCGGGGTTCATTGGCCTTCATCGACGTTCATTGGCCTTCATCGACGTTCATTGGCCTTCATCGACGTTCATTGGCCTTCATCGAGGTTCATTGGCCTTCATCGAAGTTCATTGGCCTTCATCGAGGTTCATTGGCCTTCATCGAGGTTCATTGGCCTTCATTGGGGTTCATTGGCCTTCATTGGGGTTCATTGGCCTTCATCGGGGTTCATTGGCCTTCATCAACGTTCATTGGCCTTCATCAACGTTCATTGGCCTTCATCAACGTTCATTGGCCTTCATCGGCGTTCATTGGTCTTCATCGGCGTTCATTGGCCTTCATCGGGGTTCATTGGCCTTCATCGGGGTTCATTGACCTTCATCAACGTTCATTGGCCTTCATCGGGGTTCATTGGCCTTCATCGGGGTTCATTGGCCTTCATCAACGTTCATTCGCCTTCATCGACGTTCATTGGCCTTCATCGGGGTTCATTGGCCTTCATCGGGGTTCATTGGCCTTCATCCTGGTTCATTGGCCTTCATTGGCCTTCATCAACGTTCATTGGCCTTCATCGGGGTTCATTGGCCTTCATTGGGGTTCATTGGCCTTCATCCGGGTTCATTGGCCTTCATCGGGGTTCATTGGCCTTCATCGGGGTTCATTGGCCTTCATCAACGTTCATTCGCCTTCATCGGGGTTCATTGGCCTTCATCGGGGTTCATTGGCCTTCATCAACGTTCATTGGCCTTCATCCGGGTTCATTGGCCTTCATCCTGGTTCATTGGCCTTCATCGGGGTTCATTGGCCTTCATCGGGGTTCATTCGCCTTCATCGACGTTCATTCGCCTTCATCGACGTTCATTGGCCTTCATCGGGGTTCATTGGCCTTCATCGGGGTTCATTGGCCTTCATCCTGGTTCATTGGCCTTCATTGGCCTTCATCAACGTTCATTGGCCTTCATCGGGGTTCATTGGCCTTCATTGGGGTTCATTGGCCTTCATCCGGGTTCATTGGCCTTCATCGGGGTTCATTGGCCTTCATCGGGGTTCATTGGCCTTCATCAACGTTCATTCGCCTTCATCGGGGTTCATTGGCCTTCATCGGGATTCATTGGCCTTCATCAACGTTCATTGGCCTTCATCCGGGTTCATTGGCCTTCATCCTGGTTCATTGGAAGGTCTTGAACGCGACGCATACGACGTTCAAAGAGATACCAACAAAGCCTTCGTACAATCCGATAAGTTACGTAAGGCGCTTAAACGGCTCGAAGGAATGAAAGAACCCCGCTTATCTGACTACTATCGACCCTCAAACAATCAGAAGACCGGTGAGTTGCTATATGTTGGCGGTGGAATGCTAGGCGCTGGATACGCTATTAGTAGATGGTTATAGATGCTACTAGAAACGTACTAGGTGTACTACTACTAGGCAACTACTAGACGACTACTAGGCAACTACTAGGCAACTAGATACGTACTAGAAACGTACTAGAAACGTACTAGGTACTACTACCAGGCAACTACTAGGCAACTACTAGGCTACTAGATACTACTAGGTCACTACTAAAAAATACGAAAGAAAAGAAAAAAGAAGAAAGAAAGAAAAAAAAAAAAAAAAAAAAAAGAAAGAAAGGAATAAGGACTGGTTGGATAGGTTCTTATTCTTTTTTTTTTTTTTTTCATCTGTTGAAGGTTAGAATACGTAGATATATAATGGATACTAAACTTGCGAATGTCTTCTATGGTCCTATGGGCTATTGGAAAGGTCACTCTGCAATTGACAAGCTATCGGTAGCAGCGAAAGTATCAGAAGACGTAGCTAGTAGTTGGTTGGAAAAGCAATCTATATGGCAAGTATATCTACCACCACCAAAACACATTCCACGACCGCATTGGACTGTATCTAAACCAAACGAAGTCCACCAAGCTGATTTGATATTCTTACCCCACGATCTACCTGGGCGTGGACGAAAGCTATACAAGTACGCTTTAGTAGTAATCGATGTAGCTTCTCGATACAAAGAAGCCGAACCTTTAGCATCTAAAGATAGTGGTGAAGTTGCTGCTGCATTCGAACGAATCTACAAGCGTAGTCCACTCGAATGGCCAAAGACGTTGCAAGTAGACCCTGGTAGAGAATTCATGGGGCGTATGTCTGAAACGCTAGAACTACATGGTACGAAAGTTCAACGAGGCGAGGCTGGTAATCATAGAGCGCAAGGCTTCGTCGAACGAGCGAATAGAACATTAGCTGAGAGATTGTTTGGATATCAATATGCACAAGAGATGGTACTTACTTCGGAAGGATCGGATGCGCGTAGTAGAGAATGGGTAGTTCGTTTACCAATGGTTATCAAAGCCCTGAACAGTGAGGTGACTCGACTTACAGGAAAAGAGCCTTCGAATTATGTAGTGACGCAACAAGTAGATCTAAAGACTCCTACATATTCGCGCACTGTTGGATTGAGAGAAGAGCGCCTACCATTCGACGTCTTAGTTCGATATCTCTACGCACCAGGAGAATTGGAAGGGGGTGAAAAACGTAGAGCTACTGATCCTGTGTGGAGCTTACATATATATGTTATTTCGCGAAGTGTAGTATCTTCGGGACAGCCTGTGCTGTACTACCTTGCGAAGCAAGAAGGGGAGAAGGGCGCACCCAAACGTGGATTCGTTCGTGAAGAGCTACAAGTCGTTCCACCAGATACGGAACTACCACCAAGAGGTATTCTGTTCGTGCCTAGTATAGCAGCTCGTAAATGAAATCATCCATGTCTAAGTTTTTGTGTCCATAGGCTAATGTATCGATTCCATTATTATGGATCCAACGCTTGGAGTCGAATGGTGAAAGGGATACCTTATTAATGTGCTGCCCATAGATGTGGTGGCCTTCCGAGCGTAGTACATCCATCCCATGTCGGAAGGTTTTCTTAGCAAATAGCGACTCTTTGTACTGCTCGTGGCGGATGTGCTTCTTTACAACTACCTTGCCTTTAGCCTTCCTTACGCTTTTCCCACCGGCCTCTAGGATAGAATACATCTTCGGTCGAAGGCCTACGTACTCAGCGATTGGGCGCCCGGCACACTCGTCCTTCATCTTTCCAAGGACTTTCTTGTTCGCTGTGCTATGTAGTGGATGCTCCTTAGGGTAGTCAGATGTGTCATAGAGATCTTCGTGGGTAGCCATGTCGGCATACACATCGTCTGTCTGGATCTTAAGGAGTAAACTGTCTGTGTCTGTATAGATTAGCTGGCATCGGTCTCCGTACTGCCCAAGCAGTTGGTTGTAGTAGAAGTCGTACATCAGATGCTTCGAGAGGTCAAGAATGCTCATCCCCACGTAGACTGGGCGGTTCAAAGTCAGTCGACTCTTATGCATATGCAGGGCTGCCAGATCATCATCGAAGACGTTTGCCCGTGCGAAGGTTGGGCTGGCAATCAGGCGTCTAAGTTTATCCTCTTCGCTGGCACGCACTAGATCGACATTTACGCGCTTGCGTAAGTTCTCCATGGTTTTGCCGAAGACGCTGTTGTTCATCAACTTGTACAGGTCCTTTTCGAAGTCACTAGTTGCATTTTTCCGGAGCTCAGTGTTTTTTCGGATATAAGGCTCCATCCATGGACTTTGGTCAAATCGTAGTGCTCTGTGAATCTTCTTGAGATGCATGCCTAGGGATAGGTAAAGCTGTAGATTGCGGTAGTGGAGTACGTATCGCTCTTTGTCGCGGAGGTTCGGCACCAACTTTTCAACCTCTATTGATGTACCTTTGAGGTTGCACTGATATTCGGACATCCACTCCTTGGGGATCTTCATGCGCTCTGGTGCTAGCGGATAGGCGTTGTGCGTGTTGTGGAGTTCTTGTGGGTATTCGAGATCCACTTCTAGTATGTAGCCCTTGAGGCTGTCAGATGGATAGTCTACTATGGCATTGGTGAGTTCTCGAAGGTCCTCTACCCACCCGAAGCTTCCCGTTGGTAGTGGCTGACTCATCGCCCATCCATATAGGTTGTTCTCAAGCATGTTAAGGCATGGTTTTTGAACCGTTCTGATAAAACATTCAAAATTCGCTATCTTTGTTATTTACGTATGAAATACCCTATAACTTTGGAATAATACGGTAATCGTGTGTCTTAACATTTAAGGATCGGTATTTTGGTGTTTTGAAGGTCACGTGACCTTAAGGCTTAATAAACAAAGAAATCAAAATGGGGTGGCGGAAGTTATTGTTTTGTTTCAGATTTTCGATTCGAAATGTTAAGCTTGTTATGGGAAATGAGACTGTGTCCGGAATGGTTGACTTTTTATCACTGAAGAGGATATAAATGGCAAAAAATGGTTCCAAGAATAGGTCACGTGACCTGTTTTCTATATTTTCGCCTTAACAGTCTATCAGGGTCAACCATTCCGGACTGATCTTTAAAGTCAACCACAAGTGTAATCAGATAAACACAAAATCGTTACTTAAAATATAAAATCCACCACCCCGTTTTTAGTTTAATTTTCAACTTTTTGTGATCACGTGCTTGGTCACGTGATAGACATTTTACCACAATTTTATATTAGGACGATCAAAATCGCTGAGATTAGTTATAACCACCATTGTTCTAGGATTTGAGCAAATTCAAGTGACTCTATTCAAGAAAATAGCTGTAGCCTCGTTTTCATGTTCAAGCCATGCCTTAACATGCTTGAGTTGGCATCGAGGTACTGGATATACGTTGTGGGCTTGGATTGGTCATAGCACTCAACCAGAGGATTGTTGGCCTTGGCATGTCTCTTGGATACCATAGATATACCTCCGCGAAGGCCTTTCTCTATGAAGAGATGCTGGTCATAGTCCACGAGCAGCTCGAGCTCCACACCTGTAGTTTTCAAGAGCGCATCCCAAGAGAGACCAGGGCTGGTGTAGTAGTGTGCAGGATCCAAGCCATACTGATGTAGACACGTTTCCCGAAAGGTCTCAAAGACATCTGCCAGAAGAAGCACGTCGGTTCGGAGATATAGGTCGTGGTAATCTCCCATATCTTTGCAGCCGAAAGTTCTCCAGACCTTTTGAGCGTGTTCGTAGTCCTCCTCGGAAATGCCTTCAGCTGATAGCTTGCTGTAGAATTCGGCTTGCGGTGGGAGTGGATCTGCAAACCGATTCCAGCTATCCATATACTCATACGGGTAGATGCCTTTTCGCAAAAGTAGACGTTGCCGCTCTACACTAGGCTCATACAGAGCAGTAATCTGGAAGGCTTCTGGCTGGTTGGCTGACACCAGCTTGTCTAGGGATGCCAAGAGGAATTGAGCGCTGTCGATGAATCGCAGTTGGCCTAGGGAGAACGATATGTACTTCTCCGTGTTGTTAGGGATACACGTGATCTGCCCCTTCGTCTTGGAAATAGCCTGCATTATTAGATGCGCGTCGTAACCCCGCAAGTTGTGGAATACGACTGGTATGGTTGTGGTTTTGGGGTTCAACCGCAGCTTGAGGTTACAAGCATTGTGGGCTGCGCCTCTGTACTTGCCTGTGATGTGGCAATGGTCGCGAACTGAGTCACCGTAGAGTGGCTTCTCACACACATGGCAGATTGTGGCCGTATTGTGGGAAAACTCATTCCTTTGGGTCATCCATATTGCTTTGGGATTTTCCAAAACTACCTTGATTTTCGATTCTTCTCGTTGCATCGCCTTCAGGAACCGTTTTGCGGCATCCAGACCTCTGTAAACGACTGGAGGCTCTGTATGACCATCGCATCGCACCACGACGTAGCCGAAGCCACAAGCCACATGATGTTGTGTGTTCTGAGTGTTGCTCTTTGTGGGATCCAACTCTGGTCCTGCGATCTTCGTGGTCAAAGCCTCAAAGTCAGCATATACGACGTATGGGGCTGGTAGCTGTCTGTGGTGGTTTTGGAAGGAGAGCTTGTTTTCACCCTCTTTAGGCATTTCCACTCTCACGGCGGTTCCCCCTATACCTTGACACTCGGGCTTGTGGGCTTCAAGGAGGTCTTCTCGGCAGTACCCATGTAGGCATCGCTCGCAAAAGTGTTTCCTCCCGCGGTGTTTGCTATGATTGTAAAGGAGGCGGTTCAAGTCCTTGATCCAGGTATAGTGGTACTTCCCGGACTTCTCTACAATCAGCATGTTGATGCGGTGGATGTCCCCAGGTTGTTTGCTAATCCTGTAGACTACCACCACACCTTTCTCCCACCCAAAAACGTTGATTGCGAGGTTGAGTTGCCTCTCCACGCGCGTTATTTGCGAGATTGGTGTTGGTAGGCTAAGCCAATCTAATTTCAATCCATCGTCTTCTTGGTACTTCGATGTCCTCTGTGGGTGTTTCGCAACTGGAAACATTGCTGAGCGTAGTGTCCAACGAAAACAGTTGTCGTCGTTGTTCCTTACATTTATCACGGCTTTCTTATTTGCAACTTCCGGAGGTAGTTCGATGAAGGATCCACCTCTCAGAGGTTGGTAGAGAGCGATGTTTAGCCAGAGCAGGATGATGCGGTCGACAACCCATCCAGAGCCTCTATTCGTCCACTTCTCGAGATGCTCTAGAATCGTTGGGATGGCTCTGTCTAAGGCCTCGTGAATCTCGTCGGTCTGCATGACAACCTACTGGTTATGACGCATCATAGGGTCAGTAGACTCATTGCTACCGTCTGGATGGTCCTTCCTGAGCATCACCTTCAGAGCGAGTTGAAACTTCACGCCACGTAGGTCGTCGACTTCTTCCACCAATTTCTGATGAATATCGTGGCGCGTGCCTTCTAGAAAGGCCCTTGGGTCAACGCCTAGTTCGTGGCCCACGGGAACGTCCATCTGCCACCCACGTAGATACTTACCGATGGCCCGATGGGTTCGCTCAAATGTGAGGTGTTCCATATTGGGCGAAGAACACACAATCGGTGTCGATATACTATATGCTAATGATATCTCTAATAGGTTCTCAAGTTTGGATTTTTAGGTGCAAGAACGTCTAGTGACAATTTGTGGCAACATTATGTATATAGTAGTATGAACAATGGGGGTTCTGGAAAAGCTTCAACAAAATTGGTGCAAGCAAGGGGGTGAGTGAAACGAACCGCCTTGCTTGCACCAATTGTTGAAGGTGGGCCAGAACCCCCATTGTTCATACTACTTATTAAGCTGAGTTAGACTATTTTATATTGCAATCAATTGTTTCCCAGATTCCAGACGAAATAAATATAAATGTGTAAGTTCCATAGTTTATAGTTCGAGCTTTCGGTCGACTAGTTTTGCTTAGCGGCAAATCTAGTATTATGAAAAGTGACATGCTGAAATAAACTTGCTATTTCCTCTCAGCCTCTTAGAACGAGCGCGAAGCGCGAGTGGAGCGAGCGACGAAGTCGCGAGGTGACGCGACTGCATGATCTCTAATTGCTCTGTAAATATGAAGCCCCTATTTTAACTTATTTGTATATATTTATGTAACTAATATAAAACAATGTGAATAAATTTCAATTGATTTAGCCAGGTTTGGGCCTACCATAATTAAATGTTGATTGGCTATATGCCAAATAATGCCAAGTTTGGAATGAATGACTCAATGTTATGTAATTGTTTGGTGACCGCTATATACATGGCCGTTATAAACAGGTTTGACTGTACCTGGGTAATGCTTAATATCTTAATATCTGCTAATTATGTAAAACTGAACATAGTGATACATGGTACTACACTGTTATACATGGTGATACGTGGTCATACAAGGGTTCATTGGCCTTCATCCGTGTTCATTGGCCTTCACCAGGGTTCATCATTGACATCTAGTACCCGAAGAAGGCTGGTTTGGACTTCTCGTAAGAAGCTGGCCCGAGAACTGTCGACCCATAATGTTTGGCGGAAATTCGTACGGTTTCATAATCTTTAAATAAGCTCAAAAGTAAGAATTTTAAACTAGACGAATTTAACCACGTGATGTTATCGATCACGTGACCGAAGCGAAAATCGTTTGATTGATAGGTTTTGTTGCACACAGCCCTTCATTAATTTATAGCATGACAGTAGCAGGGGTAATGTCTTCATCCGTACGTTTTTCATTTCAGTAAGTTACACAATCAGTTTGTCAATTTTATTTTAGACAATAGATCGGGACTTTGGATATATTTGCTTATAATTTTATTAAGAGGATACATTGGTTATTAACCCAATTTTGTATTGGCAACTGCCAGGTGCAGATCGGGCTTTAATTGGTATATATTGGCTCACAAGTTTATCTGGAAGGTGCACTCATCCCTTCCAGTATCGGCAACTAGCAGGTGCAGTTAGTCGGTACAGGTTGGAATTCGCTTATAATCTGTTTTAGTTGGAACTAATCAGTTCTTACATTGGCAACTAGCAGGTGCAGTTTGTTAATGCGTTTTGATTTTTGACTGTCAGCCTTATCAAATCACATCTTGAATAGAATGCAAGCAACCGTGGACGACGATCCTGCTGGTGTACGTTGGATCAGTGATTGATCTAGTCGGCTGAACACATAAAACTAAAAATAGCAAAGCCGACACAACGTAAATTTTAGAGGTTTATAACGATATTTCGGCTGGCCAAACCAGCCTTCTTCAGGTAATATGAAGAAATGTTATTACATTGGCGAACGTGACTAACTAGAAATATGGGTTACGAAATATAGGAAATAGATGACAAATGATTGACACTATAAATATAGTAATAACAAGATAATGAGGTTATATATATACCAACATGGCCGTTGTGCGATAAAAGCCTGTGGTGTTTGTTGGATACAGGACTGATGATTAAAATATCAGTGTCTGTATATCTGATACAACACTATCAGATCTGCAGACACTGATGTTTTATTAATTTCCTTTGTTTTTGCTTCACGAATTATTAATTAATTGATTGATTGATTAATGAATTAATAAATAAGCAATGATACTTCATATCGGGGAAGATCTGTAGTTACGCGTAACAGAGCTTATTAAAGTGGAACAGAAACGAGTACAACTACAGAATACCTCAGGAGTACGGGCCAGGCCTTTGGTCACCCAAGCCAAGAATCGCAAGTGTCTGTTATTATTTTTCGTGTCAAACCAAAGGCTTCTTCGTCTGAAGTACCAAGACGTTCAGTTTCCTAGGGTCGACAGGAGTTTTACCGCGGGCCGTTTGCCTGGAAAATCCCATGCTAACCGGTTTACGAAAGGAGAGATAGTCATACTGGCCATCTCATTTGCGTGTTGCAAAATCCTGATTCTCTCTTGGAATCGATGTGCGATAATCTGATACCGATTCGTCCTGATTTTCTCGGCCGAAAAAGGTCGTATCGCCAAAACAACTCAAATTCTCAAAAACATGATTCCAGAGGTACGTCAAGACGTTTGGCAAGCCATATACGGAATTCGTGTCGGCTCTGGCTATAATTTGTAAATCCGATAAATCACGGCTACTCATTCTGCATCTATTACATAAAATACAACATATCTCTAACTTTTTAAATATTCACCATTAAAGCACTGTAATTAGCCAATCACCTGCTTGGATTGTGTACTGTTCCAAGTCATGCGAACTGCTAGTTCATGCTGCGAAAATGGAATATTGAATCTGTACGATCCAAATATTTGTTTGTATAGGTTTTAAGTGAGACTATGGATCAATTCCGTTTGTGATGTGAGGGAAATGGCCCCTTAAATTCTAATTGTAATAAGAGGGTGGACAAAACATTTTTGTATTTTGCCAAGAAACTAGTGCCCCTTCCCCCCTCCCTTCCTCATTAAAACAAGGAATGGTCACTTAGGATGTTTACCACCAAGTCCTTCAGTAATTACACAAGATTACAATAAAATTGTACAATGAATAACCCACAACAATAGCATTGCAAACTGTAAATATACTTTATTTCAGAGTTGTAGTATAATTATCTATAAATAAATGCAATATAATCATCCAAAATTATGTATTTTTTTTCTATATAATTTATATACTTTAGTGGTATATACTAATGTATATACCACAAAAGTGAATAGTGCTTTTTCATGCTCTGATTGGCCACTCCGGAGTTGAATACCCTTTGCTTTTCACTTCCGAGCAAAGCAGCGATCACCTCGTACGAGTTTTTGTCCATAGTTAATAGTGGAATGGTTTAATAGGAAACCCGACATCACATCAAGGTAGAGAAACACACATCAAGGTTGAGAAAATCGCATCAAGGTAGAGAAATGCATGCATCAAGGTAGAATAATAACACACACATCAAGGTAGAGAAAATCGCATCAAGGTAGTATAACACACACATCAAGGTAGAAAAACACACACATCAAGGTAGAGAAAATCGCATCAAGGTAGAGAAATGCACGCATCAAGGTAGACAAATTCACATCAAGGTAGACAAATTCACATCAAGGTAGAAAAACACACACATCAAGGTAGAGAAAATCGCATCAAGATAGTATAACACACACATCAAGGTAGAGAAACACACATCAAGGTAGAGAAAATCGCATCAAGGTAGAGAAATGCACGCATCAAGGTAGATCAATAACACACACATCAAGGTAGAGAAAATCGCATCAAGGTAGTATAACACACACATCAAGGTAGAAAAATGCACGCATCAAGGTAGAATAACACACACATCAAGGTAGACAAATTCACATCAAGGTAGTATAACACACACAACAAGGTAGAGAAAATCGCATCAAGGTAGAGAAACACACACATCAAGGTTGAGAAAATCGCATCAAGGTAGAAAAATGCACGCATCAAGGCAGAATAACACACACATCAATGTAGAGAAATAACGCACGCATCAAGGTAGAGCAAATCGCATCAAGGTAGTATAACACACATCAAGGTAGAGAAACACACACATCAAGGTAGAGAAAATCGCATCAAGGTAGTATCACACACACATCAAGGTAAAATAACACACGCATCAAGGTAGAGAAAATTGCATCAAGGTAGTATAACATACACATCAAGGTAGTAAAACATACATCAGGGTAGAGTAACACACATCAAGGTAGTATTAACAGACATATCTTACAATAATGACATCAAGGTCATGAAGGTAGTAAACCGCCACACATCAATGTAGTAAAACTGACGATATGAGGTGGTAAAGTCGCATGAAGGTTCAAGGTAATTTATTACAGGTAGATAAAATAAGTCAATAACGGTAATAAATAATTTTGAAACAAACGGCGCGCCATACTCTGCGAGATGTCCATGCATGCACATGCAGTCAAAGTTATAAACTCAATCATTAATACACTGTTTGAGTAGCCAATCAGAGCATGCGAACAGTGATATTCACTGGTGTGGTATTTACTTAAAATACACAATATTCACATGCAAATTTTTGGTTAGCTCCTCCTCTATTCATGCCTTTGAAAACGGTGAATGCCAATGAATCCGCTGCATATGATGATCATGCGCAAGGCCAATGAATCCTGATGAAGGCCATGCAATTATTTACTCAATAATGAACCCGGATGAAGGCCAATGAACCCGGATGAAGGCCAATGAACCCCAATGAAGGCCAATGAACCTCGATGAAGGCGAATGAACCTCGATGAAGGCCAATGAACCCCGATGACAATGAACGTTGATGAAGGCGAATGAACCCCAATGTAGGCCAATGAACCCGGATGAAGGCCAATGAACCCCGATGAAGGCCAATGAACCCCGATGAAGGCCAATGAACCCCAATGTAGGCCAATGAACCCGGATGAAGGCCAATGAACCTCGATGAAGGCCAATGAACCTCGATGAAGGCCAATGAACGTCGATGAAGGCCAATGAACGTCTATGAAGGCCAATGAACCCCGATGAAGGCCAATGAACCAGGATGAAGGCCAATGAACCTCGATGAAGGCCAATGAACGTCGATGAAGGCGAATGAACGTTGATGAAGGCGAATGAACCCCGATGAAGGCCAATGAACCAGGATGAAGGCCAATGAACGTTGATGAAGGCCAATGAACGTTGATGAAGGCGAATGAACGTTGATGAAGGCGAATGAACCCCGATGAAGGCGAATGAACCAGGATGAAGGCCAATGAACCCCGATGAAGGCCAATGAACGTTGATGAAGGCGAATGAACGTTGATGAAGGCCAATGAACGTTGATGAAGGCCAATGAACCCCGATGAAGGCGAATGAACGTTGATGAAGGCGAATGAAAGTTGATGAAGGCCAATGAACCCCGATGAAGGCCAATGAACCCGGATGAAGGCCAATGAACCCCAATGAAGGCCAATAAACCACGATGAAGGCCAATGAACGTTGATGAAGGCCAATGAAGGCCAATGAACCAGGATGAAGGCCAATGAACCCCGATGAAGGCCAATGAACCCCGATGAAGGCGAATGAACGTTGATGAAGGCCAATGAACGTCGATGAAGGCGAATGAACGTTGATGAAGGCCAATGAACCCCGATGAAGGCGAATGAACCAGGATGAAGGCCAATGAACCCCGATGAAGGCCAATGAACGTTGATGAAGGCGAATGAACGTTGATGAAGGCCAATGAAGGCCAATGAACCCCAATGAACCCCGATGAAGGCCAATGAACGTTGATGAAGGCCAATGAAGGCCAATGAACCAGGATGAAGGCCAATGAACCCCGATGAAGGCCAATGAACCCCGATGAAGGCCAATGAACCTCGATGAAGGCCAATGAACGTCGATGAAGGCGAATGAACGTTGATGAAGGCCAATGAACCCCGATGAAGGCCAATGAACGTTGATGAAGGCCAATGAACCCGGATGAAGGCCAATGAACGTTGATGAAGGCCAATGAACCCCGATGAAGGCCAATGAACCCCGATGAAGGCGAATGAACGTTGATGAAGGCGAATGAAAGTTGTTGAAGGCCAATGAACCCCGATGAAGGCCAATGAACCCGGATGAAGGCCAATGAACCCCAATGAAGGCCAATGAACCCCGATGAAGGCCAATGAACGTTGATGAAGGCCAATGAAGGCCAATGAACCAGGATGAAGGCCAATGAACCCCGATGAAGGCCAATGAACCCCGATGAAGGCCAATGAACGTCGATGAAGGCGAATGAACGTTGATGAAGGCCAATGAACCCCGATGAAGGCCAATGAACCCCGATGAAGGCCAATGAACCAGGATGAAGGCCAATGAACCCCGATGAAGGCCAATGAACGTTGATGAAGGCGAATGAACGTTGATGAAGGCCAATGAAGGCCAATGAACCCCAATGAACCCCGATGAAGGCCAATGAACGTTGATGAAGGCCAATGAAGGCCAATGAACCAGGATGAAGGCCAATGAACCCCGATGAAGGCCAATGAACCCCGATGAAGGCCAATGAACCTCGATGAAGGCCAATGAACCTCGATGAAGGCGAATGAACGTTGATGAAGGCCAATGAACCCCGATGAAGGCCAATGAACCAGGATGAAGGCCAATGAACCCGGATGAAGGCCAATGAACCCGGATGAAGGCCAATGAACGTTGATGAAGGCCAATGAACGTTGATGAAGGCCAATGAACGTTGATGAAGGCCAATGAACGCCGATTAAGGCCAATGAACGCCACTTACGTTATATTACCAAAACCTTATAGGTGTGCTTTTCCTATTGGTGTATATAGGACATGAACTTATTACCCTACTTTGGACGTCACTTTGATTTGGCGCGTAAAGACCCCTGGTAACGAGGATGTCGTTCTCAGAGCCCGCGATCGTTTGGCCAGCGCCAAGATACGGGATCTGGGAATGAGATCGACGCGGGAATTTTCAACATTCGATCGAGTAAGTGAGTTCTGCGAATGACAGGTAAAGTATTTGTGATCAAAAATACATTATTGCCATTCTGTACATGCATGTATGTTTCTTCCAACCAGTCGCTCGACAATTTTGATGTTTTCCTTGGTTTGCGTGTCGTGTTGATTTGAATAGAATGATTTATCATTTTCAAAGATATTAAGTTACTTCTCCTGCACACTCTGACTCTGTATGTTAAATAAAATTTGCATCCCCTGCCCCAAAATTATTAAGCACCAGCATTGTCCCAGTAGTTTTACAAAGCCTTTGCACCAATGGACTGTTAACTTGAAAATTGGTTATTGTTCTGCATACATGTAGTTGGATGTTAAGGACAACAGTGACATAAAAGGCTAAATTAAAGGTTCAAATGTAGACTCTGTACATGTACCTGTGTTCTAAGCTGGCTGGCATACTCCCTTGCAGCTTTGGCTTCATCGGTTGTCAACCTTGTGCTGAGTCCCAGTTTGTCAGAAGAAGATGAGAAGGTTTGTAGATCACTTGTGTGAATATTCTTCAGGTCAACAGTTGTCTAAAGATTTGAACATAGACAATACAGCTAGTACTTAATGGAGCTCCTAAGGCACATAGAATACTACTGAAACCCTTGTGGTGACTGAGTGGTCACAGTTTATGAGAATGGGTAGACTGCAACTGCATGAGTATGAATATTGGGTGGATGGTGAAATAGATTGATGAATAGGACATACAAACTGCATGGATTGTGAATGAGTTAACTTCTTTAAAAGTGAAATAGTAGTATTAGTAATAGTGATGATAATATGATCAGGACTAAAAGTTATGATGGTGATAATGATGATGACAACAATAACAATAATAACAATAATTTATAATAAAATCAAATAATATAACAGCAGCAACAACAAGAACACAAAATCAATCAACCCTCATTGCTCATATTTTAGATGTTAATTTTGTGAAGGACAATTGAATTTATCATTCGTATTATTCTTTTAGTGAATTTCATTCAAATATAGAATTTTAAGATAAAGTCTATGTATATAAGCATTGAAGAGAAATCCAGCATTGAATGGAATTGGAAGAAAATAAATTAGTAAATTAAAAGACCTGAGACAAATGGGCTACTACTTAAAAATGAAACACTACCTTTTGATGTTGTAGTTTGTTCATTTCTCCCCTAATTTCTCTCAACAGCTGTTCGCTGTTTATGTCACGGAACACCAAGTAGCTGAGATGCTGGTGAAAAGCTCTAAGTTTCTTGATCTGTAGATCTTGTTCAGGACTGCCAACCAGTCCATCTGATGTTGAACAGAGGTACTGGAAATAGAAGTATTCAAATTCATGTTCACATTTGAAGTTTATTTCATATTTATTTATTGGATAACAAAAGTATATTACAGTGCTTTGGCAGATCCAGACTTTCTGGAAGGGGGGTGGGGTGGGGTTGGCCATGTGGCCCTTGTTTCTCTTTGCCATAAAGGGGAGGACCATGCTCATCCCTGCAGGCCTTGGTTTGATGTCTAAGGGTCCAGGGCCCCATAAGTTCTGCCACTGCAGTGTGACCACACAGTCTGGTCAACCAAGGCCACCAAGGCCACCAAGCACATCAAAAACAAATTAGCCAATCACATGCAAGTATTCAAACAATGAAATGATCACACAATTTAACACACTGTAACAAGAAATGGACTTCTGTGAGAAAACAAAAATATGACAGATACAAAATATAAGATACATAATCCATGTTCAACGACACATGTGCATTACATAAAACTAGGTATGACTTAAAATCAGATAATCCTGTTATTGTCAGTACTTGTAGTGTCTATCAATTCCAAACCTACCTCCCCCACCCCCCCCCCCCCCCCCCCAAGCCATTTGTGTGGTATTTGACATCTTTGAATCAGCTATAATGCAATGTAAATGTGCCACCATGGCTAATTGGAACGAGTGCAAATCTCTTTTTGACAATTTCCCCATCCCATCACCCCTCCCCCCACTTTTCTTTG
This sequence comes from Actinernus sp. WN-2022, assembly GCA_030867875.1. Taxonomy (NCBI): domain Eukaryota; kingdom Metazoa; phylum Cnidaria; class Anthozoa; order Actiniaria; family Actinernidae; genus Actinernus; species Actinernus sp. WN-2022. The sequence continues at coordinate 71,716,197 of JAOWCC010000936.1, forward strand.
CTGGAAATGCCCCACCCCTGGGACAGGCTGAGTTGTCAAATGCCCTACATATGCCCGGGGGAGGGGGGCAGGTTTGGAATTGATAGAGACGTTTGTTGCCAAGTCGTGCACGGTTTGCTTATTATCCCGCTGAAAATTGTTCCTGATCCTGTTCCTTTAAGGACACTCTGTAAAGTTTGAGGCAGAGTAACTATATTATAACTTTTGAAGCTGTATTTCTAAGTGGCTATGCAGATATGCAGTAAGCTCTATGGACCACCCTTCCCCTTAAACTTTTGAAGATGTATTAAGTGGCTATGCATGCAGATACCCGGAGTGAAGTTGTATGCTTTAGTGGCTACGCGGATATGCAGTGAGCTCTATGGACCACCCCTCCCCATCAACTTCAAAAGTTTAAGGGAGGGCAGGCTGTTGTACCGGGTAACAATCCCCTTCTCTTCACGAGTAGCACAACAGGTTCTTTAACGTCCCCCATTTATGAAGAGAAAGTGTTGAGAGACAAGACCAACAGCTTTTACGCCCCTGCCCAATGATGAGGCCGGAGCCTGGATTCGAACTTGCGACCTCCCGCATTCATGACTAGTGCTGACTACCATCTGAGCTGCTCTACCAACTGAGCTATCCGTCTGTGCTTATTACTACTAGCTCTGATTTCTCACCTTTTCCTTTGCTTCACTGAGCTCTCTTCTAAAGGTCATCTCCCGAATTTCCATTTTCTGCTTAGTGTTTTCTAGTTGCCATTCAAGCAAACCCACCCTCTGTTTCAACTCCATGTTGCGCTCTCGGAGCTCGCGAATTTGATTCTCGTATTCTTGAGTCAAACTGTCTCGCTTGTCCTGCACACAGAAGGTTGAAAAAGTAGTGTTAAAATTAAATGGTAAATCGTATACGAAACGTATACAGGGTATGCTTTAGGACGTCAATCCTTTATCTGTCAGCAGGGCGTAACTAATGCTCAGGCTAGGTTTCCACTAGAAAACTATAAGATAAGTGAAAGCTGTAAAGTATGTGGGATGTGGCTGAAATAGAAATATTAGTGAATCGTATACAAAACGTAATGCACGAGTGAGAACGAGAATCAGCAACGACACTTCCTCTAACAAAATGATTAAAACATTTCTTATCCAATAAACAATGAGACTTTCGTAAACAACTTCAAAATGGCTTTTCTTTTGCTCTCGTCACCGGTATTTTTTAAGCTTGAATTTTCTCTCAATACTTGTCTTCAAGACTTTTCGCTTGACTGATATAATTGTTTTTCACGTAGAACGAGTTTTATATTATAAAATAAATAGAAGATGGTCTTCCTATGTCCTTTGAACAATGCATTTAAAAGGGAATGTAAATGCCGTTGAATACACACGCATTTTGCCTGCGCATACACTCACTGTTTTTCAAGACCTAGCTCAAGCATGCATTAATGCCTGCGCATACACTCACTGTTTTTCAAGACCTAGCTCAAGCATGCATTAATGCCTGCGCATACACTCACTGTTTTTCAAGACCTAGCTCAAGCATGCATTAATACCGGCGCATACACTCACTGTTTTTCAAGACCTAGCTCAAGCATGCATTAATGCCTGCGCATACACTCACTGTTTTTCAAGACCTAGCTCAAGCATGCATTAATACCGGCGCATACACTCACTGTTTTTCAAGACCTAGCTCAAGCATGCATTAATACCGGCGCATACACTCACTGTTTTTCAAGACCTAGCTCAAGCATGCATTAATACCGGCGCATACACTCACTGTTTTTCAAGACCTAGCTCAAGCATGCATTAATGCCTGCGCATACACTCACTGTTTTTCAAGACCTAGCTCAAGCATGCATTAAGATTATTTCGCTGGTCAGTACAGTACACCGCAAACCTTCTATTTATTAATCAATATGTTAGTGATGAATGCGGCATACCTCAGTTTTAACATGAGCAATCTCCGTTTTCAGCTCTTCGTGGAATTCTCCATGCCCGTTCATGTGTGCTACTCCATCGCGTCTGTGAATCGCTTCCAGGATTATCTTCTTGTTCTCGATTTCTGTAACTTCAGAATGGAGTCTTGTCAACTGAATTCTCATCTCAGATATTTGTGTCTCGAGCTCTTCCTTTTCCCTTCTCAAGAACACCATATCGTTGTCCTCCTTTTCATTTTGTCGACCTCTCTCGGATGATAAACCACTAGTGTAACTAACTCCAATCCTATCGCCGTCTTGTTGAGTTCTGAACGAGGTTTGGTGCACATGCGTAGTATCGTCCTTGTATCGAGAGCACGCAGTATCGTAATTATTGCGCTGCAAATAGCTCTCGTCGTGACGCCCGTTACCATTCACAGCTGGCACTACTCCAGTTTCTCTGTCAGTATAGGATCCTTGATATCCTTGGGAATATTTGCTGCTTGATCCATAGAATTCCTCTGATTCTGGATATAGTGGTGAGTGGTTGTCTCTTTGACGAAAGTAAGGCTCTGTCATCGTGTCTTCTGTTGACGTGAAGGAAACTTGATGCCGTGGTGAAACATCCTTGGAGAGGACGTCTGACCCTTGTTCATCACTCCTCCTGCCGTAATCTCCAAATCTCATTGAACTCTCACTCGCGTGTGAACTCATAATTGAACCTCGCGGGCTCTCGTAGCCAAGATGTGTAATTTCTATACTCGTCCGTACTTTCTGAGGATGATACTTGGATGAGTTGCTATCATCCCACGGTCGCGACTCTTGCGTTCTATCTCCTTGTTCATAAGGTCTCTTATCATCTCCAAATCTGGGAGAAGACGTATTTCCACCTAGATCCTTCTGGATATCTCGTCCCGATCTGAAAGCTGGCTTTCCATCAGTTTCGTGACCTGCATCTGCATACCTTGTAGAAAAACTACTGGATGAAGGTCGGTCTGTCGTCTTCAATTGGGATATCTGGCTTTCTAGATCAGTCTTGCGTTGCCGTAGCAAAGTTAATTCGTGCTCTTCTCGGCTTCTTACTGACTGCAATCTTGAAATATCGGTTTGGATCTCAACTCTTTGATTCCTCATGGCTTGCAGCTCCCTTTCGATGTCACTAACGTCAGAACTAAGGCCCGACATTACATTTCCTTTCTTCCTCCAAGCATCCTCAGTGACAGATATCTCTGCTTCTATTTTCGATTTCTTGCTCTGCAGGTCATACAACAGTTTCTCCGCTGCACTCTTCTCCCTTCTTAGATTATTGACGTCAGTATCATCCTGTTTCCTTTCGTTTCTCATAACAGATAGCTCAGCGTCGAGCCTAGTTTTTTTGCTTTGCAGTGTCGTAATTTGAATATCTAGTTCCATCCTTTCTCGCCTTAGTGCGCTTAGGGCGTCCTCTTCTCGTTTCTGCACCTCCCGAATCACTGTCAACTCTGCATCTATTTCAATTTTCTGACGTCGTAGTGAGGCTACTATCCTTTCAAACTGTATCCTTTCCTTCTTTAATCCAATTACTTCCTTGTCCTCAAGTTGTTTCATATCTTTTGTATAGGTAATGTTGTTCTGCAATCCCTCTTCCTGTCGCTCCTGGTGGCTATTATGGAGCTGTTTCTTTAATGTTGTAACTTCTCGTTTCAAGCCGTCTCGTTCCTTGCGCAGCTCCGCGAGTTCGTGGTCTTTGCTATCGTGTTTTCGCACCTTCTCAATGCTAACCTGGGAAACACTGGTAATACGCCTTCCGTTATTCTGTACTTGGACTGTCTTCAAAGATTCTTGACTTTCCGCCTTTTCTTCTTGCAGTTTCTCGATCACCTTTTCTATCCTGTGTTCTTCGATGTTCAATCGTTGTAAACTTGACTCCAAATCATTTGTTTCGTTATTTAAACGATTAACGTGGCCTTCAAGTCCATCTTCCTCTCTTCGAAGCTTGGATATCCGATTTTCGAGGTCAACGTAGTCTTCTTTCAGACTTGTAATCTTTCTTTCAAGGTCTTCCTTCTGCGTTTCAATCAACCGTACTTCCTCCTCGTTGACTTGGCGTGCATCTTGATCATATTGTTGACGGCTCAAGCTTTCTTTACTTTCTACTTGAGCTATATCTCTTTCTAAACACATCTTCTCGTGCTGCAGTCTCTTGACTATGTCTTCCAACTCTTTCTTTTCACGAACAAGATGATCGATGCTCCTTTCAATATCCTGAATGGCGTTGTCCGCGTAATCTAATCCATCCTCAGCCATTCCACTATACAGTTCATGTGCGTTGTGCTGCGTTATCTCTCCACGTGTACTGTGAACGTGCTCGTTAAGCGGCATCACGTGCCGTTCACGTGAGTCGTTACTGAATCGTTGATTCTGAGTTTGGTTTGGCATCCTACTGTGAGAGCCATCTTGATAATCGTGATCCTGCGTACGCATCATTTGTTGTTCCTGCTGCTGTTGGTTTATCTTTTGAGCTTGTATTTGCATTTCGTTTTGCATTGTTTCAATACTTCGTTTTAGTAATGCTACTTCGTGCTCCACTTCCATCTTTTGCCTCTTATAAGCTGATACTTCATCCTCCAGGTCTACTTGCTTTCTTTTCGTCATTCCCATGCGCTCTTCCAAGTCTGCCTTCTCTCTCCTAAGAGATCTTATCTGATTATCGGAATCAGATTTATCCCGTTTGATTGCGGAGATCTCATCCTCGACCTCCAGTTTCTTTCGTCTTAATGCTGCAATCTCATCTTCTAATTCGTCGTTCTTTCGCTGTAGTGACAATAATCGAGCATCTAGGTCTATCCGATCCCTTTTCATTGACTGCACTTCCTCATCTTTCCGCCTGGAGTTTTCGTGTAAAGAAACCATTTCACTGTTGTCAACAGCAGGACTTCCAAACCTCTGCTCAGGGAGGAACGAAGAACCTGAAATCTTCCTCTTCAAGCTCGCTATCTCGTCTTCTAAATCGATCTTTTCTCTTTTCAAAGCCGACATACTAATTTCCGTTTGTTCTTTTTGCAAGTTCGTCGTTTTTATCTCATTATCTTTTTGCCGAATGAGCTCTTTTAGCTTGTCAATCTCTGTAGGATCGTTCTGATTTCTCGATAGGCTCATTCTCTGCTCCAATTCAAACTCTTTGGTCAGGAGTTTTCTGTGGACGTCTTCGCTTTTCCTTGCTAGCATGTCCCTATCTTGTCTTATGGCAGCCATTGCACCCTCTACTTCGCCACACCTTGCCTTCATTATGCCAAGATCTCGATTAAGCTGCTGAATTACCTCTTGCTGGCCTGAACTTTCGCTAATGAGTTTCTGCGTGTACTCCGACTCCATTCGGAATCTTAACTCATTACGCTCAATCAGAAGTTTCTTGTTTGATTCTTCCCTTTCCATCTCAATTTGCCGCCTGATCTCATCATTTCTCTCACTAAAAGCAATTTCTATCTGGGAATTTTCTTGCCTTAGGAGAATAACCTCCTCTCTAAGCTCAGTCATAGTGACTTCCAAGGTTTCTGTTTCCTTTTCGACCATCTGCATGTAACGGTCCTCAAACTTCGACTTCATGCTTCGTTTTTCATCAGAGTACTTCCTCTCCATTTCTGATATTTCATCTTCGTAATGCTCCTCGAGCTTTCTTTTCTCCTCTTTGTATTTTTTATCAACTTCCTTTTTCTCGCGCTCCAAGGCTTCAAAATCATCCTTGAGCTTTTTGTTCACAGTTTTTAACACCGATGTTTCGTTTTCTAGCTTCAAGGAAAACTCAGATTCTAAACTAAACTTCATCGTGCTCCTCTGATCAGCAAACGTTTGCTCAATTTCTTTGATTTCTTTTTCAAACTTTGCCATGATGATTTCTTTCTCCTGGCTCAAGTTTTCATTCAGCTCTCTAAGCTGAGCTGTCAGTTTCACTATATCTCCCTGTAAATCGGATATATTCTCTTCATATTTTTCTTTTTGACGCACAAGTTGAACGGAATGCCGCTCTTCTAGTTTTCTTTTATACTCATGAATTGAAGTCATTTGCCGTTTTTCCATCTCGTTCTTTTCTCTCTCAAAGCCTAGCTCACTTTTTTCTTTTTCATTCCGAATACGACTCTCGAGGTCACGCGTTTGCCACTGCAATTCTGTTATGGTGGATTTGAGTTCGTGAATGTTTCCTTCATAGCGGCTTCTCTCCTGGTCTAACTTGTGGTTGTAGTCTTCCTCCAGTTTTCGCTTCAAATCCCTCTTCTCAGAAAGAAATTGTCTCTCCAGGATCTCTCGTTCCCTTTCAAACTTGTCCTCAATGTCTAAATCGGGTCGTACTTGACTCTTAACGTGGCCATTATTCATTCTTAAATACACTTCAGCTATCTCTCTAACTAAGCTATTATCAACATCACTCAAGTCCCTTGGCGTGTGTCGGCTAGCAGTTGTACTCGAACTAGAAATCTGTCGCCTTGCTGCAGAGCCATCGGGTCCGCTCGAAATCGTGCCGTACAAATTTAAATGTCCTACCTCAGAGTCATGTGACCCGGATCCGTAACCAGTTTCGCTACCGACTGAAGTCATTGTCGGATTTCTTCTCAGTAAGTATCTTTCCTCTTCCAACTGTCGAAGCAAATCGGCCTTCTGCGTTTGGAAGTCGTGTTTTATTCTGTAAATCTCCTCTTCGTGCCCCTGAGACATAATATCTTTCTCAAGAATAAAACCCCTCACGATATCTTCAATTTCTGCTCTGTAGCTATCCTGGCCTCCAGAACCTTGCTCTGAATCATCGTCCGAAGTCTCCACAATGCTACCGCTTTTCTCTGCGATGCTCGTCATTTTTGGGTTACGTTATCCAAATCCCATGATCCTGAAGAAAAAAAGAATTGCCCCAGTCGTGAAAGGAACATCGCGTTTATCGATCGTACTGTTATCATTCTGCTATAATTATTATCATTTTACTTTTCTTACAACCTGTTAAGAGACACCAATCCAATTTGAATATTTTAAAAAGCGGCCATGTCAGCAAATGGCTGCCAAATATGGTAGATGGTAATGAGCGCTTTTGAGAGTTTGTTGACCAGAGGTGTGTTTCTCTGGTCGCTGCGCCAAAGCTGTGATTATGATAATTTAGAGGAAGATTTAAAATGTTCATTGTCTAGTCCACTCCTATAGCGAAAACGTTCTATAGAAGAGGTTTCGTAGCTATGGAAACTGTGAATATATAGTTAAAAGTGTTAAAAATATATGATAGTGTGTTCATCTGATGTATATAGTTTTCATCTTCGTTTCATTTCTTGCTGATTCCGTTCCTGGTTGGATAAATTTACACAACGCTGATCGAATGAAGAGGATTTGCTGTGACAAGTATGCCATGTTCCAATGCGTAGTTATCGACTGTTCTGGAAGGAATAACCTTATATAATAAATCATAATTTTATTTTCGCCGCGCCAGGTTTCACTACTTTCTTGATCATAAATGAATAATTTTAATTTCCCCATCACTTGCCGTTTAATCGGATACCGCCTTGAATCCCGGCTTGAATTGACGACACTGAGAAATCAGCCGTTGTGTGTCGTCGCATAACATTTAACTTGCTCATCAAAAGTTTGTTTTCTGCTCTTCTGTTGAAATTAGCATACATAAATGTACATATTTTGATACATATATCATCTGTTTTTCGCGTCACTGGTTTCTCATTTCCATTACAACGTAGGTTTTCATTATGTCAATAAACGCGTTAACTCAGCAAAAGGTTTTATAGTCGTCAATTAAATAAAAATATCACTCATTTGTATTACATGACTGACGTCTACTAATATCACTTCCATCGCCGTCTATCTCTCATAATAACCACTCATAATGACTCGACACATAATCACATCCGTCTTTTAAAAGTGCTGTTAAACTGTGCACTTTTCTTGGAAACTTATCGCAATATTAATTGAGCACTTAAAAGTAAAGTAAAGCAACTTTATTTAACGTCGGTAACTCGTGACAGTCTGATGAGACTGATAAACTTGAGGCCGACGGGAGTCCTACGATTTTACGTCCTTATCCGAGAAGACGTGAAGGTCTAGCCATTTGTAGTTGTTTCACAAAGCAAGGGCACCCAACGAAGTTTTCGGTTAAAAAGCTGTTCGGGAGAGTAAGTTAGCCTAAAACTTTCGGATTCGAAAAAAATTTCCCTAGAAAATTGTTTTCTGAAATACTGGCTAGAAAATTTGTTTTCAATCCCTAGAAAATTATAGAAGAAAAGGGAGACTAAAAGGTTTCCCCTAAAATATTCGTGCGTATTCGTCTGATCAATAGAGTAAGAGCTTTCCCCTAAAATATTCGTACGTTTTCGTCTGATCAATAGAGAGTCAGAACGATCCGGAAAAAAATTGGTTGGAATAAAAAAACACCCACATATTATCACAAATCATTTCAGTAGTGAAGCGGCCACCTAAAGTTTTCGAGAACACATTTTCATTCTCTAAGAAATTCTGACATCTAAAATCCGAAAGAATAAACCTTTAACAAATGGAGATTGCCTAAAGGAAAAAAGAACCTCCAAAAAATTCGTACCTCCACAAAACTTTGCAACATGAAGTTACTTGGGCTAGAAAATTCTTGTTTATGTTCGAGACTACTAACAAATTCGTAGGCCGGGAATATTTTGCCATAGTATTTTCGGTTGACGCGATTTCCACCTAGAAAATCCGAACAGCTAGCTTTCTAGAATACGTCAAAAGACATAGTAGGCGCCTTAAAATGGCTAGATGAGCTGCATACAACTGGTTTCAAACGAATTTCAAAAAGTACTCGTTGGGTGCCCTTGACAAAGGCAGCACCATCTACTCAGTTATTTTAAGGCCCTGAGTGTTGGTCCGGCCGGGGTTTGAACCCGCGACCTCCCGCTCAACAGACCGGAGCTTAACCACTGAGCTAACCTAAACACATTATATCTATTTACGCTAAGTTGAAAAACAAGTTGCATCAAAAAAAATGCCAACAGCATAATTATTTCGTACTGTTTATTTTGTACTAACTTTTAGTTATATGCCAAAGGCCTGCTGCGCAGTTTATCTTTTTTGCCCTCGTATTGACAAAGGGAATTGGCTTATTAATAAATCTCAATACAAGAACAAGCAGTCAACCTGCCTCACCAACATCTGTTTGTGTTAATGTATAAAGAAGATTCAGTAAAAACCACAGTAGGACTCGAACTTAACTTCTAAATCCACTCTAGAAAATGTCTGCTCGGAGAATTTTTTTTACTGGCAAAAATCAGGGTACTCACAGGCAAAATGAAATGACTCATACTCATATTATATACATTCACAATCACTTCAATCAGTTCAGTTATAAGAAGTACATTAATACAGGAATGTATTCTATATAATTTACACTGCCGCTAAACTAGATACTTCGTGCTTTAATAGCGTATCAGCTAGCTAGGCCACTAGCAAAAATCTCGTGGGTACTGGCAACATAAAATAGTACATACTCATATTCTATACGTTCACAATATCACTTTAATTCATTAGAAGACACTCCAAGAATGTATTTAAGTAAGGGTTAGATAATGGCACGAAAGTTCTATGTGATTTAGAGTGCCAAGCATTTAGATAGAAAACTACGAGCGCGCTAGCGCGAGTGGTTTTCTATCTAAAATGCGAGGCACTCTAAATCACATAGAACTCGAGTGTTCATTATCTAACCGTCTTAGAATTTGGTCACATCTACGAGACATTTTTTTCTGAAATTATTCGCAACTACTGTAAGAAACTCTGAACATTTCGAAATAATATACAGGGTCTAGACTAGGGGAGTAATTAGTATTCTCTATATAGAGAATACTAATAAGGCTATTGTTTTCTATTGTTTCATAGCCTTATTAGTATTCTCTATATAGAGAATACTAATTAGTTACTTAACTATGGGATTTAGACAGCTGAAATGGGGAACGCTGATTGGTCGAGTGGGTGTGACCATGTTCTAATTAACAATTAGACCCGCAGCCCGAATGGGCTACGAGTCAATAGCCGAATGGGCTATTTAACTCGTAGCCTATGAGGGCGAGAGGTCTAATTGTTTTAGTATAAACTAACTAGTCGGACAGTAGAAAATAATAGAAGTTGATTTTTTTTTATTATTTCGTGAGAATGCGTTCAGTTTTTTCTCTACCATGGGCTATCACAAATAGACCTATAGTAGGGTAGCCAATCAGAATGCAGGATTTGTAATAGTCCATTAGTTGGTTTATAATAATATAATTTACACCTCTACTACACTGGATGTTTCGTTCTTTTAATTGTGCATCGTATAAGAATTAGGCTTATAAACTCTTTTAAGTATCCCACGTTTGTTCGAGGCTTTCAGACTCGGAAATATTTTCACTCGCAAATCAAGAAATGTATAAGTTACCGGAGCATACTAAGAACGCGCGATTTCATTGGCTGCTCTGCAGCGTGCTGGATTTTCTTATAGAACATAGAGAACCATCTTTTATTTGTTAAGTACAATCTACATGACTACTGGGATCACTAACATCATGTTCATTGATTTGTAGTTACCCTGTATCGGTATGCTATATAAGGCATTTCAATGTTTTCAAATTCTGGAGACTCGAGTTCCAACTCAAACATGGTCGACCTTGACGCCCACAGGACACCGTGATGAAGTTCAAAATCACGATCAGACATCTTAAGGAGAAAGGTTTATGTCGACTTTGTACGAAAATAAGAATGACAGTAAGAATGATTATACTGAAATATTTACATGTTAAGAAACTAATGTTCTTAAAAAAGACGATACGGAACTGAAATGCAACACAGGGTCTTAAAATAACTGAGTAGAAGGTGCTGCCTTTGTGAAACAATCTCGTTCACGAACTGCAAATGACCTTCACTCGTCTTCTCGGATAAGGACGATAAATCGTAGGCCTTCGGAGGCTTTAATCCATCCACCTTCAAGTGGTAGTAAAATTGAACAGAGTAACTATTTCCCATTCACACAAATAGATTGTCTAAGGATATTTCAACCATTTGTATTATGACAAAATAATTTTTTTACAGAATTTTTTTTTTTTTTTTTTTATGTCTTAACAGAGATAAACCGACACCTTTGAAAACATCTCCGAGAAACTGACTTGAAGTCAAAAATTTTTTTTTTGCAAATGTGCATATCGTATTCAAGGTTCACTTTCAGTCATTGGCTATTACTGATGATGTTGCCTGATCTGTTTCCTTAATTAAGAGGAGAATAAAGAAAAAAAACGGGAAAATACATGGAAGTATAAATTGAACACATTTTTGAACGTGACGTAATTTTACTAGTAATTCTAACAGAAGTATTACAATCATTCTAGTTTAAATTAACCTGTTTAAAGTCATATGTAGTAACATAAAAAGTACGACTTGGCCTGGTGATCACAGTAGTAAACATCACTTCTCAGTACATTTAGTAGGAGACCTCTGAACCTCTGAAAACCTCTGAATTTCTAACGACGGAGACCTGAAACAACCATGGGGGCTGATCAAAGCCAGGTCCCGGCTGATCCACAGATCGAATTGGAATTTAGCGTTGTTTTTTTGCGGAGGGAGGAAAACCGGAAAAGACAGAGAAAATCTCTCGGAGCAAGGGCGAGATACCAACAAACTTAACTCACATGTGGCGCCGCGAACGGGGATCGAACCCGGGTCACAGAGGTGAGAGGTGAGAGGTGAAGCGCTTAACCACTGCGCCACCCCGACTCCCCAAATCCTTCAATATGATGTGAAAATTCTCACGTAAAAGCGTCCAAACGCAGATCTATTAATGATAAGAAGAACTAACGAGGTCTTCGAAAGTAAAGTTCTTAGTACTTAGGCAAAATATGTGAAGCTTATAGAATGGTTCAGTGTTTTGTAAAAGAACTGCAAAAAACACTGAATTTTATCGTGACCCTGAAACAACCACAGATCGAATTGGAATTTAGCATGTTTGTTTTTGTTGAAGGAGGAAAACCGGAGAATCCGGAGAAAAACCCTCTAGCAAGGTTGAGATACCAACAAACTCAACTCGTGTTCCCTAGCTGGTCGCAGTGGTGAGAAGCAAAGCAGGTACCACTTGCGCCACGCCGGTTTCACTCCTCCCCTACGAGCTACCATTACGAACCTTCGATGTGTCAATATACACTGTGTGTAATCAAGTATACTCTTGAACCGCCTCAATTGCATGGTTAGCTCAGTTTGGTAGAGTGCGGGAGGTCGCGAGTTCGAAACCTCTGCTGCCGCGTCCTTGGGACGTATAAACTGTTGACCTTGTCTCCTAATTCTAATCAGTATGAGGGGACGTAAAGAACCTGTTGTGTTATTTCGTGAGAGTGTAGGGGATTGTCTCCCGTCACAACAGCCTGATATTCTGGAGGTACTAACACACACTCATGATTGTAAACTACCACGGCAGCACTTTGCGTCACAACAGCAGTATCTCAAGTCCTCCATTGTGAAACGCATTTGGATATATTTCTATAGAATTTGCGCTATATAAATGTATATCTTTCTTTACTTTTTTTCGTGGTATTAGTCGAGTTGTTAATATCACAGCACAAGTAATGCTGTTAGTGAAAGTTTTGTTGTTCACATTAATGAGTTACAGTTTAACATGAAATGCTGTACTGGTTGATAGTCATTTTGTTTTAGATTTTAACAAAAGATAACCACAACTAACTATCACCTGGTACACTTCCTAAAATTGTCAGTTTTACATTGAATAACCAACATTAAATTAACAACAGTCAACATGAATTCAAAATTAACCATGAAAACAGATGTCAAAAAGATATAGGTACCAATCATTTATATAGCGCAAATTCTATATGAATATATTCAAATGCCTTTCCGAAGGTTATTTTTGTGATACGGACTGCTATTGTGGCGCAATGTGCTGCCGTGCAGTTTACAATCATGAGTGATTGTTAGTATCTCAGAATACCAGATGTCCGTATATCAATAGCTCCATTTTGAATTGCAATATTTGAAGATTTATATAATCCTTCCAGTTCGGAAACAAGTGTAGAGGCTCAGAACTTATGCATGCAAACATTCTTTAAGTAAACAATCTCAATTCACACCGCGTTTGCCGTTAAGGAACTTACTAGTACTTACCTGACATCCCAAACAAATCCCTATGTGTAGACGGGAATGCCTTTGCGAATCTTGATTCTTTCACCTCACCATTTTACATTCCCTGTTTTCTTTTTCTCCTCACAGACGCGATACCCTGTTGTGACAAGCGTTGGTCACTACACGCAGCAGGTATCAGGGGCATCGTGATTGGCTGCCAGTAAAATGGCAAGTCTCATTAAGGCATTTTAAACTAATTGTAGTGTTTATGAATTTGGCATGGTAACACATTCTTGAGACAATTATTTTTGGATATTTTCCAAGCGCCGTCGCCGGTAAATTAAATGGCATCGGTGGTTCCTGGCGTGAAAACAAACGCTTATGTCTATTTAATATCCATTTGATTCGGTTTTCTTTGTTCTCGTTGGGTATTCATAACTACTAAATTATCCATTGTCTATAAACACCTTATAGGCAACCCCTGTGCTGAGAAAACCTCATGCAAATGGTGCTAAGTCAGTTGTGACTCGCTCCTCGGAACTAGGTTGCGCCCTCGGGATCTATGTCACTAAGATCCTCGGAGCGAGTTAATAACCTTACATAATAATCAGCTGAATCGGTAACGAGAACAAACAGCTACCGTAATTCTATAGCAACAAGTGTAGTGTCATGCAATTTTTATTTTATTTCATCGTATCACTTGCGCCTGCCATCCAAATAGTCAGCACTCTCGAAGCTGACATAGTTCTGATGATTCCCATGATTCTTTGTGTTACTTCTCTAGTCTTGAGTATACGTACTTTCATAAGAGAATAAGAAAGGCTACATCAAAAGATTTCCGTTTTGTTTATTGTACGAACAATTGGCAGTTTTGAAATCACATTGTCGTTTTCACACACTTCATATCCGCCGATAGGTGGTCATGGATGCGTGCGCATGTTGTACCTAATCAAAATGGCGGTAGCACGTTTTTCTCCCCCCACCCCTCCCCCCATAAAATCAACATGGAGGGAGCTTTTATCAGGTTTGAAAATCTTTCGAAAACTCACGAATAATTAATGAGCATTTTCTTCTATCAGATGAAGCAAATCACTCACGTGTATGCTCCTTTATACCCGATAAAAAGCAAGGGTCCTTATACAACTTTTCACTTTTGTTCAACAAAGGAAAAAGGCCTCAACCATGAAGTTTTATAAAGGGCCACACGTACAGTGAAAATCGTATAAAGACCCTCCTAGTCAATCCTTATGAAACCAAGAGCTTAACCGTGAATCTTTGTAAAGACCCTCACTCGTACAGTGAAAGTCCTTGAAAAGACCCTTACGGAAATCTTAGTTCATAAGCTGAGACTCAGGGTTCCTCAAGCAACGGCCTAAGCGCAATGACTCGAGGAGCTCGAAGGCAAAGGCCCCTTGGCTCACAGTTATTCATACGCAACCGGCCTAACATTATGGGACCCAGATTTTCGCTCCGTATTTCAACTGCGCTTGTCAGTGACGCACAACGTAGCTATAAACAAATAATTCTTCGCTTTTCATCTAAATTTCTGAAAATTGTTATCTTTTAGAAGTAACGTTTTTGAAGCCGTTTAATTAAACTCGCAGCACGTGTTTTATCATGTCAAAAACTCTCGGGCTGCGCCCTCGAGTTTTAAACCTGATAAAACACTGCTGCTCGTTTATTAAACTATACTTAAAGCAACGTCGTTGAAGTTACAATGGATAACTATTTCCTGTAAAAATAAGTGTTGGTCTGCGTGGGTGGAGAAGATAGACACTCAGTCTGATATAATCAATTAGAGCTTGATTTAAAGGTGCTGTGTCATGGTTCTGCGCATGTCTGGAATCAATGTACGATTGGTGGCTGTTAAAGTCCCCTCCCTTAATACTTGATTGAAAGGATACGCAATATTGTCCTTGAAGACTAGATGTACGCACAGTTTGTTGGTCATTTTTGCACATTTAGTTTGATTTGAACCATCCCACACGTGTGCTAGGGTCGTCAGTTTATATGAAAATAACTGCGCCTTTAAAGTATGCTAACCGCCGCGAGAAGCGAGTAGCAGCTGATGTTTCGAGCGTCATCGTCAGCTGCTACTCGCTTCTCACGCCGGATAGCATACCTTAATCAACCTTCAATTGATTATATCAATGTTCGTTGAAGTTAGTTGAAGTGCGTGTTCAGGAATGACATATAAACAAATTTGAAAGAAAAGAGGGGAAATGTGCAAAAATATAGTACTAATGCTTAAAATATCTGATCACGAACAAACAATTTTACATCCACATTTTATTAACAGTATATAACCCTATGTTTACACCCATTCTTATTTTATTAGTGTTTTAATTCTTACTATACTCTTTCTGTATTACCATTATAAGTTAGATATTATATTTCATCACCTTAATCTTCCATTGGTGTTTTGAACTGCTTGATTGCTTTTATCGCGCGCTTACATCTATCATAAAGTAAGCAAAGAAGCCTTAGCTATGCATTATAAATACAACAACCTATTTGTGGCGCCGAAATATGCCCTGATATTTTGTCCGCGGATATTATCTGATCCGAGAAGAGAACAGTGACTGTGAGCTTCGAGGATCAGATCATGTCCAAGGACAAATATCAAGGCATATTTCGACGCCACAATGTAGGTTATTGTTGTTATCATCCTATATTTTCTTTAACGCGCGCTTATACGCTCACAGGGGGTATATTCGCTGATATTTCCCGCTCGCGGAGAGAAAATATCGGGTCACGTGACGCATTCAACCTCGCGAGAGAGAACATATTTGATGGGTTATAAATTGACATAAAACACACTGGGCATTCAGTTGAGAACACTCGAGAAATGCTTAAAAGCACGCGCCTTCGGCTTGTGCTTTCAAGATTTCTCTCAAGTTCTTAAATGTCCAGTATGTTTTATGGCAGTATATTCGTCTTCATGCAGTATTCATTATTTTTCGTTCATCGTACATTCAGCGTGTGCTTGTATTTGTCAATAAAATATACACGCCAGATAATGATTCACGTATAAGAACGGCGGCGGAATGTGAAAGGTGTTAATTTTCTATTCTGCTTTCTCGTAATTTCATTGGTTGATACTTATACATTCAATGGAAATCCAGCAAGGTAATATATTTTCATTAGATAGGTTTTAATGTTTCAATTTAGCTTTGATCAATCTATCTATGGTCTGATTTCAAAGAGAATCGCATAGCCAAAGCTGAATCGCACGGTGTATTTGCGAAATCAGACGCTGATTGGCTGAGACGGAGTGTTGATTCAGAGTGGAATCACCACTGTAGACTACGCGCGCTATTTATAACTTAGCAAAATATCAACAAAAGTACTAAATCTTCAAGTAATTCATCGGACTATGCGATTCAAGGAAAATCACATGCCTGACTCGGTAATTCCACGTTAAATTGCACTCGAAAAACCTCGAGCAATTTAACGTGGAATTACCGAGTCAGGCATGTGATGTTCCTATAAAATCGTACGTGGGAAAGTTATAAAATTTGTGATACAAAGATCTTTCGTCTTCCCCCTTTCCTATTGACTGTATGGTGTTTTTTAAGTTTTCACAGTAAATATGACCAATAGCATCGAGTTTCCTCGATGGCTGCACTGTTAACATTTCAGACAGTACTTAAGGCATATTCAAGCAAAATCGTATTTGGGGATCTGTTCATTGCCACAGTCTTTCGCTCCAGTTCTTTGGCGAACCATGAAATGTCGCTTGTACTCTTATTACCTAGTAACCGATCCTACCCGCCAAATATGACTCATCTGTACATTATGTACATTCCATAAGGTTAGGAAATACATTATATTCGATAACTGTTTAAAGTTCACCTAACCCCTTTTGCAATTTTTATACATATGAATCTTTGAAAGGTTTTGAGTACTTCTGTGAAGAATGTTTTTGCCTACATAGAATACTCTCTGTTCTATGCTTATTTGAAATGGTGAACATTTGACCTTTCCTGACCCATGACCGCGTAAGAAAAAGCCTGGGTCGATTCTTGATCTTACGTCATATAATTCATTCCACTTTGCAGTAATTTTTATAAATATTTAGCATTTTGTCTAAAATAACTGTTTTCTTTAACAACTCACAGACTGTGTATATTCTCTACATATCGATGTTGTTGTGACAGAAAGGCGCCATGGAGAATAATGCATTAATGAGGTGACGTAGAATCAAGAATCGACCCAGTCTTTTTCTTACGCGGTCATGGGTGAGGAAAGGTCGAATTTTCACTATTTCAAACAAGCATAAAACATAGAGTATTCTATGTAAACAAAAAAATTCTTCACAGAAGTACTCAAAACCTTTCAAAGATTCATATGTATAAAAAATGCAAAAGGGGTTACGTGCACTTTAACAGAGAGAAGTGTCACGTATGTTCCGTGCTCGGATAATACACGACTGGAGTTGGAGATAATGAGGAAATCCCGAGAATTCGCGAGCCAGAATATCAAAATCATATTTCAATGTGAAGTTGCGAGATACAAAACGTTCTCTCAAATGCTTGCTTGCAATGTGAAGTACCTGAGTGCATCGGAAACTATTTTTTAGTCTTTGTATTGTTCTTGCTTTTCCCCACTCAAACTAGCTAAGGCTGATGCATAGTTTAAAATAGTATTTAAAGCTATAAGTTATAAATAATTTCTCATAAATTATCTAAATAACCACATCACAATTACACTTGTGACGGCTCGACTAACTACGAAAAAGACTTCATTTTGAAGTTTTATCTTTTCCATATGAAAACGTTTTCTAGCAGATTCTCTATTAAATCCCATAATACTCTTTTGTACAAAGTATGCTTTACAATTACATTGAGTTATAGTTTGCAATGTGCAGATTTCCCCAACAAACTTTTTGAAACTTAGTTTAAAAAAATCGATCTTGCCATCATACCTTTTTAGATAAGGCAATAAAACGTTAGATTAGAGACCATTTATAAAGTCCCAGACAACGTATTGGCATTTGTATCTTGTGCCCACCTCTGTGACAACTTCGCTCAAATAACTGTAGTGTTGCGCACTGCAATTTCAGGGATAAACACCCACAACGTACAACGTTTTCTTAACCAAAAAAGGCATTACAACGTTTTTGAATGTGGTAAGGAGTGTGTGGAATGAGTCCCGGAGACATTAGCATGTCTTGCTAGAAGCCTAATCAGCCTCATTCATCCGAGGAGAAACAAAACATTTGGCATTTTTATTTTTAACCTCATTAATGCTTAACTATAAACTTATAAGAGTTAGTCGCGTCTTTAATTAGTGTAGTTTTCTTGGTCCAACGATGGAGTTACCTCGGATGGCTGTTCCAAGACTGACGACGTCAATCCTTGCATATCCTCCTCCAGATACTGATTGTCCTGCCCATTCGTTGTTGTCGTCTCCTCTGATTGGTTGCGTACATCGTGCTGCGTGCACATTCCCATTGCTTGTTCTGGAAGGTGTTGATCATTGATCTGCATAGCGTCCTCGTTTATCTGCATAGCGTCCTCATAATGTTCGTTATTGGGACACGTAGCAGAACTTTGCACAGCAGCTGCAGTTGAGTTTCCCACGTCCTGACTTTCAAAGTAAGTAGGAGGGTTCTGTGTATTCATTTGCGCAGCGCTTCTCTCATTCTCATGAGCAGAGAGCGCGGAAGACCGTTGAATACCAAGGAGCGTCGAATCTGATGCACTCTGCCCTGCGGAGTAAATACCAGAATGTTGCATCAGAGGGGACTGCATGACATCTCTTCCGCCATGGCCTGAGGAATACATGATGGTACGTTGTTGCGTAGGATCACCTATGCTTTGATTGAAGAGATATCCAGACGAGGATTGCGGGTTCATTTGCAGGCCTTGATGTTGCTGAACAGCCATTTCAATGATCTGAGGCGATAGGACCTCTAGCCTTGCCACTTTCTGTTGGAGCATGTGGACTTCATTTTGTAGTACTCTGTTTCTTTGTGCCACGGGACCTTTTCTATCGGTTTGGATGGTTCTCTGAAAAGAAAAGAATCAATTGAGTATAGCACGTGAGCCAATGTTTCATGTATTTTTGACATGACATGTAACTACAACTATATACTAAAACTATTATTTCTATCCAGCTGTACATTGCATGCTTTTCTGACCAATGAGAGCGCACACTGCTTTTCAATGGTCGGCCTCGCTCCAGGCTCTATTTCAACTGCACGGTCATTTCGCCGCCATTGATTATTAGATTTTAATGTCGAGATATCGTGTTATAATGTTCATATTTATTTGGTTCTTTATATATTAAGTCACTCGTGCGCCGACTCAGTAGCAGCCATGCGATTCATGCTTTGTGCACCCGGATCTCGGTATAACTGGATAACTGTATAACTAAAATAATTCATGCCATCTTACCCTTGAATCTCTTAGGCTCTGCATTCTTAACTGCAGTAATTCCTGAAGCTCCTGCCTTTCTCTATCAAGTTTATCCTCCATGTTTACTCTTTCTCTTTCAAACTCTGCTTTCATCATTGCCCTCTCTTGGCGATACTTTGATTTTAAGGACGTCAACTCCTCGCTCAGCGCCTCGTAATCGTTCTCCAAATGCAGTATCTTGTCTTCGTAATATTGCTTTTCTCTCGTCAGCTGATTCTGATACTCGTTTTCCAGTCGTGAAAGGATTTCCTTGTTGCCCATAGCAATACTTTCTACGCCGTGCGCATGCGTCGACCCATGTCCAGAATCCCTCTCGGACCCATGGAGATGCAGCTGAGATTGAAGCTGCATTCTGTGTTCTCGTAGACGATTGATCTCCTGTCGCAGGCTCTCTAGTGTGCTTTCTATGTTCTCTTTTTCTTTTCGTAACTTTCTCTGATATTCCTCTTCCAGTGATTCATTGAATTCGTTTTTTTGTTCTAACAGGTTGTCTACTTCAAGTCGAGATTCTTGTAGCTCATTTTCAAGTTCGTGTCTCTCGTCTTTGAACTTGGTTACCAGCTCTTCTATCTTACTTTCGTAAGAATATATCTCTGCAGTCATCCCTTCGAATTTCTCTTCGTATTTTTCGATTTCAATTCTGAACTTTTCTCTCCACTCTTCTTCGACCTTTAGCCTTTGGACTTCCTTGCTTCTCTCAAGAGATTCAGAAAATTGTTTTCTGTCCTTGTCAAATGCATTCTGCATCTCGGCTTTGTTTTTCTTGAAGGTCTTCTTCAATTCTTTTCTCTCCTGCTTGACTTTTCCAAGTTCTTTCGTCAGCGCCTGAATGGTGACCCTAAGTATCTTCTTCTCTCTCTCCAGTCGTCTAACACTTTCATCTCTTCCATTCTCATACTCAGTTATTTTATCTCCTAGCTTCTGTAGCTCTCCAGTGTATTTAGCCTTTTCCATTTCCAGTTGGAATTCTAGCTTTCTGGTTTGCTCTTTGTGTTCGTGAACTTTTTCGGACACTAGATCATGAATCTTGTTCTCTAGGACATTGCTCCTTGAGGTCAAGTTCTTTGAAAATTCCTCTTTCATCTGCTGTTGCAGTTCTTCGCTCTCCTTGTTCAGTTTCTCTTCAAGCTCTCTCTTTTCTGTCTCTAGTCTTGTTTTCAGTTCATCAAGTAGCCTCTCGTAGTATTTTGAATTTTCCTCGAGCTTTTTCCTGAAGTCATCTTCCGATATTCTTCCCAGCTCGTGCACTGAGGCACTTTCTTCGTTTCTCTGTTTTTCTTGTTTCTCCCTATTAACCAGTTGTTCCTCAAGCTGCTTTATTATGTCCATAAGGTTATTCATTTCATTTTGCTTTTGTACCAGCATCTCGCTTAACGTTTGTCTTTCCTCCTCCAGCTTTTTCACTGCACTGTCATCAAAAGTTGTTTCTTGCTTAGATTCAGCCGCACTCGGCCCTTGCTCCTGTTGTAGCTCAACTTCTATGTGGAGGTCTGGTATTATAGCGGTATATTCGACTTCTACATTACTACCAATTGGAAAACTTTCCAATCCAGGTTTGCTTTCTTCGACATCTGCTTGATCCACGTGGCCGACCTTCTCTTGTACGTAGAGTTTGTCTTGTACCTCATCATTTCCACTGAACCTAGGGAGAGGTTGTTCTTGTACACTGTCGGGTAACACTTCCCTGTCACTTCTATCACTCTGTGGATTATCATTACCTAAATCATAACTTAAGGACACGTTAACGTTCTGCGTATATTTATCATCCTTGCTTACGTCATCCTTGCTTACTTCTATGTGGACGTCTGGTATTATAGCGGTATATTCAACTTCTACACTACTACCAATTGGAAAACTTTCCAATCCAGGTTTGCTTTCTTCGACATCTGCTTGATCCACCTGGCCGACCTTCTCTTGTACGTAGAGTTTGTCTTGTACCTCGTCATTTCCACTGGACCTAGGGAGAGGTTGTTCTTGTACACTGTCGGGTAACACTTCCCTGTCACTTCTAT
This sequence comes from Actinernus sp. WN-2022, assembly GCA_030867875.1. Taxonomy (NCBI): domain Eukaryota; kingdom Metazoa; phylum Cnidaria; class Anthozoa; order Actiniaria; family Actinernidae; genus Actinernus; species Actinernus sp. WN-2022. The sequence continues at coordinate 71,737,604 of JAOWCC010000936.1, forward strand.
CACTCTGTGGATTATCATTACCTAAATCATAACTTAAGGGCACGTTAACGTTCTGCGTATATTTATCATCCTTGCTTACGTCTTGGCTTGGAGGTTGCGATTCGCTAACTTGTCCCTGTACAATAATGGATACATTTTCATTTACATACGCATTATCGACCTCGTGCTTCTTATTGATATCTTGCGATTGTGAAATGAGGCTTCGTTTCTCTTCTTCTGATGTCTTCAAATCTGCCTCGTACTTCTGTACTGTATTTCTAAGCATTTTTTCCCATTCTTCAGTGACCTTTTTCACTGCATCAGCATTTTTGTTTACTTCCTCCTGGAGCCGAGACGATTTTTCCCTTTCTCTGTCAATTTCTTCTTTACACTTTTCCCTGGCCTCTTCGTTGTCATGGCCAAATCTGTCTTTGGATTTTTCGTTATTTTCTTCGAAGTTAGAAAATTGTTCTTTTAAGCTCTTTATCTCCTCCTCAAGCTCCGTATTTCTGGATTTCTGTTCTTCTAAGTCTTGGTAAGCTTCTTCAACTGCTAACTGTTTTTCCTTTTGGAAATCCAAAGTCAGGTTTGATTTCTCTTCATCAAAGCTCTTTTCCATTTCTTTTATTCTATCCGTAAGCTCGTCTACTTCCTCTGACAGTTTAGAGTTGTTTCTTTCCAGTTCCTTGACTTTATCATTCAGCTGCTCGATGTCGTTGCTAAACCTCTCCTGTTTCCTTTGTAGTTCATTTCCTTTACTTGACATTTGACTGATTTCTTCCTGAAGTTCCTCATTTTGTTCTTCAAGTTCTCTTCTTCTCCCTTTTTCCTTTCCCATTTCCTCCAGCCGTTCTTTGAGATATTTGTTTTCCTGATCAAGATCGTCAAATTTTCCATTCAAGGTGACGGAAGGCGGTGAAGGTTGTGCTTGAGCGGTGGGAAGTTGCGCTTGGTGTGACCCAGTTTCCTCTTCAGTCTGTGAAGGCACTTCTTCAATGGCACCTTCAGTCGTGCCAATATGTGTCGGTACAAATCCCACTTTGCCCTCTTGTTGCTTCGAAAGCTCGTTAAACCTGACAAGAAGCTCTTGGTATGCTTCTTCTATACCCTTTCGTTTCTCCTGTTCCTCTTGCATCATTTGAATGTATTTGTCTTCACCATCCTTCTGCTGCGAAACACTTGGCAAGTTCGCTTCATCTCTTGATCGAGAGTCCTCCTGGTCGATTTCGCTGAAGGGTAATTCTTTACTTGGTAGGGAAGGGTCTCTCCCTCTTTCCATTCCTCCAATTTTTATGCCTCCTCTCTTCATCCCAGTACTTGGGATCCCTCCAAGGCTCACCATTTGGTTCTGAAATGCTTTTCTTAATTTTCCATTTCTGTCGCTTTCCTCCAGTAATTTATTCTTGAGCATCATCAAGTCTTGTACCAGCTCCTCGAGGTTTCCACTTAGCTGTGTCTTTTCCGTCGACTCCATTTTCAATTTCTCCTCTAGTATCATTACATGTTGTGTGTACTTGTTCTCCATTTCCTTTTCTCGATTGTGAAGTCGTGCTAAGTTGTGCTTTAGGTCTTCAATTTCTTTGTGAAATCTCTCATTGTTTTCTGCAAGGCCAATGTTAATCTGCTCCAGTCGCAGCTTTTGCTCACTTTCAACTTCTAGCTCAATTTCGATGGTTCTTAGTTGCTCTGAAAACGTGCTCTTCATATCAAGAATCTGCATTTCATATTCACATAACACTCTAGATTTCTCTTTCAGTTTATCTTCAGCTTTTCTTACAGCTTCCTTTACATACCTTATTTCATCTTCATAGTCATTCTTGTTCTCCTCTATAATCCTCTCCTTTTCCTTAATGAGTCGCTCTTTCTCCCTTACTATATGCTCAAGTTTTATTTTCTCGTTTTCTAATCGCAGGAATTCCTCTTTTGGTACTCGGTTTTCGAATGCAGCCAGAAATGTGTCCATAGACCCATTTCGTGATGTTGGATCATCAGAATTTATTTGCAAGTGATCAATTATTTCCCCTAGCTTCTCATTCTCTTCAGCCAAGATGGCAATATCGCATTCATAACCTTTTACAAACTGTGGCGAAGTGCTGCGTGCCCTTAAGAGATGCAATTCGACATTCGTCTTGTTACCAATACCATCTACGTACAAATTTCTTTTGTGTGCAGGTTTAGACCTCGGAGTTTTCTTTACCTCTTGACCGGCAAGACGCATGCCACTCTCCGTTCTTCTGACATCGAAATTCTCCGGCTCCAACCTTTGACTTGAGTACCTAGGCGAATCGTTCCTGTTATCTCCATGCCAACCCATCACCCTCGTTGAATCCTTCTCCAGATGTCTCAGTTTTGTCTCGGTCTCTTTCTTGTCATGCGTTACCTGGCTCAGTTTCAGCTCAAGGTACTCCTTCTCAGCCAAGAGTTTTGTTATTTGCATTCTGTCTGCAGTGTTGTCCCGAAAACTTCGAGAGCTCACAAGCGTATCTGCGTCGTCTGACGTTTCGCTTGCAGTATCAGCTGATATCCAGAAATCGTGCTCCTTTTTCAAGTTCATTAGGGCATTTCTGATTACCTTGCTTTCTTGCGCCATGTGTCTTAGTTCTTCCTCTCCATCGGAGAATATCGAAGACAAGTCATCCTGATCGTGGCTGACTTCTACACCGTCGTGAACTGTAACTTCATCTTGTGTACTTCCCATTTCAAAATCATGCTCTGTTAATGTTACATCTTCTAAAGCAGCAGTCGAGGTCGAGGGACCTTCTTCTATTTCCATGGAACTTAGAAGGAGGTTATTTTCAACTTTCAATGCAGTATTCTCTTTCTCCAGCTGCGTAGCCTCGTCGTGGTATTTATCGAGAAGTTTATCTCTATCGTGGCCGGATTCTCCTTCTTGGCTGTCTCCATCTTCCTTTGATATCTCCAATAAGGCATCTTTGAAATCGTTAATGTCTTTCTGGTCCATCGCCTCTATTTAAAACTGAAAGGACAAAAATATATTATACATTTTAGTTTCAGAAACATGAGATGGTTTTCCTAACTGATTTGCATTGGCAAGGCTTTAGTTGTACTGGTGGCAGCGTCTCAGAGTAACATTGTTTTTATAACGTGTTTGCTCTTTTGAATCTTTCAAGAAGTAACAATTTGGAGTATAATTGCTACGCTATGAATATGCAAACAGTAAGAACTGCGAATTCATCAAGTTTACCAATGCAACTGCTAACTCTTAGCTTTTGCGATACGGTTGCAGCAAATGTTTGCAGGACATTTAAAGTCAGACATGGTGTAGTAGTACTTGTTTTGCAATTTGTCGCGTGGCGCTGAGCCTAGACATGACATTTCTGTTGATTACTTGGAAATCGTACGTAAACATTACCTGTTACTCTATTGTCCTAATCGATTAAGAGTTATGATAATGCAATAATATTTGACGTATTATTGCTCAGGAAGGAATGCAAATCCCAATTCCCAACAACAAATTGGAAGAAATGCCAAAAATTTAAGCGAAAGATTTAGGGTAAATCGAAACACCGTTGTTGCATATGTCATTACTAAACAACTACAAGAAGCGGTGATTCAAATGTAGAAATAGAATGCACAAATCGGACATTAATCTGGTTGTAATTAAGAGTTTTAGCTATGTGAAAAGCATAACATGTTTTCAAATGTACGTTCTGTGTGTACGCTCACAGACAAGCCATCTTAGACCAGGCGATAATAACACGACACGAAACGTATTCAATTCTGTTTGGAATACAACATTCAGCAACATGTAGTGACATTGTCTAGTAGATTCATAGCTTCCTAGCGAAGTCTTGTGCATCTTAGTTTCTCTTCAACGTACACACCACAGATGGCGAAGGCATCCTATCTGGCATGTCCATGTTGTTTTTGTTTTTAAGGTTTCTTAGAAAGATTCTTCAGACTGATAAAATAGTAAACCGTACAATAGTTATAGCCAATGTTTCTACACCAACTCTCTGTAACATTCTTTCCTCATTTTGTTTGCACGATTTTTTCAGCCTAGCTTCCTGTTACCATTTGCACTCTAAACGTTTTCAAATTCATGTCATCCATGGCTTCAGTCGACATAAACGTGATTATGATGTCTAAACAACAAACCTCGAGCAATCTCAGAATCTTCTATGACGAGTTTTCGTTTTTCCATACAGTTTCAGCAAAAGCCGATCCTTCATGCATTGCGATACCTTGTTTCATATATCAAGAACGTCCAAGGCTTCTTACAATTCCAACTCTCAACCGATCGATGTGTTCCAAATAATATATGCCAGGCAAGTCTGTCAAGTGGTGTAAAATATGTTCCCGACGTTGTTGTGGTCGCAGTTTTCCTATCACTTGAGAAACGAATTGAGTTTTAGTGACAATGTTCTCAAAGCCACCGTCAAGCCGCTAGCCAAAATAAATTCTCAAACATATTTTAAAATATTGTTTCTGGTTTACAGTGTCGGATGTTTTATGAAGTTTTAGTTTGCCATTTTGGTGCATTGTTTGTAAACTCTAAATGTTAATGGTTTGAAATAAATATTAATTATAAAACGATAGTGTGTTTTTGAAATGTTATATCTTTTCTAGCTCTGAGATACTAAGGTTTTCAGAATATTTACATGTGGATGATAATGAATATATACATTTCCTTTACAAAGAAATTAACTATGAAATGTTCTTTAATTTCTACAGATCTTTAAACGATTCTCTTAAAGTATTTAATTTTGTGCAAAATTTTCACAAAAACAAGGGGTATGGTAGAAAAGGGGTTCAGAGGAAAACTTTGATGTACTAGATGAAGCTTTTCCCCACTCTCACTTAAATTAAGTTACACATTTATGCAAGGCGGCTTTTATGAAGCTGATAATGTTCATTTTGGTGATATCAAGCGAGTCTTTACCTTAAGGCTTTTTCGATGTAGTGTTTAGAAATAAAACGTTCATTCATATCGAACCATTTTGAAACCGAGTGTATTATCCATTTTAAATATCTAGTTATAGCATTAAATGTTTTCACAACCGAATCAGTAACGAAACTGCTGAATAACATAGCCGTTGTTCATTCTGAAGTAATCTTATGGGTATCGAGTCAAGTCGTTAGAATTGGAGAACGTTTTTCCGTTTCGAGTGAAACACTTATCGTTTATTTGATATTTCAGCGTTCAAGTATCTCCTACTATTGTGCAATACAATGCAGAAATTCCAGGAGGTCGTACTTCGTTTAACATGCAGTCTATCTCTAAATAAAAACCTCTGAACCTCACCTTTTTGTTGTAATCCACACACCCCAGCGGTTCAGCTATCACCGCAAATGCCACCGGGTCGCTTGCAGTACGAAAATGAGAATTTGTAAAACCTCTTAAATCATCAACAACTCCTTGTTGATTTAAAGACATGGTTTTAAAATTAAAACACAACAATTATGCGGAGGAAATTGCCTGACTTATGGAATACGGGCATTGATCCAATACCACTACAATCCCTCGCTCCTCCCCCCAAAAAAATCATTGAATTTAATATGAATGCATTGCTGCTTCGCCTCAAGCTTTGTAAAGTTTCCACCTAATTTTGAACCTTTGACTACGCCTTTATATCTTTTTTTTAGAGCTTATATATTTTTACAATCCAGTTTAAATAAGGATAGCCGTGTTTTAGAGTGATTTGTTTTGCCCATAAACAGTTCAACAACCTGTTGGATTGGATTTTCTGTGGTTTTAATGCAGTTTTATCTTAACAGGTATTGCTGGTGTTGTGTTATGTTAATTCAATATATTCTGTAGCAGATAGAAACACTTCCAGCGACTTATTTTGTTTGGCACTGTCCGGCTCTTTCTGTGTTAAAATTCTAAGCACATCTATCGTTAATGACGTGCTGGAATTTTTACAACGTATATGTATGAAACGCATGAAGCCGAGTCAGTCAGGAGATTCTTAGGTAGTTCCACTTTGATCCATTGCGCATGTCCCACTGCAAATGAGCCTAATACATGGATAATCTAATTAGCATATGAGTCAAATCGCTATATAATGCACCATTTCTGCGATGGAAGACTCTGAGTAATACAGTACAACTTCCAGACCTGTACTCTGATTGGATCCATTATACTGTAGCTCTATTGTTTTTGTACTGCTCGTTCCAAAGGGTGTTTTGTATTGTTGGATAAGCCAAAACTGCGGCTCGTTTCGAGCGGTACTGTCTGGCTCCCTTCTTTGCCGCAAACTGCAAACAATTATATACTTTATTTGAAAAAAAAACCCATTGCCTTAGGATTTCAACAAAGCGCATAAAGGAAGCTCTCCTCTCCACTAAAAAGGTCGAAACCACAGAAAAAGAAGCAGAACAACATTTATAACCAAAATGATGGAAAACCTCGAGTATAGTCCAAAGAGCCCACCAAAGTCGTCCGATGCAAGAGTTCCAATGCATTTTACCATAAATTAAAGAGGCCATTAACTTTGGGTAAACTCGCCATCTGATTGGTTAATCAACCGTTGACTATTTAACAATTAGACCCGCAGCCCGAATGGGCTACGAGTCAATAGCCCACGAGGCGCCTCATGGGCTATTGACTCGTAGCCCATTCGGGCTGCGGGTCTAATTGTTAATTATCAAAATACAAGGCCAAATGAATTATGGCTATATTTTTCATCTTCAAAGTTTGCCATTTTCACCGATATCTTTTCTTTTTTTGCGTATTGCTTTGGGTGAGTTTCCGTGAGTGCTTCAAACGTTTCAAAATTACTCGCTGGCGACTCGGCGGGATTTGCACCTGAATGGCTTCCCGCGTCAGTGCCAAAATCTGATTGGTCTAAATGGATAGGATGATGAAGCAAGAGCTAATGAGATACAGGGCTGCGCCAGAGGTCGTTTGCTGCCCGATACACGCGCATTTTCAAGAGAGCGGTTTTATATTTGGCTGCGTATTTTGATGATAATAACGCTTCTCGCTCTTGGCTTCTAACCGCTGACCGATAAAACCTCGAGCGATCCAGTCAATGTGTTAATTAAGAGTCTCGATAAAAATATATCTAAGACATATTTTGTTCACGACTTTATTGACTGCAAGTTACATATTTTTGCCTATCATAATCAAAGCAAAGGCAATTAGAGAGAAAGATTACCCAAACTAGTATAATACATGCTTTACTAACTAAAGGCTACACTGGACTTGAAGGAATTTGCACAATGTTAAGTCCTTCCGTTCTAACAGTTCACCATATGCCACCTAGAGCCTTGGTCGCAGTCTCAGTACCTTCTTGCACTTTCTCTTGAGCTGCTTCTACAGCCTCTTTCCCAGCGGCTGCTGCCTGAGAAGCCAGTGCTCCTACTCCAGCGAGGCTCTGCAGTGCCCCGAGCTTCTCCTTTAAGCCACCGACCTGAGCAAGAAGAGATTCGTTCTGCTCCGTCCCAAGGCTCATATTCTCCATCAAATTCTTGACGTCATCCACGTTTCCCACCAAAGCCTCCTTGACCTTTTCTAGCTGCTGCAATAAACCTGCATTCTCCTTTGTCAGGATTGTCACCTGCTCCTTCAGTTTTAACAGCACATCACCGGGATTGGACGCAGCTTCCGTAGCTGTTTCCGATACTTGACTTAGCAGGTCCATAACCTCAGATACTGTTTCTAAGAGAAAAGATTATTCCCCGAACTTAAATTAGTTCAAAAAGTTTACGAAACATTAATAAGTGAATTCTTCACCCGGAGGTGAATTGTGCAGGATATTCCGAGTTTGAGTATCCAATCAGAGCGCGCGAAAAACACTTCACTTGTACGGTATATACTAATCTATTTTAGAATCAAACAACGAAATCTCCTACATGTGTTACCAACATTAAGTTGTACATTTGTAACACAAAGCAAAATAAGTCATGTCAATAATAAGTCATAGACCATACATTTGATGCTTACAAAAGTGTCAAGATAAACCATTTGTTTTATGATTCTTTAAGGCCATAATGAAAAAAAGATTCCCTGGGGGATTGAGAATATGATTTTTTTTGTTCCTCGCTCAACGTTTACTAATGAATCAAGTGTTTTTTTTTAACGAAATCAAAATCCTGTAAAAGTTGTAAGGAGATAAATATCTTTATTTTTTTCACATATGAAGCATTTTATATGACAAAGTTAATTTGTAGAAGGTGGCTATATTGAATGTGCTAAACGTAGGCAATCTAAACTCTAAATAGGTTCCTAAGATGTCATAAGCATGTGAAAAGAACTGTTTAAATGGTGTTACGACTAAATCTATGAACAGTTTTCTTACCTTAAGATGTATTCAATATATTAGAATAGTTACCTGGAGCTGTTATCGGGGCAAGTGCAGAATGCGGTGTCATTTCGTTACACCAGATTTAAGTACCAATGTTGTGCTTTCCAGCTGTGAAAACCTGTCACTTATTAGATTAACTAGTCATCAATTATTCAAAACTGTACTGGGGGCGTGTAAACATTTAGTAAGACATTTGACACCTGATGATTGAGTGCGGAACTGTACTCTCTAAAATAGGGAAATATTTGAGTCGTGCAACAGATACGGAGAAGGCCTGGGACCGAGCGTCGAGTCATAGAGGGTAGCGGACTACTGGACATGTGAAAGAAACTTTAAATAGTGATAAAAAATCGGCCATTGCGGTTTTAAGCAACATTGTAAAGACAATTAGTAAGTTACGCCGCAAATCTGTGGCATTTTTTAAATGATGAAATATTCAATATCTTCTTGAGTAATCAAGAATGGTTACAGCCTGTTTCTTTAAATTAAGGAACACTTGCATAATCGGTGGGAATTAAATACCTGGTTTAATGTTAAATGTATTTGATTGCGCTCAGCTATAGCAGACAGGTCCTTTATTAGCTGATGCTAATGACTGTCAAGAATACCGTTACGAGATTGCATTGAGGGTCACAGACTTATGCGTGCGTTACCGTCGCCCTGTATCATTTATGATGTTATTACGCTGAGAAAAACCATTGTAGATAATTGGTATAATCAAGCACATGCACTTGCCCCAAACTGATAAGACAACATTATAATATACCCTTATCATTATTATTACGTTATTTTAATAATAATTATAATTTTTGATAATAACAATAATCACTATTGTTATCATCACTGTTGTTATTAACCATATCAATGTTTCGAGAGAAAGTACGAAATCTGCGTCATCGCCGATTTCTCGCGCGCGCGCATATGGAATCATGGTTTTTTTCTAGATTTTTGCGCGTTTTTTTTACACTATCACAACTGAGCCTATCAATTCTGATGAAATCTGGACAGTCTTGCAGTGCATTATTATTGGTCTTTTTTAATTTCCTGTGGTAGAACGCAGTCACAGTCCACGATCACATGGAATTTTCATTACCGAAAGAAACAAAGAATCCGAAAATGGATTATTTTGGCGTGATAACTCCGATATGTTCGCGCGAAAATGGTGGCAAGCTGAGTCGGTTTTTCGAGTAGAGACTTTCTGCAATTTAACTCGGCAAGATATTTCTCGAGTGTTGAAAGACAAACCAGCCACTTCTAGTTAATTATGGTGGTTAAATGTGCTATTCTCAAGACGAAGACCGCTTGCCACACGTACTTTTTCCTAAACCTTACCCCAAAGGTACGCTCGGATCACGAATCCTAAGAATCTGGTTTTGGATTAATTCGCGTCTAATCCATTCTCACTGGATTCGACGGATTCAAATTCCGTTTTTGGATTCTAGAATCCAATTTAAATCTTAGGTTACTCAGTGCACGCGCTTTAATGAAAGATGTAAAACCTACAACTATTTCTGCACAGATGTCGTTGTGTCGCACACCTAACTACTTCAAACGCGGTTTGGAAATGAACATTTCTTAAAGTCGGCATAGACAAAGTTTTGCCAGTACTTTGGGTGCGCAAGTGTTAACATCTTCAGTTAGATTCTCATAGATACTCCGTGCACTCGATCTCGTTATAAACAAACAGTTGAGTTGATTTCTCGTCGACTCGGATTCTTATTCCGCTTAGTTTAAAGGCTCTTGCTTCGGTTTATCACGGTCCTGAGCACAGTGTACTGCATGTGTTTGAAGAAATGTTATTATTTCCCCTGTTGGTTTCTTTTCCGGTGGCCAAAAGCGGTTTTTCATTAGTCATTTATTTTAGTTTGTGGCTTTTCCTGCCCTCGGGGTCTTAGCCATACGCGTCTATTTGAAGTATCAGGTTATTTCAGGTGGCAGAATGTGAAGTATTACCACCCACCGAGTCTTCAGTTGACCGGAATGAACAGTGAACTGACGTATTAACAGACTTAAGAACGATTAGAAAGGTTGGAACCAACCATGACGTGAAGTGTTCTGGAAGAAGCTGACAACACAGATACAGACAGATATTCCTGCAACTGTGGACAAGGTAGGTTAGCGACTAACTTATGTAGTCAATCTGCTTTAGGTATGATTGCTTCGGCTGTTCCTTGATTTAACATGCACTGAAAACCTTTTATATCTGAAGTACGAATAAGGTGCTTAAAGGGAAACTCAACCCAAAATCAACTTTAGCTCTACGAATCAATCTATATAAGAAGAGCCTTAGATTATGATTCAATTTATTGTGTTCCGCGTCGGAGAATATAAAATTTGAAAACCTTCCTCACAACCTCCGCTGTGTACAGAAGGCTCAAGTATTGTAATTTGTGACGTCAGCTACCGGGAATACATTAGTTTCGCCATATTTACCCCGGCATTGAAAAGCTGGACAAACGGCTCCTAATTACGGCCCATTGTGTTTTCCTTTTTGCTGGAGGTGTGATTGTTTTTCCTTGGTATGTGTGATGTACGATATGGGGAAATTTGCACTGAATTGAGCCGCCACACAAGGTAGGTTTATCAGCGGAGAATCGGTTATTTTTCGAACTTGAAGACATTTTTTCTCTTCATAGACATGCAACACAGAGAAATAAAATAACATGACTTATTTCTTTTGATTACATCTTTGTATAGACGTTGGGTTGATTTAGGGTTCAGTTCCCCTTTAAGTAACTCTTAAGTGTCATGATACACTCATAAAGTTTGATAATAGCATATTAAAAGGCTTCATAAGTCGGATGTTTGTGAATCTATCCCAAATTCAGATACCATTATGTATAAACCATATTTAGTTCGGCTTTACAATGCGCTTGTTAAATTGGTTGCTTTGACATTGTCTGTTCCATGAATGTCAAGCATTCTAAATTGGTTACGGTAAATACAGCAAGTAGGTTAGGTATAACTTAGGAAGGTTAGTAAACTCAAAACTATATATAATCAAATGATGTTTGAAGACATGTTGCAAGTGTGAAAGTCCACTCATCAAAAGGGAAATAATTTAAATATATACTTCAACCCAAAACTCAAAGTCAGAGTAAAACTTTAGACTTTGTCATGTTTTGACAAACAGCCAACCACCTATCGCCAAAAATACCCACAACCTGTCTTCTATTAACTCTAACAGTTGGCGCCCAAATGGCAATATAGGATAGGTTTGTGATTGAAATACTTTTAATTTTGTCCGGCATTCTTCAGACTCAAAAGGTCTTGATAAATCTTAAAAGTTCTTCTTGGTAGGTTTTCGCATTTTTATAACAAAAATTGGGTTGTACATAAGTTTTGTGTTTGCATGAGTGGGTAATTAAAAAGGGAACATAATAAATCAGATTAGTTTCTTATAATTAGATAATTTAAAAGACTGCTTATAAAAATGTCGAAGAATGCGACATAAATCTGGTAATATTCATGTTGTTTTTGATGGCCTGTTATTGTTCCTCAGGTATCGGGAGTATTACCAGAACCGCGTAACAAGACTAGGCTTTGGTTTGAACCTATGCCAGTCAGTACTAGCAACATTAATACATAGAAGACCATTTCAAAATGGATTCTCCAGAGCCGTGCTGCTGTTCAGAAGCAACTTATGGATTCTCGTGTGAGTCAACCATGCATCATGATCATCATGATCATCATGAAACAGCGGACAAGGACCTTCATGAATGGCGTTATAACCAGCTTGTGAAGGAGAAGGAAGATTTGGAGAGAAGTTACGAGGAAGAGCGAAGAGACCGCGAATCCACTGAGCGAAGATATCGACAAGAATTTGAAGAAAAGGCACTTTTTGAAAACAGGTTCTCCGACTTGAACAATACGTTACAAAAGTACGAAGAACAGCTAAACTTGCTTCGAAGCGAAAATGGTCACTTAAATAGCCAGTTTGAACGACTCAGATCTGCCGTCAACAGTAGGGTTGGTTCTGGTGTCTACGCTGGATATGGAAATTCCTCTACCTTGACTGGTTTTGGAGCTGGACAGCTGTCATCATCTTCCGTGATTGGAACATCACTTGGACAAGAAGCTGGAAACTTGTCTTTATCTTCAACAGCAAGTACATCAGGAGCTTTAAGCTCTGATGTTTATAAGCAAGAAGTATCCATCCTGGCTCAGGAGAATGAGATATTCAAACAAATTATCGACATTATCGATAAACAGGAGCGGGATAAAGCTACGTGGGATAGTAAGATGTCCGAAACGTTCACAAGCTCGCAGGAGTGTGAAAGTAATGGAGAGATGACACGGTTGCAAGATGATAACTTTCGCTTAAAAAGTCGAATTCGTGAGCTTGAGAAGAATAGCAGAGAACAGGAAAGTGCCTTGGATGATCTGCGCCTGGACGCAGAGGAAGAAAGTCGTAAGGCGAAAAGAGAGATAACTCGGCTTGAAGAAGACCTCTACTCCAAGTCAAATCTTGTTGATGATTATGAAAGCCAAATATTACAAATCAAATCAGAATACAGTGAAGAGATTCAACATATAGAATTGAAACTCGAGGCCGAGCTGGCTACTAAGTTGCAGTTACAGGTTCAAGTTCAAGTACTAGAAAATAGCATCCAGAGGTTAGAAGAAGAGAGAAAGGAAATGGTGATCAAACTAGAGGAGCTCTATAATTCCGAGAATTATATTATTGTAGCGAGGAGTGAGCTCGAGGGGCGATATTCTCAAGAAATTAATGAGCTACAAATTCGTTTAGAGGAGGAAATTCGGGGCAAGCTGGAACTTTCTCAAGAAATGACCGTTGTTATGAACGAGTTTATTGAGTTAAGGAATCATAGCAAACAGATGGAAGAAATATATAGAAGAGAAATTGAGGACATGAGGATTAGGTTTAGTGGAGCTGGAGGAGGAGCTGTAGGAATTGGAGTAAATAACAGGAGTATAGTGCAAAGTCAACAGGTGGTTCCCCAACAAGCGATCACTGGGGTTATAAGTCAAGGGGTCAATAATGGTGTTATGCAGTATGGCAGTGACATGCAAGTCCAGCTGAATGACGAGATACAAAAGAGCAAAGCTCTGGAGAATGAAAACAAGAAGCTTCTTTATCAGATGAACAATCTCTTGTCCGGTTTCGATTCTAGTTCTACAATGGAAATACATCAACATGGAAAACAACTCGAGATGGATGCTAATCATGATGAGGGAACGGATGAAACCACTAAGCTTAAGAAGAAGATTCGTTCTCTTGAGAACCAGATGATCAAGCTTACAGACGAGTACGAAGATGTGAAACGCTATGCTAAAAAGCGGAAAGATCTTGAAACCAAGAACCGAGATCTGATGGATGAAGTGGACGATTTGTCCTCCAAACGAGATGAGATGGTACGAAAACAGAAGGCTCTGATGAATGATATCGATAATTCATCATCCTTGTTGCAAGATGTCGCAGCTAGAAACCGTAAACTTACAACAGAGATCGATACGATGGTAAACAAGATTCATGATATGGAAGATAGCTTCAGGCAGGAGAGGAATAGCCTGATACGAAGCTATGATAGAGAAAAGGCGTCGAAAATGGACGATATAACGAGAAGAAAAGATGATCTCCAAAGAACACTTGAAGATCAGACACGACTGAACAGGAGCTTGGAAGAGAGAATCCGAGAACTTGAAAATGAGATACGAAGCCTGAGGAGCCAGTATGATCGACAGTCGGCCGGAAGAAACTCAAACAACGAAGCATCAAGTGTCGATCACCTAAAGGCTGAGCTGCAAAGGAGCGCCGAGGATATAAAACGCAAAACAGACGAATTTGAAAAGACGTTGCAAGAAAGAAATCAAATGTACGATGATCATCTAAAAGCCCTCAAAGATCAGAAACGACAGTTACATGATGAGTTTGAGAGGGAAAAAGAATCACTGCGCCGCCGCTTTGAAAACGAAAGGCAAGAACTTGAAAATCGCTTAAATGGTGTTGGAAACAGGGCTGGTGGGCAACATGGCTCTCCTTCCTTTGATGTTAACGTTGGCTATCACGACAGTCAAAGAGAGGTATATGCTCCAAACGGAGGGAACGTCAATCAAAAACAAGCTACCAGTCAATTTGGGCCGTTGCAAGGGGGAATAACCCCGCACCAACAAAGCCAGGTTTACGAATCAGCTCCAACCGGACTTCAATCGCCTCAGCCTGCACATGGAAATGTGCTACATGGGAGAATTACACACCAACAGGGACAGAGCTATGGAGTTTTTCAAGATACGAGGAGCCAGCCATCTGCCGGCCATCCGCAATATGCCCAGCACAATACAAATGTGAATCAACCCTGCGCAGCTACACAAGGAGGTCCTTTATATAGCCAAGATTCACAATTTACTCAAACGATAGCCATGTTACAGCAGGAAGTCAAAAACCTGAGAACAGAAAAAGGTGACATGGAAAACAGGATGAGGAATCTGGAAAGAAGGCTTCAAGATGGAAAGATGGATTTTAGATCAAGAAATGCTCCTGGTAGCGAAAGACATCTTTCAAAAGTAACTCCAAGCAACCGCGATGATCATGTGGACAATAGAAAGAGAGGTGTGCAATTTCAAATGCAAGATACATTCCGGCAGAAGGTAGATGATATACAAATAGATTACACGAATCAGTTAGCGGATGTCGAAAGGCGATTTGAGAAAGAAAAGTTGAAGGTGGACCTGCATGGAGAAACCACGATGAGAAACTACGATGGCTGCGATTTTAGCGGTGATGGGCTTGATAGCAAACTCCACAGCACAATGAAGAAACTAGTTGACGAGCAAAGAGAACATGCTGAGGAATTGCAAAAGCAGCTAAAACTGCAGAAAGAGTCTTTCGAAAACGAGAGGAAACATCTGCTTTTAAAAATCCAGAATAGCGCAAGTGGACTTACTCAGGATGACAAAGAGAAGCTTCTAGTAACAATCCAGTCTCTCAAGAAAGAGGTCCATGTCCTTAAACACGACAGGGAGAATTTGCTTGGGAAGTTGCGACGTGATAGAAAAGAGTTTGAAAGTCGACAAGTGAATCTTAGGGAAGAGACGTCTAGAGTCCGAATAGAGTACGAAGAGAAATTGCGACAGGAATCCAATAGGTCACAAAAAACCGTAGAGGAGCTACGAAGAAAAATTTCAACCTCGGAAAGCCGACTGAAAGATATTGATATAAAGTTAAGAAGCGAGATGAAGCATTTAGAGAAACGATACTCCCAAGAAAAGGTTCAGATTGAAGCAAGCATTAGAGAAACAGAAGAACAAGTGAGGTTAAAGTTTGAGTTACTTTATCAGACAAATCTCAAGACGGAGAAAGAAAAATACGAGGAGACCTTGAAGGAACTTCGAAAGGAAATCAATTGCTTACAAGACCAACGAAAACAGATTCAACTCAAGCTTTCCAGTCACGAAACAAGCAATGTCCAAAAGTTAGCTATGAGTAGAGACACCAACTTTAATGTCACGCTACATAACAAAGATTTGTACAGCAAACTCGAAAGGGAGTTCACCACTCGTATTGCACACGAAAAGCGAACTCTTGAAGATACTATTGAAGACTTGCGACGGGAAATAGACGAGTTAAAGAAAGAGAAAAGTGATATCAAGTCCAGTTACAAACAGGACAAGGTGCAAATGGAAGAAGACTTTGAACGCGAGAAGCAACGACTGGAAGAAAGGTATAGACGGGAAAGAGCTGATTTGAAAAGGCAGCTGGAGATGGATTACACCAATGTCAAAGTGGTTACCGCAGAAACAGTAAGTAGGCTTTTTTTTTCTCTAAAAATAGTAAACAATTCCTTTACGTTTCTTCAAAAGAAGCCTCAGTCGTTTGGTATGTAGCGACGACCAGTGATACGGAATAAGTGTTTTAAGATAATATGTTGTCGATATTTCGTTCGAAGGTTCGTTTGCAAAATATAATCTTAAAAGCACTCATTCCATACCGCTGGTAGTCGCTACATATCTTAATTATTAACCAGTGAAGGTAGCCAATTGACGGATCCGGGTATCACTTCTCCACCGAATAGGTTTTTACTTAAACCATCTCTTAAGCTTATTGGGGCTTTAAAAAAATATACCTTCGAGTAAACTATTGCTATCTCTTGTATTTGCAGAGTCCCCGACGATATTACCATAATAGATCAAGAAGTGTCGGCATTTCTAACGAAGCACTAGTTCGTCAGAAGAGCCTTTCTCTGGAATACAAGAACAGTGAACTTGAAGGAGACATCACTTTCCTGAAGAGAAGACTGAAGGATCTCGAGTCCCGTCAGAAGCAATTTCTGTTATCACAGAATAGAAACGTAAGATATAATTAATGTATTACTTATGTTTGTTAATATTTCCCAAAACGTATTCGGTACGATAAAGTATAAAAGTGATAAAGCCAAGTCCGCGGAGTGTTACGGGTTAAAGGAAGAACGAGCCTCATTTCTAGTCCAAAATTACAGAATGCAAAATCCAAAGGACGGAGAGAATCACGAGTACGCTACATCTCAGGCTTTTACTGATCGATGAAAGATCATACCTTACCAACACGTATTTGAAATAATCACTCAAGGAAATGCCTGTTGATTTCAGGAGGCCTTCACCTCTCAAAACCTTGCATGTTATTGGATCCCATTTGGATTGCACTGACATTCCATTGTTTTAGGGTTAGGGTTTGTATTGTTTCAGGGTTGGCTATTGTTTGGATAGCCAGTACTATTCCAGGTTCTGAGGAGGTGAAGGCCGTCCCGTTGATTTTAGTTGTATTGATTTTAGTTGTATTGATTTTAGTTGTATTGATTTTAGTTGTATTGATTTTAGTTGTATTGATTTTGCATTTACGAGGTCTGAGTTGCTAGGAACCTCGGCTGAAAAACAATGTTTGCTCTCACATGTTCCTGTGTTTGTCTCCTGTAAACTCTTTTCACTTATGGACCGATTTTCCTGTCCATAAAACTCATTCGAATTTACCTCGCGCCGTTATATCTTGGATCTTACGGTGTCACACTGTTTCTCCTGTTAAGAAAAATAAAAACGCTATTATTTTCTGACTATAGGCAACAACGTCACGAAATAAAATCCAAGATGGCGGAACATAAGGAACATTTGATTGCAAACATTCCTTTAAAGGGAACCTCGGCTGAAAAACAATGTTTGTTCTCAATGTTTGTTATGCATGCATAAGTCTGTTTCTGTGTTTGTCTCCCTCCAGTAAATTGTATACTAGATGTCATTTATGCATTTATGATTTTCCTGTCGGTAAAACTCATTTTGGATTTCCTGCGCGCCGCCATCTTGGATTTTATGACGTCACAGTGTTGAAAACAATAGCTCTGTTGTTGTGTAACAATAGGGGCAACACTGTGACGTCATGAGCTCCAAAATGACGGTACGCAGGAAACTCAAATGAGTTTTATCGATAGGAATATCGGTGCATAAATGACAATTTATGTGCAATTTACTGGAGACAAACACAACAGCAGACTTAGGCTTGCATAACAAACACTCGAGACCAAACATTGTTTTCAGCCGAGGTTCCCTTACGTCAGACAGTAGTGAGTTTTCTTGTTGTTTGACAATTCAATACGAATTCCTTTTAAAGTCGAATGATAAAGTTGAGGAAGAATTGTATCATCATTGAGGAGGGGAATGCGTACATTACCATTGTTATCTCTAAAAAAATATCAATTTATTCAAGGTAATAGTTATTTTTAACGTCAAGCACTTATATTTACAGTCTTCTGGTATGGATGAACGACGGGTGAGGATTTCTACGGGGGCCGACGCGAACCATACAGCCAACCAGCTTCGAAGATCTACTTCTTCCATCGAGCTACGAGATAATGTTGGCTTCCAAGGCAACCTTTCTAGCATGGGAAGTTTTGGCAGTCTTTCCTTGGGGACTACTCCATTACCTAGCAATCAAGGTGCCTCTTCATTTGGACTTCAGGGTCCCTCTCAAAGGGCCTCCTACATCAAAAGGTATTCTAGTGGTATGCGATCAAGTGGAATATCTCACTCACTTGGCTCATCGGCTTCCAGAATCGGCGGTGCAGCGTACAGCGGTAGTTCTCTCGGCAGGGAGTATGGGTCATACCGGGAAATCTGCCATATGCCTTCAGCTGGTATTTTAAATGGCGGCGTCGGTTTGGCTAAGAGAGAAGCCACGTTTTTCATGCCAAACAGAGGCGATGGTGGTGGGTACGGAATGTCATCTGGTGGTGATAGCGGCGGTGGAATGGGGTTAGGTCATTATATTGCAACCAGAAGTGAGGGCTTTGGCCAAATGGGCCAAGGGAGCGGCCCCAGTCTCGGTTTCAATTCCGGACGTGCTGGTGGTGGTCTTGGGATGCTTTCTAGTGGAAGTAGCGGTGCTATTGGGGTTGGTTATGGAATCTCATCTGGTGCAATATTGTGCAATGCTGGTACCAGTGCTCTTCATGTTGGAGGTGGTGCAAGTGGAAGCAGTGCTGGGATGAATTCTAGACTTGGCTTGTCAGTAGGAAGTGGAGGAATGAATTCTGGGTTTACTGAATCCGGAAATATTAACAACAGCCAGGTTAATGCAGCCAGAATTGAGAGCTTAGGCCAAATGAGCCACGGGAGCACGTCCGGCCATGGTTTGAATTCCGGAAGTGCTACTGTCGACCAAGCATTGACAACCGGAAGTAGCGGTGGTATTGGTGTTGGTTCAGGGATGTCATCTGGAAGGGTACTGTCCAGTTCTGCTAATAGTGCTCTCCATGCTCGAGAAGGCGATACTGGAATGACAACTGGAACTGGTTTGTCGGGAGGAAGCATTGGATTTAGTTCTGGGTTCCGTGAATCGGGAAATGTTGGCATGTCATTGGGAGTTGGAATGAATCAACATTAAACATTTAGAGACATAAAATATATACTTGTTTAAAAGTTTTTTACTGGAGTATTATATTCCAAAGATGCCTAATTTTTATTTGTGCTTCATTTGAAGCTTTTCATAACCTATTATAGGGTTTATATGTTAATATTTTAACAAGTTAAATCAAGTGTGTACTTGAAATATTTTGTTTGGTTCACCCAAACGTTTTCGGTCAACCATAGTTAATAGAGGGGAATGGTTACGAAACCCAGCGACCTTCTTTGTTATAGATCTTTGTTCGCTTTTTTAAACCGTGACCGTGCACAAAAACACAATAGAAATTGGAATATGTTAATCGATCTGCCAATAGAAACGTGTGGGTTCAGTCGTTCAGGGGACGCTAATGAACTATGACCGTGCACAATATTTTGTCTTAAATCTTCCGACCTAAATTTGCAGCGCCTTTCTTAGCCCCTTTGGGTTTGCCTGGTTTCCTAACCATTCCCTTCTATTACCTATGGGTCAATTAGAGTGTAACGAGGCCGTAATCTTGACCTTTATGGGACTTTATGGGAGTAGATTGGTAGTTTTACTTTATATTCTTGAGCACTGGTCCTAGTTCACGGCTAGTCAATATGTACAGATGTATAGATGACATACGCCTTTAAGGTTAAAATCTAAGTTAACAAATAATAAGATTTTAATTTGTGGAATATATTATACTGATTTTAGAAATAAAGTGAACATGCATATATTTCCACCGTTTGTGTGAATCATTTGGACCGCAGTCTATAGGGAATTGTTTGCAGAGGTATGCGTGGGGTTTACGGCGAACTTCCGCGTCCCGTGTTTTACAAAATTTGATTTGGGTGTATTATTTAATGCCCTTAACTTGAGGGAGCCAAAAGGGACTGGAAGAATGTCTTAAGTCGGGAGCCCATAACTAGGAGCGTCCATCCCGTTAAATTATTTTTATAACGGTTTCCCGCTATTCTTGGGTTGTAATCATTTCTAAGGGAATAAAATTACAAAAGCGTAGCAGCCATGTTGTTGGTATAACAAAAGTAGCCAATGAGGCATCTTTTGTTCCGCCACTGGTGCAACCCACTAATAGGCGAGAAAAATGATAAAACAATAGCCTAACTTGTGAATAAAACACTGTGACAGCTATATAGGAGATATGGACGCTCCTGATTATGGGCATTTTATCATCTATGAACGACAGCAAAAGACAATACACCTTATTCATATCTATTCCGCGCAGCAAAAAGGTCTGATAACAATGGTACCAGAACGAGGCCAGTTGTCCCAAAGATCGCAAAATTGAAGTCGGTCAGAAATGTTTCTGTCGTACTGCACTGTTGTTTTCGTTTGTGTCTTCTGGATATTTATGTTATTTTCCTCCATCGATGGTAGATTTTTTTCTCTTTGACAAGCTGGGACAATTAGCCTCGCTTTGATGCCTTATGAATAAGGTCAATACCAAATAAGGTCAATAGGTTGCGGAATGAACTTATATACGATTTTGCTCTCCCACACCTCACCCTGACCTTTAATGTTTTAAAATCATTAATAGAACGATGCATATCCAAGGGAGGGGTGGTGGGTAGTTTTCCAGAAACCGGAATTGAGCCCGAAATTCCAGAAAATAAAGGAAACCTGAACTGTTGACCATTATTAACATCCAGTCCATAAGAAAGGGGGAAGACAAAAGATCTTTGAATTACAAATTTGGAATATGCTTGTTGTTGTTGAGAACGTTTTTCAAAACGATTTTCTTTGAAATCAAACCATAGTTCAAACCATAAATTAAAACCTAATCTAATAAATATTTTACTTTGTTGGTTTTCTAATGAATTTATGAGTATCACGCATAGAAATTACGAGAAAGAAGAATAGAAAACTAACACCTTTTACATTGCTTTGCCGTTCATGCCATCGCTCTCAGCTGGAGCATTACTTAAAGGGTTTTACAAGTGGCATCTGAAACAAGAAGTTCCGGTATAAAAGGTCCTCTTCAAGAAAGACGAACTCGAAACTTGAAATTCAAATAGCATAGCAGTGAAGAATGTAGGCGAGTGAATCAGGCTCTCCTGTTAAAATGCGAAATTTTGAGGGTTTAAAATCAAACAAGCCATCAAAAAGTGAACAGAGGGAAGATAGTTGTTTATTAAAAACTTTAGGTATGACTGTTTACGAACTCTGTAACCCTTACTCTAAAGTTTAACATTTATCTGTTTGATTTGAATTTCGCGCTATAAGCAATCAAGCGGAGCATCACAGGGGTCGGGTGGAAGGCTTCTCGAAACGAGCGACAGTATTGGCCTACCCAACAATAGAAAACACCCTAACCTTTAGAAAGTGCAGTACAAAAAAACATAGAAGTATAGTATTGAATACAGGTCTCGAGAGGTTCCGTGCTACTCGACCATAGAGATGTTCACTCGACAAAGGCTGAGTGACAACTGAAGGTGTCAGTGGCCTGGCCATGGCCGTTTTATACCGGAACTTCCTGTTTAAAAATCCTCTGTTGACCGTCATGCTTTGCGAGGGTGTAGCTAATGTTGCATACCTTCTGGGAATTCTAAAAATAATAGTAAACTATGTCGCAATTGTTTTAGCCTGCGCATGCAGCCGTAGTCACGCATCGAGAGCCAATCAAAACGCGTCCACCGAGACACGTCTGCAATTCGAGGCCAAAAATTCCATACTGATGACGTTCTGCGGCCAGGAGCTGGTCGCGTTATTTGATATTAGGCATACTAGCCAATCAAACTAGGCTTGTATATGATAATTAGGCATACTAGCCAATCAAACTAGGCTTGTATATGATAATTAGGCATACTAGCCAATCAAACTAGGCTTGTATATGATAATTAGGCATACTAGCCAATCAAATGACGCGACCAGATCCTGGCCGCATAACGTCATCAGTATGGAATTTTTGGCCTAGAACCGCAGACGTCTGTCTCGGTGGACGCGTTTTGATTGTGGCTCTCGATGCGAGATGGCTGTATTCGCAGGCTACAATTGTTTTTTACGCTCTGGATTTCATATCATACGAAATATGTCGTGCAAAGCGTGACGGTCGATATAGGGACTTCACTCCTGATGCCTGAAGCAAGCCAACGATTATCACAATTGCGAAACTGTTCGTTTAATAAACAAAATACACAGAAGTCGTGTTACATATATTCCATTGGATATCATAGCATGAGTCTTTAAAATCTATAAGTAGACCCTAGTGGAGTAGCTTTACACGGTCAACTTAATTGTGTTTGTTTCTTGGGTAAAGTGCGCGCACTATAGTAAAGCGATAACATTAATATTCCATGTCTATGTTTTCTGATATAAACGCGAGGGATGTTGGGAGAATACAAAAAAACCTTTAAATTTACGAGGCGATAGGTGAAGTATTATCATTCTCAAAACATATTTGCTATTTAAAAAATGTTTTGTCATTCTTCCTTGTTTACAATTTCGATTTCATTCGTAGCGAAATGGCAGAACATTTCTATGGCTATGGACTCTCAACAAACACGGCTTTTAGGCGATCAGAGCGCGAGATTTCTCTGGGTTATATTTTTAATGCTGCTATCTCTAACATCGTGAACTGTGAAATAGCGTACCAATCCTGTCGAAAACGTGCATGTTGTTAAGGTAATCAGCATTATGACTAAACGAATAGAGCACTTCCAGTTTCGTTTCAGGTTATGGGGACACTTCCCCATTCTTTATACTCTATCTAATTACTACTACTGTTAATAGATTTCATATCGAGTTTTCTCTGGGTTA
Source organism: Actinernus sp. WN-2022 (assembly GCA_030867875.1). Lineage (NCBI taxonomy): Eukaryota > Metazoa > Cnidaria > Anthozoa > Actiniaria > Actinernidae > Actinernus > Actinernus sp. WN-2022. The sequence continues at coordinate 71,760,482 of JAOWCC010000936.1, forward strand.
TGTTTTTAATGCATGCTATCTCTAACGAACATCGTGAACTGTACAACAGCGTACCAATCGTGTCAAAACGTGCATGTTAAGTAATCAGCATTATAACTTTAAACGAATAGAGCACTTCCAGGGACGATGTTTGTTTCGTATCAGGTTTTGGGAACGCTTCTATAATTTTTATACTCTATTTATTTACTACTTCTGTTAATATATTTCATATCGTTAAAAAGAATCAAGCGACAACTAAAAGAAGTAATACAAAGAAGTAATATTTCTCTGGATGATTAAGTTCATCCTTGTTTCTTATGCATTGATACAATTTTATTTATGATTTATTTAACTTAGTAATTATATTTAATAGATTGATAACAAACAAAACATCTCAGTGTTAAGTTGTTATAACATCCGGGGCCATCTAGACAACGAGAACCAATCACATCGCAGAACGAAAACAAACCATTGTAACTTACGGTTATTTGAGCCAATCAGTGTCGAGTACAAGACAATAGCATTTTAACTTGCTCGAATGGAATGCTTTGTTTTCGTTCTGCAATGTGATTGGTTTAAAATGGCCCCGGTTAGTGTAGTCGCACAGCAGTTGAACTTTATTGTCGTAATTGCAGGTTTGATAAATCACACATTGAATTTCAATTCCTACTCTTTGTAAAACCTAACAACTCTATTCCTCGTGTTTCTTCTCGCGACTTCGCAGCAAATCTTGTTTGTAAACTCGAAGTCATAGAACCACTGCTGATGTAGGATTTTGTCGAGCATCTCTCCGAGCTATGCTTGCTGTCAAATGTAGACGCCGAAAATGATGACGGTCTTTTAGTCCAATCGTCCTTTATCTGGAAACGACAAAAAAATAATTAATATGGTTTGGCAAATTTCTCGATGGTTTAAAATGATCTACAAAATACGTACATGTGTAATGTTTTTTTATATGTAATTTTCATACCATATTTTGGTCTTCGCTCATCAACTTTTGATGCTTCTCCTCTAAAGAATCGAGCCGTTGACCCATCATTTTGAGTTCCATCTCGAAGCTATTTCGTTTTGCCTCTATTGTGCGGATTGATTTATCTAGGGCTTTGATATTCTCTCTTGAAGTTGTTCTCGGTGACGTATCAAATTGCTGATCCAACATTTTCAGTTCCGTCTTGCCGTACGGTTTTACTTCCGTTGTGAGGTTTCCTTGATCTAGGGCTTTGATATTCTCTCTTGAAGCTGTTGTTCTCGGTGACGAATCAAATCGCTGATCTATCGTTTTCAGTGCCGACTTGTAACCGTACTCATACGGTTTTACTTCAGTTGTGAGGTTTCCTTGATCAAGGACTTTGATATTCTCTCTTGAAGCTGTTGTTCTCGGTGACGAATCAAATCGCTGATCCATCATTTTCAGTTCCGTCTTGCCGTATGGTTTTACTTCCGTTGTGAGGTTTCCTTGATCAAGGGCTTTGATATTCTCTCTTGAAGCTGTTGTTCTCGGTGACGAATCAAATCGCTGATCCAACATTTTCAGTTCCGTCTTGCCGTACGGTTTTACTTCCGTTGTGAGGTTTCCTTGATCTAGGGCTTTGATATTCTCTCTTGAAGCTGCTGTTCTCGGCGACGAATCAAATCGCTGATCTATCGTTTTCAGTGCCGACTTGTAACCGTACTCATACGGTTTTACTTCAGTTGTGAGGTTTCCTTGATCAAGGGCTTTGATATTCTCTCTTGAAGCTGTTGTTCTCGGTGACGAATCAAATCGCTGATCCATCATTTTCAGTTCCGTCTTGCCGTATGGTTTTACTTCCGTTGTGAGGTTTCCTTGATCAAGGGCTTTGATATTCTCTCTTGAAGCTGCTGTTCTCGATGACGAATCAAATCGCTGATCCATCATTTTCAGTTCCGTCTTGCCGTATGGTTTTACTTCAGTTGTGAGGTTTCCTTGATCAAGGGCTTTGATATTCTCTCTTGAAGCTGTTGTTCTCGATGACGAATCAAATCGTGTACCCATCATTTTCAGTTCAGTCTTGTAACCGTACGGGTTTGCTTCCATTGTTCGGATTCCTTGGCCTAGGATTTTGATGTTATCTATTGTAGTTGTTTGTGTTCTGGGTGACGAATCAAATCGTGTTTTCGGTGACGTGATAGGATCTGTCTCCTGGAGCAAGTGATAACAAAAAATACATCACTAACAAAAGCTATTTTTCTTCAATATGCATTTCAAGTTATCAAAAACGAGTTCAAGTGTTTGCCCGTGCTAAAAAACCACCGAGAAAGCAAATGAATCTCAAGGGAGGGGCACACCCCCGATATTTTTTTTGCTTTCGAGTTGTTTCGATACCACGGGCAAACACGCAGAACGAGTTTTTGACATGACTTCTCAAACAATACCTGTATTCATAAATCATTAGGAAGTATTGTTTGCCTGGTATTATACTGCACCATTTATTGATCATAAAGCTTGTCATTATTATATTCTAGTGGTCATTGCAATAAACGTGCCTAGCAGTAGTGCAGTGGACAAGACGGATTTTGACACCGCCATAGAATACGGTGACGAGGATATGAAACAGCTTCTACTATATATTCGTTAATTATTACATGCAGGTATGTTTATGTTAGCATTGTTTATATCGTTTGTAAATATGAGTATTGTTGGAATATTGTGTATACATGTCGCTATCCCGCTTATGGATTATTATTATTTTTAGGACCACAGATTTCCAAAAGCGATTCAGTAGTGTAGTTGTTTAGGGAGTGGGCTAGATATCTATGGGTTCTGGAAAAGTTGGTTCGAGTCTCGTTGGAGGCAGATGTTTTCTTTCGATGTCACTTTACTTTTTTTTACTGTTGACGTGTTAGTTTCCCAGTTATTATGGCCAGGTCTTAGACATTTCAAAGGCCTGGTAGTTTGAAATTTCAAAGTACTAGGACTTTGAAGTGGTGCTGAGAGTATTCTACTTGGGTCTCTACTAATCGCGCGCACCAAAGGAGTTTTCAATTAGGAATGTTGGCGACATATTAGTGTTTTCGACAGTCCTTAGCTATTAAATATTTATGATGAGGTAAAACTGGACATCTTCCTAAGCATGCTGCAAATTCACTTAAAGCTACTCTGATTTTCAAAAAAGGACATACATTGAATTGTTCCTACCTTTAGCCATGATGATTTGAGGGATCCTGTATAGAGAGTTTTCTCAACGTTTGCATCTCTTGACCAGTTGTGGCTAGAAGCGTCTTTCTCTTCTGGCGTCCTTCCGAACAGGAACAACTCCCTGCGCCTCACTGTATCACCAGGACGTTGTGTCTCCTCTGAAGTCAGTTTTCTCAGCTCTGGTTCCTCTTTCGCCATTTTCAAAGTGGAGATCTCCTGTTTCAGTTGATGACATGTCGTCCCAAATGTAGATAATTCTTGTTCCAAACGCCTCTTACTCTCTCTCTGTGACGTTACTTCCAATTGAATGTTTGCGAGGCTTGTTTTGTGAACCTCTGTTTCTTTTCGAAACCTCTCGTGGAAGTCCCTTTCGAGTAACATCTTCGATTCTGTTGTGATCTTTGTGTGTTTCTGTTCGTTGTGTAGTCTCTCAGACTCTTGTTCTAGTCTGTATTCCGTCTCACCAAGCTCTAATTCTAGCTCCTTTATTCGTCTTTCTGCTGTATTTAGCTTTTGTACATAACCTATGTTTTCTTTACGTTCTTCCTGAAGTTTGGTTACCAACTCAGACTTGCATTTTTCCATGTTGTCCCTTGTTTCCTTAACCTCGTTTTCGTGATACTGATCAATATGTTGTCGACCTTTCTGGCTTTCGATCAGCATGACGTTCTTATCATCTTTCAACTGGTTTAACTCATTTTCCAAGGCATCCCTGTTGACTTCAACCAGTTCTTTTTCATGTTCAAATTTTCTCCTTAAGTCCTCTTTTTCTCTGTTATTCTGCTCGGTCAGTAATTTGACATCCTTCGTGAAAGTTTCCCTTTGTGCCACAAGCTGCCTTTGTAGCTCTAATAACTTGTCGTTGTAAGTTTTACATTCCTGTTTTAGCTCGTCAATGGTCTGTTGTAAGTGCTTCTCGCGAGAGAAAACTACATTTTCAATGTTTGATGACAGTTGTATCTCCATTTTCCTATCTAGTTCAAATGTATACTTTCTAATTTGATCGTCCATCTGTTTCTTCTCCTTATTTCTCATCAACGTAATTTGTTTCACATGTTCATTTTTAATGCACTCAACTTTTTGTTGGTATTCTCTGTGGATTTTGTCTCTTTCTTCATCAATCAGCCGGGGTATTTCTCTTTCTTGTTCTCTCATCGTTTGTATCAAGTCTTGACTCCTTTCTTCATCTGCGATCTTCGCCTCCCTCAGCACCTCGATTTCTCTCTGTAACTTTTCCTGTCCTTTTTTATAATAATTTCTCTCCTCGTCAAGTTTTTGTCTCCACTCTTCTGCCAGCGTTTTATTTTCCACGATGTACAGATGCTCTATTTCACTTCTTTCTTGCTCAAATTGTTGTCGCAGGGTTTGGATTTCTTTGATGAAAATGTCAGAATTATATACCTCACATTGATGGCTTGCAAGGTCAAGTTCCCGTTCATATTTTGCTTCAAGTTCGAGCAGCCTTACTTCATAATCTGTAGTCAAACGTTTAATTTCGTCATTTAAAACATCCCTTTGCTGTTGAAGCTGGTTCTCAATCTTTGACTTCTCTTCTTCAAGACAGTTAAGATCTTGTCGTAGCTTTCTCAAGTCATTTTTCATTTCTTTCTCCAATTCGTTTCTCGCATCTAAAAGAGAGAATTTTGAATCCATCTCCTTGTTGTACTGCTCTTGCTTTTCCTTTTCATTTCGGATTAGACTCTCGTACTCTAGTACCAACTCTCTCTTCTCATCTTGCAACGTCTGTTCATATTGTCTTTTGGCATCTTCGATACGAGAGATTTCATATTGCAGTCTCTTAAGTTGTTTCTCGACATCTCTGTTTTTGGATTCTCTGAGTAATTCTAGTTCACTTTGTATGTCTTCCTTTTCTCTAAGAAGGCTTTCCGATATTCGACTCTTCTCTTCAAAACTCTTGATCATTTCCTCTTTCTCGATCTTGAACTGATGTTCAATTTCTCGTATTGACTCTGCCTTTTGCTTCAAACTCCAACTAACCTCGTCTGCCTCTTTAAGTTTTCTCTTAAGCTCAGCACATTCTTGTTCTAATTCCCTCTCTTGTTCTGCTACCCCTTCTCGTTCCGAATACAAAAAGTTGAGCTCATCTAACAGTTTGTAATTCGCCATTTCAAGATCTAATATCTTATGAGTCCTTTGTTCATACTCCTTTAGCTTTTCTTTCAGGATTTTCATTTCATTCAAAAGTTTGTTACTTTGATCTATTTGCAGTTTTTCTTGTTTCTTTAAGTGCAATTGAAGCTCGCGAATGTCTTTTATAAGTTGTCTATTTTCATCCTCCAATGTTGTGTTGATCCGGTTTGCATCACGAATATCGTTATTCAGGTTATCCAAGGCTTTGTGATGTTCGCCACGTATTTCTTCGAGCTCACGTTCTAGTTCACCGATTGTATTAACAAGTTCTTGTTTTCTTTCTTTCGTTGACTCGTGGTTTGTCCTTTCTTCCTCAAAGCGTCTTTGTGCATGTTTCATTTCTTCTCTATGAGTCTGTTTGACGCCTTCTAGTTCTTGCTGGAATGTATATCTCATCTCAGCGACTATCTCCGTGTATCGTGCCTCTAAGTTCTTGTACTTTATTCTCATTTCCATGATTTCGTTCAGAAGCCCTTGCATGTCATTACCAAGTTTCACTTTTTGTTCCAGCTCTTTGTCCAAAGCTTCCTGAACCTTAGCCAAATCTTCTGTGACCTTAACTTCAATACCTTTTCTCTCTCGTATAAGTATTTCCTCATGCTGCGCTATAAGGGTTTCCTTCTCCAGTGTCATTGTATGAACAGCATCCTCAAGACTCATCCTTTCTTTCTGTAGTTTTCTCAGCTTTTTCTCTTTTTCTTCATTGTGGCGTTTATTATCTTCATTGATCTTTTCCAGATTTTCCTTCATTCGAAAAATCTCATTTTCACATTCTCTAACCATTTCTTTCTCTATTTTCCATGAATCTTTCAATTCGTTTACAAGCTTATTTAGTCTATGCTCCTCTTCGCTAAATACCGTCTCCTTTTCTTCAAAATCATTTATTCGGTCGTGAAGTTCCCTTTTTAATTCCTTGATAATGTTTTCGTACTTGGCGTCTTCAAGTTGGTCATCTGTATAAAGCTCTTCAAACTTTTTCTGGAGGTTTTTTCTTTCTTTACTTGTCTGCTGTAGCTGAGTTTCATAATTCTCGTTCAAGTTTGTTATTTTGACTTCGAAGTCTTGGATTGTTTTCTTTCGATCATTGGTCAATGTTTCTATTTCCTTCTCAGCTTCGTCCAATTTTCTTTGCAGTTTCCTTCTCAGCTCTTCTTGCTCTTTAGTAAGATGACCCTCGATCGCTTCTTTTTCCTCCTCACATTGCTGTCTCATGTCTTCTTTTATTTTCCTAATGTTCTCTTTATAATGCGTTTCCATTTCCTCAAATTCCTCTCGCAGAATGTCAAGGGTTTGAAGAAGACCATTTACTTTTGTCTCCGACTTTTCCTTGTCAATTGTTACCTGGGACAGCTTGGCTTCATAAGTTTGAATTATTTCAGTGATTTTTACTTCATACTCTCGAACAACTTCCCTGTTCTTAGCCATGTAATCCTCCATTTCGTTATCAAAGTTACATTGAAGCTCCTCTATATCCTTCTGCCTTCTTTTCTCCATCTCCTTTTTCGTGGCTGCCATTTCTCTTCTGCATCTGTCTTCGATGCAAGAATGCTCTTCTTCAAGAGCAATTATCTCACCTGTATACAGTTGTTTCTGTTTACTTTTTCCCTCTGTCACTTTTCTTATGCTAGTATCGTAGTCGTCTTGCATTTGCTTTATTCTCGCCTCATAGTCTTCAAGAATGCCTTGGTGGGTCGTTGTAAGTCGCTGTCTTTCCTTTGTAAAAGCGAATTCAATTTCGTTTTTCTCGTTGTCAGCCTTTTCTCTCAGTTCGACCTTCAATTCCCTCATGGCAATTTCATAATTGTCTTCTGAAATTAATAAATCCGCACGCAACGTTTTGGCTTTGTTTTTGTACTCATTCTCCAACTTCTCTTTCTCTGATTCCAAGTCTGTGAGCTTTACTTCATACCTCTGGGTAAGACTTGTAATTCTGTTTTCAAATTCCAACTCACTCTTCTTATCCCTTTCCATTACTTCTTCTCTCTCTTGAACATATCTCTCTTCAAGATCCCTAGCTTTATTAATTTCTTTGTTCAACTGGTCCTGCAAGGTCGTTATTCTCCTTCCATATTCCTCTTGTATTCTTGCAATCTCTTCTCGGTTCCTGTCTAAGTTGATCTTTTGTTGGTGTGTCACAATCTCTTCATACCTCGCTATCATGTGTTCCTTTTCAAAACCAAGCGCGGTGATATCGTCCTCTAAACTTCTTCTCTCTCTTTCGATCTTCTTCAAATCGTCTTGTAGTTTATCAGTTACACTGGCGTTGTCATCATCCGTTTTCCTCATTAAATGTTTCATTCCCTCAAGTTCATCTTCGAACCTTTTCGCTGTTTTCTTCTCCTTTTCTAAAGACTCCTTCAGCTCTTCCATTAGTTCCTTTAGTCTACTTATCTCGTCGTTATCGTGTCTCCTCAGCTCTTCTAAATCATCTTCTACTTGTTGAAGCTTTTTCCTCTGTTTCTCAATGGTGTCCTCGTAAATGGCGTCTTCCTCTTCGTCCTCTTCGGTAAGCTGTTCGTACTTCTGTCGCAATTTATTTTTTTCCTTTTTAACTTGAGCTATTTGAACTTCAAACTTGTCTTTCATTTCTTTCATCTTCTTCTCGTAGTCGTCTGTAGTTATACGATGATTCCTTATTAAACCTTCCAATCTGGTTTCTGTGTTTTCCTTAACGATCGTTAACTGCGATGACTTTGCGTCGTTGCTTTGGGTAAGTTCTGTAATTCTGAATTCGTATTCTCTTATAGCGTCCCTATGTTTTGCAACGAGGCTATCTCTTTCTTTGTCGAAAGCTCTTTGAAGCTTTTCAATGGCATCCTGACTTTTTCCTTCCAACTCGGATTTCACATTAACAATGTCTTCCTTGCTGTTTTGCTCGATCCCTGTGCACTTTTCTTGAAGTTCTATAATTTCATCTTTGTAGCTCCTCGTTAGTTTATTCTTTTCCTCCGTTACTTTTCTTACATGATCTTCGTATTCACTTCTCATTTGCGCCATTCTTCTCTCGTTATCAACTAGGGCGTCTTGATGCATCTTTGCAAGCCTGTCTTTTTCCTGTTTGAAAGTATTCTCTATTTCAGCCTTCTCTTTGCCACTTTTGTCTCTCATTTCGGCCTTCAGTTTTCTTACAGATGCCTCATGATCATCTTCCATATCGGATAATTCTGCTCGTAAAGCCTTGATTTTCTTTCTCTGATCCTTCTCTAGCATTTCTCTTTCTGCCTCAAGATTTTCAAACTTAATTTTATTTTCTTGTGCAAGACGACTAATTTGCACTTCATATACGTGTACAATCCTCTTGTGCTCGTCGAGAAGCGTTTCTTTTTCTTTGGAAAACTGATCGTTCATGTTGTCAGGACTTTTAATTTCGTCTCTTAATTGATGTTCTAAGTCTCTGATTTTCCGTTCGTACTCTTCTCTTGCACTAGCAATGTCTTTCTTGTGTTTGTCTGAATCGCTCTTCATCTCATGTTCTAGGTCACTTTTCTCTTTCTCGAGCTTCAAAACTTTAGCTTCCCAGTTTTTATATATCTCTCCCAGTGTTTCGTTGTTGGCGTTCTCTTCAGAAAAAATATCACACTGTACACCAACATGAGTATTTGATGTTATTTGTTCCACATTCATCGATATTTCTTGGTAAGAAATTTCATAACTTTCTTCTGGTATTGAACCAACAATTGTCGTACTACACGATGCTTGTTGGTCAGCAGGCATTTCCGTAGTCGTCACACTCCACGACTCTTGCTGGTCAACGGATATTTCTGAGGTCGTCATACTCCACGACTCTTGCTGTTCAGCAGGTATTTCTGAGGTCCTCATACTCCACGATGCTTGTTCATTGGCAGCTGTTTCTGTGGTCAATGGTTGCTGACCAGCAGGTATTTCCATAGATGTCATAATCCACGATTCTTGCTGGTCAGCAGGTATTTCCATAGTGGTTATACTCCACGATGCTTGTTCATTTGCAGTTGTTTCTATGGTCAATGCTTCCTGGTCAGAAGGTATTTCCATAGTCGTCATACTCCACGATGCTTGTTGATCGGCAGGTACTTCAGTGGTCAATGCTTGCTGGTCAGCAGGTATTTCCATAGTCGTCATACTCCACGATGCTTGTTGATCGGCAGGTATTTCTGTAGTCAATGCTTGCTGATCAGCAGGCATTTCCATAGTTGTCATACTCCACGATGCTTGTTGATCGGCAGGTATTTCTGTGGTCAATGCTTGCTGATCAGCAGGTATTTCCATAGTCGTTATACTCCACGATGCTTGTTCATCGGCAGCTGTTTCTGTGGTCAATGCCTGCTGGTCAGCAGGAATTTCCATAGTTGTCATACTCCACGATGCTTGTTGATCGGCAAGTATTTCTGTGGTCAATGCTTGCTGATTAGCAGGCATTTGTGTCGTCATCATACTCATTGATGCTTGCTGGTCACCGGATATTTCCGTCATCATCATAGTCATTGATCCTTGCCGGTCAGAGGGCATTTGTGTCGTCATCATACTCATTGATTCTTGCTGGTCAGAGGGCATTTGTGTCGTCATCATACTCATTGATGCTTGCTGCTCACCGGATATTTCCGTCGTCATCATACTCAATGATTCTTGATGGTCAGAGGGCATTTCTGTCGTCATCATACTAATTGCTGCTTGCTGGTCAGAGGACATTTGTATCGCTGGTATTTCCATCGTCATAATGCTCAACGATCCTTGCTGGTTAGAGGGCATTTCCGTCGTCATCATACTCAACGATCCTTTCTGGTCAGAGCCGGGCATTTGTGTCGTTGGTATTTCCGTCGTCATAATCATTGATGCTTGTCGGTCAGAGGGCAATTGTGTCGTCATCATACTCAACGATCCTTTCTGGTCAGAGGGCAATTGTGTTGTTATCATACTCAACGATGCTTGTTGGTCAGAGGGCATTTGTGTCGTCATCATACTCAACGATCCTTGCTGGTCAGAGGGCATTTGTGTCGTCATCATACTCAACGATCCTTGCTGGTCAGAGGGCATTTGTGTCGTCATCATACTCAATGATGCTTGCTGGTCAGAGGGCATTTGTGTCGTCATCATACTCAACGATCCTTGCTGGTCAGAGGGCATTTGTGTCGTCATCATACTCAACGATGCTTGCTGGTCAGAGGGCATTTGTGTCGTTATCATACTCAATGATGCTTGCTGGTCAGAGGGCATTTGTGTCGTCATCATACTCAACGATCCTTGCTGGTCAGAGGGCATTTGTGTCGTCATCATACTCAATGATGCTTGCTGGTCAGAGGGCATTTGTGTCGTCATCATACTCAACGATCCTTTCTGGTCAGAAGGCAATTGTGTTGTCATCATACTCAACGATGCTTGTTGGTCAGAGGGCATTTGTGTCGTCATCATACTCAACGATCCTTGCTGGTCAGAGGGCATTTGTGTCGTCATCATACTCAACGATCCTTGCTGGTCAGAGGGCATTTGTGTCGTCATCATACTCAATGATGCTTGCTGGTCAGAGGGCATTTGTGTCGTCATCATACTCAACGATCCTTGCTGGTCAGAGGGCATTTGTGTCGTCATCATACTCAATGATGCTTGCTGGTCAGAGGGCATTTGTGTCGTTATCATACTCAATGATGCTTGCTGGTCAGAGGGCATTTGTGTCGTCATCATACTCAACGATCCTTGCTGGTCAGAGGGCATTTGTGTCGTCATCATACTCAATGATGCTTTCTGGTCAGAGGGCATTTGTGTCGTCATCATACTCAACGATCCTTGCTGGTCAGAGGGCATTTGTGTCGTCATCATACTCAATGATGCTTGCTGGTCAGAGGGCATTTGTGTCGTCATCATACTCAACGATCCTTGCTGGTCAGAGGGCATTTGTGTCGTCATCATACTCAATGATGTTTGCTGGTCAGAGGGCATTTGTGTCGTCATCATACTCAATGATGCTTGCTGGTCAGAGGGCATTTGTGTCGTCATCATACTCAACAATGCTTGCTGGTCAGGTGGCATGTGTGTCGTCGGCATACTCACTGATACTTGCTGGGCAATTATAGGTAGTCTCGTATTTGGCATATTGGAACTAATTCCCTGTACACGATTGTTGTCTATTATTGCTGTAACTTCTTGCACTGTACGAGCTTTCCCCTCATCCGATGACATCTAATCGAGCTGTTTAATGAGTTTAATGAGCTGTGTCATGGTGTTGCGCATGTCTGGAATCATTGTTAGATTGGTGGCTGTTAATTGGCTTCAAACAGTTAAAGTTCCCTCCCTTAATACTTGATTGAAAGGATATGCAATATTCTACTTGACTAGATCTAAGCACAGTTTGTTAATCATTTTTGAATATTTCCTTTGATTTCAACCATCTCACGCGTGTGCTAGGGTCGTCAGTTTATATGAAAATCACTGAAAAAGTTTTGTGACACTGCTACGAAAACCCTTAACAGATTGAACACATTATAGGATTTTTCTAGGAACGTATTACAATTAAATTTGCAGATTTTACGAACATTTTCATTCAAACGAGCGCAGAAGTAGATTTCCTAACTTACCTTACTGCCACAACGGTATCTGTTTAGATTCGGAGTTCCCAGTCAATGTCGAAGATTATGTTCTCAATTCTAGAGTTGTCGTTTATCGCGCAACCTTTCCTCAGCTCACGGGTTGAACAACTTTTGTCCGTTTTTTCACTACTTTAGACTTGGTATTAATGCATTGTCGAGACATCAGCATTAGTTTGGCAATCTTGGTGTCATCATTTCCGCAACAGTTAAAATTTGTATTTCCTCTTTACTCTGTATGTCTCCTATTAATCTTTATATCCTAGTTAGCCGAGGAAGAACACCTATGAACACTGTATAAAAAATAAACGAAATGTGCTAAGGGTTTTATGCCACCGGTAAAATAATTCCTCTGAACTGACCAATAACGACAACGTTGCCAGTCTTTTAAACCACCGAGTGATTGTGGCTGTTTAGATAATATATTTTTCTAATAACATCGGTTTTGCGGGTTTGTCCCTCTAAGCTCTTGTTTTTATTGTAAGCAGCGGATTCAAAGTATCTTTCATCGCTTTGTGGTATCTGATACACATTTATACCTAAAAGAAATACACAAAATGAAGTAATCAAATCAATCAATGCTGAATAAACGGCAACGTTATGATTATTAGTTATTTAATTAATTTACTAGTTTTAATCTTATAATAACCTGCGAATCGTTGCAGCAATTATTGAACCGACATATTTTTATTCCAAATAATGATATCTGCATGTTTCAAGTAATTGGATTTATCTGTAAATGCAATCTGCATAGTTGAACATTGTTTTCATGTCCAAGACATTACATCATGGAGACCATTAACCAGTTTCGGTTCTTACAATGACATATTTCATGCTGAGGAAGCACAACCACAGGAGACATGTAACGCCCCCACACACATAAGGCAATGTGTTTGGCAAGTTGATAATCCTAATATTCTAACGCATCATCTTTAAAACTAGAAGCCGGGCAGAACAAAACGGATTTGAGCTTCTCGTGTAAACTGAATCTTTTAAAATCTATGCGTTTCTTACCCAAGCCGATGCTAACTGATTTTTATCAAAAGATCATCATACTCTCTGTAACATCAGTACGGAATCATAGTTTGGGGTAATTGTAACATTTCCCTTTTTGATAGCCTTGAAAAAATACATGCAAGAGCTGCGAAAATCGTATATGGCCTGGACTGGTCAATGAACAGCAGTGACGCATTAGCTAATGCAGGATGGCATCCAATTATGTGGACATACAAGTATAAGATAGCATGTCTCGTCCACGGTAGTTACCATAACAATGTACCAGAGCAAATCAGTAGTATGTTTAAAAAGCGCAATATCAGCGCATATGCTATCAGGGGTCGCCATAAATTAGAATTACCAGCACCAAAAACGGATGTAATGTATAAGTCCATAGCTTACAGGGGAGCGATCCTCTGGAATAAGTTACCTGCAAGTATCATAGAACGTTCTCATAATCCTTTTGCGCGTCAACTCAAGAAGAACAACCTACTAAATAAATTAAAATTTACGCCTTTCCAGCAATTAAGCATTAGACTTGATCCGTAACATTTTATATTATCTTACATCCTAGATTACGTCCAAAATTTCTGACTTGGTTATAGTGTCTGATGCCTTACGGACAAGAGCAGCGACTCTGTCTCTATTGGCGAAAGTTATATTATATACATCCTTTCTAAAACGTTTCTTAATTCTGAAATTTGTACATATGTGTACAAATACCATGTGTGAACTGCATGTATGTGTTTATACCCTGTTGTATATGTATATATATCATTTTTAATTGTATTCTATCATACACGACCACATCAGCAATTGTGCTGCGTTTAAACAAATCGTGTTTACATAAAGGTTTTTGTATTGTATTGTATTAGTTTAATGGTGTTTTAATTTTTAAGGCTGATATATTTGTAACAAGTGTCGTTTTCTTCTGTTCGTAACGAGCCAAGAAACAATATCCTTTACGTCACCGCGTATAGACGGATATATATTCTCTACATATGTAGGTTCCTTCTTGAAGTATTTTGTTCTTAACGTTTTTTAACTTACTGATCTTGAGTGGTTAAACACTCACGCGTTTTACTCTTTATAAGCTCTGCAAGACATCCTATTGGGTGTATGGGAAATTGGTGAAATGTTTATACTTATCATGTTTTACTGATCCAAGAAACGCAATTTGTTTGTTGACCGTTTTACACAGATTCTAGGAGAAAACACCTTGTATCCTAATGGAATCTTTTGATCGCAATCTGAAGTTACTGCACAGGCCATTAAACCTCGTATTGTTGTCTCAATAAACTAGACTAGACTAACCTAGACATCACTCCAACCTACCAGCCCACATTAAATTCGAAATTGAAATCATAATTATCATCTCCACAGGATCCCGCTTTTCTGGAATCCATCACAGTAGAAGTACAAGTCTCTCTCTTGAAATCGTATGTAGAGATACTTCTCTTCCTTTTATGAAAATGTAGTTCTAGGAAATACTATTTAACAATTCTTATCCGAAGTGGAGGTGAATAGTGGTGGATATAGCCATAAGTTTTCCAGACACAACGCACGCTCTCGTTGGCTGATTCAGGGTCACGTGGCAGTCATCAAAATCCAATGTTTCCCGCGCGGGCAGCAATTAATCGATTGTTGCCCGCCACGTGATCACATCGTGACAGAAGATGGTGTGATGTCTCGCGCGCACCACTGGCTAGCTAAAGGCGGGAAATATTTGTTTACCAAAATGTCTAGATCTTCATCAAAAGCTGACCATTTGTCGAAAGAAAGCGTTCAAAATGGAACCAGCTCCAAAGAAACAATTTACATCTTTATCAAGCGCGAGAATGAGAAATTGGTAGCTAAATAAGATGCAAGAAAGACACAAAACGATACTAAAAATGCCGTAGCGATGCTAGCAGCGTTTTGTGTTGAAAAGCAGCTTCTCGAAGAGAAGATCGTATCAGGTATTTATGCACAACTTTGCCTCTAGTAAAACTTATGTCTATATAACAAATCACTTACTTAATGACTGACGCTCGGGAATCAGTGAGTTTTGTTTCCCCGTGATCCTCGATGTTCCCCTCGACGACATCGAGGATCTCGGGGAAACAAAACTCACTGTTTCCTTCGGGGCCAGTCATTAAGTGATTACTACTCACCGACACTGAAGTGAATAATTGTTTTAGTATATACCGCACATTAGTGAATAGCCAGCACCAAATAGGTATTTTATTTTCTGTCAAATAGACAAAACTCGCACGAGGTGATCGCTGCTTCGCTTGGAGGTGAATATGAAATATATTCACTGTTTGAGTAGCCAATTAGAGCGCGCAAAAAGTGATATTCACTGGTATGGTATATACTAAAACAACAATATTCACTGAGATGTATGTACAGGTACTTCTCTTCCTTTTATGGAAATGTTGTTCTAGGAAATACTGTAAAACAATATCCATTGACTGTTGAGTGCAACTTTGTCAAATATGATGATGTTACGAAGCTTTCATTTGTCTATTAATTGTTTTTCTTGTCAATGTGTTTTTGGCAAATTTGTCTCCAAATACGGCTGATTGTTTATTGTTTTTCATGAGAACTGTTTTAATTGTACAGGCAACCCTCTCTCATCGTACTCAGGCCCCACACGACAGAGTTGAATAACGTGACGCGCGGGGACTAGGGACCACAGCAGCATTTAATATTTAGCGAGTACCTTCTTGTTTTCTGCGAAGAATAATAGTTTTATGGCAAGGATAAGCTTGAAATACTCAGACCATTGACCAATCAGAAACTAAGAAAAATACATTTATACTGAGATATGAAGGTCAGTTACTGAATTGAACAAGTTTTTAGACTTCATTTGGTACCCGCAGCAATACTTCACTGAATAATTACACAGACATGTGGTTGGATTAAAATGACCATCCTTGTGGCTTTTTAATAAACATGAGAAACATGGGTAGCCTGGTAAAATTAGCCACAAGCCACAGATTGTGACAACCCCACCAGTGTAGTTTAAGTTTGGAACACTGGGATAAAATGCACTACAAACACGAGCCATTGACCAGCGCAAGAAGATTCCCGCCGATTTACGCGTCAGTTCGCGCATTCGCCTTAGTTATCAATTCAGCTCTGTCGGTTGCCACAAGATTTCCTAAGGGCTCGTTAAGCATCCAGTTATAAGGGATAAAGGCAAAAAATGTAAATTGTAATTCCAGCAGTTGAAATAATGTAGCAGGACGAAACATTTACGCGGACAGTTTCACAAACGAACCCCTTTAATCAATTTTCAAAAACTCATGAATAATTAATGAGCATTTTGTCCAATCAGATGAAGCAAATCAGTCACGTGCATGTCCCTTTATACCTGATAAAATCTCATCATTCTAGAAGGCCCGCGGAGGGATTTGAATTCCGTCCCAGGGGGAAACGGGGTTAATGATTGAGACAATGGAATTTCTATTGATGTTTCAGCTTTCTCATTGAATTGCAAATTAGGATGAACGTTTTATATAAAGAATACTAATGAACATGAAATTTTATATAAAGTTTCATCCTAATTAAGAATTCACTGATAAAGACCCAAAGATAGCAAAAAGTACACGGAACATAAGGTACCTAGATAATAATTTTTGCACTAGATTTACTAATATCAGCAGACTACCGAGATACACAGATAATATTTTTAAAATGAAGGTATCCAACTTGTTTACCGAGATACTGTTTAGTTCCAATTATTAAACCAAACTCAAAGCCGTAAAATAATAAAAACGTGCATTAAACTTACATAGTTTGTGCCGGAGTCAAAAATTTAGAGTCTGCCGTCATGTCAGTCACATCGCTTTCCAAGTCTTGAACTTTATCGAGGTAAACCACGACACCAAATCCTTCAAGTGCAGATTCTTCTTGCATTGCGAAACGTCGCTTCAAACAACATAGTATGGTAATTTCTTCATGTCATTCCCTTGAGATGTTTGTAATTGCAGACGGTGATTACTTCAATATTTTGCATGGCGTTGTGAATACAAAGGTTCAGTGGTTCATTACGTAACCATTCCCTTGAGATGTGCGTCTTTCTTTCATTGCATTCTTAAAGCGTTTTTGAAGCCGTTTAAAACACTCACAGCACGTGTTTTATCAAGTCTAAAAATTCTCGGGCTACGCCCTCGAATTTTTAAACCTGATAAAACACTGCTATTCGTGTTTTAAACAGTACTTAATTTACAATTAACAATATTTTTTTCACCTTAGTTGAGTTTAAAGGGCTATTTCACGGTAATGGACTTTACTTTCGCGTTCCGGGCCGGAAACAGCTATGTTTATATAACGAACCTCTCGGCCATGTGGGATGCGTAAAATCAAAGCAAATATGCAAAATAACTAACAAACAGTGTACATGTATATAAACAGTCTCCAGGGAAAATATTGAAAATCCTTTCAATCAAGCATTGAGGGAGGGAAGTTTAAAGTGCAACTAACCCCTTTTGCAATTTTTATACATATGAATCTTTGAAAGGTTTTGAGTACTTCTGCGAATAAATTTTTGGCTTACAGAGAATACTCTATGTTCTATGCTTGTTTAAAATGGTGACATTTTGACCTTTTCTGACCCATGACCCGTAAGAAAAAGCCGACGTAAGATCAAGAATCGACCCAGGCTTTTTCTTGCGCGGTCATGGGTCAGTAAAGGTCAAATTTTCACCATTTCAAACAAGCCTAGAACATAGAGTATTCTCTGTAAGCCAAAAATTTCTTCGCAGAAGTACTCAAAACCTTTCAAAGATTCGTATGTATAAAAATTGCAACAGGGGTTAGTTGCACTTTAACTGTTTGTATCAATTAACAGCCACCAACCGAACAATTACTCGATACATGCGCAGTACCATGACATAGCCCCTTTAATATCTAGCAAAGCTAAATACTTGGAAGTTATATGTAAATATATATATTTTAACTCATGTAACTGAGAAATAGATATGAGATTTATCTGTATATTATACGTACTTTTGTACCATAGGTTACCTATGATTCTCTTCCTTAAAACCCTCGTTTAATGTGTTCAATACAGTGTATCATTGAAATACCCAAATACTGACTGAATACAGCTTTATATCGAAAGGCTGATCGCTTCGAACATGAAACAGTGAGACAATTAAACCAATATAGGCACTTTGGGAGATGTACATGAATTGTGTCCAGCAGAACACTCAGGAATTGAATTAGGAAATTCTTAGAAGTTTGGCGTTGTGTTCAATATATATATACTCACAATATTAATTAATCGACGTTTACTGTTCCAATCGGCCAACCGCCATGATTTGGTCCTTAATGATTTCAGTAAGCACAAGCAACATACGCAGACACAGTGCCGTATTGATCATTAGCGGTACTTATTCTACTTACAGGTTTGAGATAAAAACAAGCGCCGCTGATGATGAATGCATTACTGTACTTCTGTCGCTAGTGGTTTCATTGACACTTTCTATTCGGCTACTGTAGCGTTGTTTTCTAGAATTTTTTTTTACCTAGAACTAAGATATAAATGCCATTCAAAATGAAGTAGACTTAAACGCTGAAACATTGTATTTCACACATTTTAGCTTAAAGTTAATCATATTTTCTTTGAAACAATATTTAAGTAAAACACTTACAGTGTACAAATAGCAGACCGATCTATAACTAGATTCAAATAATTATACGATAATCATATTCGTTGTTTCATTAGTTTTATCATACTTGGTCTGTGAGTCGGCACATACCCAGATCAGGATATTCAGTACAACACCCGAGGTAAATAAATCCCATACCTCCCGATCGGAAAGCTCTCATTGTACGCAATAACAATATAGTTTTTCATAAATGATTAGGAATCATTGTTTACCTAGTACATTGTTACATAAATCACTTTTCACAAGGTTGGCTCACGAATTAATAACATATGGACGCTCCTGCTAATGATATTTCGCCCTCGTATATATTTCTTTGGACCACCTTTGTGCCCCTTTTTCCTAGTTCTTTTAAGAACTTAAAAGTTACTAATTCATGATTTTTTTGTCTTTTAAATATGACCTTTAAAAACGCTATTGGGAAAGCATATATTAATCAAATATTTTTTCCAGTTTATATTTAAAGTTTATAAGAGAAGTACAGCGTTTCAGTTCATTAGGAAGAGAGTTCCAAAATTTGGGACCCTAATAAATTATGGAGAATTGCTTGGTGTTGGTTCTACAAAATTCAGGCCTATACTCATGAGCTCTCCTAGTGTTGTAGGAATGAAAGCTAGAGTTACTGTTGAACTTTTAAACATGAAATAAATAACAGACGGTTTTACCTTTCTTGGATAGAAAACGAGAATTTGAATTTTCCAAAGGTTATCAATTCGCATTCTAAAATTCTTTGATATAAAGCATTTCAAAGTTTGCATTGAAAAAAAAACAGCTTAGTTTACGTTGCCATGGCTAGCCTCGACTCCTCCTTCTGCTACGTTTTCTTCTTTCGAAACGGCTTCACTCTGTGTTTTAATTTCTTGCATCGCAACATCATTTCTCTCCAATGACGATCCACTGACTCCTTGAGAAATGCTACTCTGTTGCTGCATTTCGTTCTGGAACGGTATACCCGTGCCTCCACTTGACACTCCGCAACTGCTCCCTGAAGTCATCTGTCCATCTGACATCCCTCCCAGACCAATCATTCCTCCGACCTGACCTTCAACAGGACTAAAACCTCCACCAGAACTAAGAACGCCACCAGAGTTAAGAACTCCTCCAGAAGTAAGACCTACACCAGAGCTAATACCTACACCAGAGTTAAGACCTACACCAGAGCTAAGACCTATACCAGAAGTAAGACCTCCACCAGAACTAAGAACTCCACTAGAACTAAGACCTATACCAGAGCTAAAACCTCCACCAGAACTAAGACCTCCACCAGAACTAGGAACTCCGCCAGAACTAAGACCTACACCAGAGCTAAGACCTCCACCAGAACTAAGACCTCTACCAGAACTACGAACTCCACCAGAACTAAGACCTCCGCCAGAATTAAACCCACTGAAGCTCCTACTATGGAGCGTCCCTCCCGATATGCTGCCATAACCAGAGAAGGAACCTCCCATGACATCCTGGCCACCACTCGAGCCAGCTGTGTACATTGTATGGCGGACTCTGTCTAGAATGTCTCTATAGGGTTCTGCACTGTGCATCATAGGGGCACCAGTTGTTGAGTGAACTTGGGGCTCCCTCATGTACCTACTTGAGGTTCCTAGGCACATATCCCCGTAAGTACTGTAGTCAAAACCCATGGGTCGAGAGCTCTGTTCTTGGTAGTCTGTAGCGCCGCTGTAAGAATGCCGACTTCTGGGAGACACTTGAGCAGTATATGCAGACTACGGAAATAAAAAAATAAGGTTAAGACGTATGATAGAGTACAAAGGTATTCATTTATAAAGTGTATATTCGATATGAATATATTTAAATGCGCTTCACAAGGGAGGTCTTGCTATTGTGGCGCAGTGTGCTGTCCTGTAGTTTACAATCACGAGTGTTATTACTTCCTGAATACCAGGCTGTTATAATTGTGCCAGGAGACAATCTCCTACTCTTTATCGAAACAGCACAACAGGTCCTTTTACGTCCCCTCAAGAAATAATTGGCGAAGCCCATGGTTACTTACGATTAACAGTAAATATATATGCAAATGTAAGATGTTGTATCGTAAAATGTTGTATTATAGATCTGGAACATGTCGAGACTGTAATAATTTGTAGATGTCGTAGTCCGCCATACTTCTTAGAGCAGATTTCGTATGAGTGGGCAAGTTATGGCAATGACTTACGGCACGGTTACTTTACGAAATGCCGTGACATTGAAATGGTTTCCCATTGTTTTTGTCTTTCTGGTCCAATCAGATTACAGAGTTACAGTACAGTAAGTTAGAGTACGGTTACGGTAAGGCTACGGACATGCCGTATTTTTGTCCCACTCTTACGAAATCCGCTCTATCCTTTAACAACGTTATGTAAGGCATTATTGCCTTTTATTACTAATTGTCTTCATTAATAGTTTCTAGTGTGCTTACCATAGCATTGCTGGCACTATTTCTCTCTTCAAGAGTCATCACACGACTGCTAAGGACCTTAACTTCCCTCTCGAGTCGCTCATTCTTCGATTGAAGAGTAAGATTTCTTTGTTCAAATAGGTTCACTTGTTCCTGGTAGTGTTTCTGGTTCGATTGGGATGGACCTTGTAGCTCAAAGTCTGAAATGACCTAGACGAAAAGAAAGGAATGACGCAAAGAAAGTTTTGTTGCATTGCAGAAATTGAGACGTGTTTATACAACTTTAGTGCAACATTTCCATTAAACATCTTTACACATCCATTGGCGTATATCAACGGAAAAGAAAACGTGAAACCTTAATACTGTAGAAAACTGAATGGCAACATTGCAATAAATGTTTATTCATGCTGTTTTCACGGCGGTCCGCTCCAACCAAGCCAACCGCTGATTTGACAGCGGGCGGCACTGAGGTAGGTACATGAAACTTATGTGCCATGATTGCAAAATAAAAAACGTTGAAAAGTTTTAATAATTGTCGTTATCCTCATTGCTGAGCAATGTATGCCATCTAAGTATTCTCTTTTTGCCAATAGATTTGCTTCTAATACTTAGTTGCTTTCAAATACAGATTACGTATAAACGTAGAAGTAGAAATGATAAATGTTGTCATTAAGAAATTCGATTGTGTAAGCACATACACCTATAATATCATACTTGGCATGCTTACCGCCATGCTTGTCGCTTTTGTCGCAATCGTATTCCTGCTTATCATTTCGCTTCTTCTTTCCATTTCTTCTTTTGCTTTCTGAAGTTTTCCCTTAAAGCTTTCCTTTACTCTTTCTACTTCTTCTTCCATCTCCGCCTTTTCTCTCTCCATCGTAGATTTCACGGCGTTTTGCTCGCGCTTTGCTTTAGACAAGTCCTTCCTTAGATCGCTAATCTTCTCCTCCAGTGGCCTTTTTTCCTTCTCTAGTTTCTCTAGAAAATCTTGTTCAAGTTGAAGAATTATGCGTTCTCTGGAATATTTATCAAAGCCAGCTGTGCTGCTACTTTCCTTATTTGATAATTTGATTTGAATCTGCTTTCTTTGGTCTTGAAGAAAGGAAATCTGTTGTCTCAAGTCTCGTAGGGTTTTTTCAAACTTCTGTTTTTCTGCAACCACTTTCTTTCTGTATTCACTTTCTAAGACCATCCTTAGCTCCTCCTGGCTTCTCGTAAGCAGCCTCTGAGACTCTGTTCGCTCTCTTTCAAATCTGTGTCTGTCGTCCTCGAGAAGCGACTCCATTTCTTTTACTTTGCTTTCAGCTAATGATACTTTTCTGCGAAGATCGTCAATTGTTTGCTGCAGGCGTCTTATTTCGCTTGAGATTCTCTCAGTATATTCAGCCTGAATACGAGAGACGTCATCTCTCCTACTTCTGTCGAGATTATCTCTCATCTCTAGCTTTTCCACCTCGTGTTGCCTTATGATTTTTTCAATCGCGTTCCTATTGGAGCAACGTAGCTCCCTTCTCTCACATTTCAGTATCGAGATTTCATTCGTCATGTTTTGCAAGGCCTCGTTTAACGCTTTTTTATCACTTATCATCTTTCTCATTAGCTCATCGTGTTTTGCTGCCATCTTGGCCTTGTTGTCGTCGTATTCTTGTCTTTGTTTGTCTAGCTGCTGCTTCAGTTTGTTTACATCTTCAAGTGCTGCTTGTAACTTGTTTTGAAGGTCTCCGTTGGACTCGTCTGTCCCTACCCGTGAATCTCTTGGACTGCCAGAAAGACGCTGCTCAGCACATTTTAGGCGATTTAATTCATCTTCGTAACTACTTTTCATGTCATCCATTTTTCTCTCCATTTGCATGTCCATGTCCTGTTGGAATTGTCGCTTGTCGTGAGATGCTTTTTTAAGAATGTCGTTCTTGTCCCTGCTGAATTTGTCTCCTACTTCTCTAACCTTTCGCTCAAAGTCACCTGGACTCCCACCGACAGTACTTTGTGAAATTGCCCCTGCAATACCTCCGCTAACAAATGACCTGTCGCCACCATGGGAGGCACCAAGCCCTGCAAAAGAACGTTGCTCGTGATACATGCTGCTTGCGTTGTCAGGGGCGTTGTACTGCGGTTCTGCGTACGGACTTCCCATACTGCTGTATTGGTCTGGATAACTGTTACGTGAATTTACTGGATCATCGTAGCGAGGTGGGTAATTATTGCCAATGTTTGCACCAGGAAGATGTGATCCTTGCTGATCTCTTGGATTGATACTACGCATGCCCATTGCACCATCATCAGAAGCAGATTGCTGGTTTGGATAACTGTGCAATATTGCATTATCCTTCGAAGGATATTGCTGGTTTGGATAGGAGCCATTCATAGTCATCCCACCGTCCACTGACGTGTAATGCTGGGCTGTACTTGATGGGGAGCGTGTATCGTGAACATACGCAGAACTACTACCGATTGCTGGACTATCATTTCCTATAGGCACTCCAGGATTATGTGCCATTGCGAAGTGTGCCTCTTGCGAAATGATAGGCACATCGTAGGCCATTATCTGGTTTGTTCCTTTTGGATATGGACTTGCGTTGGCGGTATATTGCATGGGTCTTTCTCTTCCATGTTCTATTTCTTGAATTTGTTTTTCAAGCACTGTTTTGTCTCTGTCAAAGCACTGCCTCAGTGATTGCTTTTCTCTTTCAAACTCATCTTTCATCTGTTTCGTTTGGGTTTCTATTCTTTTAATTTCTTTATCGTGCTTTTCGTTAGCCGTCTCCAGTATACTTTGCAGATTATCAACTTGTTTTTTCAGATAAGTGGCAGAGGAATCCATTTGCTGTTTTGTAGAGGCAGAGTTAGTTTCCATTTTGGCATCATTGCCTGGTTTACTTGAACCATACTCCGAGGTGCTCTGTTCAGTATTTTTGGTGCTCATACTTGTACTTTGTACTTCGTATTCGGCATCTCTTGCGGTGACTTCAAGGTCCCTTATATTTTGTTCTTGTTCTTCGAGCTTTCGTTTTAGATTCTCGTTTTGCCTTGTTATATCATCCAGGGCCCTTTCCTTGTCGCTTTCATGACTCCTTATTATATACGCCCTCTCGTGCTTGAAAGAGTCTTCAATGTCTTGAATTTTTCTCATCAGGCGCTCAACTTCGTCGGCATACTTTCGATTCTTTCGCTGGACGTCTTCTAACGTTGTCGACAAGTGATCGACGTCCTTTGTAAGGTTTCTTTGAATCGATACCAAGTCGTCTCGTTTTCGGCTCACGTGATCCAGTTCGTCTTGAAGGTCTTCAATCCTTCCTTTTAGTTGCTTGTGTTTCTTTTCTGATGCTTCCCTGTCTTCTACCAAATCTTCTATGTTTGCTATGAGCTCTTTCTTTTTCTTTTTTAAATCGCTATTTTCATTTGTTCTCCTGCCAGAATCGTCTCTCCTCTTGAAACTTTGTATGTCTGCCTCTTCTTTATCACTGTCGCCTAAGCCAGAAAGCAGCTTGTTCATTTCATAAAGTAGATTCTTGTTCTCGACCTCCAGTGCCTCTCGTTTTGTTATTTCACTTGTCAATCTCCCCTGTATGCTATTACTGTCATTTGTAGCAATACCTTGGCCGCCACTTGCTGGGGACTGTGATAATGGAGTTGGCATTCCAAGGTTCATCCCTGTGCTCACTTGACTAACACCCATAGTTGGGCTAATTCCATGTTCAACCATTTCTCGTCGTCTCACCTCCTCAGATAAAGCTCCCTGGAGTTTTGTTATCTGAGTGAGGTACACTTGAGTAATTTCATTGGCTTGTTTCTCGAGCATGGTTTTGATTTCAACTCTCTCCCTGGTGAAATCGTCTTTCATTTGATTGTTCTTTTCTTTCAGCTCTATTATATCTTGAAGAAGGTACTTAATGTCGTTTGCTAGTTTCATTTTCCCTCTTTGTTCATCTTCATACCTTCTCCGTAGAACCGTAGTGTCTTCACTGTAAGTCTCATCAGTGTAAGACTGGCTACTATAAACTGCGTTGGCTTGCTCTCTTAGCCTTGCCTTTTCGCTTTCCAAACGCCTGACATTATTTTGGAACTCATTTAGCTGAGTTTGGAGCTGAGCTCGTGTTGAGGACTCCGTCTGAAGTTTGATTTCCATGAGATTAATATCCTCTGTGTGCATGCGCTTTAAATCATCAATTTCTCTCTCGCATTCATCTGCAGCCTTCTGTAGGTATCTCATCTTTCTTTCATTCTTCTTGTTTGTCTCCTTCGCCTTCCATACCTCATCTTCTGATTCGCTTCTTATTTCCTCTATAATTTCCAGCTGATGTTTAATGGTGCGTTTCTGTTCTATGATAATGTCTTGAAGCTTTGATCGTTCCCTCTTTGACTCCAGGAACTCGTGTTCTCTTACGAGACCCAGCTCGATGCTCTTTAGATTTTCTTGACTTTCATTCTTTCTATTCAACACATCGAGTATTTCTCGGAACTCTTTGTTCTCTCGCTCCAGTACTTCGAGACTCCTGCGGTACTCACCCATTTCATCCCCCGAATCTTCTGTCAGTGTGCTTTCGACCATTCGAGGGGTACTAACTACTTCGCTGGTTGTTTGAGCTCTTGACCTTGACCAGTCGTTCAGGTTTGATTGGAGATTTTCATTATCGCGTCTCAATGCTCTAATTGTGTCCTCAAATCTTGAAATGCTTTGCAACATCCTGTCGTATCTTTCCTCAAGGTAAAGTTTTTCATTTCTTTCATGCTGATACTCACGCTCCATATCTTCTTTTTGCCGTCTTTCCCCGTCGTAAGCCCTCTCTAAGCTTTCTTTTTCTTTCCTTATTTGGTCACACTTTGTTTTGAAGTAGTCGGACTCGATCCCTGTCTTTGGTGTACTACGTGGTGTGTCTTGACTGTGATGGCATGAGCATGCGCTGTGATGAAAATCACTGATACCCGTGCGTGGGGTTTCTGAGTAACTAACGTTGTTGCTTTCAACTATCCTGCTTGTGTAGTCCTCCATACTGTTGTCCCGGACGCTGCTTGTTCGCGGTGACTCGATCACTGGTGTATCCCGTCTTAGCTGATCATACCTTCCTTCTAAGTATTCCTTCTCTTTCTCGATTCGACTTATTTTTTGTCTAAATTCCTCAACCTGGAGTCTATGAGGGCAGTCATCATCATACCTTGGCGTTGTAACATAGGTGTGTACGCTTGGGCAGGGACGAGGAGTTTCTGGAATATAAGGAGTTCGAGGAATGCCCTCTGAGACTGTCTGTTCTGATGAAGGTTCGTATTTATCTACTGGCTTTGGTTCTGGTTTTTCTTTCAGGGAGTGATCTGGTATTTCTTTGATTTCAGTTACTGTCGAATCTGGTAAAGGAGTCTCTACTATTTCCAGCTGTTTCTCAATATTTTCTTGTACTTCTTCAATGGTTGAAACTTCCTGAACTTTAGCCAGAGGGATTTCTTCAATTGCCTTTGTTTCTTCAGGTGTCTTCTGCGATTGCATCACGTCCGTTAGTATTTCTTCTTGTATTTCCTGTACAACAATCTCTGAGGTGCTAATTTCAGTTGAATCAAGTGGTATTTCTTGTATTTCTTCAGTAATAATCTCCTGTCTTATATCCTCGCTTTGTTGTGCTACTGGAATTTCCTCCATCGTCGTTTCTTGCTGTCCTTCTTCAACTGTTGTCTCGAGTGGAATTTCCTCGACTATTTCGGCTGTTGAACTTACTTGAGTGCTCACATCAAGAGGAATGTCTTCTACAGCGATAGATTCTTCTACTACTTCACTTTCTAGCGGTATTTCCTCAATATTTTCGATGGTCGAAATATCTTCTATAGTTGTCTCCTCTGTGGCCATTTCTAGTGATATTTCTTGTTGTGTCATTTTAAAAGTTGACTCTTGAGCTTCTGACTCCAGCGGTATTTCCTCTACTGTAGAGCTCTCTTGAATGATCGATGACTCTTCTACTTGGAATTCTAATGGTAATTCTTCCACGCTTTCAATCGTTGAAATTTCTTGTACCGTTATTTCGTCTGCTGTCATCTCTAAAGGAGACTCTTCAATTTGTGTCTCCAAAGCCGTTTCTTCTATTATAGAACACTCTTCTATTGTGGATGTCGCCTCCACCTGACATTCTAGAGGAATCTCCTGAACACTGTCAATTACTGAAATGTCCTGCTCTACTGTTTCTTCGGATGTCATCTCGAAAGGCATTTCTTGCATCGTCATTTCCAGGCTTGATTCCTCTATCTGTGCAACCCCCTCAATTTCTTGTACAAAGCCAACCTCCTCTATCTGACAGTCAAGTGGTATCTCTTGTACACTGTCGATTGTCGATATCTCTTGACTTGCAATTTCATCCGAAGTTATTTCCTGTGTTTCCTCAATTAGTGCACATTCCTCAATTATCGCTGATTCTTCTACTTGTGATTCTAAAGCTATTTCTTCTACACTCTCGATTGTCGAAATCTCTTGAACAGAAATTTCTTCTGAGCTCATTTCTAAAGGCATTTCTTGCATTGACATTTCTAGGACCTCAGAATCCCCAGCCATCATTTCTGCAGATTCTATGGTTGATATTTCCTGGAACTGGATTTCGGATTCCAAAGGAATTTGTTCCACTGATTCTATTGTCACACCTTCTTGCATGTCAAGTGGAATCTCCTGCACCGTCATCTCGTACATCTGATCTCCACCGGCTATTTCTATTGTACCTACTTCTTCTATCTGATACTCTCCTATTTGCTGTGATTGCATTTCTAATAACTGCTCATCTCCCATGGCGATTTGCTCCTCCGACATCTCCAGCGTCAGTGCTTCTCCTTGCATTGACATTTCTTGTATTTCTCCAACTGTTGATAGTTCTTGGATTTCTCCTATCTCCTGCATCATTCCACCCCCGTCTTGCATACTCATTTCCTGAATAACGTCCGAAGACATTTCACATCCTTGCATTTCTATCTGACCCATCATCATTTGAGAGTTCATATCAGCTGTTCCGCCGTCTTCCTGAATTACTATTTCTTGAGATATCATTTCTGCTGAACCACCATTAGAAATCATTCCTCCTTCCATCATCATTTGCTGCCCATCTATAATTTGCATTGAAGCACTACCAAGCATTTGCATCGAACCGTCATCAGCCATTTGCATTGAACCTCCGTCTAGCATTTGCATTGAACCTCCGTCTAGCATTTGCATTGAACCTCCGTCGACCATTTGCATTGAACCTCCGTCGACCATTTGCATTGAACCTCCGTCGACCATTTGCATCGAACCTCCGTCGACCATTTGCATCGAACCTCCGTCTAACATTTGCGTCGAACCTCCATCGATCATTTGCATCGAACTTCCGTCTAACATTTGCATTGAACCTCCATCGACCCTTTGCATTGAACCTCCGTCTAACATTTGCATCGAGTTTTCACCAACCATTTGCATTGAACCTCCATCGACCATTTGCATTGAACTTCCGTCTAACATTTGCATTGAACCTCCATCGACCATTTGCATTGAACCTCCATCTAACATTTGCATCGAGCCTTCACCAACCATTTGCATTGAACCTCCGTCTAACATTTGCATCGAATCGCCACCAACCATTTGCATCGAACTTCCGTCTAACATTTGCATTGAACCTCCATCGACCCTTTGCATTGAACCTCCGTCTAACATTTGCATCGAATCGCCACCAACCATTTGCATCGAACTTCCGTCTAACATTTGCATTGAACCTCCATCGGCCATTTGCATTGAACCTCCGTCTAACTTTTGCATCGAGTCTTCACCAACCATTTGCATTGAACCTCCATCGACCATTTCCATTGAACTTTCGTCTAACATTTGCATTGAACCTCCATCGACCATTTGCATTGAACCTCCATCTAACATTTGCATCGAGCCTTCACCAACCATTTGCATTGAACTTCCGTCTAACATTTGCATTGAACCTCCGTCGACCATTTGCATTGAACCTCCGTCTAACATTTGCATCGAATCGCCACCAACCATTTGCATCGAAGCACCATCCATCCCAAATGTTTGCCCTTCGATCATCTGTTGAGACCCTTCCACAACCTGATATTGCGTTTCTACTGATGGTCCTACCATGTGCATTGAGCCATCATCTATCATCTGAATTTGTCCACCATCGATAAATTGATTCTGCATCTCAAATGGTTTCCCATCGGCAGACATTTCAACCATACCTCCTTCCACTATAATGGTTTCTCCTTCGACAATTTGTCCCTGCATTTCCATTGTAACACCTTCCGCCGTCATTTCCAGTGGCATAGACCCTATTTCAAATTCTTGCACATTTGTGTCCGCCATTATGGCGGCAAATTAGCTGTTTTACCTATCACAAACGAATTTTTTGATGCGTACAGTGCACGTATCGCTGCTGTAAGATTTACCGTTGTGGTTGACCTAAACTGGCACTTCGCCTACCTCGTTTTAGTACTATAGATTTTTATCATCACTTGACAAGTCAAATGAATTATTAAGCTTAAAATTGGTTCTACATTCAGCCCTGTTCTATGATTTGTGCTTAGCTTCGAAATAGCTGCAGATAATTGCGTTAAATGTTATTATCCGAGCGTTTCTTGTTATTAAAACACGCGATACATCCACCCCCAAACGATATGCCACCTGTAAACTCTAATTCTATTTTCAAAAAGCCCCGTTCCAAGTGTCATTCACCTTGTCATTCGAAGTGAAATTATCAAAATGTCATTGTAGAAAGAAAACATTTTTCAATTAAACGTTATTTACATTTTATTGGATTTTTTGGTGGCATTAGAAAAACATTCCCTCTCAAGCAAGTGCGAGATTAAGAACGCCAAATCCCTATAACTAAAGCCCGCGTTATAAAAAAAACGAAAAGGATTAATAAAAGTTTCTTTTTTGTAACAAAGGAGTTTATTATATTTATTCTGAACTACACTTATCCTTAATTACCTTGATGTGTTTTGGGATTAGCAGTGACAGTTGAGAGTTTTCCAAGCCAAACACACTTTGCTTTTAAAATACATACTGTCAAAAACGTTTATCGATTCAAAAACAGCTCAAATAAACACAACTTAGATCGTTTATTGAGAACATTCGAGAAGCTACAGGTTTGAAACATGGCACTTTGACGAAAGAAAGATGTTCGTAAAACAAACATGCGTTAAGGAACTGAAATATCCTGATCTGGTTAAGGTCGCTATCCTTTTAGATTATTTAGTCAAACTGCTGTTAAACCACAGATAAACCCTTTGCCAGCTTTGTGCAAAGCAATGGACGCCATTTAATTATTTAGTGGCGTCTTTACTCTTCGCCAAAACGTACCTGCAATGTTTCTATAGCTTCCACGGTTCGCTTAATTACCACAGCAGGAGTATTCTTAATGGTTCTACGAAACATTCTGACAGTTATGATAATGAATTCGTTAATATTTTCCTTTCTAGGTCTGTGTTAGGTAGAAAAGTATCACTATAGATTCGCATTAGCCTTGAAATACCAGAACAATATGAAAATTAACTGTCTGTCAAAGCAAAACAAAGCTTGCAATGTTTTTCTTGAAACAGTCCCCTTTGAATTTGAATTTGTAGAACTTTTACCAAGCTTTAGCCTGTAGGGTGAATATATATACGTAAGGTTATTGGTGTAAAATGTTCGGCTTCAGTTTGCAAATCAACAAGTAAATAAAGAAATATTTTAACATCTTAGAAGTGAACCGTTTCTATAACGTTTTGTTTACACCATCTCGATCTGAAGTGGATTATTCAAGTATAATTACTTCCATATTTGTATAAATATTGCTGCACGTTTGGCTCCGTTCTCTCAAACTAATCCAAACTAACCATACTTGATTCTAATGGTACATGGTAATTCTGCTATGGTACATTGAGATACTCTATAAATCTTAAGTCATTTCAACTCAGAGTAGCATCTAATAGTTATGCATGAGCCTTTGCCTTGTGCGCCGATAAACCGCATTTGTGCATGCGCAACTGTGTGTTTATGTTCTGCGCTAATGCCTCAGCACTTAAGTTAAGAAGGCCAACTAGTCTACATCGCAGAGTTAACACAGAGTTAATTACTCGGGCTGCCTGTGGCAGCACCGAGTCTTAAAATGCAAGCCGTTTTTTTTTTTTTTTTGTTGGGTGTCGCAAAATTTCTGCGCATGCGTTAAAGGTCAAATTCACACCAATCAGATTGCACTGTGCTGGTCACGCAACAATCGCCAGGTTAATTTATTTACATAATTTAATACAGTAAAGTAAGATGGCGGAAGACCCGCGAGGAACTTTCTCTCTAATCTCTCAAATGTAAGCCAGTTTAATGTTTTATTTAACTTCACTCGTGCGAAAGCCTTCCAACAGGCTCAGGATATTTCAACTGGCGCTATTGTCGGAGGGTGAAGGCACTTCAAGACCAATGTTATGAGTCTCTTAAAAACTGTCAAGAGATTTAAATTTACCGTAAGTTGGATCAGAGAGTATCGAGATCAAGTTATTTCGTTCCAGCGAGGATATTGACCTAGCGGAAACGGTACAAGCTGTCGAAGGATTTTACTTATAATCATCCACGTCTACTTAACAACAGGAATAGTTATGTGCCAAGGCATGGGCAAAGATAGAGTTTCCCAGATTACAGATGAAAGTAGAGCACTTAATGAATGAAGAAACAGAGGTCACGCGCGACATGCTTGAGAACATGAACATGTTTAACACTTTATGTTATACTAAGAAAACAAAACAAGTTACAGAGCCTGCACGTTCACAAGTCAATGAAAACCCCCAAGAGCCTGTAGTTTTGTATCAACATATCCTCGAAACTCCAAAAGCAACATACACATGAGTCAAATTCAAACCGGAAGAGACGGAATTCTTGAGATTCTTCACGAGGATATTTGTTAGCCCGCAATAAGAACTCTCTCGCTGATTTAATGACCTTGATTTGTAACATGGAGGCTGACCTAACTGTATGCGTAATGAATTCTTACTCTCGTCACATCAAAACG
Source organism: Actinernus sp. WN-2022 (assembly GCA_030867875.1). Lineage (NCBI taxonomy): Eukaryota > Metazoa > Cnidaria > Anthozoa > Actiniaria > Actinernidae > Actinernus > Actinernus sp. WN-2022. The sequence goes on from JAOWCC010000936.1 coordinate 71,792,353, forward strand.
AAACTCAGTCATTTGGAAGACAAATTAGTGCAGCAAGATAATATATACAAGACCGAAATCAAGATGCTGTCATCACATATTATTGACCTAGAAGTTGAAAATGGCGAGTTGAAAGCGGATATTTATAATAAAGCTGAGATCCGACTTTCAAACTTAAAAAAAAAAATCAAGAATACAAAAAAGAAGACAATGAAAGACCAAGGTCTCCAGTGTTCCGAGACTACCCAACCTACTAAAGCTTTAGCAACGAATCAGTTTGTTCAAGAGCCATCTTTCTTACATGACAATCCGGGAAAAACTAAAGGTAGAGTTTCAATATGTAAATATAATTACAAGCCATAGTTCTCCTTGTAGTCTCTTGTTTTAATATGTGGGTTCCAGAGGATATTGTAATCTAGGAATTAGAGAAATATATATATTTGCCGAGATGAATATTGTATGTTGATCTATAGCCGGCTTGTTTGACTTGAAAAAAAAAGACAAAAAGGTTAACCGTCAGACTTTACGTTTCCATCTTAGCTTTCTTGGAAACAAATATTCTCTCGGCTGGCTCCTATCAATTCTTCTTTATGTTCAGATGTGGATCACTCGGCACGCAAGTGAAAATACGAACCCTTATCGGGTTTTGCGAGGACTTCTATTTGGCTCGAAGTCGTATGCGTTGTTTGGCCTTGTTTTGCTTTTCATTTTTCTTTGTTTTCCAAGCTAAGGATATCCTGCTTGCTTTTTGGAAGACATAAGGCCAACAACCGATGGAATTACGGAATCGTGTGTGGAAAAACGTTTCTCAATAAACGTAAACATTGGTATATGAAATGAATTTATGCGCTAGTTTTCCCCACACTCTCGATACGGGCGAGTGAGCACTTGCCATGTGTTAATTGATCTGCTGTCAATCAAACAGAACCTTTTACTTCCGGTTAAAAACTTCCTTTTGGTATTTTTCCGCCAATATTATTTTTTTTGGAACGGAGTTTTTAGTATATCAAACACTGCTACTAAAACTACATAACACGAGGAGCTGTTTTTTAGAAGCGATTTCTAAATATTTGCCTCGGTTTTCCAACCCCTTCTCACTGTATTTAGAAATTCGTTTCTAAAACAAGCTCCGAGTGTTTTACATGGCTTCTCAAACTCCACTCTAATGATAAAACAAGAGCCCATCTGGGCTTTCACTCGGGCCACATGAGATTGAAGATGAAATACACTTTCATTTGAAATCCTCTTAATCCTCTAATATTAACCAAAGGGAAGAATTATTAGCTGAATTTAGCAGTCTTTAGGAGTGGCCGGCAGCGCGGTGACTTTCATTCTCTGCTCCCCTAGTATATATGTAATTTAATATTTTTGATTTTTCTCGTATGTTGACCTTTTAATTTTTAAAACACTACTTATTCGTTTAACACACTGCATTTGAGCAGGCATATATTCATTATTTTGAACCCGAGAATTAACCGTACTAACGTACTTCATGGTCCCTTTCTTTAGTAGTGGGTTGTCGGTCAGGTGATTGTAAACTCTCGTCATTTAGCACAGAAAATGTATTCTGATGAATAGGGATCGGGTTGTCATGTAAGAAAGATGGCTCTTGAACAAACTGATTCGTTGCTAAAGCTTCAGTAGGTTGGGTAGTCTCGGAACACTGGAGACCTTGGTCTTTCATTGTCTTCTTTTTTGTGTTCTTGATTGTTTTTTTAAAGTTTGAAAGTCGGATCTCAGCTTTATTATATCCGCTTTCAACTCGCCATTTTCAACTTCTAGGTCAATAATACGCGATGACAGCATCTTGATTTCGGTCTTGTATATATTATCTTGCTGCACTAATTTGTCTTCCAAATGACTGAGTTTCGTTTTGATGTGACGAGAGTAAGAATTCATTACGCATATCAGTTAGGTCAGCCTCCATGTTACAAATCAAGGTCATTAAAGCAGCGAGAGAGTTCTTATTGCGGGCTAACAATCCTCGTGAATAATCTAAAGAATTCCGTCTTTTCCGGTTTGAATTTGACTCATGTGTATGTTGCTTTTGGAGTTTCAAGGATATGTTGATCCAAAACTACAGGCTCTTGGGGTTTTTCATTGACTTGTGAACTTGCAGGCTCCGTAATTTGTTTTGTTTTCTTAGTATAACATAAAGGGTTGAAAATGTTCATGTTCTCAAGCATGTCGCGCGTGACCTCTGTTTCTTCATTCATTAAGTTCTCTACTTTCATCTGTAATCTGGGAAACTCAATCTTTGCCCATGCCTTGGCACATAACTATTCCTGTTGTTAAGTAGACGTGTATGATTATAAGTAAAATCCTTCGACAGCTTGTACCGTTTCCGCTAGGTCAATATCCTCGCTGGAACGAAATAACTTGATCTCAATACTAAATACTCTCTGATCCAACTTACGGTAAATGTAAATCATAATATTGGTCTTGAAGTGCCTTCACCCAAAATAAGATGTTCTCCTCGGATGTTTTAAATGCAGCACAGCGAGCCGATGGCTTATAGATTCCAATATCTATTTCTTCGAATTTTAGCTTTCCGGATCCTGGCCCCTTCACTGGTCGTCGTACGTGTCGTATATAAAATCACTGGCCATCTCGGTAAAAAACGCGGTCCTTCGGCTCCGACAATAGCGCCAGTTGAAATATCCTGAGCCTGTTCGAAGGCTTTCGCACGAGTGAAGTTAAATAAAACATTAAACTGGCTTACATTTGATAGATGGGACTCCAAATTAGAGAGAAAGTTCCTCGCGGGTCCTCCGCCATCTTGCTTTACTGTATTAAATTATGTAAATAAATTAACCTGGCGATTGTTGCGTGACCAGCACAGTGTAATCTGATTGGTGTGAATTTGACCTTTAACGCATGCGCAGAAAGCTTGCTACACTGAATAAAAAAATAAAAATAAAATAAACGACTTGCATTTTAAGACTCGGTGCTGCCACAGGCAGCTTGTCTGTCATCCAGTAAAGCATTTCCCATGGGATCACGAGCGCAATTCATTCGCTATTGAAATGATATATCAGCACGTGACTATTTCCAGCAAAATGCCTATATTTGCTCTCATCCTCTATCTATCGTGCTCCGCTCGCGTTGGCCCGCGTGGGAGCTCCGCTATGAAGGTAATATTCAAGAATTCATGGCTAGTTTCTTGAGAGAAACTACAGTAACCGAGTCTCCTCTTCCCTCATGACCTTGTGCTGTCTACCCAAACTACTACCCATGATGCACTGTACTTATAATTAGAACCCCGTCCTTTCCTGACTTCGGTAGTGGCCAACTGATGCGGCGTACTATTTATTAATATAAAAGTGATTCCATTTGATTGCTCTTCGCACTACACCACCCGGGAACAATCCTGAAAACGAGGCTGGTAAATATGCATTCTGTAGGGGATGGGTGGGGCAACGGGCAGGCAGAACAGCGCCTGTGGGAAAGTGCGTACCAACAGGGAATCCATCAATGGCTCTTTTGCAATTCCTGTGGTGTTCCGTTTCTTTCTTGTGGACGAAATCAGACAATGAAAAGCGTCATGTTTGGAGAACGTTCGCCTCTTAGAATTCGGCGAGAACGTGATCAAAAACACATGTTCAACAGTCATATACTATTGTTTTTATTATTCATCTATTTCATGCATTTCTATATTTTTACAGAAAATATTTAACAGTGCTTTATTTTTTACGAACTTGCAAACATTTGAATTGTATCCCGCTGGAGATTTTGACGACTGCCACGTGATCCAGATCAACCGACGAGAGCGTGCGGTGTATCTGGATAACTTATGGCTATGTGACAATTCCACTTATTAATTATAACTGCACTTGTTTTAAGCTATTATTTGTCGTTGTTTTTGTGGGGAAAGTATTTCTTCAAAAACCTATCAATGACTTCAGCGTTCCTATCCAAATGCCCTGCGCTAAAGGGAGTTTTTATTAGATACATATTCTATAAAATGGCATGCTTTATTTATCTTTTATCCGTGTAAGTTGGATATTTAAATATCATGGCCGTGCAGCGTGGCCGAGCGGTTAACACGGCAAACTCGCAATCCAGGTATCCTGAGTTCTATTCTCTGTGCGCTCGACTGCATTTGTAAATAACCAGTCGATTTGCCTCCTCGTTGCCTGGGATTCTTATTCTGTTTTACGTAAAGTGCATATGCGCCCCAATTTTTTTTATCATTAATATCGATTCTCCATCAAGTAAATAGTTGAACTGTAAAATATTTCTTGATTTGAGTGTTGCGTCTATGAGTTATGGAGGTTTCTATTTCCAATATGCTAATGATGTGAATTAAACTATTTGCTGATATAGACTAAATATTTGGTAAAATCACTGATATAAGCTCCAGATATGACATACCGTAGAATCCCGGTTATAAGCCCTCCCGGTTATAAGCCAAAACCAAAACCACGCAAAACCACCCTAAAACCCTTACGAAGTTGTATAAGCCCAGGGCTTATAATCGGGATTCTACGGTAGATATTTATAAAAGGTCATTTATATCTACCAGTACGTTTTTGTATAATAAATGATGCCTTGTTTGACGTCACGTCAGCTTAAGCTTAAATTAACGCACCGTGTATAAATAAGTGCTATTGTTATTATTACTCTTTATAGGCTTTATGCAATAATGCAGTTTTTATTTACATTGATGAGCAATAATCACATGAGAAAAATCAACCTTGTCAGATAAAGGGAAAAAAGAAAAATAAGCAAATATGTGAAATTTGAGTAGCTTTCATTGCTGCAGATTAATTCAGATTTCAATTTCGCTGAAATGGGAGAACTTTGTATTAAATCAGTCAGCCGTGGCCCTACCAGTCTCGCTTTCATGTTTTTTCCAAAAGTTTAAATGCGAATAACTCTGAAACAAATTGCTATAAAACTATAAACCAAGGGAATGCATTGCACTAGCTAGCGTCTAACACAAACTCACATCTTATTACCTGAGGAACCATGTATAACTGTTTCGTCCTTGTTATAAAACTATAAAACTGCATACTATAAACAACGTGTAACTGCTCTTTCAGGAGACACTGTCAATTGTTCTGCAAATGTTTAAATTCTGAATTTATGCAAATTAGGTTCTGTATCTAACAACAAGTCCTCCCTTGTGAAGCGCATTTTAATATATCCGTATAGAATTTGCGCTATATATGAAAACCATTTTTATACCTTTTTACACCTTCTTACAAGGGGCCATACCCTTCTGAATACTACCTCACTCTTTGGGCCGTAAAAGTTCTTCATGTATTAATTACTATTATTTAATCGTTATGTTAAATATTATTATATACTTATTATTATTATTTTTCAATTAACGTTTTAGTCTGTGCTGCGAGTAATTATGCAACAGATCCCGGCAACCATGAAACTACGTTTTTTTTTGGTTATGCCAGCTACTCGACAGGTTCATAAACCTATTTTTATTCAAATTACGGATTATTACGGATTATTTTATTTATTAAAAATCCATTTTACAATATACTCCCGTGGAATTATATACATCCTTTAAGCTTCTTATACCCAGAATCAGAGTATATTTTCCATCCCTATAACTTAAAATGTGGTCTACTAGCCTATCAAGAAAGAGATGTAGAACCAAGAGATCTGAAGACTTCATCCCCATTAGATATTAATAATATTGTAAATTGCTAATTATTGCTAGTTTTGACACTTACTATGTAACGCATTTTATATAATTATTGTACATTGTTTCTTTATATTATAACTGTAATAACACTTGTTAATTCAGTACCTACTGCAAGAGAGTGTAATAAACAGTGATTATTATTATTATTATTGTTGTTGTTGTTGTTGTTGTTGCTATTATTATTATTATTATAGAGTGTTACACTCCAACGATTTGTATATTTAATTTCGTTAAATGTTTGACATTGTTTGCCATCTAGGCATGGTGAATACATATGATTATAACATACTCAACAAAATATCTGATTGGTTAATGACGAGTGTATTTTAAGGTTATTGGGTGCACAGTCGCATGCTCTCAGCAAATATTTGCTCAGTATTATAAACAACAAATCGCATGAACTGCTCGATCGTGCTATACTTGATATATAGGCACTGAGTGATATTTTGAAAGTTCTCAAATTGCACTCGCCCAAAGGCTCGTGTAATTATTACAACTTTCAAAATATCACTCAGTGCCTATAAATCCCGCAAAGCACTCGCGTTCATGCGATTTCCTCTACTTATACTACTTGATTTTGATCGAGCTCGAATAGCCCCGCCTCGTCGCACAGTTCCCCAAACACGGCCTCATAAAATTGTTTGGTTTGTAGCAGCTCATGTATTTGTGCGTCTTTCTCTTGTAGTGTATGCAGCATGGCATCCTGAGCTCCAGACGGCGGGCTGACACTTGGTGGCGACGCTAACTGGTCTGAAAATATCACCTAACAGAGCAAAAATTGTGAGTATGGAGAGGATTGTCTAATCAAAGATGGCGGCTGTACAGTTGACCACAATCCCTTGCGAACCTAACAGTCAAAAATAATAATAATAATAATAATAATAACGTATTAGGAGCATCCTACAGAGTCTCGATGCTCTTACATATTATACCTAATAGAAATAAAAAAATAAAAAAAATAAAAAAGACACGTGCGTAGCGTGGTCCCTTAGCAACACATGAATTGCTATCGAAATACAATACACAATACAAAACAATGGAACGAAATAATACACAATACAGTAGAGCACAATACAATTTGGTAGTAATTCATGTCTGCCTACATGAAGGGAGAACCCGTACTTTAGACCAGTTCGCGGTCCCCCCCGGAACATTTTGAATGAGGTGGCAAAAGTGTTTGATTTTTATGGAAACGTGGAAATTCCTAAAGTTTCGAGCCCTGGCATCTTCTGCATATTTACCCAAACAACCTCAAATTTCCTTTGTGTCAAGATTGTGTACATTGTAACAAGTGTATGAAGTTTAAAGGTAATTACTTTCATACTGTTCATATGAGAAATTATCAAAATGTTACCTGACCTTTGTAATTTTAAAAGTTGTCATAATTATACAGCGTTTGTATAGAAAACTAACATTTATTTTATGTCTGGAAGAGCAACTCAATCTAGCTCTAATTTCCCCCATTTATTGGCACTTGTAATATTTCATTCTACTGAAACTTTGATATTCTTGTGTTGAATACTCACTAAATGTGAGATTCCAAACTCCAGGTGTTTTCCATATTTTCCAAATTTCCACATGTTTTCTTATATATCAAACACTTTTGTACCTCATTCAAAATGTCGGAAAAACCGCGAACTGGTCTATTCTCTTTAATGACCGTGTATCAGCAATAGCACTTGTACTGGCTTGTTATTAAGATAACATGTACAAATCCTCTGTTCTCTTTAGTGACAGTGTATTGGCAACACTGCACTTGTACTGGCTGTTTTTAAGATTTAAAACGTCTCAACCGCGATTTTATAACAGATTTAAAGTTTGTCGCGCGCAAAGGATTGTGGGTAAAAGTACCGACATCCTTTTCCGTACGGTGCATTGCGCATGTGCGCTGCTTTAACCCATTAGCATCAAGGCGACTACTTTCTGGTAACTTCATCGTACTCTCACGTTTCTACAAGATTAGCGCCGATAAACGTACGTACGTAGACACACCCACATCGTAAACGTAAAAACACCGTAAACGTAAACACACATTGAACGAAAATACCCCACCACCTTTACTATTATTTAGAGGAGAATTTAGTTTTTTAACGATCTCAAATATTTTACGAGCCTTACAGGATTGGTTTCCTATTACATTAGGTAGCTTACCTTTTTCGGTATTTGTTCTTGAATCCTTCTCATTCTCTCAGCCTAAGGAAGGTGATATGTAATAAGATTGCAAGTTAATAATTGTTTCATTCTAATGATTTCTATTATCGCACGTAGATTGATGGTTCCCCTAGTCCATTTCAAGAAACCACGCAATTAATTTCTAAAGAAAACAAGGACTACGGTGCAACTAACGTGGTGCAACTAACGGAGAATATCAAAAACTCTTTCCTTAGCTAATTTGGCATTTTGCCATTTGGCTTTTTACAAATACTTAATATACAGTATGAATCCTTAATCATAGTTCTTATAGCTCAGTTCACCTTTTTCTTATTCTAGTAGTAAGGTAACTCATTTTGTAACTATATTGTAATGTCATTGTTATAATGTAATCCAGTCCTATATAAACACATATCATCATGATTGTAGGCATATCGTAATTCACTTTTAAGTACGAAGATTATGTAATAAAACTTAATTTCTTGGTTTGATCAGTGAAAACCTCCTAAAGAGGTTTCTGTTTCCTCCCTTTCCCGTCTTTGGCATCCACTTTGATTATATTTCTTTTGTACACTCTCGTTGAAATCCAAGGCCATCGTTGCAGTCAATATTGAAAATAACTTTTTGTTCGAGTAACTACTGTAAGTTTGATACGTGCGTACCAAAACATCTAGTACATTAGTCAATACCTTCAATCTTTCCGTTTCAATAAAGGTTGTCTCCATGGCTTGTAGTCTCTCTGTCACGTGTTCAATCTCCATTTCCAGTCTTTCGTTTTCTGATGTGAGTGACAAGTTCTCTTGTTTCAGCATTCGTGTTGTGTTATCAAGACGGGGAGTGTGTTCCTGGTTAGGTAAAAGAGTATTGGGATGAGAATTGCTCAACCATTCTTTCCAATTATTATTTGTTTATTTTTAAGATGCCTTTCAGTGATTCATTTCATGATACAAGATTCTTAGAATTCTGAATGAAAGTTTGAAGATAGTACGAAAACATTTGCTTATGTTCAGCTGTTCCAGGCACGACAAATGAAGCGATGTTATTGTGGGTCAATTCAATCAAACGTGTACTTTGCAAGTGTGGCCATTGTTTCAAAGCTAGATTTTCTCAAAGTTCGGTTGTGAGATATGTATCTGGCGAAAAACGGGTTTTTCTCAGCTGTAACGCGCTATTTCCTACCGACCCGTATTTTGGTCGTAGGTGTGTCAATACTCTTGTTTGTAGAAACAAAATATACCTATTTTGTTCCTACCAACCAATATGGCCGCTACGCTTTTGTGACTTTATTCCCTTAGGAATGATTGCCATCCAAGGATAACCTTGTGTTCGCGAGTCCGGTGGAAATTACGTGCCATGCGTACAGTTTTATGCAAATGCAGGCGAAACAAGTCGACTACTCGTGACGTTTTCGCGTGCTATCGCATTCTCGCTTTGAGAGAGGTTTCCACTTTTCGGCTTTGCCGAACAAATATCCGATAAGAAAAGTAGTCGACTTGTACCAAATCTATTTCAAAGTCAGAAATGTAAAATACGCGTGGAAACGTTTCATCGAATTGGCCCCTGTTTTTTTTGCCTAGCTCGTCACTTAGTACCGAATCTCGAATTCGCTTTGTGGAATAAAGGAAGTAATTGGTTATTATTCCAAAACAGATGATAACTTACTAGATGTATAGGGCTCGTCGATCTGCTGATCTTCACCTCGATATTCTTATTGATTTGCCCCTTTTGAAGTCGTTCTTCAAGTCTCTTTCGGAGGTTTTCTTTTTCTTTGTTGAACGTAGTCTCCATGTCATCTTTCTCTTTCTCAAATTCTTCCTCGAGCCTTTTTCTCTCTCGCCTAAACTGCACCTTCATCTCCCATCTTTGATGCTTTAGTTCCTCATTCTCAGTCTGCAGCTCCTTCACTTCCTGTTCGAGCGGTTTCTTTTCACGTGCTAGCCGACTGTTCATTTCTTCCTCTAATTTTGACAGCATTTCCATTTTGTAGTTGGCGATACTTTTCTCAATAACATGGCGCTCGCTTGAGTACGATTCCTGGTTATATACTCGTTCTTGGATAATCTTTCTCTTCTCCTGAAGGTTTCCGACCTCTCTCCTAAGACCTTGCAGCGTCTCTTCAAACTTCCGCTTCTCGTCGCTTAATTTCACTTCATATTCAAACTCTAAACCTTTTCTTATTACCTTCACTTCATTTATTTGTTCCGACCCGGATTCCTCGCTCTCAGATGTGTTGTTGAATTTACTTTCTTCATCTTTAAACAACTCGTTTCTTAATCTTCCTTCTAGTTCTTTTCGCCTCATTTCAAATTTTAATTGATCTTCTTGAAAACCTGTTATCATCCCCTCGTACTTCTCTTTCACACTCGCCATCTCTTCTTCATGATCACGTCGCAGCTTTTCCAGCAAATCATGTCTACACCTGTCCATATATTCCTTAATTTCGTCTTTTTCCTTTTCGAATAAATCCTCCATTCCTTGTGTCTCTATTCGATGGTGTTGTCGCATCTCCTTCCTTTGATGTTTCAACTTAATGATTTCTTTAAGTAAGTTCTGTATTGTAGATTCCAACGTTTGTCGTTCGTGTTCGTTCTCTATAAATATATTCTGTTTTTCCCTTTCGAAGTCTTCAAGAAGCTGTAGTTTCTGTTGTTGATACTTTTCCTCTGCGTTATGCAAGTCTTGTTCAACGTCCTCAATTTCCTTTGAATGATTTTTGAGAACTTTGTTCAGTGTTTCTTGGAAGTCACTTTCGAGATCGATGTTTTTCTGAAGTTCTTCGCCGTAAATGTGTGTTTCGATGCGAGATTGCATCTCGGATTTTTCACTCCTGAACTTAATGTTCATCTCCGCTTTCTCAGTGATCATTTGATCCTCGAGCTTTGCTCTGAGCTCATCTATTAATTTTTGGTGTTCCTCCTCTTTCTTACGTAGCTCTTCGTCAAATGAATCTTGTAACCGTTTCTTCTCCTCATTGAATACAGCTTTCATCTCCTTTTTCTCACCTTCTGATTTCTCCTCTGCCTCTTCGACCTCCTTCTTTAGCTTCTTTTCCTTCTTCTCTAACTCATCAAATGCCTCTTCAGCTTCTTTCTTCATCTTTCTTTTCTCCCTCTCAAGATCTCTTTCAAAATCGTCCTGGAATCGGTCCTTTTCTCGCTTTAAGATGTCGTCGAAGTCATTTTTCAATCGCTCTGCAGAAGCTTTCTCGAGGTCCAGTTTGTTCTTTAAGATATCAATTTCGTGTTTTAGGGTACTTTCTACCTGGACATTTTCCTTTTCCAGAGATTTGATTTCTTCTTGATATTTTTGTATAGTTTCTTTAAGAACAGCTTCTGATTCGTCCAGTTGTTCTTTTAGCGATTCGTTCCTTAATTTCAGTCGTGCAATTACGCCATCTTCTAGAGTTTCCTTTGCGGCACCTTCCTTCTCGCTTCTTTTTCCTGTTAAGGCTTTCAGCTGTTCTTCTAAATCTTGAATCTTTTCCTCGAGGTCATCATTTGTTGAGAGTTGCTCTTGAAGCTTTACCTCGACTTCTCCTTTAGCGTGAAGAAGCTCTTTGATAGTAGCCAATTTGTCTTTTTCGTTCTCGTTAATCAAATGTTCCTTTTCCGTTTGAAAGCTCTCTTTAATCTCCTTTAGTTTTTGTTTAAAACCCTCAATTTGTTTTTCTAGTTCGTTATTTTTGTTGCTCATGTCCTCCAGAGCTTTCTCAAGTGTACCTATTTCTTTTTCCATATTTCGTATCTGTGATTGAAACTCATTATTGTTCTCGTCTAATGTCTTGTTTTTCTCTAACTCCTTTTCTAATGCTTCACGTAACCTTTTATTCTCTTGTTTTGTTTCGTATTCCTCTTTTATCTGTTCCTCAAGATCTCCTTTTTCTTCATCATCGCTCATCTTGCTCATTTTCAACCTAACAATATCATTCAAAAGGTCTTCGACGTCTTTCTGATATTTTGTTTTAAGTTCTTTTTCTTCCTGTAGTTCCTTTTCTAATTCTGCTACCTTCTCTTTCAATTTGCTAGAGTTTGCATCAAGGTCAAATGTCGCTTCTGTACCATAATGTCGTTCGATACTGATTTCGATGTCTTCCTCCATGTCAGCTTCTTCTAATTCTGTAGCCAATGATTCCCCCTTCTCTTTATCGAAATCTAGTGCCCCGTATTGCAAAAGCATATATTCATACTCGTTGACAATATCCTCCAGGGTCTTATCCTTCGAAGCCATCGTCCACAAAGCAAAAGGTCTCTTGTTTTCACGCTTTAAATCATCAACAGTATTGTTGTCAAGCTGCCTTACCTCGAATGTAAGGTCTTTACCAAATCGTTCACGTAGCATTTTTAGGTCATCGTCATGATTATTCAATACATCCTCTATGGTTGTTTGACCTCTAATTATCTCGTCTAACGTACTTGAACTCGCACCTTGGTCTTCCTCGTCTCCGTTTTCTTGCTCTTCCTTCGGTTTAAGAATTTCATTGGCAAGACCTTCCCCCAGTGTTCTGTACAACTTATCAAAGTCGCCTTGTAATGAACTTACTTCTTTTTCATCTGCGCCTTTTAGTTGTTCTTCATAACATCTTATGACATCTTCAAGAGATAAGTCTTCTGCTTCCATTTTCGTGATAGCTGCTGTTCTGTAATGTGTGTCTCCCTCGGCTTGTTCATCAATGTCTCCATCGTTTTGTTTTTCGATAACGTCGAGTATTTCCTTTGTCAGATCCTTACCCACTTTCTCAGTTAACATGTCAATGCGGTTATTCAGCATTCTATTAATGTCCTTTAGGTTTTCCATGCCTTCTTCATATTCAGATATAGTATCAAGTATTGACGTCCCGTCATCGCTCTGTCCTGTAACAGATTTCAAGACACTGTTTTCATGATCAAGCCTTCGGATTTTCTCTTCATAGTCTTCTACTACATCTGCAAGTGTCTTATTTTCTTCATCCATTATCCTCACTGCCTCGACCTTGGGATGTTGGACTTGCCGATTACCTTCAGATTCCTGTGGTCCAATCAAGGTGTTTACGAGATCTTCTCTTACTTTTCTTGACAACTGCTCAAAATTGTAAGCTAAGTCCTCTATCTCGCTTTCAAGTTCTTTCATCTTATCGCCATAATCCTGTTCAATTTCCTCGTTTCTCGTCTTTAAGTGATCGACCTTCTCTTCATAATCTTGTTCAAGATGTTTGTTGGATTTCTCAAGTGTTTTAATTTTGTCTTCGTATTCTGAAATCAAGTCTGAAATAGAGTCCCCGTCTTTTGAATCTTGCCCCGTAGCTTTTCTAAATGCATTATTCTCTCTTTCTAGCTTTTCTAGCCCTTCTTCGTATTCGCTCAAAACATCCTCTAATGTTTTATCCTCATTTTCCATTCTTACCAAAGCAGCAAATGTAGGTTCGATAGTATCATGTTTTGATTCAACTTCGATGTCCTGTTTTGTTTCAGTACTTTTGTCTGCGTCAACTTCGTCGCTTACGAACGCTTCGTTTCCCATAGACGTCTCCTTTTCGTGGTACATCCGTAGTCCGCTTAAAAGTCGCCGACCAATTTTCATCTCAAGGAGGTCTATGTCAGATTTCAGTTGTGCATTTTCCTCTTGCTGCCGTATTAGTGTTTCAAGCTGGTGTTCATAGTTTTCTACCACCTCTTCTAATGTGAGGTTGTTTATCTTCATAATGCTTGGCGCTTCCAAACTGGAGCAAACTTGTTCGTCAGCGATATCATCTTCACTTTCACGTTCTTTGTACATGCCTGCTTCAACTGTCGTTTCTTTATTAGCGTTGTCAATTGTGATCGTCTTTGGTTTTCCTTCAGTGGAAATGTCTTCCTTACCTCCACTGATGAAATCACCTTTCACTGTTTCAGCTTCTTCACCTCTTTCAGTTTTCAACCCCTCACGTTCTGAAACCAATAATTGATTAGAAAGTCCCTCTCCAATTTGGCTAATCAAATCCTCAAGTTTTGTTTGCAATTCTCTGTTCTTTTTCTGAAGTAGATCATTTTTTCGTCCATACTCCGAGAGAGCCTCTAGCTCTCGTTCGTAAGTGTTCAATACATCTCCCAAAGTTTTCCCGTCCTCTTTCATTATCTCCGGGGCTTTGAATACTGTTAGAAGTGATAACCTCTTTTCATTAACATTTTCAATCTTATCGCTGGTACCAGACCAATCTGTTTCATTGTCACCAGCCTCTTCAGTTGGGAAACCGTCGTGTGTAAAACCCAGGATGCATCTTGAAAGATCCTCCCCGAGTCTGTCCCTAAATGCAGAATTCTGTTGCCTTAGTTCTTCTAGTTCTTTTTCATAAATTGCTATGACCTCACTCATCTTTTCATTGTCATAGGATACCGTTTTTTTGTCAAGCTCATCTTCGTAATTTGATATCACGTCCTCGAGTGTAGTTCCTTTGTCATTCATTGTTTCTAATGCTCTGAGAGACTTATCTTGCATATCCTCTTTAAATGTCTTCCCTTCTTGGTCATCCTCCTTCTGTGTTTTGAAATTCGTGTCTTTCTGAGTCCCCGTCGTTTCACTTTCCTTCTCCATCGTATCTCCTCCCTCTTTGCTGCCGTAATCAAGGTCATCCACTGTATCCAACTCTCGTTCTGTATCTTCTAATTGCTTGGCTGCCTTGTCTTTTTGTTTTTCGAAATTCGTATCTTTCTGAACTGTCACTTGCATGTCATCATCCCCTTCTACACCAATCCCTGTCATTGGCCTTTCCATCTTTTCTATTTCTGCTCTGCTGTCGTCATCTGGTTCATCAATTGTACTCGATTTTCTTTCAAAGTCTTGACCGTTTGGATCTGTTTGCATTTGTATAATGCCCGCAAATATCGTTGGCCCCAGTCGCTCTTCCAGGATGTTCAACTTTGTTTCATAGTCTGCAAGAATATTCTCGACACTTACGCTATGGTTATCCAAGTATTGAAAAGCCTCAAGACATAAGGAATCCTTAATTTCCTCTTCATATTGATGGTGGCCTGGTTCGTGTATTTCTTCCATGTCGGTTCGCTCCTGGCGTTCTTGGCCACTACCAGTAACTAGTACATCTTCGCCATCCTTGTTCGGGTCATCAAAATAGTCTGCTTCAGTTTTAGCTTTCTGGACGTCAGTCCCAATTGCAGTAATTGTTTTAAGCGAGTCTTTCAATTTAGATGTTGGTGGTTTCATTTCCCAATCTTGATCGTCAATGGTTTTTTCCTCTTCTGTATTGTCGTCTTTCATCGCTTCCTTTTGTTTCCTAGTTGCGTCTGCATCCAAAATCACTTTAGTTAAATTTGGACCAAGTTTCGATTTAAGAACACCAAGTTCTCTTTCATAATTTTGAATGACGTCTTCTAGGGTTACATTTTCTTGTTCCATTAGTACGGGAATCAGTAGAAGTTGAACGAAAACAGGTGCTTCGTCAATCATCTCTATCTCTTCTTTTGATTTTTCTCCTTCTTGTTCTTTTGCTCCTTGACTTTCGATCTTTTGTTGTTTATTATCCACTTCTGAAAGTTTAGCTACGTCTATTTCTTGATTACGTTTGACGGCGCCTTCTTCAGATTCTGCCTTGGCTTTTTCCTGTTGTGTAATGTCTTTCATCGCTTCCTTTTCTTTCCTAGTCGCGTCTGCATCCAAAATCACTTCAGTTAAATGTGGACCAAGTTTCGATTTAAGAACGCCAAGTTCTCTTTCATAATTTTGAATGACATCTTCTAGGGTTACATTTTCTTGATCCATTAGTACGGGAGTCAGTAGAAGTTGGACGAAATCAGGTGCTTCGTCAATCATCTCTATCTCTTCTTTTGATTTTTCTCCTTCTTGTTCTTTTGCTCCTTGACTTTCGATCTCTTGCTGTTTATTATCTACGTCTATTTCTTGATTACTTTTGACGGCGACTTCTTCAGATTCTGCCTTGGATTTTTCCTGTTGTGTAATGTCTTTCATCGCTTCCTTTTCTTTCCTAGTCGCGTCTGCATCCAAAATCACTTTAGTTAAATGTGGACCAAGTTTCGATTTAAGAACGCCAAGTTCTCTTTCATAATTTTGAATAACATCTTCTAGGGTTACATTTTCTTGTTCCATTAGTACGGGAGTCAGTAGAAGTTGAACGAAAACAGGTGCTTCGTCAATCATCTCTATCTCTTCTTTTGATTTTTCTCCTTCTTGTTCTTTTGCTCCTTGACTTTCGATCTCTTGTTGTTTATTATCCACTTCTGAAAGTTTAGCTACGTCTATTTCTTGATTACGTTTGACGGCGCCTTCTTCAGATTCTGCCTTGGCTTTTTCCTGTTGTGTAATGTCTTTCATCGCTTCCTTTTCTTTCCTAGTCGCGTCTGCATCCAAAATCACTTCAGTTAAATGTGGACCAAGTTTCGATTTAAGAACGCCAAGTTCTCTTTCATAATTTTGAATGACATCTTCTAGGGTTACATTTTCTTGATCCATTAGTACGGGAGTCAGTAGAAGTTGGACGAAATCAGGTGCTTCGTCAATCATCTCTATCTCTTCTTTTGATTTTTCTCCTTCTTGTTCTTTTGCTCCTTGACTTTCGATCTCTTGTTGTTTATTATCTACGTCTATTTCTTGATTACTTTTGACGGCGACTTCTTCAGATTCTGCCTTGGATTTTTCCTGTTGTGTAATGTCTTTCATCGCTTCCTTTTCTTTCCTAGTCGCGTCTGCATCCAAAATCACTTTAGTTAAATGTGGACCAAGTTTCGATTTAAGAACGCCAAGTTCTCTTTCATAATTTTGAATGACATCTTCTAGGGTTACATTTTCTTGATCCATTAGTACGGGAGTCAGTAGAAGTTGAACGAAATCAGGTGCTTCGTCAATCATCTCTATCTCTTCTTTTGATTTTTCTCCTTCTTGTTCTTTTGCTCCTTGACTTTCGATCTCTTGTTGTTTATTATCCACTTCTAAAAGTTTAGCTATGTCTATTTCTTGATTACTTTTGATGGCGCCCTCTTCAGATTCTGCCTTGGCTTTTTCCTGTTGTGTAATGTCTTTCATCGCTTCCTTTTCTTTCCTACTCGCGTCTGCATCCAAAATCACTTCAGTTAAATGTGGACCAAGTTTCGATTTAAGAACGCCAAGTTCTCTTTCATAATTTTGAATGACATCTTCTAGGGTTACATTTTCTTGATCCATTAGTACGGGAGTCAGTAGAAGTTGAACGAAATCAGGTGCTTCGTCAATCATCTCTATCTCTTCTTTTGATTTTTCTCCTTCTTGTTCTTTTGCTCCTTGACTTTCGATCTCTTGTTGTTTATTATCTACGTCTATTTCTTGATTACTTTTGATGGCGCCTTCTTCAGATTCTGCCTTGGCTTTTTCCTGTTGTGTAATGTCTTTCATCGCTTCCTTTTCTTTCCTAGTCGCGTCTGCATCCAAAATCACTTTAGTTAAATTTGGACCAAGTTTCGATTTAAGAACGCCAAGTTCTCTTTCATAATTTTGAATGACATCTTCTAGGGTTACATTTTCTTGTTCCATTAGTACGGGAGTCAGTAGAAGTTGAACGAAAACAGGTGCTTCGTCAATCATCTCTATCTCTTCTTTTGATTTTTCTCCTTCTTGTTCTTTTGCTCCTTGACTTTCGATCTCTTGTTGTTTATTATCCACTTCTGAAAGTTTAGCTACGTCTATTTCTTGATTACGTTTGACGGCGCCTTCTTCAGATTCTGCCTTGGATTTTTCCTGTTGTGTAATGTCTTTCATCGCTTCCTTTTCTTTCCTACTCGCGTCTGCATCCAAAATCACTTTAGTTAAATTTGGACCAAGTTTCGATTTAAGAACGCCAAGTTCTCTTTCATAATTTTGAATGACATCTTCTAGGGTTACATTTTCTTGATCCATTAGCACGGGAGTCAGCAGAAGTTGAACAAAATCAGGTGCTTCGTCGATCATATCTATCTCTTCTTTTAATTTTTCTCCTTCTTCTTTTGATCCTTGACTTTCGATCTCTTGTTGGTTTTGATCTTCTTCTGAAAGTCTAGCTACATCTATTTCTTGATTACTTTTGTCAGCGCCTTTTTCGGATTCTGCCTTAGTGGCGCTTCTTGTGACATCATCCATACCATCACGTACTTTCTCTTGTAGTTCTCCCTTGTTAGGAAGAGCCTCTCGTTCCTTTCGTTTTCCTGCTTCCAAAAGGGCGTTTGCCAGATTTGGGCCTAGACTCGAGTTAAAGATGGCCAGATCATTTTCATAACCCTTTATGATATCCTCAAGGGTTGCGTTTTGTTGAGCCATGAGGGCTGGAGCTGACAATACCTCTTGAGATACCAATGTAGGCATTTCGTCACCCTTCATTTCCTTCAAGTTATCGAGGCCGGAAATATTTTGACTTTCAATGATATTGTCATCAGTATGCTTTACATCTTCCTCTCGTATTTGCTCTTGACCAATTTCTAAACGTTCAATCACGCTTACTTTTACACGTGCAGTGTCATCGTCATCTTGTCTCTTGTCCTCTCTTGTCAGTTCTTGATCTCTTACTTCCTCTTCACCCTCGTCGTATTTATATTCGACTTTTGACTTGCTTTTGTCTTCTTGTAATAAGGCCTTTGATAATCCAGGACCGAGCTTCGACTTGAAAACATCAAGTTCTTTTTCGTACGTTTTAATTACATCTTCAAGAGTTGAATTCTGTTGCACCATAAGCGAAGGTGCGACTAAACTATATGGCTCTTTTTCTTGATGGCTCTTCGCGTGATCTTCAAATTCTTGGCCATCTTCACGACGTCCAACCATGGCTTTTGCTGCAGGAAGTATTATTTCTTGTGCTCTTTCGACATCTTCATATGTACCTGCTACAGGACCTTTACTCTCCGCATCTCTTGTCAGTTCTTGTTCTCTTACTTCCTCTTCACCATCGTCGTATTTATATTCGACTTTTGACTTGCTTTTGTATTCTTGTAATAAGGCCTTTGATAATCCAGGACCGAGCTTCGACTTGAAAACATCAAGTTCTTTTTCATAAGTTTCAATTACATCTTCAAGAGTTGAATTATGTTGCACCATAAGCGAAGGTGCGACTAAACTGTGTGGCTCTTCTTCTTGGTGGCTCTTTACGTGATCTCCAACTTTTTGGCCATCTTCACGACGTCCAACCATGGCTTTTGCTGCAGGAGGTATTATTTCTTGTGCTCTTTCGACATCTTCATAGGTACCTGCTACAGGACCTTTACTTTCCGCTACTGAATCGAACTGCGATGTTTCATCTGTATCTTTAGCTTTAGGTAATTGCTCCCGTCGTTGTTCCTTTTCTTTTTCATCCATAGAAATTTGGCGCTCACCCTTTGTTCGGTTCTGCACATCATCCGCTGCAGTTTCACTTGTCCGACTGTCTTTCTCTGGCTCATCTTCTCTCGTTTTCCCCGTTTGCCCAAATAAAGACACGGCAGTTTGGTTCTCAAGTAATTTTGAGTTTGGGTCTTTTGTCTTGCCCTCATCTAACATGTTTCTATCCACTGTGTTTAAAATAGCCTGAATCAAGTTAGGGCCAAGTCTTGAATTCAGAATTCTGATATCATTCTCGTAGGCTTCAATGACTTCTTCAAGAGTTGAGTTTTGTTGCGCCATTAGTCTTGGAGCAGCTAACCTTTCATGTCCTCTATCTTTA
Organism: Actinernus sp. WN-2022; assembly: GCA_030867875.1. Taxonomy (NCBI): domain Eukaryota; kingdom Metazoa; phylum Cnidaria; class Anthozoa; order Actiniaria; family Actinernidae; genus Actinernus; species Actinernus sp. WN-2022. The sequence continues at coordinate 71,811,771 of JAOWCC010000936.1, forward strand.
ACTGGTGTTTTACAATAATAATCCTGATCAGTATCAATGTCAGTAGGGTGCTTTTCCTGTTTGCGCTCAAGTATGTCAACATTTTCATATCCATCGTTCTCCTGGTAATGACTTTCTTGATAGTCTGGGTCTTTAATTACCTCTTGACCATCTTCAAGGCTCACAGCCATGATTATCTTTGCCTTGGTATCATCCTTTCTGTCAATCTTCATGACAAATGGTCCGGCCATCTTAGAATCGGATGCCGTCTTTTGAAGATTTTCATATAATGGCTGCCCAACATGATTTAATTCTTCTTTATCTTCCTCTTCTGTTCTCCATTTCGGCTCAGCCACTTTTTCATCTTCTTCTAACAAGACCTTGGATAAGTTAGGACCAAGTTTAGATTTCAGAACACCAAGTTCTCTTTCATAGTTATTGATTATATCCTCCAGTGTTATATTTTGCTGGAGCATAAAACCTGGAGCCGTCAATGGCTCTTCTACAAAAACAGGATAAGCTGGGTCTTCCTTCTTTCCATATTTGAATTCTTTAGTTTCCTTTTCTTCAATTTTCTCCGTTTTGTAATCGATAGCTTGATGTTCTTGTTCTATTGCCTCTTGTAGTGTTACCGTGCCTCTCTCTGTTTTAATCTCTGGCTTAGCAATCAGATCAGTTTGATCGTTTTCGTAGATTTTTCCTTCCTGTTCTCCTTTCTTACTTTGAAGAACGCTAATTCCTGTTTCATCCAATGATTGTTTCTCACCTACGGCTGCGCCCTCTTCTGTTAGCTCATCCATTTTCCTCACATTTCTACCAGCTGCTAAAATATCATGTGCCAAATGTGGTCCTAGGCTTGATATTAGAATATCGAGATCGCTTTCATAGCCTTTAATAACGTCTTCAAGAGTTTCATTTTGCATAGCCATAATCAATGGAGCTGTGAGGGGTGGACGCTCTGACTTTAGTAAATAAGCCGCGTTCACATCTAAAGATTCGGGGGCTTGTTCCTCGACTTCCTTTCTTGCATCTTTTTCTTTTTGTTGGTATTCCTTATCATCTGTTTCTGAAGCATCTTTAATTGTTTCTTCCTTTTCTGTTTGAGGAGCGGACACTTTAGAATCATCTTTAAATACATCTTTTCTGTCTTTTTGGCTCCCGGGTTCCTTTTCTGTTAGATATTTAGTTGGTTTTTCAAGTTTAGAAAGTGGTTGACTTCGTTTTAGGTGAACAATGAAGTCACTTTCTGATTCTTTAAATTGTACGTTTGTCTCTTCATCAGTCCAGCTTTCTTTGCCGCTCTCCGAAAGAGAAGGTCGAGAGCCTGTACTGCAAGTCGATCGGACAGGAATTTCATAAACTTCTGAATCTCTGCTATCTTCTTCTAAAAGCGCGGCTAACAAATGTGGACCAAGTTTGACACATAGTACATCAAGGTCTCTCTCGTATTTCGTTATTACAGCTTCAAGGCTGACATCGTGTTCTTCCATTAGAGTTGGAGCTTTTAAGGCCACATGCCTTCCAAGACCTTTCTCACTATCGACCGATTTTTCTTCAATTTCCTTGTCTCTTTCTTCTTCTTCCCAACGTTTTGCGCTTTCCTCTTTTTTAAGTTCATTTTCCTCTTCCTTTCCTTTCTCGCTATCAACTACTTTTTCTTCTATTGCCTTGCCTTTCTCTTCTACCGCTTGACGTTTTGCTATTTTTCCTTTTTCGCTTTCTTTTACCTCTTCCTTTCTTTTTAACCTTAATTCTTTTGAGCCTTGACTGTCTTCTGACGAATAACCGAGGCTAACATCTTTTAGCTCCTCGTCTTCCAATTCTCGGCTTACCGAAGCTGGTGTCTCTAACTCGATAACTGGGAAAGATGTCATAGTTTCATCTGCTCCATATCTCGAAGTTTCCTCTTTGCCAAGCAGAGCTTGCATTAATACAGGACCAAGTTTGGTCATAAGAAGATCAATATCGTTTTCATAGCCTTCAATGACATCTTCAAGAGTGGTGTGCTTTCTGGCCATGAGATCTGCGGCCCTTAATGGCTTATAATATGCAAGGGAACGTTTTGTTGCATCATCTTCGTATGTTGCCGCTAACGTTTCATCTTCAATTCGTTTTTGTTTGTCTTTAGGATATTCTTTTAACTCTTTTACATTTTGATCTTCCATTTTGTCTTCAAAGCCACTTGCAGTAGTAGGGAAAATATGTTCGTCTTCCTGGATTTCTTTTTTAATTTTAGCATCTGTTTTGTCGGTTTCCATCTCTTCTAGTTCTAATGGTATTGGGATTTTTGAAACATGTTCCTCTTGTCTAGTTATAGCATGGCCTCTATCTTTACTTTTGCTAGCTTCGTTGTCATCTGATACGTCTGTATCACGTAAGTCTCTATCGTCCTTTTCTGTTTCCAGTAGAGTTTTTGTCAGGTTTTGACCAAGCTTAGACTTAAGAATATCAAGCTCTTTTTCGTAAGTATCAATAACATCTTCAAGCGTGGCATTTTCTTTAGCCATAAGCACGATAGCTGGTAATAATCTTTGTCCCTCGCTTTGTGGTTTTGATTCGTATCCTTGACTTTCTTGACTAAATTCGTAAGCGTCATCCTTTCTCTTAAGTGGCTTTTGAATTTGAAATCTGTCTTGCTTTGTCCTACTTTCTTGTTCTCGATCTACATTTTCGGCTTTGATTTCGTCTCCACGTTTTTCTTTTTCTTGCTTTCTGACTGGAATACGAGATTTAATTTTCCTTTGATCTTCAGGTATCGTTTCTTTTTCTGCTTTCTTGATTTTTACAGGTATTCTAGATTTTAAAGTAGAAGAGTTTCGTTCGTCAGATAATTCCTCGTCGCTTTCTCCCCCCGTTCGTTTGAGATTTTCTTCGGAAACTTCATCTTCTTCATATCCGTTGACTTCAAGCAAAGCTTTGGATAAATTTGGGCCTAAGTTTGATTTATAGCTGCCCAAATCTTTTTCGTAATCTGCGATTACAGCCGCAAGAGTTTTGTTTTGCTGTGCCATTAATACAGGGGCTTTAAGTAGCTGCTCCTTTGAATGAACTGGCTGCAGCATACCTTCTTCATCCTCCTTGAACTCAATAAACGTTTCCTCCTCCTTGTCGGATTTTAATATATCATTTTCTTTGTTTTCATCTTGTTTTGGTGATGCAGGTGTAAGAGTCCCTCCAACTGGTGTTACCGTTTCTTTCTCGCTCTTGACAGTTTTATATGACATGCATGTCTTGTCATCTTTATCGTGGAAGGCCTCTGCCTCCATGTATGTTTCTCTTTGCGATGGATCAGGAGCATCTCCACTGGGGTCTTCAAACTTTAATTGTTCATGTTCGACCTTGTTTATGCCTTGCGCGGTATCTCTTACTGTATCGTCATCAATGCGCGATTCCTTTCTCTCCATTTCTTGACCTTTATCTCCAAAACCGATCAGTGCATTTACCAAATCTACTCCAAGCTTACCCTTAAGAAGATCATTTTCATTACCAAGGTAGTCGAGATCTTTCTCATACGCTGCTATAACAGTCTCAAGGTTGTAATTGTTTTTCGTCATAATTTCAGGGGCTCGTAGAAATTTGGATGACGGTCTATCCTCGCTCGTGTCTATTTCTTTAGTCTTTAATATCGAGTTTGCAAGGTTCTTTCCAAGTATCTCCTCAGTTCTTTCCAAGGCGTCGTTCTGTTCCTCAAGAATCTCCTCGATTGTCTTTTCTCCCTTATTAACCTCATTGATAAAATCGTTGTCGTCATCGCTTGCTCCATGTTCTAGAGTGAGAAGCTTCTCTATCAGATCATCTCCAACTTTATCTTTAAGAGTGTCAATATCCTTACCCAATTCTTCATTAAATTCTCTCACCCTACCATTTTCGTTGTGTAATTCCTGTAGTATGTCCGTTAGAGTTTCTCTTCCATCGCCTAAACTATCCAGAACACCTCTAGATACTCCACAAATAGATTGCTGTGATGATAGGGCGTTCGCTAATTCCTCCCCAAGTGCGTCTGTCAAACGATTTACCAAAGTTTCAAACGCTTTTCTTTGTTTGCCGGATAGCTCTCTTAGCATTTCATTTTCCTCTGCTAATTTAATCAACGTCTTGTCATCTACAACCATTCTATCCAAGACGCGCTTATAGTAGCTTTGCTCATCATCGTTGGGTTTTTCTTCAGTTCTCTCTTCAGCTAGTTTACTGAAAACGTTTTCTCCTAGAATCTGTGCCAACAAGTCCCCTCGCTTCGCTTCCAGATGATCCTTTTCCTCACACAATTCCCTGTATGTCTCTTGTATCTCGTCGTCTTCCAAATCCACCTCCAGTTTCCTCTTTTGCTCCTGTATCTCTTGAAGCTTTTTCTCTAAGTCACGTCTCTTTGCTTTAAGGGCATTTATTTCGTCAGAACTAAGCCTTTCTTGTGAAGCGCCATCACATGTGTCTAGCTTTGAGTCAATCTCCAGCAGATAGTCTCGTAAAGCTTTCTTTGTTTTCAGCATGTTTTCTAACTCTAGGAGCTCAGGTGGTAGGTACCCTGTCTCGAAATCTGCCTGCATTGCCTCGAGTTCATTTTCGACAAATTCCATTTCTTCTCGACTTTCCTCCAGTTCATCTTCTAAACTTGAAATGTCATGCTTTAATTGGGATTCCTCTTTGACAGTTTCTTCTTTGTAAATTTCTCTCTCTTTTTCAGCTTCTTCAAGGCTCTCCTGGGTTTTGTGGGTGGCTTCGTCTATAGCGTTGTCCAAATCCGTTGCACTCAGTTTGTTGCTGTGCACTTTTTCAGTAAGGTTGATTAATTGATTTTTATTATCATCAATCATCGCCTCAAGCTTTACAATGCTCTGAGACTTGCGTTTGATCCGTTTTTCGATTTCTTCAAGCTCTTTACGTAAATTTGATATTTCGTCGTCTTCCTCTCCATATTCTTGCAAGCGTTCCTCGAGTCGTTTCTTTTCATCCAGAAGTCTTATCAACTCTGCCATATTTTCTATGCTTTTCTCAAGTTGAAGTTTCTTTTCAATTATAGATCTGAGTTCTCCTAGTTCCGACGTCGAAGACTTGTCATCTTCTGCAGACAGAAGTGAATTTATCATTTCTTCCTTATCATCAAGTTGTACAATGATATCTTGCTTCTCCGCGAGCAAAGATTTGATTTCATCCAGTTTTGGCACGTTTTGGGTATCGGCAATATCTAGAGCTGCTAGTTTATCGTCAAGTATTTCTACTTCAGATATCACATCACATAGCTCGTCCTCTTCGTTGTTTGGGTCCCTTCCTTGTTTCCTGATCTTTTGAATTTTAAGTGCTATGCCTTGCATCTTCTTTTCCATCTCTGTTTTAACGTCTCGTGTCTTTTTCTTTTCTTCACTCTGGCTAACTCCATCGACATCGTCTGCATGTTTTTCATTCTTTAATTCAAGAATATCTATGACATTTTTTGGAATTTTAGAAAGGTATCCACCATTATTTGAAATATTTGATTTGACAGCTTCCTTTGCCTTTTCCAGTGATGTAGCAAGACTTTTAAACTCTTCTCTTTTTCTTAAATTATCTTCCAACAGGCTTTTCAACGCGCTGGCGGCTCGTACTGACTCATCCTCAATTCTATCCTGAATACGTCCGACTTCATCATCTATCTCAACTTTGCGTTCGATACTTCTCTCCAATTCGGTCGGGTCTGCAGTGGCGTTGCCATTTGAGTCAATATTGTTCACTATTTGAGCAGTAATATATTTTAGCTCTTGTAGGAGCTGGTCTTTATTGTCCAAAAGATTTCGAATTGATGACTCTATTCCTTCCTTTAGTTTCCCTGTCCTTTGAAATGCCACAGCTTCAACAAAGTACATTTCCTCCTTCCTGATTTCGTTGTCTAAATGTTGCAACGAACTCTCGACATCATCCTTGAAATATGCCAATTTAAATGCTTCCTTTGCTTCTTCGGGCATATCTTCGATCTCTTCAGGACTCAGTTCATTGGCTTGTAACAGGGATTCGATGTCCAACAACCTTTCTTCTGTCTTTGCCTTGTCCTCCAAAAGCTCTTTTAGTTCCAAACCAAAGCTAACCCCTTTCTGTTCAATATCGGATTCTTTTTGGGCTATCTGTACATTCAGATCATCTTTTTCTTTCTCCAACTCGTGTATGCCGATAAAAAGAACATCTGTTTCCGAATGTTCTTCATTTTGTAATTGCACAGGAATACGCTTACTTAAACCTTTTATCTTGTTTTGAATTTGAATAAGCCGTTCCTTAATTTCATCATTGCTTTTTTCTGATGATGACAATACGCTGTAAGTAGGCTCTATAGATAAGCTGGCTTGAGTTTCTTCGCGTGAACGATGTTCCGAAGATAGCGGTTCTTCTTTCTTCTCACTTTCGTTTTTCTCAGCCTCAGCGAGGGCCTCTTCAAGTCTTTTTTTCTTTCTTAGGAACGGTTCTAATCTTTTGGTTTGATCAATTAACATTCTGTTGTACCTGTCAATATCTTTTTCACCCTTGTGAATCTTATTCTCCAGTTTTTGGGACTCTTTATCTATCTTCTGTCTTGCTTTTACTAGATTTGCAGTAGGTGGCGAAAAAATGGAATCATCAAGAGATAAGTACTTTGGCTGATCACTTATCTGTTTCTGTTCCTTATCAAACTCTTGTTCCTCATCGCGTGGTTCTGTAGACACAAGTTCTTGTCCTAGTTTATCATTATCGTCTTGTGGTTGAGTACTTGTGTCTGCTGCCTGTGATTGAAGTAACCCCTTGAGTGCCATTTGCTGCATCTGAAGGGCTTCAACTGCTTTGTCTAGCCGTTCTTTTTCTTTTGATGCGGCGTGTATATCATCAAGGTTTTTCCTCTTTTTGCCTAACTGTCTGGCTTGCTCAGCCACAAGCTCTTCTAACTCATCCTTTTTTGTCATCAAGTCTTGCAAACGATTGTCTCCGCTGGAAATTTTATCCTTCTGTGCTTCAATGTCTACGTTGACTTCTTCCCGTTTCTTACAGACTTCACCTCTTTCCTTTACAAGGTGTTGTATGAGATCCTTTTCTTCTTCTGTCTTTAAAATTATTTCCACCTCTTCAAATGCCTTTAAACTGTCCAATTCTACTTCGTTGAGATTCCTTTCTTCCTCTTTTACTTTCGAATCACTCATGTCTTTCAATGTATTTATTCTTTCTGTTAAATCCTGAATTTCATTTGACAAATCATCTTTTTCTTGTTGTAGTTCAGCTATTCGATTCTCGTCAACGTCGTTCTGTCCATCCTCTTCCTTGCCTTTTTTCAGTGAATCCTGTTTTAGTTCTGGAATCTCATCAACGAACCATTTGCCCACTAATGCCCGTAAAATGTTAAATTTATTATTAAGCCGTTTGTTTTCTTCAGCGAGGTTATTGACGTCAACTACGTCGTCATCTGTTTCCTTTTTCCCTTCCTTCTGTGAAGCTTCTCCTTGTAACAGGCCATCTTTATGGTCACCATCTTTGTGCGGATATAATTTACTTTGTGGCACAGCTTCGCTCTTGTCTTCACTAAGATCATCTTGTATCTCCTTTTCATATTTATCAGGTTCTTTCACAGTCTTTGGCTTATCTATAATGTCCCTCCTTTGTCTCGACAACACAGACGAACTCACTTTTGGATGCTCTATCCGGTCTTCGCTGTGTTCTTTTCCCTCACTATCTTCTTCGTCTGCTTCGCGCATACCATCAGTGACATCTTCGTCTTGGCCCTTCTTTCGGGGTTCACGCTGCTCTACCTTCTCTGATGCATCTTCCTTCTCTGGTAGCTCGTCTTTGCTTAGATCTTCGTCGCCACCCTTCATATTTTCTCTTCCAAATTCCTTTTCTGCTGCACTTCTTTCTGGCTCATCATATTTAGTTTCCTGTGGTTTGTCTTTAGACTTGACCTTTTGCTGCTGCGTCCCGTCATGCACGTTGTTTTTATCGTGAGGATGCTCTGTTGGGTCTTCGCTGTGTTCTTTTCCCTCATTATCTTCTTCGTCTGCTTCGCGCATACCATCAGTGACATCTTCGTCTTGGCCCTTCTTTCGGGGTTCACGCTGCTCTACCTTCTCTGATGCATCTTCCTTCTCTGGTAGCTCGTCTTTGCTTAGATCTTCGTCGCCACCCTTCATACTTTCTCTTTCAAATTTCTTTTCTGCTGCACTTCTTTCTGGCTCATCATATTTAGTTTCCTGTGGTTTGTCTTTAGACTTGACCTTTTGCTGCTGCGTCCCGTCATGTACGTTGTTTTTATCGTGAGTCCCTATTGACTTTTTATCCACGTCAGGAGGAACTTCATAGGTATCAGGTAATGGTTGTTCCTGTATCTTTCTCTTTTTATCTCTATCGTCTGCCGATCTCCCTGCTTTATCATGCTCTTTCTTTTCCTCTGGGCTAGTCATTACAACAGGTGCTTTCGTTGCACTTGCCCTCTTATACTCCTGCTCGTCGCCTACCTTTTCAGCATCGCCGTCTTGATCTTCCTTGATCTCCACTTCATGCTGGTCTCCGTCATCATGCTCTTTTTGTTTTTCCGGCATATAACTTTGCTGTCCCAGCTGGCTAAGTGCAGTCAACGCTATGGGTGCCTCCGTTACAGGTGCCCTCTTATAAACCTGCTCGTCGCCTTTCTTTTCAGCATCACCGTCTTGAACTTCCTTACCTTTCTCTTCGTGGTGGAATCCGTCATCGTGCTCTTTTTGTTTCTCCGGCATATAACTTTGTTGTCCCAGCTGGCTAAGTGAAGTTAACGCTATGGGTGCCTCCGTTACAGGTGCCCTATCAACATCTTGCTTGTCCCCTTCGTTTTTAGTGTCCGTTCCGAGATCCTTCGTGTCCTCCTTTTCGCCAGCCCCATATCTATCTGTGTCATCGACATCATCTACCGGAACTCTCACTTCATCAAATATGCGTGGTGATGCTTTGCCTTTCGCTGGTTTTACAGATATATTTAAAGACGAAACATGAGGCCTATCATCATGTTTATCTACCTCTTGATCAGGCTTTTCCTTGTTGCTTTCTTCTCTGTAGTGTTTCAGTACGTCGTCTGTCTGCATAAATGCCTCTTTCACAGGAACTCCCTTCTTTTCTGTTTGTTGTGGCGTCGGTATTTCGTTAGTATCTGTTATTTCTCCAGCATCTTCTTCCATCTTTTCCCCCTCGTCTTTGAAATATTGCTTTTCTTCCAAGTTCCTCACGCTTTCTCTCTTGTCCTCTTGCTTATCATCGACAAACTTTTGTTTTTCAGTTGCTTTATCTGGTGATATTTCTTCTGGTTTATGCCTTTCTATTCCAACATCTTTGTCTGTCTCGAGTGGCAGAATTTCAAAATCGTCTACGGTTTGTGTCTCTGCTTCGATCGTAGATGAAATCTGTTTTCCGAAGGTTGTCCTACTCACAAGATCACGAACGCCGTCAAGAAGTTCATTTTCCAGCTCTTGACTTTTGTTCTTTAGCGAGTCTTTTGCTTTGGCCAGCTTTCTTACAGCTTTTCTTAAGCTGTCCTTGTACTCGTTGTAATAAAGTCTCCCTAGGCTAAATCGCTCTAGATTCAGCGCAAGATTCAGTTGGGACTTTTTGATTGCTAATTCATCGCTCTCAGCTGATTCCGCTCCGGAATCTATGCCTTCCATATCTTCTGTACTCTCAGGTGCTGGTGTAGAGAGTCCAGACTCCAAGTCTGAGCTGGCACCAGATGAGGACTCCAGTTCGCACTCTTCGTCCTCGTTTAGAACATTTTCAACCAGGTCCTCTAAGGCTTTCTTCAAGTCTTCTCTCGTGTGTATTTCATAATCTGGTAACAATAACCGGCGACAAGGGATAGGAGAGTCAAGACTACTTTGAGAATGATGTTGATCCTCTTCTTCTCTAATTTCTTGACCAGAAGGTGATTCCTTTGGTGAGGCATCCCGACCTGGAATGCTATCCTTCTCTCGATGCGAAGAACAGACACTTGGTACAGAGGTTCTTTCATTTGTAGCACCTTCCGACGAGTTGTCTATACTAACGAAACTCAATTTTCTCTGTAAACTGTCTCTGTCAGCAGGCTTATCTTGTAACAACTCCCTAATTAAATCGATGGCCGTTTCAAGAGTTTTAACAGCGGACTCGTGCTCTTCTTTCCTCTCCCGCTGCAAGTCTGAAATCTCTTTCTGAAGTGGCAGTATAGTTTCCATTTTCTCTGCTTCCTTTTTCAAGTTGTCCATCTCGCTCGTCTTCATAGGTTCCACATCTGGAGATGTTCTCCTCTGAAGACTTAAAACTTTCCTGGTCATTGCGTTTTTGTCTTTCAAAAGTTCCACTTGAAGTTCATCCTTATCAGCAAGTATCTTATGCAGATCGGCTATGTCCTTGTTGTACTTTAATACAATGTCCATTTTGTCTTTCTCAAAGTCCTTTTTCATGTCATCATTTCTCTGATTGAGAATATCCTCTAGTTCATCTTTCATTTCGAAATAATAGATTCGACTGAGGTAAAACCTTTCAAGGTTAAACGCCTCCTCGAGAGCAGACTTCTGTTTCAGAAGGGTCTCTATGATCTCCGCCTCGGGAGAAAGAACAAACTCTTTATGCTGAGAATGAATTTTCTCCATCATCTCTTCCTTCTCTTTTTTGAAGTGCTCCTCCAGCTCGTCAACCGACCGCTTAAGATCTTCTTTTTCCTTCCGCAGTTGCTTTAGGATTTCCTCAGCTTCGGTGCTCTTAGCTTTTTCGAAGTTCTCGTCACTCCTAGGAGATGATACTTGCTTTGAGCGTGGACTTAAATTATTATTCACTTTGTCCTCGGGCTTCTCCATGGATGGTTGGTCTAATAACAACTTTTCCAGGGCTTTTTTGCATTTATCCTCGCTGATACCAACTTTTTCTTGCAAAACTTTAAACAGTTCGGCGGATATTTCCACTTCTTTTTCTTTCTCATTTGATAACTCCTCCAGAAGGCGATTCTTTTCTTTTTGGTGATTTTCCTCTTGTTCTAGCTTTTCTAGCTCATGTGATCTCATAACGCTCTTTTTGACAGTCCTTATCCTTTCATTAAGGAGTTCCTTGGTATTTTTCTCGATTGCAACATCGTTCCCGTCGAGTAAATCCTCTAAAGCTTCGACTTCCTCTGCAAAAGATTTGAGTTTAGTTACACTTATATTTCCGGTGTTCTCAAGGCTATTCGCTCCAACACCATCTGTACTATCCGATATGTTATCTAAGGCCAATATGTGTTGATTAACTGCATCCACCAGCTTCTGGTCCCTTTCTTTAAGGTCTTCCAAGCTTTGTTGTTTTTCTTCACCATCATAATCATTGGTGACCTCATCAAGGACGTCTCTTAATCCCTGTAAGCGCTCATTCATCTCACTCTTTTCATTTTGAAATTGATCCTTCAGTTGTTTGAACTCAACGTCTTTCTTATCCAGGGCATTTTGTAATGACTTGATAGTTAGGTGATCACAAATGCTTTCCTGAGAGTGTCTTTCATCCTTACCATCCTCTTCGTCTGCTGAGCCCCTCGTAATCTCCTCACTGTCATGCTTTCTGGGATCCTGTTGCTGCTGCTTTTCATTCTTCTTATTTACCTTTCCTTCTGTTAAAATCACAGCATTGTTGTCGCTCAGTGATTTATGCATTTCTCCTTCAACAGGGTCTTCTTTTTCCTTTGAGATAGTTTCGGCTTTAGCTTCGTCTCTTTCGAGTTTTCTGATTTCCTCCAACAGCTGCTCGCATTTGATATTCTGTCTGTGCAACTGCTCAGTAAGGTTCTCATTAGATCTTGTAAGTTCCTCAACGGTTTGTTCCAAATCTTGATCGGATGATTTTTCTTCTTTGACATCACGTTTTCCACTTCTATCCTTTTCCAACCCTTCTTTCCGTCTTGAATTTTGTTTTTCTAGTTCTTGTACCTTATCGAAGAGATCTTCGTTCCTTTGCTTTTCCTCTGAAAGTTGCTCTTTTAGCATTGTTGCCTCTCCAGTGCGCGCCATAATTTCCTCGATTTCCTTTTCATAACTACTTTTCATTTCACTGACCTCGATTTCAAATTCATTTTCTCGTTCTTCGATCAACTTTTTGTAAAATCTCTCGGTGTCACTTTTTTCAAACTCAAAACTCTTCAGGAGATGTAACTGCTCATTTCTCAGCTGCGCTTCGAATTCCTCTTTTTCTGTTTCATATTTGTTCTTAAGCACTTCGATTTCGTTCCTATGTTGTTCCTCAGCCTCAGTCAGAGGTTGCTGGGCCTTTTTGAGCTCCTTGAGCTTTTTCTTGTTTCTTTTCTCCATATTTTCTACCGCCTTCTGGTGTTCATCTCGTAGTTTTGCGACCTCATCAATTAATGCTACTTCTACGTCTTCTTTACTTGGCGAGTCTAACCTGGCAAGAAGAGACATTTCACGGTTATAAACCTTGGCCAGTCCGAATCTTTCCATTTGTAATTCTTTTATCAGCTCCTTATTTTCCCTTTCCAAAGCCTTAATTGCGCTTTCTTTTTCTAATAACTGTGCATTCAGCTCTTCATTGAATTTTTCACGCTGTGATTTGATTTCACGCTGAAACCGATTGTTCATTCTTTTTTTCTCGTTCTGATTTCTTTCTTCCCATAAACGCTCAACGATCTCTATTTTTTCTCTCATTTCCGCTTGATGTTGTTGCTCTGTCTGAGTTGCCTTCAGTTCAGCATCAGTACGATATTTATCCGTTTCAACTGATAGCTTCTTCACAAGCTCTGCCTTATCACGGGTGTGTTCTCTTTCCATTTCTGATTTTTCAAACTGGTATTCTTCTGAAAGTTTTCTAATTTCTAATTCGTGCTCCTCCTTTAGCGATTTTATCTCGCTTCCTAATATATTCCTTTGTACTTCAACCTCAAACGACTCTGGTTTTGCCTGTGACCGAAGCATACAGTTCTCTCGAAATATTTCCTCGATTTCGGAATTTTTCTCAGCTATAATCTTTTCGTGCTCCGCTTTCGTCTTCCGTTTCTCGCTTCTCTGACTTTCTTCGAGACTTTCTATCTCCTGAACCCATTTATCTTTCGTATTTTCCTCCAATTCACGTTGTTTTTCGTGACTAAGTATTTCTCGCCTATCCTGCTGGTTGTCAAGCAACAGGTTCTTTTTCTCAGACTCAAACTCATCTCGCATCAAATTCTTCTCTTCCTCGAATGTTGTCCTCAAAATCGCAAGCTCCTCCTGATGAATTGCCTCAATGATTTCTTTCTCCCTTATGAAACCTCGCACAATATCGTCTTTTTCTTTCTGCAAATCCTCTACAACACTGTCTACGTTACTCGAGTTCGCATCCCTTGCTTCTAACTCGTCCATGTCCTAAACCTGGACGAATTCGTAAACACTCCTATATTATAGTTTGACTGTTGGTGACCGCCTTTTACGTAAGCTAACTTGCAAAGAACCTTTGGCGGCAATCGTACAACGCAGCCTTTTTTAATCCCGAAGTACGCTAGCTTTGCTTGTACGTTTGTGGACGCTTGGAATTCGTGTAAATACTATGCATTGATTAATTATTGATCATCCCACCAGCAGACGAGGAACATTATGTAAATACAACAGTAAGTATTGTTGTGATGTGTTATTGAGTTGCGAAATTGCAAATTTGCAAATAAATCTACCTTTAGCAAAGCAACATATTTAATAGCTTTAAAATAAATCATTGTTTAGCACCTTTCTTGATTCCTCGCCCTACTTCTTGTAGCTTTATCAAGCCAATGACGGTTTTGTGTAAACGTGTTCTTCTTCCTCTGCAAAGTACTCATCCCATTTTGTTTTTGTTAAATTTCTGTCAGTGACGCATAGCTGTATCTCATTTTAATAATTGTCGTTAGTGTTCTTGTTACCTCACAAACCTGTTCAGCTTCACACAGTTGTATTTTTAGCGAAATTGCAAGTGGGAAATGTGCATGGGACGGTTATGTAATAAGAGACCTCACAAAATCGTCCTATTCAGAATAATTCTTTACTTCGTTTTGGAAACGTCAGTGACGCATAGCTGTATCTCATTTTAATACTTGTCGTTAGTGTTCTTGTTACCTCACAAACCTGTTCAGCTTCACACAGTTGTATTTTTAGCGAAATTGCAAGTGGAAAATGTGCATGGGACGGTTATGTAATAAGATACCTCACAAAATCGTCCTATTCAGAATAATTCTTTACTTCGTTTTGGAAACGATATTTAAAAGTATACTCATGACATCTGAAGCTGTCAGTTTTATATGCGATGAAAATTATCCAGTGGTTAGCTATTTAATCTTCAATTCTAATCCCCAAATCTTTTATTAACAGGTGAATGAAGATTCTATGAAAAACATCAAAGAACTCACCTTATTCTGAATAGTGTTCTTGTTCTTGATTTTCTTAGTTTGCCAATTTGGAATCCAATCAAATTTTACCAAAATCCCGTGTTTGAACTTCTCTTGTGCAAATCTTTCTTATTCAAGCTTGTCATGTAATTTGAGTTCGCAGTTTATCCAAGTCAAACTCTGCTATACTTACACGATCCTCGTTAGTCATTCGTAGAACATTGGATCTGTACTCCACATGCGCATAACTCAGCAAACTTTAAACGCCTTCCGGCTTTGAACCAAAAATATCACTCATTCAAATTGAATCACTTGTGTTTATGACCGTTAGTTTAGAGCAGTGGATCTTTCGCTAAAGGAAAATTACTGGTGCGCCAGTTTGTCCTTGCCAGCATAAAAGTGTTTGTAATTAATAAGATCGTTTTGACAAAACTTGGAAGAATTCCTATTGGCTCGTGCTTCATCATGAGCGAAACGAAAACCGCGACTACACTCTTTTGAGCTATATACCTATGAATATTAATTTACCTCGATGTCAATCTATTTTTTCCTTTCCATTTTCCCATCTCTTGAATAAAACAAGGTTTAAATATATTAAGGATCAATTTAAAATCTCATATTAAAATATATTCTCGAGTTTTAAAGAGAATTTGATATCTGTGCCTATGTTGATGTTTTTGGGTCAGTTCTTGGCACTCTTCCTGTCGTCTAGAGGCGGAACGTGTGAGTCTAAAAAAACTGTCAATATTTTGAAAGCAGCTGGCACTAGTAAGTAACTTGCTCTATTATTTCCATTTTTCCTGATATCTTTTATGTTCAAGTGTGTCGTATGTGTTCTCTTTGTGGTAAGTGAGTATTGCCTTTATGTATTCACACGTTTTCCTCCAATATACATAAAGAAACGTAACAGTAGTGCCGGCCAAACAAATTAACCCGGTTAAGATAATGTTTTGTAGTGTAAGCTATTGCTTATCTTTTCTGATAACATGGCAAACAGTACTTGTTAAACTTTTTCAGAACGTGTGAGTTTGAAGAAAGTGCTTCGCGATCGAAGCTATGACATGTCACGCTCTGTCCCGTGACAAGTATAATATAATGATCGAGGATTGTCATTATGACGTAAGATAATTATTATTGGGCCCGGACGACATTAGCATTAGGCATACTAGCCAATCAAATGACGCGATCAGATCCTGTCCGCGAAACGTCATCAGTATGGAATTTTCCGTCTCAAGACGCAGACTTCTCTCTCGGGGCCATGTTTTGATTGTGGTTCCCGATGCGAGACGGCTGTATTCGCAGGCTAGGACGACATAAAATGTAAATAAATCTTGAAATTGTTGTACAGTTTGTATACATGTGGTACTATTAGAATCTGCACCATGAGCGCCACATTGTGCTACTAACATTTAGTGTTGATTTCATGAAATTGACAAGTGAAATTGAAGACAATTTACCATATTACATAGGGGGTTGATGACAATTTTAGCAGACGCAAATGGTTGCCTATCATCAGACGATAATTTTAAGTACAACTTGACATTTAATTTTAGGCATAAAATGTAGCGCTCGATGTCAAGAAAACAATAAAATATTTCATGTTATTACGAACACCATTATACGAATAGGCCAGGTTCGACATATCATAATTATAACCTGACTCTGACACTAACCGAACCAAACTTCTATATTTGGTCTCGTGTTCTTTCTCCCTCTATTCCCAGTAGAGACCTAGTTTTTATTTCCACCCAAGGCGACCGCGCTTTTATTTTTGCTGCCCAAAGCTGTGGAATGTCCTTCCAACTGACATTATTGACACCAATCTTTTAGATTCAACTTAAACAAGGACCCGCACCATAAAAGGGCCTCTGCCAGGCACTCTCACACCTTCAGTTGTCACTCAGCCTTTGTCAAGTGAACATCTCTATTCAAAGCTCTGCAACATGGAATGCTCCGCTTGAGCGATCTCTGGCTTTTGTTATCGCTCGCGCGAAATTCAAATCAAACACTTGAATGTTTACTGTCTAAAACAACACTAAAGAGTTTGTAAACGGTTCTAAAACGCTATTGACAGACATAACTGAACAACTATCTTCTTGCTGTTTACTTTTATCGGCTTATTTTAATTTTCAGTGGCAGCAATTTAGTATTCTAACACGAGAAAACTGAAAGTCTGCTTATTGCTTTACTGTTCTGAATTTGAATTTCAAATTTCGAATCCCAAAGGGAGAGAAAGGGGAGGAGCATTCCCTTTTATAGTGCGACTCATTTGTTCACTCGTGCTTTTTATTCTATTTTAAACTGATTGTAGGGCGATATTGGAGTTTTTACAGCATATTCAGTTCATATCAATAATAGAAAAAAGGGAAAAAAGAAAAAAAAAGATAACCCATGTAAATAAATACAATTACACCGCGCGTGCATTCGCCGTTCGCTCGCTCGCTCGTTGCTCGTGCCTCGCCGTTCGCTGCCCGTGCCTCACCTGCTCGCGCATATAATTACATTATTTGTTTTTTTACCACAATTGCCGGTAATCTTGCGATCTGATTGGTCGATGTGCGGTGGTAAATGAGAGTCCAGACAACGTGCTGACGCGAGAAAGTTATAGACAATGCTGGCTCTTTCAAAGCTGTCACGCTTTGTAACGAAACTTCCTTGTACGTTTTCTAATATTGCTGTAAAAAAAACAAATTTCCTCTGGTTTTCCGTGGTGTGGACTCTTATTTACCACGAGTCCACAACAAATTTTGACCATGTGATGACGTAAATCGTGGTAAATAAGAGTCCACACCACGGAAAACCAGAGGAAATTTGCTAAATTGACATCAAAAGTGTGCATGATGGCCGAGTGGTCTAATAACTCTGTGGATGCCGGTTTGACTCTCAGGCCGGAGTACGTTTTTTTTCTCTTTTTCTCATGTGTTGCTACAGTTTATTGTATTTCTTTCTCTTCTGTATTCTTAGCCTGCGAAAACAGCCGCCTCTATTCGCGGGCCGAACGGTAGACTTGCTCCAAGTCGAACTCGCCGAGTCACTGGGTAAGCGATTACTGGGTCAAAAATCGAGCGCCAGAATCGAAGCGAAAGGCGAGTTCGACTTGTTTCACTTGCAGGAAATTGAATCGGGGGTTTATGTATTGGCGCGAAAACACGTTTCAGGGGCGGAGCTTACATTTCGCGCCTTTGACAAACTCTTTCTGAGTACAATCCACATCCACGGTCGACTGACTTGACACGTCAACATACAATGCCTGAAGAATTGACGCTTTGTGATTGGGCAAATCTTAGTACGTCATAAGCCACGCCTCCGGTTGATTAAATCAACCGGTAAATTTGGCGCGCTGCAAGTGGGAAAAGTCATTCGTGCGGGGGGCTAAGAAGGACTTTGAGAAAGTCTAGCCGAACGGGTTCAACAACAGTTACTCAATCATTTCAAAAAAAGATAGAGGAGTATATCGAAGGCCGTGCAGACTGAAAAATCTATAATTTTCACAGTTTTTTGAATTTCAAATGCCTTGAAGTTGATCAATTGAAAGTAGTACTTTTCAAGATGGGAAAAATATAATTACTGATTTACTCTGGTTGAAATCAAGGTAACGCAGCTTTGAGCGCGCGCTCATTCGAAATGGCGTGATTGGGCTCGAAATTAACGCTCGCAAAAAAAAACTCGCCAAATGCTAGCAAATTACTCGATTTGCGTGCGAGTTCATCTTCCTTTAAAGTACAACTTGGAATCTGAAAACCTCTAACAATCGTGGAATATCTACAAGAGTTTATAAGCCTACTTATTACCGGCGTAGTGGCGGTGCGGTAAATTATATAAAATACGTTCAATATCGTATTAATGCACCTTCTAATGAATTAAAGTGATACGGTGAGTATGTGCCATTTCAGTTTTCCTGTGAGTACCCTCTGGATTTTTGCTAGTGGAAAACAATCCTAATAGTAGACATTTGCTTGTGGTTTAGAAGTTACGTTCGAGCCTGGTGACCAGATTGCATCAACAGCGCGTGCGAACTAAAATTGAAAGCATTTCACTCAAACAAGCACAAGTAATTCTATACATGTTCCCAACTTTTTAAGCTTTCAATGTAAAGAAAACACCTCCGGAAAATGTTGTGCAATGTGGAAAAAGAGTCCATGTAACGGCAAAGCAGAGTACAAATATTTTGCGACACGAGGCAGATTAGTTTTTGAGAAAATACTCAATTTACAAAACCTGAGGTAGGCCATAGCCTGGCCCTATGACCTGAGCCCTATGACCCTGGCCCTATGACCCACCCTATTTTGCATAATGTTTTGCTAATTTCAACAAAATGGATAAATGCAGGAGCCCATTACCAGGAGCGTACCTATGTGGTGGGTATATAGCGCCCACAGCACAGTAGACGATGTGGCTATTTATAGTCGCGAAGTTCTGGTATGCGATTACGTTGTCTTTTGTTCTCTTGCGCTTTGGTATTTTAGCAGTTTGAACCGTGTTAATTACAATTTTTCAATGCATCCTGATTGGTTAATAGTGACGGCCTTTGTTTCTTCTCGCGGGAAACACAAAGCTAAAAATAGCTACATCATCTGTTCTGCTATTGGACAAACACGCTCCTGTAATGGGCTCCTGATAAATGGAATTGGAAAGTATCCAAGTACATAACCTCTAGTGTTCAAACAAGATCGATGGCCCTCATTAATTTGTCGGCTGAAAGTTCCCACATGGACGAGCTATGTGTCACTAATTGGAGCTCCGCTTATAGGCACGACTATATATACTTTATATTTATATCGTGTTATCTAATTGGAGCTCCGCTTATAGGCTCGACTATATATACTTTATATTTATATCGTTTTATCTAATTGGAGCTCCGCTTATAGGCACGACTATACATACTTTATATTTAATCGTGTTATCTAATTGGAGCTCCGCTTATAGGCACGACTATACATACTTTATATTTAATCGTGTTATCTAATTGGAGCTCCGCTTATAGGCACGACTATACATACTTTATATTTAATCGTGTTATCTAATTGGAGCTCCGCTTATAGGCACGACTATATATACTTTATATTTATATCGTGTTATCTAATTGGAGCTCCGCTTATAGGCACGACTATATATACTTTATATTTATATCGTGTTATCTAATTGGAGCTCCGCTTATAGGCACGACTATATATACTTTATATTTATATCGTGTTATCTAATTGGAGCTCCGCTTATAGGCACGACTATATATACTTTATATTTATATCGTGTTATCTAATTGGAGCTCCGCTTATAGGCACGACTATATATACTTTATATTTATATCGTGTTATCTAATTGGAGCTCCGCTTATAGGCACGACTATATATACTTTATATTTATATCGTGTTATCTAATTGGAGCTCCGCTTATAGGCACGACTATATATACTTTATATTTATATCGTGTTATCTAATTGGAGCTCCGCTTATAGGCACGACTATATATACTTTATATTTATATCGTGTTATCTAATTGGAGCTCCGCTTATAGGCACGACTATATATACTTTATATTTATATCGTGTTATCTAATTGGAGCTCCGCTTATAGGCACGACTATATATACTTTATATTTATATCGTGTTATCTAATTGGAGCTCCGCTTATAGGCACGACTATATATACTTTATATTTATATCGTGTTATCTAATTGGAGCTCCGCTTATAGGCACGACTATATATACTTTATATTTATATCGTGTTATCTAATTGGAGCTCCGCTTATAGGCACGACTATATATACTTTATATTTATATCGTGTTATCTAATTGGAGCTCCGCTTATAGGCACGACTATATATACTTTATATTTATATCGTGTTATCTAATTGGAGCTCCGCTTATAGGCACGACTATATATACTTTATATTTATATCGTGTTATCTAATTGGAGCTCCGCTTATAGGCACGACTATATATACTTTATATTTATATCGTGTTATCTAATTGGAGCTCCGCTTATAGGCACGACTATATATACTTTATATTTATATCGTGTTATCTAATTGGAGCTCCGCTTATAGGCACGACTATATATACTTTATATTTATATCGTGTTATCTAATTGGAGCTCCGCTTATAGGCACGACTATATATACTTTATATTTATATCGTGTTATCTAATTGGAGCTCCGCTTATAGGCACGACTATATATACTTTATATTTATATCGTGTTATCTAATTGGAGCTCCGCTTATAGGCACGACTATATATACTTTATATTTATATCGTGTTATCTAATTGGAGCTCCGCTTATAGGCACGACCATATATACTTTATATTTATATCGTGTTATCTAATTGGAGCTCCGCTTATAGGCACGACCATATATACTTTATATTTATATCGTGTTATCTAATTGGAGCTCCGCTTATAGGCTCGACTATATATACTTTATATTTATATCGTGTTATCTAATTGGAGCTCCGCTTATAGGCACGACTATATATACTTTATATTTATATCGTGTTATCTAATTGGAGCTCCGCTTATAGGCACGACTATACATACTTTATATTTAATCGTGTTATCTAATTGGAGCTCCGCTTATAGGCACGACTATATATACTTTATATTTATATCGTGTTATCTAATTGGAGCTCCGCTTATAGGCTCGACTATAGATACTTTATATTTATATCGTGTTATCTAATTGGAGCTCCGCTTATAGGCACGACTATACATACTTTATATTTATATCGTGTTATCTAATTGGAGCTCCGCTTATAGGCACGACTATACATACTTTATATTTATATCGTGTTATCTAATTGGAGCTCCGCTTATAGGCACGACTATATATACTTTATATTTATATCGTGTTATCTAATTGGAGCTCCGCTTATAGGCACGACTATACATACTTTATATTTATATCGTGTTATCTAATTGGAGCTCCGCTTATAGGCACGACTATAGATACTTTATATTTATATCGTGTTATCTAATTGGAGCTCCGCTTATAGGCTCGACTATACATACTTTATATTTAATCGTGTTATCTAATTGGAGCTCCGCTTATAGGCACGACTATATATACTTTATATTTATATCGTGTTATCTAATTGGAGCTCCGCTTATAGGCTCGACTATAGATACTTTATATTTATATCGTGTTATCTAATTGGAGCTCCGCTTATAGGCACGACTATACATACTTTATATTTATATCGTGTTATCTAATTGGAGCTCCGCTTATAGGCACGACTATACATACTTTATATTTATATCGTGTTATCTAATTGGAGCTCCGCTTATAGGCTCGACTATATGTACTTTATATTTATATCGTGTTATATTTTTAAGCCTTTATGACATGTACATTCAGTTTTTATTTCATTTCATTTCACTTCACTTCACTTCACTTCATTTCATTTCACTTCACTTCACTTCACTTCACTTCACTTCACTTCACTTCACTTCATTTATCATCTGAACAATTGTAATCCGCATTTGAAAATCTATATTGAATTTGCGCAATAAAACATTTTTTTTGTATTATTCCGAAATTAGAATACCACGAATTACCATATTATCCATACGGCCCCGCGCGAGCTTTCCTTTCAATACCGTACGTGATTGATGTGAGTGGGCCGGAAAAAGCCGTCCGACCCTGCTCGACCTTTTGCTTGTTGTTTTGCCACTTGAAAGTGGTCATACGATAAAAATACGTATTGACTGAGTTTAAGGATGGGAAAATAGTTGGCTCTCGGTCAATTTGTATCTGTCGGTCCGCACGTCATGATCTCGAGCCAAATATTTCCCCGTCCGGCCCTCCCTCAGTAAGTAAGTACCTAATCTTGCACATGTCCGGCTCTTCCGTAATGTGGAAAGTAGTTGTAACCTTTAGTACGTCCCTTAGAAAATATTAGTACGTCCCTTAGGAATTATTAGTACGTGCCTTAGGAATTATGTTTTGTACATTGGTCTTTCGGTGTATTTCTTTTTCGTAATACCCGGATGTGTCCCATAAAACTCCGCGCCCTTAAGCCGCGGTTACACGGGCGATGTTTTGCTTGCACAGACGACGCAACGTCCTGAAAAACTGTCACTTCCGCAGCTTTACACGTGTGACAAGTACGTATTTTTTGTCGCGAAAAGTTTAACTCTATCGATTTTTTCCGGGATCTTTTCAGCTGTCACGTACCCTGGTTCCAGAGATTATTTTTTCCGCCGACACACCGAGGGGCGACTCTGGCACCCAGGGTAGCTGTCACATCGGTGTGTCGGCTGGAAAAAATAATCTCTGGAACCAGGATACGTGACAGCTGAAAAGATCCCGGAAAAAAATCGCGAGAAATTAAATGAGTTCTATTTTTTGCGACAAAAAGTACGTACTTGTCACACGTGTAGCCGCCCTAAACTTTCTTCCCGCGCCTGCGACGAGACGACAGCGTTTCTAGCCAATAAGGAGCTAGTTCCAAATCGAGGCAGTGCGGTACCAAATCTTCAATGTGTCGCGCGGTCCAACATTTGTCGACAAAGTTTGTCGCCGTGTAGCCACCACCGCGTGCTGGGGACGCGACTGTTTTTCGGAAATTCGCGTCTCATGTGCAAGCAAAAAATCGCTCGTGAGTAGCCGCGGCTTTAGATACAAAGAACATCAGACCGACAGGTCTGCAAAATATGTGCATGTCCTGAGTCAGCGGTAGAAATCGCGGGAAATGGTTTCTGTTCAGAAAATCTTCACAAATGATTTTTGTTCAAAAAACCTCGACACATCGCAAAAAAGACCGCGGGTTAAGGAGAAAATCGCAAGAGTTAAGAGTTTTATTAGTTTAGTCATCAGCCAATTAAATTTGGGACTGGTCCATGAAAGGACTTAAAATCGAAGCTTGTGCTTTTCTGTGACAATGTTTTGAAGTGAGAATTTCGAGTGAAAATTCAACTAAAATGATGTGCGCGGGCGTGATTTACATCGTGAAATTCACGCATGCGCATGCGTTTTGCAGACCTGTCCACCAGACCAAAGATAGATAGAAGGTGGTTATAATAATAATAATAATGAAGGATTATTCTATCGGTACGAATTGTACGAACGACTGTACGAATTACTAATTAGCTCTAAACACCCTAAACCCTGGTGGAGGGTTAGGGTTAGGTTTGTAGTCAGGGTTAGGTATTATCGTTGTACGAATATGACGTCACCGTACGAATCGTACAATTCGTACCAAAGTAATAATTATGTTACTTATATAGAGATAGGTCCACTAATATTTTTAATGATCTTTAAAAAGACATACAATGGAATAACAACTGTACAAAAGTATTAAAATTACAAAAGTATATTACAAATCTATAAAAATATAAATTTAAAATCTTCAAGAATCGTGATTTCCGTACGAGGTTAGCCTCGGAGTAAGGTTAGAATTTGTTTATATCGAAGGTGGCCTATTATTTAACTTGAATGTCGTCCAGGCCCTTTTTTCGTGATGCCGGCCATTATAATTCGGTACAACAATAAGGGCTCCTGGGTTGTTCAAAACCCTGATTAAAATAACCTAGGATTAGGCCTAATCCTAGATAGAATGTCTTAATCGTGGGTTAGTTAATCTGTGGATTAGAATTTAACTCTGGGTTAAACATTTTTAATCGCCAGCTTTATAACCAGTTTTGCCTCACTATCTACTAGAGTTAGCATTTCCTTATCAAGTTTTTTACTTATCGAATCCATGACGTTTTTACTGTTTGACGTTTTTACTGTTTAACGTTTTTCGCGGTTGAGTTTCAAAGGCTACTCATCGAGCTCTGATCAGAGGTGAATCTGAGATTCACTTCGACATAACAACCAGTACAGATTCCTGTTCTTCGATGCCATATCCGCACGTATATTTCTTAATATGGTAAATTTAACATCCAGCAATTCTTATTCAAATAGTTTTCGTCTCCTTTTTTGATATCTAGAACTTCAGCTCAGTCCCCATACTTCGCTATGTCAGACATTAGAGTTATTATGAAGCTGCCAGAATTAAGAATACCTATCCGATGAGTGTTTGTATAGCCTGGTTTTCACAGCAGCATAAGCAGACGTAGTGCCGTATTTATCATTAGCGGTACTTGTTGTACTCACAGGTGTGAGATAAGAACAAACTTCGCTAATGATTAATGCATTACTGCGTCAGCGTATGTTATTTGTGCTAATGTCGCTAGTGAAAACTAGGCTTATGAAAATGAAAAATACGTCACGCGGCTTCCACGGGAGGACAGGCCGAGACCGTGGCGAGGGGCCGGGATTAGCGGTGCAGCCTTGGCCCTGACTGCATAGGGGTCACGGCGTCCTCCTGCGGGACCGACAAAGTTCTCGCGTGGAGCGCGTGGCGGGTGTCGGTGAAACCTAGCTAAGCCCAAGTAATGCATACTGCCAACGTGCAAATTCGGGAGGCCTAACACCGATACCATCCACTAATTCTGCGTTACTATCGTCTTTATATGTTACCTGGCTAACAGCCGCTCACATGTGGGACGTAAATTATGGTAAGCCGACTTGTAATCGTTTAAAACAAAATACAAAATATCTACGTGTCCATAGTCTGATAGTCACTCGCTCTTAGATTATTGTCGTCGTGCGCCGGATTCTACTAAAATCATGTGAATTTTGTATTTCTGTAGCGGTTTATACATGTGAATGCTGTATTATCGCATTTTTGCCAAAATTTGTTGCTTGGGAAAAGAATTTGTGTGGAGCCAGACTACAAGAATACAGTGACATACATGCGCTGACACTTCTGTTTCCTGTCTCGATTTCCTGCCCTAACCTACCTTACCCTAGCCGGTAACAAAATGAGCGGGGGACTGGAACCGAGACAGTAAAACTAATTCGATTAATAACTTGTCAAAGTGAACACGTTGCATGGCACTACCCAACACACGCTAAGACGTAGCTAGCGTCTAATACGCATGCTCACATCTTATTACCAGTAGAGTGGCAACCATGTACAGCTGTTTCGTCCTTGTTAGGACTCATCAGCATGGCATAGCCCCCAAGACCGTCGGCCTCACTATAGATCATAGGCCTCAGAATCTGGTTACACTAATTAATGGCGAGCTCAAAGCTGCTTTAAACCCCAGACACCACGCTAACACGTGTGGGAACTGGAGATGTGAACATGCGCTATAACGATGTGGATCTCTCCGAAGAGGATCTGGTAGTGCAAAATGGAAATGGCACGGCCAAATCCGAAATTAAACCAAACACGTTGCATGGCACTACCCAACACACGCATTATTTTCCAAAAGAACAGATCAAACTTAGCTTGTCTGGAAAGTTTGGTGAACTTTAGCTCAATATTGACGATGCTAGAAGGCATCAAATATGTCAATTTTCCCATACAAACTCTCTTATTTTTTAACAATACAATACAATACAATACAATACAATATATGTTTATTAGGACCTTGAAAACATATGAGTTACATTGGTGTATATCTAATAAAATAAAGAAATAAAAATGAAAATATACGATTTAGGGCTTAATCTGTGTAGTATATAACTCTATAATATTTAAAAAAAATGTGGCACTAACATGTATTAAGTTATCGTCTTTCATAGATAAGATGTAGTAGAACAAAGTAGTATGGCTAAAGGAGGAGAGAAGTGGGTTAATAGAATAGAGTTTATCAAGAAAGGACGTTCTAGTCTGTAACATATTGTAATCCTTACATTGAAATAAATAATGAAACTCATTTCCCACTTCTCCTGAATTACATAAAGTACAAATTCTCTGATCTCTAGGCAGTCGTACGTATCTACCCTGTTCTAAGGAAAAAGATGCGCTGAGATACGCAGTTTTGTTACGGCTTTACGGGCATCGAAGTCTTTGATTTTAGAAAGGTATTTCTCGTACGTATAGTTGCCCTTAACTTTAACAAACAATTCAAGTTTGGAATTCTTTAAATCATGATAGATTTCTATTTTCTCTTTGTTCCATTCCTCCATATATATCTGTTCTATATCGGCTTTACAGCTAATTGGAGAATTCGCTTGAATTTCAGGTTCGCTACAGACTTCACGGAGTCACAATTCCCTAATTTTAGGAGGTAAGACAAAACATTAACCCAACATCGTGTTCCTTTCTGTTTAAAATACAAGAAGTTTCAAGAGCCCCCACTAAAAGAGGATTATCACTATGATCAAGCAAATGAGAAAGATACTTTAGTAATGTTTTGTATATGGATACATGAATAGGTAAGACTCCAAGTTCTGATCTTACTGCATAATTGGTAGATTTAACATTCACTCCGAGAATGATTTTGTACATTTTAAGGTTTAACTTTTCAGCAATTAAGTTGGAGTGAAATAACATTTCCTTAAAATGGGCAAAAGAGTTATATTGCTTACAATAAGCACCCCAAATTTCGCAGTTGTACATTAGAATAGGGCGAACTAATGCGTTATATAACTTCAAAAAGATCTTCATTGGGATCCCAGAGCGGGGATGAAATACGTTCAAAAGACTGAAAAGGGCTCTTATATTCCTTTATTGTACAAACTTGACTGACTAGCAGTAAAGGAGCCAGAAGGAGTCAGGGCAGATCCAAGATAAGTATAACATCTAGTATTAGCTACATGGTATTTCCCAAACTTACACCTAAGATCAACATTATACGTCCTGACTTGTTGAATACCATAGTTTTCGTTTTACTTAAATTTACTCTCAATTTCCATTTTTGGCTGTAAGAGTAAAGATTATCCAGACAATTTTGTAGACCGTTTTCACTATTTGATAAAAGTAACAGATCATCTGCATATAAGAGGCAATTCACTTGTTGATTTCCTAATAGCACTGGTTCACATTCTCTTGAAAAATTCTCGGGTATATCGTTAACGAAAATGTTGAACAGGTTAGGACTTAGATTACAGCCTTGTTTTACACCCACAAAAGATGGGAAGTAATCTGTTAGGCCTTTCTCCGTTTTGACACAGGTTCTAATGTGACTGTACATATCCATGATTATAGCCGATAATAGTGATTTACTAACACCAATCTTGATTAACTTGTAAAATAAACCATTCCTCCAAACGGAATCGTACGCTTTTCGAAAATCAACGAAACACGCAAATACTTTCTTGCCCTGATTAAAATATGAGTCTAATATAGTCTTGAGTACGAAGATATGATTTTTAACGATATCCCTCCAAACCATACATTCATTGTAAAAAAATATTTTTATTTTTATTTCTATTAGCAGTTTAAATATGAATGCTGTATTTGTGATAATAGTTAAAGGAAAATGGCTTCAAATCTAATGCATTTTTGCCAAAATTCGTCGCTTGGGAAAGGGATTGGAATTAATAGTGATGTACATGCGCTGACACTTCTGTTTCCTGTCTCAATTTCCTGCCCTAACGAGACTAAACACTTGAAATACAGTAACGCAAGATCAGGGGTCAGTTCGTCTTTACAACTGGCTTTACCATCGCTGTACATAATCTCCGTTGTTTCGCTATTCTTTATATTTTAGTGCTTGTTTATTACATTTAGCACAAGAATTAACCCTTACAGCTAAAGGTAATTGTTTTCCCATCTCAAGTGTTTTCAGTATGACTGAACTAGTTTCGTATGGCTGTTAAGCCTGTAGAGAACTCAGTTCTTTATGAGTCAGCCGTACTGTATGTCTGTTCCTGTTAGCATTCATTCCTTAAAAACTGGAAAACGTGACGTCGTTAACAGGCCAACTTGTTCTGCGTACGAGCTGGTTTTTATTCGTCTTTAGTAAACATGACTTCTGCCTGGTTCTCAGTTTGTCTTTGGATCGCTAGTCCGGTAAATTAGAGGAGAATTTCCAATGTTATTCCTAGAACGAAATACTAATGCTGTACATTTACCTCAGATCACTGTCAGCTTGATACACAGTTATTTATAAGACTTGTTTTGCCTCACTTTCCACGACAAGTAGCATTCAGTCTTTGTCAAGATTTAGTTATCTGACGAGACTGATCGGCTGTCCATGACGTTTTTGCTGTTTGACTTTTTTCCAGAGCTATTCATTAATCACTGATCAGATAGGCCGATCAGAACATCCTTCATTTCGTCAGAACAACCATTACATATTCTTGTTCGTCGATACCATATCCACACGTATATGTCTTAAAATGATAGCGTAATTTTAACAGCAAGTTACTTCAAATATCTTTCGGTTCTTTGAGAAATAGAACTTCAGCTCAATCCCCATACTTCGCTATGTCATACTTTACTGAGAGTTATGATGAAGCTGTCAGACTTTTAAGGCATTCTGTATCAGATGAATGTTCGTATGAAAATGAAAATAACGACACGTGCTGCGGAAGACCAGGCCGGGCCGCCGGGATTCGCGGGGCAGCCTTGGCCATGGCTGCAGAGGAATCACGGCGTGACTGACAGGGTCTCCCGTGGATCGTGCCGGGTCTCGGTGCCTCCCTAGTAATGCACTGCCCAATGTGGAAATTCGGGAGGACCAGACGTCCATAATCCACCATGGTCCTGGTTATGGATGTCTGGTGACTTACTCCGAGACCACTAATAAAGCGTTACTAGCGCCTTTATATGTTGGTTGGCTAACAGCCGCTCACATGTGGGACGAAAATTATGGTAAGCCGACTTGTAATCGCGTTTATAACATTCAGAACGCAGAAGTTAAAGCAATGTGATTCTATATATTAATACAGTGTATAGAATAATTGACTTAGCTGTATGGCAACCGACATTGATATAGGCTACGTGTCCAAAGTCACTCGCTCTTAGATTATTATCTTTATGCGTTTTTAGTAAAATCTCGAGCACATGCCAATTAAATTTTGTATTTCTATTAGCAGTTTAAATATGAATGCTGTATTTGTGATAATAGTTAAAGGAAAACGGCTTCAAATCTAATGCATTTTTGCCAAAATTCGTCGCTTGGGAAAGGGATTGGAGTTAATAGTGACGTACATGCGCTGACACTTCTGTTTCCTGTCTCAATTTCCTGTCTCAATTTCGAGACTAAACACTTGAAATACAGTAACGCAAGATCAGGGGTCAGTTCGTCTGAATAATAATAT
This sequence comes from Actinernus sp. WN-2022, assembly GCA_030867875.1. Lineage (NCBI taxonomy): Eukaryota > Metazoa > Cnidaria > Anthozoa > Actiniaria > Actinernidae > Actinernus > Actinernus sp. WN-2022. The sequence goes on from JAOWCC010000936.1 coordinate 71,841,073, forward strand.
AGTTTTTACCATCGCTGGTACATAATCTCCGCCGTTTCACAATTCTCTATATTTCAGGGCTTGTTTATTACATCTAGCACAAGAATTAAACCTTACAGCTAAAGGTAATGTGTTCCCATTTGTTCTGCATGTACAAGCTGTTCCGTTTTTCTTCATCTTTGTATCTGGTATTTATGTCTGGTTCTCATTTTGCCGTTGCCGGCTTTGCTAGTCCGGTAAATAAGAGAAGACTTTCCAATGCTATTCCTGGAACCAACGTTTCACGAAATACTAATCCTGTACATTAATTAACCTCACATCCGTTGTCTGCCTGATTCACAGTTAACTTGTAACAGTACAGGAGGTTTTTCATATCTGGTATTGGTATTCAATCTTGCTGTAATGGCTCTAAAAAGCTGAATGGAATCCAACATTCGCCCAATAACACTTCAGTTGTGGTCCAGGAGGATATTTTTCTTTTAAGCGTCGAACAAGGAGCGCAAGTCTGGACAGCGCGTGGAGGGAAATGTGTTATTTGCCCTTCAGAAGATAGGACATTAAGATCAGAAAATAAAAAAATAAAGGAAAACCTTTGGAACTCAGGGTACGAATTAAAAGTACGTAGGGTGACGGAATGGCAAACGCCAGAGGTGGAACGCTAGAGTAAGGCATTTAAAAAAGTACTGGCCAGTGTTACAGTGTCGCGCGTCTTCAAGAAACTAAAACTACAGTTGAAATTGCGTTTATCAGTTAAGACGATGGTTTAAGCATACTGGTGATTTATCAAGTTCCAGCGGTGTAATATACTACTGATTATAGACTGTATATTGTTCTTCAATTCCTTGTGGTTTTTAACGGCTGTGTAGCAATACTCAACGGATAAGTAGAGGAAATCGCATGAACTGCTCGTGTTATACATGATTTTTAGGCACAGTGATATTTTGAACGTTCTGATAATTGCACAAGCCAGAGTTTAGGCAATTTGAGAACTTTCAAAATATCACTCAGTGCCCATAAATTAAGTATAGCACGAGCAGTTCATGCAATATTTTGTTTATAATCATTTTACTGAGCAAATATTTACTTATAGAGCATGCGACTGTGCACTCTAATATAACCTTTTTGGTGAGTATATTACTAATATAAATTACGGTGCGTTTCGGAAATCCATTCGAAGCTAGGTACATTAATATTCATTCGTCTTAAACAATTTACCCTAAAACAAATAAATTTCGGTCTGGGAATGGTGGTTGTCCTCTTTTATTTGCCAACCCTTTTAAAATAGGTGTATGTTCTTATTTCGTGACGAAGAAAACGCTAAAGGTACTATTTGCGGTCTGGCTTATACCAACTGCTTCCGCGTTCTCAGCCGGTTGGCTTGCAACAAGAAACGTTCATCGTCTAGCTTTTTAAAATCAGTCAAATCATATTTTCAAATTCTAATGAAAAATTGAGATACATTTGAAAAAGCGGTTGGGCACCGGTGATCTATTTAACAATAAAGTATGTTCTCCATGTTCTATTTCATTATAATTCTATTTTTAAATGTTATATATACCAAAAAGTTCGTTCAGATGGATATAGATATCATTGCACGGAAATGTAGGATCCCCACCCCCCAACAAGCTAACTATTTCAACCATTTAACCATATCTCGCACCTTAGGGTTTCGAACACCCATGCCCCCGGGGGGGGACTCTCCATAACAGTAGACGGGGGTGATCGTCGGCAAAATCAATTTTAACCGTAAGGGATAGCACATTGGGTGTGGTCAACAGCAAATTTACCCCTAAGAGATAGCACATCACTAAGAACAATGCCCGTTTTCATTGGTTGATGGACCCTTTGTCTAATTTGACATTTATACTTGTGATAATAATTTTGTATTTGTTACCGACAATAAAGCCGGAAGTATTAAGCGATCAGTTTCAGTTGACTGTGTGGTTTACTGTAATATAAGTTCCGGGCCACCATTAGCGTGAGACCCCCTAAGGGATAGCAGACTCTTTGAACACCCCTAAGGGATAGCAGATGGTAGAATTTTATACCCTAAGGGATAGGACGATCACCCCCGTCTACTGTTATGGAGAGTCCCCCCCCCCCGGGCCCATGCCGCATACTATTATGGCTAATACAATGGAGTACAAAAGCTCAATTAATATGCTTCAAGGTTGAGGCACTGCATTAACGATCATAAAGTTGAAACTGTTAGATTATACAATTCCTGTTTGGTAACAAGGAGCTTCAAGTGTGACAATTGGTAACAAGTATGATAGCCTACTAGGCATGGGGAAGGCCTAACCATTATTTCCAAGATTGAACGGTTCACACAGTTCAATAGAAAACGGTTTGCATGCATGCAGTACCGGATGACTATCAGATCACTTTTTGAATACAACGATTTCGGGGACTTCCTAATTTTGAATATTTTTCTTTACTTTACTTTTCTTTTCTTTCTTTTCTTTACTTTAATTGTTCTTCCTCACACGTATCTTCGTACCCTGCGAGCAGAAGGAGATTAAGAAAACCAAAGAAATAAAGGCTCTGCTCGCAGGGTAGTATCTTCGATGAAAACGTTCTGTTATTTCTCTAGGTGTGATCGATCGATTGGTCAAGATTCCTGCTGTGAATAAAGCGCTTTTACGAAATGCTATGGAACAAAATATAATCTTTAGCGAACTCGTAACAGCGCTATTTGTATTGTAGCATTGTTGGGGGTTGACCTTGGGGTTAATATGTTGTGTGTTTTCAATATTTGTGCTTCTTGGCTGGCTTATAGCTTCTATAAAGAAACATTGTATAGAATTGTCCGGGACGTCAAACCCCAATTTCATACTTGTAGGACATTTTGACGTGATCCTTCGACCAGCTGAACGGAAACCACTGCCGGATTTGTTCAGAATTCAAACTTTTTTTTTTTCCAATTCAATTTATTTTTTGCTCATATTTTTTTTTATACAATAATTATGAAATACAGACAGAGAACGGAGATAGACTAAGGGCGCGTTCGATTGACCGTATTCCGGAATAAGAATAGATGGAATAATCTCTGGAAATCACTGGTTCAGGCGCATTTTGCACTGTAAGCTACTAAAGTTTGCTGAAATATGATATTCAGAATACATCTTGTATTCCATGGACTAAAAATTCCCGAAATAAACGATTTGTAGTTATCATTCTGTGTATTCTTATTCCGGAATATGGTCAATCGAACGCACCCTAAGAGAAGATAGACTAGAAGTTTTAATTTATAGCGTTTTTTTAATCAGCTGACGATGTCAATATCAAAACAAAATAATGATTCTTTAGAAGAAATCAAATAACAAACATAATGCATTCCGATTAGTTGAAAGTAAAATGATTGGAGGAAAGTTATATGTCCCTGTGATCAACAGGGCCGGGCCGGTTGAACTTTATCCCTGGCCTTTATCCCTAAATCTGTAATTGTAATCTGTAGTTTATCCTCGGGTTAGCGAATGAACCCTGGCAGCGTTTACCCTTCGAACAACTGGGTACAGCACTGGAACTGTGTACTTAATTTCTCGTCACACTTTCAAAGCCAGAGAAAACGATTGACTGCGATTGACTGATAAGATACGACACCTTTTACTTATATTTGCCTGTACAGGGCATTCTGCATTTGTGTAGCCTTAGACTTTATCCTGGAAATGTTGAAAACCCCGGTTTATCGAAAAAAAAAGTCAAAAACGTTCACCTGTAAAGTAAAGTAAACACAAGTGTGAAACTCGATTTACTTTCTTCATTATTTCATAAAGTAGCTTTGTTTAGAACAACAGCCAGGGTGTCGCCAAATTGTCTCTTTGGCAGTTACTTGATAAATAATAGACTTCGGTGGTGATAAATTATTCTCCGCGTACCCCAAACATTACCTAGCTATGCAGTGATCAGGAACCAGGAGAAAGTATTATTAAACCTCCTTTTAACCCTTTCGCCGACTATTTCGGAATTCGTCACATTTTAGATGTTTTATTTCAAGCTTTGTGCTTTAACAGAGTACATGCAACGCTGATAAAAGCAACCAGTTAGAAGCAAATTGGTACTTGTTCATTAACATAATGACCTCCCAAACTAGCTAATCATTCTTATCCAGGCGATTTGTTATTCAATGTTTTACCCCCAGGATTTCTCAAGTAATCCTTTCAGGATAAACAATCAATTCATGTTGTCGTAAGAAATAAGATTTTTGACGTATTTTCGTTTAACTCATTCAACTTCCAATATAATAAATGACTCTGGAAACCAAAAATGGATTTTTCCCGACAATCACTCACCCCAGACATACGATAATATAATAATTGCAGGTGTTTTTTTAACTTGATAAATCCGACAACCGCAAGTCGTGTTTCGCGCTGGTTCATTAAAGGCTGGTTCCCATTAAATATTGCCTTTTCTTGTTTTTCCGTGTTTTTCAGATAGAACTGAAAAACAAAAAAAAGACACGAGAAAACCACGGAAAAACAAGAAAGGCGCTTAGGATTTGTCAAAATTATGATCAGTCATGACAGATGCTGTGCGTTCTGTCCTTACTGGACCTTGGCAAGAATTTTAAAAACACTGCGCTTAAACACTAGATAAACGTAGACAAACATATACCACCATGCACCAGTAGGATTATTTAGTGATTAGGGTTTAATACGACTACTTCATTCTTTTATTTCTCCTTTTGACATAATATGGAAATAAAATGTATATACTCTAACTCAAATTTACAATATTCTGAGTATAAACCAGTCTGTTCATGGCTGAACTATTCTGTAATAAATTATATTTTGTTTACAGAAAGGTAGTCAGAGCTTTCAGACGAAAACCACATTCGTCTGGAAGCGATAAAATATTTATACTGTTTAATATTCTTGGAATAAGTGCCTCTTTATCGTTTCCTGCTATCAGACAGCTAACATTATTGAAAAAGAAAATAGTTCATCTTTGGATCACGATTAATATCCGCTCAAAGGAAAAGGCGCAGCCACCCTAATTGCAATTCCTTTTTTGCCCCTTTGGAAAAGTTAGGCATTAGTAAAAACACCATGTCAGATCGTTTCGTATATTGATGGCGCTTTTTTACGCTTTTGAAATTCCAAATAAAGAAATATTAAACGGTTATGATCTGTCAACCGTGAAATCTCTTGGGAATGAGCAGGTTATTCAGGACTTTGTGCATAAATGCTATTGTAAAACTGACTCGTTTACTTCGCCTCATGTGCTGTACAACTTCATAATTCACTCGAGCCGGACGTAAAACTTGAATTTGAGCCGTCAAATCGTTCGCTTGAACTCGACCTAGAATTCCCATGGAGCTGTTGAGAGCTGCTAATGTTAATATGCTGTAAAAGCCACTCTAGTCTCGCCCTTTCGTCGTATGTCTTCCTTGAATAATGTTCTTTCAGTAAGCGTTTCAGCTCTCGCTTTTCACGCATTAACTTCTTCTCTGTTTCAAGTCTATCCCGTTCAAATCTAAACTGAAGCTTTTCCATTTCTAGAGTGTAACACCTCTCTAGCTGCTCCTTTTGATATCTGAGAATAGCGATATCGTATTCCATACCCTGTACCGTCGCATCGAATTTCAACCTCTCCTGCCTAAGGACTCGACGAAAATCAGTCTCCATTTTATATCTAATGTCTTCCTTTTCCCGCCGTGAATTGTCTTCTAATTCTTGCTTCTCGTTTCTGAAGATATTCATCAAGTCTTTCTTCTGTTGTTTGAAGCGTTGCTCGAGCTCTACGATCTCTCCTGAGAACTCGTGTTCCAGTTCACCCTGGCGTGTGGAATGATACATAAACATCTTCGTCTTCTCTTCATCTAAATTTCGCAGCATTTGCTTCCTGTCACAGTTCAACCCGGCTTCTAAAAGCCCCTTAAAATGCATATCTGCTTCTGGCTGCTCATTATTGTACCACTCCTCTAGCATAGCTGACTCGTCGAAGTAAATGTTTTCTAAATCCCCAAGCCCTTTTAATAGAGTTCTTTTGATTTCTACTTCGACTTCCTGTACTCTCTCGATCTCCTTGCGAATTTTCCCTTCGGCTTCAGCTTTCTCAAGCCTAAATTGGTGCTCTCGTTCTCTCGTCATTTTGCTAAACGAATCCGTCATTTCCTTTTTCTCTTTTTCAAACCCGTTTCTTAAATCGTCAATCTCCTTTTCGAACGAACTGACAATGTTCATTTTCTCGTCTTCGAATGCCATTTTCAATACATGCTTTTCCTCCTGAAATGCGAAGCGGATTTTCTCTTTTTCCTTCTCGTAATTTCGACGTAGTTCCTCGCGTTCACAGTCGAAGCCTAGTAGCATGTTCTCTTTCTCGCTCTCAAGAGAGAGCCTCAGTTCTTCAATGTCTTCTTCGTGCGCCCTCTCTATGATTTCTCTCTCCTGCATAAACCCACGAACAATCTCTGCTTTCTCCTCGATGTATCTTCTCTCGCTATTCGACATTTCCTCCGCGTTTTGGTCCTCTGGACCTTCCGGCTCCGAAACATCGTCCATCTTTGAGAACAAACCGTTGGTAATTACTATGCACCGACTGTTACATTTGATTCAGGCTTCTTCCAACAGAAACGATCTTTGATCACCGAGTACTCATATACACTGATAGCTACAATACTATATGTTTATATTTAGTTTTCTATAAGATGAACTGCGCGCGCATATCATGAGCTGAGTAAACCGCAGGACTGTGGGCGTGGAAGATTATTGTCGCCCAAGCAGAACTGTCTTCTTTGGCTTTGTATTATTATGCCTTTTATAAGTATTACGGCCTCGCGTGGGATTTTGATCTCGGTTATATTTGCATTCTGTCCCGACAGGATTTAGTGTTTGTTCTGAGATAAATGTTGTATTTCGACCACCAATGCCGGCTCTGTCTGATGTGAAGTGAAAAACGCGTTGGCATTGGGCCATTTGCGACAAACCACTTAGCTTCAGAACTCGAATACATGGTTCAATTACAGAAAGCTAAGCCAGCTGGCGAGGATTTGATTGCTCCAGAAGCCTAGAAATTTAGAAATGTTTATTTTGGTCACTTTGGAATTGCATTATATATAAAGCCCTGCCACAGACGAGCTTGGATTGGCGGGAAATCTTTCTTTAACGTTGACAGCCTCGAAGGCTCATTATCAACTCGCTTGGAAATTCACTGGTCTTGCCTGAGTGATGTCCGATGCAAATTTGTCTGATTTTTTGCCTGGACTAAACAGGATTATTTAGCAAGCGATATCTGATTTTCTTTCCCCACGAGAATGCGATAACCTCATTGTTTTTACCTGTCATTCTTTGAAATTCGTACAGTGTTTCTTCCAAAAGCAGGTACCCGAGGCTAATGCATTTACATAACCTATAATTAAGTCAAACTAGGTGTTAGTGAACAATAGAAAACCAATCAAGGGTTTTCACTCAGTAGTGCCTTCTGGTGAAATCATTCACATAGACCAAGTAACATCACAAGCCCCTTGAGTCCTCTTATTATCTCTTGCTCATATATATAGCTTTCCACATACTGTATCTGAGTGGATAATCAAGAAACAACAGAACGGGGGAAAAACAATTAACTCCTGCCTTATTTTGATATATATTTAGCTCATGCAGTGTTTGGTGACAAAATCAAGGCAATTCACTTTATGTGATAATGATGTGGCAATTGTGAACTAATAGATTCTGATTTTGATTTCTTCTGCTTTCATTTCGCAGTCTCTATATTTTCGTTTCCCTGTCTTTTGAATCATTTTTCATCTTCATTTTTTAAATAATGTTCTATCAATTCGAAACCTGCTCACACCCTCCCCCCCCCCCCCCCCCCCCCCCCTGTGTTTCTGTCCCGCCGGGGGGTGGGGCATTTGTCAAAGAAAAGTGTGTGTGTGGGGAGGGGGGACTCCTAGAAATTTAGGATAGGGGTGTGCCGCGGAGATATCGAAACCCTGACTTTATCTAAGGGTCAAAAATCGTAAAATGGGTCATCGCCCAGAATCAATGGACATATCTAGTTCTGAATATAATTAAGTCCCCGTAAGTACTTGAACGATTGCCCAGTTAATGAGGAGCGGGAGATTCAAATACAAAGAAAATGGCGAAAACGCTTCCACTAGCTTACGTTTAAAGCGTTGTCGCAGCTCCATTTTTGAGAGAAAAAATAATTTTCAATCGGATTTTTAAAGCTAAAGGTCGCATAAATCAGTAGAGCTATCGACCTCAGTTGTATCTTTCAAAAACCCATGTACCTTACTTCTGAATCTAAGTGAGTTTTGACCGAATTTTGTATGGAAAACTGCTCAGTCCAATATTCAGGTCTCGATTTTTACTGAAATATAAGACGCACAGTCATTTTCAATCGGCTTGTAGACCCTAAACACGATGGTCAGTTGCTATGGGGTTTCCTCCCGCAACTCTGAAGCGGGCAGGCTCAAAATTTGTCAGCGGTATTTCCATTCATGATAGAATAACAACAAAATGGCGGAAAGTGCAAATGGCAACGAGAGCGCGAAAAAACAATTTATACGGCTCCTCGGCATTGAAAACGAGACGGAGAGGGGGAACCGTTTTTGGAATATAAACGTGGGAACAAACTGGAGTTCGTGGGTCCTATTATGGATGGGTTTCTAAGAAAAATCGGGGTGTCTTTATCAGCAAAGATCGGAAGATCAGCACATATTGGTTCTAGTATAAATATGGCCAGAAAATTACCCCAACAATGACGAAAGCAGAGACGGCTGCACATATGTGGTCTCCTGCTAGATTTTCGGGGGAAACTTTCCTGATGAAATGGCACGACTATAATGGGAGATCGCGTGTCGTTGTACGGAAGCTACTACCTGTACATAATTACCAATATTTTTTTTATAAAACAACAACGAGCTAGTCTTGTTTTATAAGACAAGAGGATATTTGATTTTAATTTATTTTGTTTCATGGGTCAAGTAAGATCACTGTATTTTGATTTGCCAATTTATTTCTATAAGCAATTATATAAAATATATATAAATCACCAAAATGATGTTCAGAACACTGAACTGCTATTAATAGATATTTAGACACATATCCTACCTGCCGAAAATCACTGTGTATTGTCATCAATTTCAAACCTGAACTTCATTATTTATATTTAATCATTCACAACTACATTGTATATCTAATGTAACACACTCCTCTCTGACCGAGCTACATTATTTGAAATGAAATACTCCACTAGCCTATGCTTTGAGTACTCTCTACTCATACAAAATGTTTTTCAATACTGAGCCACATGGAAAAAAAACAGCCAGTCTGGTGGAATCCGTAATGGAATTGTTTCTAATAGAAATGACAACAAAGGAAACAGTCTACACTCTGTAGCTTTGTTGTACATGCTGTAAGAATATATTATATATATATATATATACATATACACACAAACTGACTATTACTAGTTATAAACTTTGCCTTTCTTTGAAATGTACATTTTCTGTTAATAGTGATACAAGTAACAATTTAGCTAGCAAAATAGTGCACTATGATGTGCATATTATGTTAGAGTCAAGAGCCTTTGGAGTAAACACAGAAAGGATTAACATAAATTTATTGCAAGCTGACCCTATTATGTAAACAGAAGACCAGCTTCTCAGATGCATAGTAGGAAGCTAGAAATATACAACATAATTTGTGTGTAAGAATTTTATTACAATTTAGGTAATAATTATTTCTGTCTGCCATGATATAGGTACAGCTACATGTATAATATACAAAATACTATTTGGTATCCCAGTACAATACACTGGTGAGGTCAATATTACATAAGCGTTTCTCACCGATAAGATTATAGTTACATGTATTAAACTAAAGATACATATAGCAAGCATTTATAATTGAAGGGATTTAAGTGTCTCGATCCTGATCACATTCTACACCTCCTTGTTATGTTGTGACTCTTGTACTACAGTTTCTAAAACACAATATTTGAGAAATATATTACAACAAGAGCCCATCTGGGCTTTCACTCGGGCCACATGAGATTGAAGATGAAATACACTTTCATTTGAAATCCTCTTAGTATCAAGTCGTGCTTTAATTCGCCAGTGAGAACGTCAAAACAACAGACTGGTCTATTAATCGCTTTTATGGCATGACTATGAGAACGCAGGATTCGAACAACAGAATACTGGCAATTCAAGTGTATAAATGCAATACAATGACATATTCAGACTTTGAATTTGATTGAAAATAGATCAAAAACTCGGGGAAATGTCCGGCTAAAACTGTATGAATAAATGTGAAATGAAACATAAATTTCATAGCAAGAAAAACAATTGTAATTCCTATAAATGAGAAAGCTCTTCTATTAAGCCGCTTCTCATATACACAGACTGTTTCACAAAAAACATTTGCGCTTATCGACACAAGAATTCAGTTGACCTTTCAAATAATCTATTCTGAGGTACGCATACTCTAAATCAGATGTTAAATAAAGCGATAATTAGAAGGAAAAGTACATTAACAGACAAACTGAGAGGAAATTTATTCAAATCAAAAAGAGTTTACTTACAGTACTTACGTAACTGAACTTTCGTTTTGGATCTTTTGGTAGTGCACCCACCTTCGTGCACATATGCACTGAATCGGAATGAAAGTCGAAGCCTACCTCGAACTTAACTTTCAGCTAACCTGTTTCCTTTCATTCCACAATGAATAATAATCTCATAAAGTAAGCCCGTAGCTTTCAATAAATTTGCCAGTGTCTGAATGAAACAGCTAGATCTTTTCCAATTTCTCTCACGAGTCACGGCAGAAGACAGTCTCAAGCTACAAAACTTGAATTTTGATCCTCTTCACAGTAACGTAATTTAACGTCTCAGATATTATATATATGCCCTATTTCAGCTAGCGCTGCTTGGCTCAATTGAGGGTTTCTGCCGTCAAAGTTCATTTTTTGTTTCAGGTTTCCCCATATTAGCCGACATGTATAATGTCTCGAGCTCTCAATCCAGTAGAAAGACTCTTATTACTCGGGCTGCCTGTGGCAGCGCCGAGTCTTAAAATGCAAGTCGTTTTTTTTTTTTTTTTAATTGGTGTCAGACGGCTTCTGCGCATGCGTTAAAGGTCAAATTCAAACCAATCAGATTGCACTGTGCTGGTCACGCAACAATCGCCAGGTTAAATGTATTTACATAAGTGAATACAGTAAATCAAAATGGTCGACCCGCGAGGGCGAAAGCCTTCCAACAGGCTCAGGATATTTCAACTGGCGCTCTTGTTGACCATAAAAATACATGAACAACCAGGAGCCGTAATACATTCGATCAGCGCTGTTTGGACAGATCCAATGTACATTTAGAAACGTAAGCGAAATACAATATCCAAACACGTTTGGATATCAACGGGTATCGAATTATAATCAAAGGTTAGATCTCGTCAGGCGCGCTCAGATAAGAAAGTTCAAAGCTCTCAGACAAGGCGAGACAAGGAGATATTACTTTCAACGAGTCATTGTCAGAAATATATTCCATCGTGGGCGGTCTTGTACAGCTAAGGCATGTTTTACGACATAATAAGAGTCTTTCTACTGGATTGAGAGCTCGAGACATTATACATGTCGGCTAATATGGGGAAAACTGAAACAAAAAATGAACTTTGACGGCAGAAACCCTCAATTGAGCCAAGCAGCGCTAGCTGAAATAGGGCATATATATAATATCTGAGACGTTAAATTACGTTACTGTGAAGAGGATCAAAATTCAAGTTTTGTAGCTTGAGACTGTCTTCTGCCGTGACTCGTGAGAGAAATTGGAAAATATCTAGCTGTTTCATTCAGACACTGGCAAATTTATTGAAAGCTACGGGCTTACTTTATGAGATTATTATTCATTGTGGAATGAAAGGAAACAGGTTAGCTGAAAGTTAAGTTCGAGGTAGGCTTCGACTTTCATTCCGATTCAGTGCATATGTGCACGAAGGTGGGTACACTACCAAAAGATCCAAAACGAAAGTTCAGTTACGTAAGTACTGTAAGTAAACTCTTTTTGATTTGAATAAATTTCCTCTCAGTTTGTCTGTTAATGTACTTTTCCTTCTAATTATCGCTTTATTTAACATCTGATTTAGAGTATGCGTACCTCAGAATAAATTATTTGAAAGGTCAACTGAATTCTTGTGTCGATAAGCGCAAATGTTTTTTGTGAAACAGTCTGTGTATATGAGAAGCGGCTTAATAGAAGAGCTTTCTCATTTATAGGAATTACAATTGTTTTTCTTGCTATGAAATTTATGTTTCATTTCACATTTATTCATACAGTTTTAGCCGGACATTTCCCCGAGTTTTTGATCTATTTTCAATCAAATTCAAAGTCTGAATATGTCATTGTATTGCATTTATACACTTGAATTGCCAGTATTCTGTTGTTCGAATCCTGCGTTCTCATAGTCATGCCATAAAAGCGATTAATAGACCAGTCTGTTTTTTTGACGTTCTCACTGGCGAATTAAAGCACGACTTAAGGTTACCGTATACCTTCGCGGGTGTCTCTCGCAAATAAAATCGCACGCGCATCATTTTAAAGGAAAGTATAGAAACCTATATATCACTGGAAAGGTTATATAATGTAGAATGCGCTGAAATGTTTTTTTTTGCACAAATATTACATTTTCAGTAAATGCTAAGGCAACAAACGCAAAAAAGACGAGTCTCACAGAAGTGAATTTATGTCCCTCCGCGTTCGCGCCTACGGACGATTCCGCTGCATAATGTCAATCAGCACATGATGGCCTGTCAAAGTGTGTGAGCGTTTTTTAATATTTTACTTTGTTCAAATGCAATTCATCTTCAAAGTTTCAATCGAAATAGTTTCTGTGTTTCATCACGGAAAGTACTCTTATAAGAAAAATAATTAAAATATCGCTAAACGCTCACACACTTTGGTTCATATGTAGCTCCTCTAACACTAGGCCAAGTTTCATCAAGATCTGACAAGTCTTCATACCCTATAAATTCACCCAAAGACAGTGAATACGCATAAAAATCTATCGGCGTTTTTGGCTTCTGAAGGTTAGGAAACACATCACACCTCATCAAAGCAAACGTCAACACTTAAACTAACCAGCCAATTATATGTAAGGATCCCCGGAGCTTATGAATCAAGTCCAGAAATTCGCGGGAAATTAGTACGTGGCTCAAATTGCATAAGAAACATACATACTAGTGTCGTGTCACAAATATTCAAAAGAGCGTTGTGTTATGGCCAAAACTAGAGATAATGCGCAAAAGGGGAAAAAGAAACTTAAGGTAAATCAACGGGTTGTACCAAGAAGGGAGAGGGCCGGATATCGAAAACTAAATCGCGTCGAAAGGCAATGCCGCAAACAAGAGCGAAGGGAAAAGCGAGTGCCAGGCAACCTTGTGCTCCGAACATTGATGTTGATCCTAAACCTGCTATGTTAGCTGCGATGATTCCTTCAGTTCCGCAAAATCGACCGGCTGAACTTCGCTCAAGTTCACGATTTAGAACTCCTGGATTGACCACGGCCCAGGTTGGAAACTGCGAGTCACCCAAGACATTAGAATCGGAGTCGGATGCGGACTCGCTGCTACTCTCTAAATCTTTCGTCTCTTTTCTTGTACCTGGCAAAAGTTTAAGCCTATTAGCTGAGCAGCTTTCCGTCAGAGTTGTAGCAGTACTAATAGAACTCGAAGTGGGAGTCGTCGAACATGAAAGTTGTTCGAACCACGAGCCTTTGTCGCTTTCCGCGAGCACCACTTTCTTCTTCGTATTGAAACTTTGCTCCTTCTCGAGCTCATTCTCTTGAATCTTCTTTGGGCCTGTCTTCTTTTTTTACCTTTTATCCAAGGATTATTCTTTTCTCTTCTGGACATATCCACGATCGATATACCGGTAAATTAAACGCTATAAAATCACTGAACTCACGAGTGACGGCTCACTGTGAGTCTGAAGCTTCCCGCAAAAATTCAGCGGGGTGCCTGTGGCACGTAATGGGATCAGAGGGATTTATCACGCCTAAGTGATTTATTTACTTTCCTTCAAATTACGTTTTTTTCTAATATCTCGCAAACTTTTGCATGTTTAAAAAAATTTTTTTCGGAAAGATGAACATCAATCCATCAATTTCAAAAGAATTACCCAAAAATTTTTTTTAAGAAAACATGCCGCGAAGGTATACGGTAACCTTAATACTAAGAGGATTTCAAATGAAAGTGTATTTCATCTTCAATCTCATGTGGCCCGAGTGAAAGCCCAGATGGGCTCTTGTTCTGTCCTAAAACATGCCTTAGCTGTACAAGACCGCCCACGATGGAATAGATTTCTGACAATGACTCGTTGAAAGTGATATCTCCTTGTCTCGCCTTGTCTGAGAGCTTTGAACTTTCTTATCTGAGCGCGCCTGACGAGATCTAACCTTTGATTATAATTCGATACCCGTTGATATCCAAACGTGTTTGGATATTGTATTTCGCTTACGTTTCTAAATGTACATTGGATCTGTCCAAACAGCGCTGATCGAATGTATTACGGCTCCTGGTTGTTCATGTATTTTTATGGTCAACAAGAGCGCCAGTTGAAATATCCTGAGCCTGTTGGAAGGCTTTCGCCCTCGCGGGTCGACCATTTTGATTTACTGTATTCACTTATGTAAATACATTTAACCTGGCGATTGTTGCGTGACCAGCACAGTGCAATCTGATTGGTTTGAATTTGACCTTTAACGCATGCGCAGAAGCCGTCTGACACCAATTAAAAAAAAAAAAAACGACTTGCATTTTAAGACTCGGCGCTGCCACAGGCAGCCCGAGTAATAACCAACTGTAAACCACCTTGTAATGCAAACACCATACCGTATATATTTGACTTAGTTGAAACAGCTGTGTTCAAAATTAAATAACAGTGAAAACATATTAATATTTAGAAATCTATTTTTCAAAGCCACACTCCACTGCCAGACAATAATATTAATGAAACTGACATTGACAAGTTCCCGAAGATTTATATACATGTACAATATGGGAAATAAAAAATCTCATATTACGCGGTGGTCAAATTTTAATATGAGCCTATTAACTTACGGTTTAAACTAAACTTTAAGCTTATATTTATAAAGTTAAATTCAGTCAAAACACATCTGATTCTTGAACACGTTTTCTGCCCCCCTTTGTAAAGCAAGAATCTCTTGTTCTTTCTGAGATATAGCATAGCTGATCGAAGCTCTGTCGAAGGCTTTGTTGCTTCTTGTTCAAATCGTAAACGGGAGATTTTCTCCAGAACCTATTCAGTTTCGAGTCACATTTGCAGTCGTGCATGGCCTTTCAGTTTACTGCATTTCTTGCTCCTTCCACAGCCAATTTTAGGAATAGTTTCGGGACTACATAAGATCTTGTTAATAAGGAAGCAGGAAGGAGTAATTCAAGATGGCGGCTGACCAAGACCGCGACAAAGAAGTGAGGTTACAAGACACAAATAAATTCACCTTAAAGTGCCTATCACCCTTTTGCAATTTTGATAGCTTATGAACCTCCGAAAAGTTTTGAGTACTTTTGTGAAGAAAGTTTTGGTTTAAAGTGAATACTTTATGTTCTACGCTTGTTTGAAATCGTGTAAATGTGACCTTTCCTGACCCATGACCGCGTAAGTAAAAGCCTCGCGTTATAACCTACAGATGTCGGAATCATATCTGCTGTTTAACTGAGGAAAGCCCGTATACACAGGACCAGCTCATGAAGTGTAAAAGCCTTCAATGCTACCAGAACATTGCAAATGGCTAGGTCAGGGAAGTCTTGAGCAAATAATTTGGCGACAAACGTCTGATGATAGCGAAGGTAAGTATGTGCGTAATGATCGTCGCGTCGTTGTTTACTCGATTAAGCGAACGTGAAATCTGATCGACGTTCAAACGAAATAAAAACATCTCTTTTGCAGGTTAACCATTCACAAAGAATGACGGAAAAGCCACTTACTCCATGGGTTGTCTGTGAGATCTCGGGAAAGATATTGCCAGCTCACTGTCAGCGGTCAGCAAAGATGGCGGACATGAAATTTTTAGCTCCGCACTTAGTAATGCATATAGGCTTATATTTTGCCCATCGCTCAACTGAATACAGACAGAATATTCCCCAACACCTCGAAGTTCAACCTGGGGATCCTTTCAACTCTACTTTTGCATCCAAACACGAACTCATTCAAGCTGGCATGGCTCGAGCACGTGGCCTGAAAAACGATGTCTTCGAGCGAGACTCTAAAAGAAACAAGACCATTCTGACAAAGATTTTCATCTCGCTCCTTCTACTTAGTGGAGACATTCAATTAAACCCTGGTCCCTACAAGTACCCGTGTGGAATCTGTGCTAAACCGGTAAAGCTAAACCAACGTGGAATTCAGTGTGATTCTTGTGATATCTGGTACCACATTCGATGTATGAACATGAACATTTCAACTTACAATGCTCTAGCAAATTCATCTTGTGTATGGGAATGCACCAACTGCGGATTATCGAACTTCTCCAACTCCCTGCCAAACTCATCTACCGATATTGACTGCTCAAACCGGTTCTCACCTCTCAATGGCTCCTTTAATTCTCAGGGTGCGCCTTCATCACATACCAGTATTCCTTCACTACCAGCTTCAACCTCTAGTCCTAAACCAATAATACCACAGCCATCGAAAAGACAAAAGCCTCGAAAGCCCCCAAAGAAAAGTGTCCTTAAAGGTATGATAATTAATTGTAATGGTCTTAAAGGGACTTCACAGTTCACCCAACTCCAAGCACTACTAGATCTTCACAATCCAGACATTGTACTTGGAACTGAATCAAAACTCGACCAAGATGTCCCAACTTACTCAGTGTTCCCAACTAACTATACCATATTTAGGAAGGACAGAAATTCTAACATAACGAGCCAGAGATCATCGGAAGTTCGGAAATGCGTGCGGGCCGTTGCTATGGAGTGACGCCATAGTCGTGGCAAATATCAATCATTATTGTGATTTGCGGTTTTCGCTTGATCGCTTTGGTAATTACTTTATGTCAGCAAAGGATTGTACACGAAACACGTTTGAGGATCTGCGATCTTGCGGATCCTGCGTTATTTCAGGGGCTGTACTTCAGTGCCAGTGGCATTTTGACATGAGCGGGAAATACAGTATTATGAAATTAAGGTAAAGGATTGCTTCGCATACTGGACTCGTGCTTCGACTTATGGACGTATCCGCTTTGCACCGTGTTCTTCTCGCTGAATCGAGCGGCAAATTCTCCGCAGCACTGGCATCTTCTGAATTCGGAAATTTGGGGCGTGAAATTTTGTAAGTTCCTGTCAAACAGCCTGGTTGCACGATCCCTTCGCAGTTTTCTTCGCCACTAGCCGACAGTGTCCAAATAGAAAATAGCGGACTTTGGGATTTGGATGAATGGCTGCAGGATTGTCGATGGAAAGGTGGGTGTCTCGCTACGACTGATTCGTCGTTTTGGCGGCAATTATGCGCCAAAATCAGAAGAATTTCATGTTAGAGAATTATCAGTGGCTAATAAACAATTGAAAATAACAAACCCCTCGCAATCGCTTCCCGGTCAGGCGAAACACCGACCTCGCCAGCCGATTACGAGGAGATCCAAAGCTTAAAAGTGTCCCTGAAAACAGAACGAAAGAAATCGAGTAACGAACACGTATATATGTATATATAAAGTAGAAGGAAATTATATGGCAGCGAAAATGGCGGGAAGTCCCCCAAAGTTCAAGGTCCAGAAGAGCTTCAAAGGCACACATCTGGAGCATGATCAGCGATATTTGTGAGAAATATAAAGTCCCTCTGGTGTCCAGAATTCTGATGTGCAGTCAATGCTAAACCAAATCGCCGAAGAAGTGACCAAGAATAAAGGGTAAAGTAAAGCATCTGGCGTGATGCTTGGGGAAAGTGCCCAAAAATATTTACAGTCCCAGGTTGAAGTCTGAGCACTTAGGGATATTGAACACAAGCCTATAAAAAGAGATATATTGAACACAGGCCTAAAAGATATGTACGCCAAAAAAAAAAAAATTTTAAGTTGTTCGGTATCCCAGCTGGTTTACCCAGGTTGAAGTCCATGGCACTACAGTATGCCTGAGCACTTCGGGATATTGAACACAAGCCCAAAAGAGATATGCGAAACAAAATTTATTTTTTTAGTTGTTCGGTATCCCAGCTGGTTTACCCAGGTTGAAGTCCATGGCACCACAATATGCCTGAGCACTTCGGGATATTGAACACAGGCCTAAAAGATATGTACGCCAAAAACAATATTTCTAAATTGTTCGGTATCCCAGCTGGTTTACCCAGGTTGAAGTCCATGGCACCACAATATGCCTGAGCACTTCGGGATATTGAACACAAGCCTGAACGAAATGTACGGCCAAAAAGTTTTTTTTGAGTTGTTCGGTATCCCAGCTGGTTTATCCAGGTTGAAGTCCATGGCACTACAGTATGCCTGAGCGCTTCGGGATATTGAACACAAGCTCAAATTCAAAGAGATATGCCCAACAAAATTTATTATTTGAGTTGTTCTGTGGCACCACAACTAATGCCCGAGCATTTCGGGATATTGAACACAAGCTCAAAAAAAAATTGTTGTTCGGTATCCCAGCTGGTTTACCCAGGTTGAAGTCCATGGCACTACAGTATGCCTGAGCACTTCGGGATATTGAACACAAGCCCAAAAGAGATATGCGAAACAAAATTTATTTTTTTAGTTGTTCGGTATGCCAGCTGGTTTACCCAGGTTGAAGTCCATGGCACCACAGTATCTCTGAGCACTTCGGGATATTGAACACAAGCCTAAAAGATATGTACGCCAAACAAAATAGTTAACCTACCTATACGAGTAGCCGTTACCCATCGCGAAATTTGGGCAAATCAGATCAAAACAACCAGACGCGAATTACCGGTCGCGAACTACAGCTACCGACTGCAAACAACAAGACACGAGAAACCTGCTGCCAGGGTAACATCTCTCACATCTCGATATCGTCTCCGCGTTATTTTCAGTATCCGCGAAAATAATTTGGGGTCCGAATAATAAATAATAAGCGAAGTCTGCGGCGTTTCGAACAGTAATTGGCAAGCGCGTAAGTCGCATTTTCGTCTCATTAAAGTAAATTCCACATCGTTCCCGACTTATGAAATAATGAAAAGATTATGTATTGTTGATTTTGAGAAATTAGCTGAAAGTCGGATAGGCATATACGGCAAACCAGATAAATCGTCGACCTCGATCGAAACGTACTGAAAATCGGACTACGAATGACTAGATTTCGTGCACTACTACGGGTAGTCGACTGATGAAAGGTAAAATGCAAAAGTAGTTATTTATCACACACTGACACCTATGGATTACGATATCTAGGCGCTAAAGTAGACACTTTAAGGTGACATGAGGCTGGACTTAATTAAATAGAATGCTCCTGCTTCCTAGAGTACCCCCTGGTGATAGGGGACCAATGGTCCCCTATCACCAGGGGGTAGTTTGGTTGCTAAGAGTGTCTGGCTCGTTATGGTGGTGGTGTCTTCCAGGCAATAAAGTCTGATCTTATATGTGACGAACATTGCAATTACACCAACGAAAGTGAAATACTTTGGACCTCACTGAAGCTTCAAAATAGCAAGCCCCTTTACCTTGCAACCTGTTATAGACCTCCGAATTCCACTCCTGATGTCCTGGATAAAATTCATGAATCCATAAACAGTGTCTTAGGGTCCAAAATCCACTACCCAAACATCATCATAGGAGGTGACATGAATCTTGGTGATATCGACTGGGAATCTAATGTACCATCAACCACAAATCCAAATACTGCCGCCCAGCATGCCAGATTACTTCAGATTATGGATGACCACTCACTCAAATAACATGTGAGCTTACCTACACGTCCTGCATCTGGAAAGACCTTAGACCTACTGTTCTCATCATATCCCAACTCCATATCCAATGTCTCCACAGCATCTGGCATGAGTGACCATCTTATAGTACTTTTCAACATAAACACAAAACCTACAAGATCTTTCAAGCCACCACATAAGGTCTACATCTACAAAAGAGCCAATTGGCCAGATCTTGCTGACTCCATGTCATCTGCATCAGATGTATTCTTCTCCTCAAGTCCCCAGGCCTATTCCATAGATGAAAATTGGACAATGTTTAAAACATCCTTATTCAAGGCTGTAAAAGAGTATATCCCTCAGAAAAAGTCTGGATCAAGATATAAACTTCCATGGATATCTATAACCATAAAGAGACATATGCGAAAGAAGGACAGACTTCACAAGGTGGCCATGAAATCCCATAATCAGACCCATTGGGATGCCTTCAAAAAACAACGTAACCTTGTATCCAAACTGATAAAAGAATCCCACAGCCGATACATGAACAATGTCATTGGAGATTGTTTAATTGATAACCCGAAGAAATTCTGGTCATATGTACGTACTAGTAAAACCGAATCTATTGGTATTCCACCTCTAAGAACAGAGAGTAAATTTTGCACCACAGACAAAGAAAAAGCTGAAGCTTTGAGTTCCCACTTCACTTCTATCTTCACTCAAGAGAAGCTTCCTCCACCCATTATTGACAATTCACCCTACAAATCTGTTCCTGATCTGTTCATCACCAATGAAGGTGTGGCTAAACAGCTTTCCTTGCTGAACCCAAATAAAGCCTGTGGACCCGATGAAATTCCGGCCAGAATACTAAAAGAACTTGCGCCAACCATTGCACCCTGGCTGTGCTTTATCTTTCAACGGTCATATTTTGAAGGTACACTACTATCTGACTGGACTAATGCTCTGGTCAGCCCAATTTACAAGAAAGAAGACAAGTCCAACCCAGCTAATTATCGGCCTATTTCCCTCACATGTTTATGTTGCAAAATAATGGAACACATTATCCTTAGACACATTGCAAAGCATCTCTCAGCCAATGATATACTGGTCAACCAACAACATGGATTCAGAAGACACTTTTCCTGTGAAACCCAGCTGATCACTGTGATAAATGACTGGGCCAAAGGTCTAAATCAGAGTGCCCAAACTGATGTAATCCTTTTGGATTTCAGTGAGGCCTTTGATTCTGTGCCACACCGAGGCTGATCAACAAATTATACTATTATGACATACGAGGGAAAACTGCTACATGGATCAATTCATTTCTCGTAAACCGCACCCAAATGGTCTCTGTTAATGGCACCCACTCCAGCCCAGAGATTGTAGCCTCTGGTGTACCCCTAGGATCTGTACTGGGCGCGGTGCAATTTCTCTTGTACATTAACGACATCACAACAAACATTAACTCAAAAATACGTCTTTTTGCTGATGACAGTGTTATCTACAGAGAAATACACAGTCATCAAGATCAAACCTACTGCAGCAGGACTTGGACCAGTGGAAAACTGGGCGAAACGATGGCAACTTAACTTTAATGTCTCAAAATGTTACCATATCGGAATAACTAACAAACAAGCCCCTCTGTCTCATAACTACATGCTAAATGGCAAATCCATATCTAGTGTATCTTCAATTAAATATCTTGGTATTACAATAACCAAAGATCTCTGTTGGAACAAACACTGTGATGCAATAACAAGTAAGGCGAACAGCACACTTGGACTACTGAGAAGGATATTGGGTGAATGTACTCCTGAAATTAAATCCCGGGCTTATTCCTGCCTTGTGCGCCCACAGCTTGAATACTCTTCAACAGTATGGAACCCACATACCAAAAGAAACATCCATAAAATTGAAATGGTCCAGCATAGAGCAGCAAGATTCGTAAACAACGACTATTCCAGAACTAGCCATATTACACCAATGATCCAACAATTAGGTTGGGAGACATTAGAACATAGAAGACTGCTAGCACAATTATCTATGTTCTATAAAATTAACAAGGGTCTAGTGGGACTTAATTTCCCTCCAGAGGTCTCTCCTCTATACCATCGACACATATCCAGATTACCCAATTCTTTACCCTTTAACCATATCCAGGCTAATAACAACATATATAAGTTCTCATTTTACCCAAGGACTATTGTTGCTTGGAACAGTGTCCCCTTTATCCACCCCACTACTAGTAGTCTGAGTGCCTTCAGGGAATCAGCCACATTATTTATCAGGTCATTTTAACTTAACTATACTGTATATATATTTTTAAATTCCAATTTTTATTATTATTATTATTATTATTATTATCATCATGTCATCATTGTTGTTTAATTATTAATTTATTTTTGTTATTTTTATTAGCATTAGTATTAATATTAGTATTGTTTGTATTTATTTATTAGTATTTCTTATTCTAACTTATTAATTGTTAATTATATGTAGTTATATATTTAACTTTCTCCTAGTATAGCGTTAGCTGTTTTTTTAGGAGTACTACATTAAATCATTGAAGCACTGTATGGCTGGCCTTTGGCATGCATACTCAGCAGAGTGATCCCAGAATCCTTTGAGTGAGTCACGTCGTTTGGCATCTTCAGTTGCCGCTGTTGAAGCTGAGTCTGCAGCTTTCCCCAAGGCCAAAATATTTGCTCAAGACTTCCCTGACTCAGCCATTTGCAAAGTTATAGTAGCATTGAAGGCTTTTATAGTTCATAAGCCGGTCCTGTGTATACAGGCTTTCCTTAAACTGGCAGATACATTCCGACATGTATTCTAGGTAATGCTAGGCCAAGTCTTCAGATCGTCTTTCCACACTGCCCTCGGCAGTGAACTATGGAAAACACTGAACGAAATTACTTCATGTATCGAAGTCGATGGCGTACCACATACTGACTCAAAGTCGATTGCTGAAGTTTTAAATAATCATTTTTCAACAGTAGGAACTAAATTGGCTGCTAAAATAAAAGCAAGCCTTGATTTTTTCTATCCACGACCCCCTTCTGGTGAATCCATCGCTAGGTCTCGAAACTTTGTCTTCATTCCAGTTGAAGAAAATTTTGTGCATAGACAACTAAAAATGCTCAAGACAAATAAATCAATTGGCCTTGATCGCATTAGCGCCAGACTGCTGAAAGACTCTGCAAGCGTCATAACTCCTGCTTTGACCAAGATATTCAATCGCTCACTTGAGTCTTCTACATTCCCTTCTATCTGGAAATTTGGTAAAGTTACGGCTCTCTTCAAATCTGGTGATCGAAGCAACGCCAACAATTACAGGCCGATTACAATCCTCCCGACAGTTAGTAAGATCCTTGAGAAGGTAGTCCATTCACAAGTATATAATTACCTTATGGAAGAAAAGATCCTTACACCCAGGCAGTTTGGCTTCAGACCTAAACTCTCAACAGAGATCGCTCTTACTCATTTCACCGATACTATCCTTGGGAATATGGACAGTGGTCTAGTAACCGGTGCTGTTTTCCTGGACTTGTCAAAAGCGTTTGACACTGTTGACCATACTATTCTCTTCAATAAACTAGTAACAGCTGGCTTTTCTGACACAAGTGTGAACTGGTTCAAGTCTTATCTATCTAACAGAAGCCAAATCACCAACTTGGCAAATGTCTCTTCCTCTCCCAAGAAAGTTCCTGTCGGAGTTCCTCAAGGAAGCGTCTTAGGACCACTACTATTCCTTGTTTATGTAAATAACTTACCCTCATGTGTTAATTACTGCGAGGTGTCCCTCTACGCTGACGATACAGTAATTTACTGCTCTTCGACTAATGCCCAGGAACTTAAAGATAAATTGAACGCTGATCTTCTGTCCATATGTCAATGGTTTAACAGCAATCTCTTGACACTGAATACATCTAAATGCAAGTTCATAATTTATGGCAGCGCACGCAAGCTCAAGGATTTCAGAGAGGTATCACTAACCATAAATGGCTCTGCTCTTGACCGAACTGACTCTTTTAAATATTTAGGAGTGACAGTCAGTCAGAACTTGAGTTGGTCAGAACACGTGGATAGAGTCAGTAATAAAGTCAATCAACGTCTTGGCATCATCCGCCGGGTAAAGCATTTGCTGCCCTTGCATGCGCGGCTAACTCTCTATAAATCTCTTGTCCTTCCCTTACTTGACTATGCCGATATCGTCTGGGGAGATAAGAATAATACTGTCCTCATGGATCACCTTCAAGTTCTTCAGAATAATGCTGCTCGACTAATGCTCGACTTTCCCTCAAGCTCTTCTGCATCTCAAGTACTCGAACTATTAAACTGGAAACCACTATACCTTCGACGGCGCTATCATCGCTGTATTACTATCTTCAAATGCTTAAATAGCATGGTGGACTTCAACTTTAAATTAAAGAAGAATCACGACTTTCATACATATAATACACGCCGTCAGCACAATCTACATTTGCCATTCGCACGTAGGAATTGGGGACAACAGAAGTTTACCTACCATGCACTATTAGACTGGAACTCTTTAGACTCTGAAGTTATACAATCAACTACATTATCAATTTTTAAATCTTACTGGCACATAACTTAATTTCATAATAATCCTTGTTCTATTTCTATTTTATTTCAACCATTTATCTTTTCTGTTTTCCATATATTAGTGAAATACATATTTTTAATACAGGACCTCCCTGAAAATCACAAATTGTGAGTGGAGCTTTCCTGTCAAAATATTATTATTATTATTATTATTATTATTAATCTCGGATGGTCCTGTCCATCTACGTACTCCAGCTTCCTTATATATCTTTCTCGAGACTCTCAAGGTTGTAAACCTTTAAAATAGCCGGGTAAAAACGTTTAGATGACATTTCTGAAAAGTAAACGGTGCTTTTTTTCGCTGCATTAACTCTGTGTATTCACTGTGTTCGACTGTTGTTTTGATTATAGTTGTCCTCCAGTTCGGCCTTGACAACGGTAACCAATGACGCTGTAACCGGTCTATAGTGATATTTACTTTTACAAAATAGAAATAAGTGTGAATAAAATGAACTTGAACTTAGCCTGCAGAACAGGCGTTTTTCCGATACGAGCAGATCGAGTTCTTCCAATACGAGTGGAGCGAGTTCTGAAACCGATCCGAGCGAAGCGAGCCGCGAGAACTGAGAAATAAGCGCCTGCTACCATCTTACGGAAATTTGAATTCCGCCCTTTTCCGCATGGATTAACATGTTTATTTAACATGTCAATGCTTTGCAAATAGGACAACGCGACAGCGATGACAGCTAATTGACCAATCAGTATTTCCCGTACAGAATCTGTACGGGAAATGAAAATGTATAAGGGATGGCTGCAGGCCCTCCTTCTTCTCTCTCGTACCAGTCTCCTTTTCCCCATTTTCACGCGGCCAAATCATTTTATCACTTCCTTTGCGCTTTGCGGCAATCCTTTATGTAGGACGACACGAATTTTTACCAAAAATACAATAGAATACAACACAATACAATTCAATACAACAATAGAACGCAACACAATACAATACAATAGAATACAATTTGGTAGCAATTCGTGTCGTCCTACATGAAGGGATGGCCTCCTTTGCGTTGAAATAACACTGAGGGCCTGTTTCGCAGGCTAACTTGAACTTGACTTTCACACTTGAGATCGGCTAGGGACAAGCAACTCCTAAAGGTCATTTATTTAAACCAATCGTAGGGCAATCCTCTAATCATTAATATTATAATTAGCTGACCTTCATGTATTCCAAAATTTCGAAGTGTCCCTCTAACAAAGCCCATTCTGGGCGATGTACCCTTTCCAAGGCTTGAAACTAAAATATGAGACCCCGGGGGCAAGTGAATATTCAGAATTTATGTAACAGATCGTTTTGATTTCTCTGTCTGTGTAATGCTTTGCGTTTATTGAAGATTGTTACATTTAGCGGGCGTTGAGCAAATGCACGATATTGCATATCAAGAGTTAGGCGAACAAAAAAAAACGTATCCTATTTAAGGATAATACAGAATATGACACCCTATTTAAAAAAACATACCCTATCCCGCGGCACATACCTATATGGCTTATATATGGGAGCAAGTAAAAGAGCAACGGAATCTCGAATTGAATATGTCTATTTAAACCACCAATCTGAGTAAATAATTAGAAACGTTTCATATTAAATTCCCAGTATTGCTGTCTTTCACTTGACGTCATAGCCGCCATGTTGGTGCCCTTAAACACCAGATTTCTCGTTAGCTTCTTTTGTTGGGGCACCAACATGGCCGCCATGCCCTTTGTCATTTGAATCTCTGGGGATTGATTGAAAACCAGCAATTGTTAATTAAGAAAACTAGAATCGACAAATATCTGCAAAAGGACCACTAATATTGTTGTATTTAGTATTTTGCAATTCTCACTTGAAAATTCGACAATTCGACAATTTGTTATCTGATAGAACTTGAAAAAAAGCCAATTTCTTGACCGCCATTTTTGAAAGGTAACCAAGCCTTAGGTGACATCGAGGCTGAAGTTGACTCAGTTTAGTTAGAGGCTAGTATCTAGTTAGCACGATGGTCTGTCCACCGTCATAGAAAGAGGGTTTGTATCAATACAAGGTCAACTCCAGCCTCCACGTGAGGCTAAGGCTTGCTCAAGAACGCAGTGGTTAAGCGCTTTGCCTCTCGCCTCTGTGGCCCAGGCTCGATCCCCAGACGCGGCGCCATATGTGAGTTGAGTTTGTTGGTATCTCGCCCTTGCTCCGAGGGTTTTTCTCCGGGTTCTCCGGTTTTCCTCCCTCCTCAAAAACCAACACGCTAAATTCCAATTCGATCTGTGGATTAGCCGGGACCTGGCTTTGATCAGCCCCCATGGTTGTTTCAGGTCTCGTTAGAAATTCAGAATTAGAAATCAGAGAACTACGAATTGGACAATTTTTTGTAGATATATCACAATTTAGTCGTTGTCCAATCCCGATGGGCATGTATAACCTTGCGCTGTAAATCCATTCTCATCTTAACTTTCAATTCTTGCTCTTTGATCACAAATTTCACTTCCAGTGCGTTTCTTTCACCCTCAAAAATCTTTGCCAGTTCAGTCTTTTGCGATTTCATATCATCCAAGCCTTCCTTCAATGTCTCAATAGTCTCAAGATGGAAGGAGCGCTCGTTGAAGTACGTTAATTCAAGTTCCTCGGTTATTTCTTTCCTGATGAGCTCCTTTTCTCGTTCAAGCTTCTCTTCGAGTTGTAATTTTTCATTCTCGAATATCCTAACCAGGTTACCCTTCTGTATTTTAAGTGCTGACCATAGTTCATTGTCTTTATCCGGGACTTCAACTTTAGCAGAAGATTTGATATCCCGGATGACCTGGCCTGACTCCGTCGACTCGGAGCGTCTCGAATTTCCAACATCGTTTTCATGGTCCCATTCGAAATCATTATTATTATTATTATTAATAATATTCGATAGATTCCTGTCCGATAGCTCACATGAGTTTCTTAAATCTCTCAACTCCTCCCAGAGAAAGTCCTTTTCTTTTGTTAACTCCTGAATCAGAGAGTTCTTTATTTTTAAGATCTGGTCGTACTCTTGCCTCAGTTTGTCTTCCAAGCTCGTCTTCTCTTGCAGTATTTCTTTCTCGAGTTCATTCCTCTCAAGTTCAAAATCGTCCTGTAAAGTTTTCAAATGAAGAGTCACAATATCTGCAAATTCTGTTTGAGTCGAAGAGTTCCTTGTTTCCCTCTTTGTTTCCAGTGCTAGCGTTCCTAAGGTCACCTCTCCCAGATTTGTAAAATCAAGTTGAAGAATACTTGCATCCTTTCGTTTTATTTCACCGCTACTTGTGGTTTTTTCGTTTCTTTTTTCATGTGTTTTAATTGCAGTTCGCACGCTTTTCTGCACTTGTGGATTGGCGGTGCTGACCAAAAGACTCATGTTAAGCTGATATCCGGTCGACCTAATTCACTTAAGCTCAAATTATAAAATCAATGCATGTCACATATCCCCTAGTAGGGAACTTCATTACCTTATGAAATGTATTTCCCAACGAATATGTATCATACTAAGAAAAAACAATAACATCTTTTTTATTGGCTCTGTCAATGAACAAGCATCGCATTCATTACCGGCGGCAAACATTACTATCTGAAACCTGTATTGAAAATATCAACATATCAAATCCCATATAATTTTAAAATTCGTTATTTTAATTCTACAAACAATCAACAAAATGCTACCTGAACTGATATTTCTTTCATCTTAAGTTAGGTTTTTGGTTAGTGCTTCTGTCTTTAAGTAAATCTCTAAGTCCGTAGCTTAGAAGGCAGGCAGGTGTTATAGTTATCTGTTTAGGTGTTTTGCTTCTTCTTTCTGTGGCTTTGGTAGCGCATCCAATCTGCGTATTATTTCAATGGCTTGTTATCAAAGACGCTCATTAAAGTTTTACGGACTAGACCATAACAACAAGTTCCGTTTGCCCTTATTCAGCACAATATATAGCAGCAAACTTTCCTTTGAAAAAAAACACGCAAACTTTGGGTAACAAAAATGCTATGTTCGAATTCCAATTTCTTAGTGACAAAATGCATTTACTTTCTGTAAAATTACTTTCCTAGGCATTCAATTTTATCTTAAATTTCTTTATCTGATTCTTTCCATCAGTCAGACTCCCTCCAGATTTCATTAAAAATCATATATTTTATTCAAAGGAAGCGGTAATGTCATTGTCTTGTCTGCCAGTATGTTGTTGTTCTCGATCTGTGTGGTGAAACTTAGAGCGCTTTCCATGTACACGAACCGACTGCTCTGATCACCCAGTTTTCAAATGGAACGCGTCAGTTCTAATAACTCGGAACCGACACTAATACATTTCACGTAGTGGTTCCCATATAGAGGTTTTGCACCACCACGTGATGGCAGCCATGTTGGTGGCCAGAACAATGAGATTTGTTCAATCATGTGAAAAATTAAATATTCTATTGTTCTGGCCACCAACATGGCTGCCATCACGTGGTGGTGCAAAACCTCTATTGTCGGCCTGATTAGTAATTGTAGTAAGTAATTATATTTATTAATTGTTTATCGTAGGTGTTTTGTAATAATGTATATTGACCCCTCCTTGTAATTCAGCTTATGCTGCAAAAAGGATGAAATAAACTATTATTATTATTATTATTATACCCAGGGAGGAGAACTAGCCTGGTCTGCCAGTTCTCTCCTCCACTGGCCGACACAATTAGGGACCTTAACTCGACGGCAACATCTATGACGGCGGCATAAAATAGCTCGGCATGCAGATGCAAACAATTTGGCAGGTGTCTACCAAAACAAAACGTGCATGCGCTGAGTGTTACGTTGAAAAGAGAGCGGACCTTTCCTTTGTATAACAAGAACCATTTCCCCCAGTACAAACAGGTCGAATAAACTGAAATCGCAACCTCGTTCCCAGGGATCTTTACGCGACGCCATCTGGGATTAGGCGCGTAAAGACCCCTGGGAACGAGGTTGCGGACGGCGCACTGAAAGATTGTAATTAACACGGTTCAAACTGCTAAAAAATTCTAAATCGCAAGAGAACAAAAGACAACGTAATCGCATACCAGAACTTCGCGACTATAAACAGACACACCATCTACTGTGTTAGGGGCCAACACAAGGGCACAGAAACACTCCTGTGTAATATACTCCTGATTCTATCGATTGCATAGCCCCTAAACAACTTGACAGCAAGGTGTGATCGCATGGTACTTAGATCCTAAACGTTACCGATTGGAAAATAATTCGCTTGACATATTCGTATTTACTTCCAGGGATTGTTATATTTTAAATCCTTTTTATATTTCAATTGAGATAAAAACAAAGATAGGAGGAGAAAAAAAGATATGTTTAATACTAAAACAAGATGCAAGGCTGATTTTACGGTTTGGAAAAATATATTTTTACAATTCACAATTTTCTCGCTTTCTGAATGGCTCTTCGCTTTGTGCAATTACAGTACGGACAATGAAAATGACGTAACACGTAAGACAAGTCACTTCCCGCTTGCAAGTTTGTTGTAAAAACAAATCGCACACATTTTCCATTGTCCGTACTCTTATTGATCATAGAAATTACGCCATAAAATGTTCAAAACTTTGCA
Source organism: Actinernus sp. WN-2022 (assembly GCA_030867875.1). Lineage (NCBI taxonomy): Eukaryota > Metazoa > Cnidaria > Anthozoa > Actiniaria > Actinernidae > Actinernus > Actinernus sp. WN-2022. The sequence goes on from JAOWCC010000936.1 coordinate 71,871,041, forward strand.
GTGAAACAACTCGCTGCATTTTATGGCGTAATTTCTATGATCAATAAGAGTATGGACAATGGAAAATATGTGTGCGATTTGTTAAATTACATATAGTATTCGTATAATTTTGCTGATAAGATCCCATCCAAGGTGACCGGTACTTGTATTTCTTCCTTTTTTTCCCTAGGTCAAGGAATTGTCAGGGAATTTAGGATTTGGTCAGGGAAATCCCAAATATCAATAAAAAGTCAGGGAATTTTTATTTTGAGGCTTCATTTTTTGGGCTGTTTTGTTCAATGTTGCTGTCCCCAAAAAGCGTTTGAATATTTGGAAAAAATACGAGCGTGCGCTGGAGGCCAGTGAAAAATGCCCAGTGTTGGCCAGTGAAAAGACAGTGAAATGTCAGGGATTTTTTTTCCTGCAAATGTATGGGAACCCTGTTCCTGCATTTTAATAGTCTATATTTTTAGGTTTGGAGAATATTAAGAATATTAAACCTAATTTTCTATTTTACTTTGGAAGTATATTTTTTTCTCTTTTAAAAGTCCTCATAGTTCTGTCAATCATTTTTCAGACTGCAGTTGAGCCGTGATCTCATTAGCATCAATCTACAAGAACCAATAATCTTTGTTTGCTAAATATGACTCTTTATTATCCGTAATGAAAAAGTGCGAGTAGCAATCCACCGTACGGGAAAAGATGGCGGCTGTACATTGGACCACAATCCCTTGCGAACCTAACACAGTAATAGAAACACAAAGGCATCCTGTAGTCTTTTTAGTGACAGTGTATTGGCAACAGCACTTGTACTGGCTTGTTATTAAGATAACATGTACAAATCCTCTGTTCTCTTTAGTGACAGTGTATTGGCAACAGCACTTGTACTGGCTGTTTTTGATATTTAAAACCTCTACCGCGATTTTATAACGAATTTAAAGTTTTTTGCGCGCAAAGGATTGTGGGTAAAAGTACGAGCCGCCATCTTTTCTGTACGGTGGATTGACATATGTTGTGCCAGTTTTAAGAATCGTCTTTATCTACCTATCCTCAAATTAAACTCTTTCTCCATAGAAATACGAACGCATTTCTACATCTGAAAGTAAGAATAATTAAAACCAGGTTATACCACACAAGTAAATAGTGCTTTTCACGCGCTCTGATTGGCTACTCAAACTCGGAATATCCAGCATTACAGTTCACAACCAAAGTTTGGCGCGCGCTCATTGGCTAAAATCGATCACGTGACATGATACTTGGTACTATCAGGCTTTGTAGGTCTCAAAATTTTCTAGCACTCTCATTGGACAAAAGCGATCACATGACGTGATAGTCGTCCGCGGATGCAGGCGATAGCGCCCGCTGAGAGCGGAAGACAATTTTGTGAATAGAGTGTGTCTGTCTCGGAACTATCGGTTCCCTTGGAAATTTGATGTTCTTTGTTTTAAGAACATCAAATTTCCGCGGGCAACTATGAGCCGATAGTCCCTCGACAGACACACTCTATTGTTATACTGGCCATCTCCACTTCGGGGAATAATTGTTCAGTATCGAGCTATTCGAAATTATGATTTCATGAGCTAGTACTAATATTTAGTTTATTCATTATGTGAATATCACTTTTCTCAAAGTGCTTCCTAAATTGTTATTCATGGCATCACCTAAACGATAAGCACTTTTAATGTTATGTCGAAAAGGTCTTGTTGCTTGAGTCGTCCAACATATAGTTATTGGAAGGTAATCAACTTAAAAGTTCAGGCATGCCTACTAAATTAGTAGAAAAACTGCCAAGTTTATATATTGCACAATTGAATCATAAAACTTAATAAAAAACAATAAAAAAAACGTCATTTAACCATTGTTTAGGCTTAATAACAATTACAGTGATGTAAAACATAAAAAAACCCAGAATGTGCCGATATATAGCATAAATGGAATATCATTGAAGTATCATCTCAATCTCAGTGATCCAGAGAGTAGGGCTCAATCCCGGTTTCTGGGAAACTACCCACCCACCCCTCCCTTGGATGTGCATCGTTCTGTTGGATCAATCATTAATAAACGATGCATATCCAAGGGAGGGGTGGGTGGGTAGTTTCCCAGAAACCGGGATTGAGCCGTTCTATTCATGATTAACCATTAAAGGTTAGGGTGAACTGTGGGGTTTTACGCCGCTTTGCGAGACTCAAGCGAATTTCGTTGATATGAAATTCCGAGCTTGAAACCGTAAAACAATTGGGATATAATTTAGCATTATTTTTAGTATTTCCAGAAGGTATGTAACAAAAGCTACACCCTCGCAAATCATAACGGTCAACATAGGGTCTTTCAACACTCTTCATCAAGTTAGTTTTGAGAACTTAACTGAGGTCGGGGGTTTTCATCTCACAATCAAAATTCTAATATAATGAAATGCGTTATCCCATCAAAACAGTACCACGACTACCTATTGGTGTCCCATATTAGGTGACAAGGTCGCAGTTTACTGGCAGTTAACGTGCTGTAGATCTTAAATTGCAGAACTCGTCATTATTTTACTCCTAAAACTTGGGAATTATTTTTTTAAGAGGTACCAATGACTAACATACATGTATCATATAAAATGTAATACAATATATAATTTCAAAATTTTGTTTGATGTGATATAAATGTCTACCTAAGCTTTACCAATAAGCAAAATTATCATAAATCGTTTTCGTACATAGTTATATGTATAATAATTGAATGTACAGTCTTCGTTCCTTCACTGCGGGGAAATGTAATGTTTCAATAAACCAATGAAGGCTTGCAAGGCATCATGGGTAATTTACCATTTAAAGCCAGTGCCCTTACAAACCACATTAGGACCACTTATACAAGAGAAATAAGACACGGCTTCAGTACATAAGACGCGAACTGCTCGTATAAAAGATACAAAACCTCTGCGACTAACACAAGACGTCTAACATAGGACGCGGCTTATTATAGACTAGAATTTTGAGCTGTTCTTAGCTAGGCCGCGTCTAAGATAAGACGCGAAAACTCACATATAAACGGGGTCAACAGTTGTTCGCGTCTTGTTGAAGACGGGAACAGTTACTACGCATGCGTACGTTTTGTTGCCCAGTCTTCTACCCGGCCGGAAACGAAGGACAAGATGGTGAACGACGAGGGTTTCTTTCATAGCTCTCAAAACACTTTGATAATTCAACAATCCTTTTAGTCAAACTCACCATCAACGGGAAAGATAATTTAAAACTGAACAGACACTGATATTTAAGTCGTTTTTTTCTTTAACAACGCCAAACGTTTTGCTTTCTTGCTAACCAGCGCCATGTTTATACAGAAGAAAAGGATATCGACACGATATATAACCATGACAACCATACCCGAAAACGAGGCACAAACCTCGCCAATGCGCGAACCATTTATACGAGAACTTCGCGTCTTATGCAAGCCTACCTCGTATAAATGGGATCAGTTCGCGTCTTACGTAAGCCGCGTCGTATTTCTCTCGTACACATGACCCTATTGATCTATTCTGCAAACCACTTCCAACTTTAACAAGAAAGCGTTGCTACGTAATGTCGTTCTCACAGAAGTTTAGAAACTCGATCTATAAGATTTTTCTTAGACTGCGGCCATTTTGAAGGTCTTTAAAACAATGGAGACTTCAGGAACTAAATCTGTCACTTAATTCTAATTCGGGTACGTTATACCGAAACTGTGACGTAACGGTGTAATTATAATCATCATCGAATCCTTCGTTTTCGACGTGTCTAGGACTTGAAAATGACGAGCACACTCTGGTGTCCTCTGGCTTGCACAGCTCTCCTATCAGGCTCTGCATCTCTGATTTCTGCTGCCAAAGTTGTTCGTTTTGGATGTAAGATTTCTTTTGGCCTTCTTCTAGTGACCTTAGTGTTTCCTTCAGCTTGGAGTTGCGGGAATAGAGCTCGCGAAGGGTAGCATCCGTGAGACCAGACGAGGTCTGCAGATCATCCATCTGGCGAAGAATATGTTATATAGGAAATCATGATACAATTACTAAAAGCCCCCCCAATGAACATGAAATTTGGAATAAGTACCATCCCTCGATTAAGCGTGCACCCCTCCACAGTAGGAGAGTATGTATATGAATTAACATAACATGGCGTCACTTCAGGTTCATTACACAGCTAGTACGATGTATACCAATGCTCTAAAGTTAAAGCTCATTTAGGTTGAAAAGGGAACTTATTTTCTTTCCTTCCAATTCACTTTATTGATGGTCGTTAATTACGTATTTATCACTTCAAAATTAAAAGTTATATCGTACAAGAGAAATAATCCTGACTCCAAACCATGAACTTTGAACTAAGTACCCAGGGCGCTTAATCTAGGAAATACGGTATTCGAGGTTGGGACTTGGGACCTCTGAATTTGACGGTCCGACGTTTTTGTTCATTGACCGGAGTCATTTATTCAAAGTCTTGTCAGATAGTGATGAGGCAGTAACACCGCATTAAAAGTAGGGGATCTTTTTAAATTTGGTAGCACTTTCACCTGTACTGCTCAACCAGGAAGCAGACAGTTCACTTAAACTCCCCCACCGGCTCCCGTCTCTCCCCCCCCCCCCCCCCACCCCACTCCCCCGTCCGCGGCGAACGGAGTTCATAGTTATGGAGCCGAGTAGACCCTGGAGATTTAACCTCTGTAACATCCGAATTTTTCACCCACGGTTGTCTTCGATGAACAGAAGCGATAACTTATTTTTTTGTACTACAATGTGTATATCTGCATGTCTATATGTTTTATCGCATATCCCAACCCCAGCGAGGAACGAAAAGATCAAACTTTCATCGGGCAGTGCATTTCTGTCAAGTCCCCAACGGGTCCCCCAGGGGAGGAAAACCACAGACAGCCGGTCTATTGGCATTTAATGAATTACCTTGTCACTGAGTCGATTCACATAGTCACCCATTGCTTCCTTGGCCATGTTAAGCTTCATCTCAAGCTCTTGTTTCTCCATTTGTAGCTGAAGAACATTCACACCATCATCCCCTGATCGATGTGATAATTCCCCATGACCTTCCTCTCCAACGTGGTTTCTAATAAACTGTCCAATGCTGGTGATCTCTCTCTCGATTCTCCTGAGCAAATCGGGATCCAGGGTACCATTTGAGCCGCTGATGGCATCTCCTGTTTGTTGGAGTCTGTCTTGGAGACCTTCCATATCTCTGATGTAGTGGGAATTTCCAGAAGACAGCTCCGTTTCCAAAGATGACACCTATGCAAATCAAGAACATTATACTGCTGGGATTACATCTTGTCATTCTGTAGCTACTTACAACACTAGTATAATGTTTTCGAACGAATCAATCACTATGCTTTACTCTTACTACACTTTATTCATTAATAGAAATCAGAATGAGCAAAGGATAGATTTAGGTCACCCGGTCGCTGGCTCACTGTGATGTTAGGAAGTCAGTGCCACAACGAGCTCTGTCCGGTCTCCCGAAGAGAGCCAATCATCCTTTCGATATTTAGTCTTATAAGCATGGGAATAGCTGGATATACATTCAAACATTCATTATTATTTTTATATTATGTTACCTACTTTGCTCTTTCATCAAATAACTATGGAGACATTATATAGCAAATAACCTTACCTTTGCTTTCTCCTGTTTTAGTCTATCCACTAGAGCTTTCAGCTTTCGTTGGAGCTCGTCGATCTTGGCTTTGAGGGAAGCATTCTCATCTGAAAGATTACCATGCGCATCGCTAGGATCAAATCTATTGTCCATACCCAAGCCAACTCCAACTGCATAACGTTCCTAAAAAGCAAAATATGGGAAATGTTTAACGTTAATAAAGAGATTTGCTTATTGTTTTGCCAGCCAGAAAGATTGTCTATTCTATTCTGTTTGAAAACGTAGCAGATTTGAATAGTGTTAATAATTTGTAAATGAAAGAACTGATTATCATTATTATTATTCTCTCACATTCACTCTTTCCTCGTGTGCTACCCTGGTGTTTTCTTCTTCTAGATCTCTGACTTTCTGTTGTAGCTCTTTGATGAGTTGTAGCAACTTGTTCTTTTCTGCAAGTGTTTTTTCATACTTGGCCTAAAAAGAAAATTGGATTTTAGAACGACTCTACTCAGAATAACTCTACTCAGTAGTTTTTAAACAAAGACAGAAGAAGACAACCGGGACAAACGCATGATAAAGAACGAATACGAATCCCTTCAGGATATTGCCGCGGCAATTTCGTGGTATTCCCGTAAAATTTTAACAACAAGACTAGTAAACATTTAACAAATGGAAAACAGTTTCTGTTTACAGAGCGTTATATAAACACGAATGAGTTGTGGGAACACGAGCGTCTTGGCGAGTGATTCAAATGTTTGACTCCTTTTAAATCATACCCATGTGCACACACGGCTAACAGCCAACCAGAGCGCGCGTACTATATATTGATATATATCATATATATATAGGGAGAACGGAGAAGCATGCGTTGTTTAGTGATCTAGCCCTAAAAGCTCATATTAGTGACAAGCTCTAAACACCATAAATTCAGTGAGCTAAATGAGTGAGCACCCGTTGTTGACAGTTAGAGTATTTTTAAATGTAGGGTTAGGATTTTGGATTCGCAACTCGGAACTGCGACTCGCAACTTCATGACTAGCATATTGACCACACTCATTTATAAAACGAGGAAGATAATTGCTGTTTTGATTTTATTGAAGTCCTAGTAACTGATTTGTTTCTTATTTAGAAGCATGGTATGGTATTAGAGGTTATCATAACTAAAACTCCATTCACACCAACTAAACATGTTTAATACACGACTTTCATAATGGCCGCCTCCTAATTTACATATGTGATTTCCCGTTTCGGTAGTTTATCTACATGTATAGAAAATATGAACATTGCCATGTGAAAGAGCATGTCGACATTAGTGAACTTGTGAAAGTTGTGTGCTGTAGCTTAAAAAACAATGAAGTTACAGCCAGTTGAAATTAGAGAGATTTGTATGAGAAAAACAACGGAAGCCTTACTAGCCTCGCTTTCATGATTTCCTGCATTACAAATGCTCATAGCTCAACAGTAATTTTCGGGTGGCGCAGTGGTTAAGCGCTTCGCCTCTCACCTCTGTGGCCCAGGTTCGATCCCCGGACGCGGCGCCACATGTGAGTTGAGTTAGTTGGTATCTCGCCCTTGCTCCGAGGGTTTTTCTCCGGGTTCTCCGGTTTTCCTCCCTCCGCAAAAACCAACACGCTAAATTCCAATTCGATCTGTGGATTAGCCGGGACCTGGCTTTGATCAGCCCCCATGGTTGTTTCAGGTCTCGTTAGAAATTCAGAGTTTTTTTTTTTCCACATTGCTCTAAAACTGAAAACAATTACTAGTTTTAATGTGATCTTTCATGTGGTAGGATTAGTTTTCCTCTACAGATTGGTCTTCCAAATTATGCAAATTAGGAGGCGACCATTATGAAAGTCGTGTATGAACCGAAACTGAGTTTATACAAACTGTGTTTCGTAAAACATGCGTCGAAATCGCCAGTTTAGTTAAACAGGGTTAAAAGGTTGTTTAAATAAACTGGTTTAAACTGGTTTAGGGCCAGCGAGCGCGCGGTGTGAACTGGTATTGTTTTAAAACTTGTTTTATATTAAACATATTTTAAACATGTCTAAGCTTTAGTGTGAACAAGGTATAAGTTGATTACCTGGTACTGAGGCGCATGCGTAGTACCGATGGGCCATGCGTCCTGTGTATGAAAAGATGCTCTGGTTTATAGTCAGGTAAGACAGGATTTTTTACCACTAAGGTGTGACAACTCTGGCATGAAAAATGACCACTTGTCCAGTATATCAATCGCAACGAAAAGCAATAGACAAATACCGAAAAAGTGTCGTCCTTACATTGCTGTTAAATTTATACTTCTTAGGACTAATTCACACATTGGGCTTTGGTTCTGCGAAACTTAATTACTTCTGACGGTAATTGCAAAATATTTTGTTTTATGAACAGCTGCATTTTGACCAACGGTGATAAACTGACCAATTTCGAAAAGTACCGGAAACTGTTAAATGACGTTCTGAAATTTCGAGTAGTGTGTGGAAGAAGTAGGTTATATATGAGTAGAAATGCGCGTGCTCTAATAAATAAACAGTACAACAAAACCTGACAGGTCTGCAAAACGCCTGCGCATGCGTGAATTTCACCCGGGAGATTACGCTCGTGCGCGCCATTTTGGTTGACATTTCACTCGAAATTTGAACTTCACATAATTTTTACGAAATCGGTACAAGCTTCGATTTTTAAGCACTTATGGCTAACGAGCACCAAATTCAATTGGCTAGGTGTCTCGACTAATAATAAACACTTAATGACTGGCTCCGAGCCCGTCGAGGGGAACATCGAGGATCTCGGGGAAACAAAACTCACTGATTCCCGAGGGGACAGTCATCAAGTGATTTGTTATATAGACAAGTCTTACTAGAGAAATCCAGGACCTACTTGATACGAGCGAGGTTTGTCGTCTTCTCTTCGGGAAGCTGCTTTTCAACACAAAACGCTGCCAGCACCGCTACGGCATTTTTAGTTTTGTGTCTTTCTTGCATCCTTTTATAGCTCTCGCGCTTGATAAATAATGGTAATAGAACTGAGTGGAGTGCAATTTGGTCTGAAACCATAGTTACGAGTGATTACAAAATTGCACGACCGCGAAGCGGGAGTGCAATTTGTAATCAAGAGTATGATTTCAGACCAAAATTGCACTCCACTCAGTTCTATAACCTCTTAATTATATTCATTTTGAAATCTTAATAAACGTTTGTAAATTATTTTTTTTACAACAATAAACTAGAAAAGTCAAGCGGGTAGAGCTTTGAAGAAGGTAATTAAAATCTAAGAGCGTGTGCGAGCGATCACGCAATCCCTACGCTGTGAAATGGCTTCTTAAATTCTGCTTTTTGATTGGTTCAGCAAAAGGATGCAATAACAGACACAAAATGATGCAATTTAGGCTGAAACCACTGCTGCTTTTAACCAATCAAATTGGAGGAAACACCAATGATTTCAAAATGAATATAATTAAGATGTAAATTGTTTCTTTAGAGCTGGTTCCATTTTGAACGCTTTCTTCCGACGAAAAATGGTCAGCTATAGACATTTTGGTAAACAAATATTTCCCGCCTTTAGCTAGCCAGTGGCGCGCGCGACACACCATCGTTCTGTCACGATGTTATCACGTGATCAATTGTTGCCCGCGCGAGAAACATTGGATTTTGATGACTGCCACGTAACCCTGAATCAACCAATGAGAGCGTGCCTGGAAAACTTATGGCCATGTAACAAAACTCTTTAATGATTGCGATTTTACTCTTAACCCTCGTTTTTTTCTGCGATGTGTCGAGTTTCTGTACAGAAACCATGTAGAGCTGCTCACGCGATTTCTACCGCTGACTGACATGCACAGCATTTTGCAGACGTGTCATGCTTTCATGCAAAACGACTACTACTTGACTACTTCCTGGAACATGCCCGTTATGAATTTTAGAGCTGAAGAGAATCGGGTCGCATTACGTAAATGTTTCACTTTTCTACTCATGTTCCCCTGGTACGAGTCACTACATTCATACGCATTTGCAATACAAATTCCTTACCTTCTTCTCAGCTGTAACATCGTATGAATCTTGTCCAAGTTTGTTTCCACAGTGATACGACTCCGGACCCCGCGTTGTAAACTCTACCGTATGTGAACCACGTACCAAGGCACCACGGTTACTATGCTTTATTTCGGGCTTAGCCAGATGGTCAAACTTTCCAACATTACCAGCTCTGCTGTCTAACCCCGATCCTTGTCTTCTGTGCTTTCCACTGCCCGAGTAGTCCTTGGTATACGGATAGCTTTGTAGATCAGAACTCTTTCCAATAGTTGCCATCCTGCTGTCTACGCCAGAACCTTGTCTTCCATGGCTGTGTGAGCCATGAAAACTTGGCGAGTCTAAGCCACTCGTAATGGCACCAGAGCTTTGTCTAACATGACTATGTGAGCCATGTAAACTTGGCGAATCTAAGCCACTTGTAATGGCACCAGTGCCTTGTCTTCCATGATTGTGTGAGCCATGAAAACCTGGCGAATCTAAGCCACTTGTAATGGCACCAGTACCTTGTCTTCCATGACTGTGTGAGCCATGAAGACTTGGCGAATCTAAGCCACTTGTAATAGCACCAGAGCCTTGTCTAACATGGCTGTGTGAACCATGAAAACCTGGCGAGTCTAATGCACTAGTTATTGCGCCAGTACCGCTATATGTGTCTAAGGCGGACGTTCGTCCAGGATTCACCGCTCTGCTCTCAGCACCAAAGAGATTTTCATCAGATTTTTCGGGCAAACCACTTTTAGAATAGGTACTGTAACTGGAGTGAGTGGAAGCAGTTGGTTCTTGGTACGATGGTACTTCAGCGCTACTTGTAACAGTGTCCTGCCGAGTTCTCGCTCCATAAATGGATTGATCCCGTCCTAAATTGGTTGAATTTCTCACACTTGTTTCCATCGCCTTCGCCTCTGCATCGCTTGTCTTCTTTTCCGCTGCCGTGGCCCGTTCTTTTTCTTGTTTAAGCTTTTCCTCTAAATCAGACACTTTGCACTCCTCGGATTTTGCCTTCTTCTCCGAATCCGTCAATTTTTCCTTCAGTTCATTGACTTTCCTCTCAAATTCTTGAATTTTTGCTTCATTTTCCTTGATACTTTTTTCCCGTTTGTCGGCTTTGTCTTTCACCATCTTTACCTCTTCCTGGTCTTTATCTCGACTTCTTAACCTAGCTTGTAAATAATCTTTAGCCTTTTGAAGTCTACCAATTTCCTCCTTAGCTTCAGCTTTGTATGTCTTATGTAGCTCGATGTTTTCTTCCATTGCTTCGATTTTTGCCTTTAGCCCCTCGTTCTCTCTCCTCAGCTCATTTATTTCTGTTCTCAAGGCGTTCTCGTTTTCAGGAGAAACGTAATACAACTCCGAGCTTTGCTCCTTGCGTGTTTCAGGCTGTTCAAATCCCTGACGTCTATCGGGGCTCGATGTTTGCTCAAATCCCCGATGTCTGTCGGGATCCGATGGTTGCTCAAATCTCTGACGCCTATCAGAGCTCAATGGTTGCTCAAATACCTGACGTCTTTCGGGGCCCGATGGTTGCTCAAATCCCTGACGTCTATCGGAGCCAGATGGTTGTTCAAATCCCCGATGTCTATCGGCGCCCGATGGTTGCTCAATTCCCCGATGTGCATCAGAACCCAATGGTCTTTTAGTGTCACTGTAAGAATCTGATGCACGTGTGTTTTGACTAGTATCACTTTGGACGTGACTGTTTGCAGTATACTGATACTCCTCGGTCACTTGGTGCTTCTCGTATGAACGAGTATACCCCTCTTCTCTTTGGTTATCCCTTCCATAATCTCTTCCTTTCTCTCGACTGGCGTCCTCACCGTATGTGTCATATGTCCGGCGTTCTCTCTGCGGGATCGAGTCGTTGTCAGCCCATCTTTGACTGCTATCATCTCCCCAGCCGTCTCTCACTCTTTCATTCACGCGTGTATCCCTCTCGTCCACACGAGAATGGAAGTTACTTTGAGTTCCTTCCGATGACCCATTTAACCTCTCTTTAGAAACACGCTCCTCCATTTGAGACTTCTCCTCGGCCAGGCGCTTCTCCATCGTCCTTGACATTTCATCTCGTTCCTTTGCACTATCCTCCTTCATCTTTTCCTTTTCGTATTTTATATCCTCTTGGATTTTCTGTCGCTCTGACTGAAGCTGTCGCTCTATGTTCTTCTGAAGCGTATCTTTCTCCTGTTGATAGTTTCTTTCAAGACTGTGCTTGTGTTCAGCGAGCATTCTCTCGAAATCATCTCGTAATCTTCCACTGAGACCGTCTTTTCCTTTCACACGGATGTCTTCTTCAAATTTTTTCATTTCCATTGTGCTTCTGTTCTTTTCATCGAGTTCGACTCTTAATGTCTCCAGCTCCGTCTTTAACTTCTCAGATTCTTGTCTCCTTGTAGACTCCACCGTTGTTACGTTAGTCTTCTCATTGTTCAGCAATTTTTCCAACTCATACCTAAAATTAACGCCGGTGTTTCGCGTAAACTAACACGAATGATAAATACAACTAATACATGTCATGACTTCATGCCTCAATATATATGCATATATACGCAATACGTATTTCAAGCCTTTCAATAGATTTGGTTCGGATCAAGTACTCTTACAAGTAGTTTCTAACTGTTCGCTAAAAACGAACATTATTGTTAATAGTTTCTTGGTTCAAATGATGAGAACGCTAGTTCTATTCTCGGACGCTACAAATTCTGAATATATTACGATTTTTAAGTAGCCACCCGTTGCGGAATTTAAATGAATTTCGGGTAATATTTCACTTCTACCAAAAGCATATCAACTTTACAAATTCTATAGGATGAGTGTCTCTTTTCTAAAAAGGTAAAAGTAAGTTTCTGAAATCGGATTGCAGTTACAACTGGGGTAGAACTGAAAGACATGTAACTGTTTCAGTTTTGGAAGGAAACAAGACTAATTTAGTACTTAAATGGAAGACGATGTGTTTCGTAGTATACTTCAAAAACTCAAATAACTTGGCAACGCAAAAGGTAGTTCCGGCCTTTGAACCAAAGTTTTATTTACAGTGAGCACAGAAAAATAATTGACGATTTTCTCAGACAATAACAGATCAATCAGCAGTTTTATTGTTGCCAACTAATTCTATAAAACGTTAATTTCGATCAATCTATATGGTTCATTAGTCCATAGTTAGGTCGGTTATCTTTGATGTGCCGCGGTCATCAATCCAGCGGAATTATCCCTGAACAGTAACCCTGACATCCAGTGTCTTATAGAATAAACCCATACATCATCCCTGGGATATGATATATAACATCCCAGAAACGTTTAGTCTGGAAATCATAGACGGGAACAAACTGCATATAACAGTTTTTGGTTGCACTTAACTTACTTATTGCTAAACTTGATTGTCGTATTAACAACACACTACTAAAAACAACCTTTGCCGGTTTCAGTTAAATGGACACAGTCTGGAAAAAAGGATTCATTACATGCTTCTGAAGGAGTATAGAGATGGTTAATCATTTTGTTCCATTTAGCTTAAACTAACATCAAATGACAAACGGGAGACACGTCAGAACTGGCTGTCTAGCTCTTTCTTAAAAGCAGAGGTTAGGCAATTACCGTTTACGCTAATTATTATTTGCTACACACCAACATTGTTGTTGTCCACCTACACATTACAGAAGTTTGTTTCCTTACCTTATTTCTTGCTCCCTTTTCAGCCTGGCCTCCAGTTCTGCGATCTTCTCTCTAAATTCTCCTTCAAGCTTGATCTTATCCTGTGCAAATGCCATCTCCATCTCAGTCCTAACCTTTTGTACTTGTATCTCAGCTTCAGCTATCTCCACTTGGAACTTCCTATCGACCTCTAACCTCGCTCTGCTGTACTGTTCCTCTTTCTCTGTCAGTTCTCGCATGGCGGAGTGCTTACTCTCTGTTATCTCTGTCCGTAACATGCTCTGGTATTCCGCCTCTAGTCTTTCTTGTAGCTCGATTTTTTCTCGCGCAACCTTTTCATCCATTTCTCTTTGATCAGTGTCATACTCCTCTCTCATTTCTCTGATCTGTTCCTTGTAGTACAGCTCCAGCTCTACTCTCTCTTCGTTAAACGTATGCGTAAGCTTTGCAATCTCTTCGGCAAAGCTTTTCTGCATCTCGGTTTTCTCCTGTGCGATCTCGTTTTCCAACATAGATTTTTCTGTTCTTGTTGTTTCTTCCATTTCAATCTGTCGGTGCCTGAACCCGCGCATCAAGTCTTCCATTTTGTTTTTAAAGTAGTGCTCGAGAGTAGTGCGCTCGCGCTCAAAAATCCTCAAAAGCTCTTCTTTAAGTGCTTCTTCGTCTTCTCCAACTTCCTCTTCCAGCTCCAGCGTCATACCCCTCTGCGATTGCACCCATAGCTGACTATTATCACCTTCTAACTCTTCAAAACTCACGGTCTTAATCATCTTCACTTCCGAATAACTCTCGGATTCACTGTCTTGACTCAGCAAATCTTGAGAGGAATCTGCATATCCACTGTCCTTATAGCTCCCACTGATGGACTCCACCATGTCCTTGTTGCTTCCATTAGGAGATGATAGGATTTCGAGAGATCTCTGCTTGGTCGTGACATGTGCACCTAAATTACCTGAGCTCGAAGTGTAGACAGTTGTCCGCGCCTGTGTAACACTGGAATCTTCATATCTACCATCTTTAAGATTCCCTCTGTTAGACTCAGTAGCGTTGTTGCTCCCATCTTTGGATGATACGACTGTGAAGGAGCTCTGTTTAGTCCTGTGCTGCCCATCACGGTTGTTGGAACCCGAGCTGTAACCCGTTTTTCGCGCATGCGCAGAACTGGAACCTGTATATCCACTCTCTTTGATGTTCGCACTGTTAGATTCCATGGCGTCCTTGTTGCTTCCATCATTGGATGAGATAATCTCGAAGGAGCTCTGTTGAGTATTCTGTCCACCTGAGTTGTTGGAGCTCGAGGAGTAGACTATTTCTTTCGCGTGCGCACTGCCAGTTTGTCGAACAGGAATGGACGAGGTCGCCTGCTTCGTCCTGATTCTCCTTGCGTACATGTTGTGACAGTTCAGTGATGTCCTAAAGTTAAGCCGTCATTTCTTGTGTTGGAATGAAATAAAGAAGAAACGTTAGACTTCCTTAAAGGGGAATCAACCCAACGTCTATACAAAGATGTATTCGAAAGATATAAGTTCTGATATTTTATTTCTCTGTGTTGCGCGTCTTCGAAGAGTAACGATCTGAAAACCTTCCTCACAACCTCCGCTATGTACACACGGCTCAAGTCTTGTCATTTGTGACGTCAGCTATGGGGCACAAATTAGTTTGCCATGCTAATTGCGGACAATTGTGTTTTCTTTTTACTGGAAGTCGTTTCCTTGGTATGTGTGGCCTTAATTACTTTTAAGGCCATACATGGTTTAGCTCCATCATATATTTAACGATCTTATTGTACTTAAGCTTGCGCTCTAATGCTGACTTTCTTCTTCAACTTCCTAACTGTGAAACATTGGTCAGTCTTGGTGACAGGTCATTTAGTGCTGCGGCTCCTAAACTGTATAAAACATAGTCTATCTAGGGAAGTGAGGCATACCATATTTGTAAATAGTTTTAAAACAGTGAAGACGGTTTTATTTAGGAAAGCTTTCTCTTGAAATGCTATTTTAGGTTTGGTTATTTTAACTTATATATATGCGTATGTATATGTATATATGTTTAGTAGCACTATTTGCAAATCACATTAGCTTAGGCTAGGGATTATTCTCATATCTTAATTTTAGGCTGTTGTAATGCGCATTTGAAAATTTTATATTGATATTTGCGCAATATAAAAAAAATATCATTATAAATTATCATTATTACGCGTACGATATGGGAAAATTTGCACTGATTTGCGCCTCCACACAAGCTAGATTGATCAGCGGAGAATCGGTTATTTTTTCGAACTTGAAGACCATTTTCTCTTCATAACCGTGCAACACAGAGACATAAAATAGCAGAACTTATTTCTTTTGAATACATCTTAGTATAGTCGTTGGATTGATTTTAGGGTTCAGTTCCCCTTGAAAGCGAGTAAAATAGTTTACTTGAATATCAGGTTTAGATAGGAATAGATTCTCCAGTTTCTTCCGCGACATTTGCTAAATTTATCCAAAGCTAGCTATTTGAAAGGTCACGAACCATTTCGTTAACCAGATAAATTTTACAAGAGACACAGCTCATCGGGAATCCTTTTTTTTTTCCTCGGAACTGGAATTTTCCGAATCCAATTTTCAATGTTTTGAAACCGTCAAATCTCATCTCGCTATGTAGATGAACTGATTATCCCTCAATTATCTGAACCAGGAGTCCCGTAGTAAGGCAGCATTAAGCACAGGCCAAAAAAGAAAGACTATATGATTGGTTCAGAAATGCTGAAAAATGCGGGGTCGGATGCATTCCAAGCCAAAAACCCAAATAAATCATTGTGGTATTTTATGTTTGATGACTTTTTGAAAATATCAAAACATATTCTAGCATAGACTACCTTGGTTTCTGACAGCTTTAGAATTAACTTATCTCTGTCCTTCAGATTCGCTTTATACTGTAAAGCTTAATTAGATCAGTCTTTAATTGATGGAAACATTTGCATAGCAAATAAAATTGTAAGAAGATAAATGTGTTAGGCGCGAAAGTTTCTGGGAAGTTATTGAAAAACTTAAATTAAACTGAAATCAACGAAGCAGGTTATCAAAGTTGAAATAGTTTGACAGGTTGTCAAACACGAGTACTGGAGTAGTTTACAGCCAGCTGTACAGGGGATCGGAGTCTCCAAACAAGTAAAATCATCTCGTCTGCAGCCAGTGCAGCTATTAACTTTGTCCTTAAAATGAAACCAGTTCTATAAATGAGGGCATAAAGTGCTACATCTATTACAGTTCTACGAACGAGAGCATAAAGTGTTACAGCTGTTACAATTTGAACGACTTTTTGGAAGGTATAACAAATGGTTTTGTCGAGTTGGCTTTTTGATGATACAGAAAGAAATCATTAGTGTCAGACTTCATCTAGCTAGAAACATGCGTGTAACTCCACTTTACTCATATCTCTTAAAATACATTTCTAAACGAATTATGCAATAATAATTTGATGCAATTCCCAAAACAGCTTTAAAAATGCCTTTACGTGACTGTTTTGCAACCCTAAAATCTCACCTGTTACAGTTTGCAAGTCCAACTGCAGTTTCTAGTTCAGGTGCAAACCCAAATGGTTTCGTGACCTGTTCCACAAGCCTGTTTCAGTTATAGAATGATTCTCTCGGTCTATCTGATGCCTTGGATAGCGCCAGTATAAGCCAAGTAACCCGCAAACTGAACTCCACGGGTGATTTATCCGGTTTAAAACTAATGAATTAGTAATCATTGGTTATTAACAATATTCCACAACTAATAACAAGACAGAAGCATTGAATGTGTGTTTTTCTTCAATTTGCTTAATAGTTCTCTTGTTTTACGTTTCATTTGCAATAAGAAGACAATTTAAATGTGTTTATCTAATTGTCAAATCAAACGTTCCTGTTTTATTGCCTACTTGGTATATTAACCAGATAGATATTACATATTTGGGTTAGGAATTAACCAATCAGATACTCGTGTACCTGCTGATACCTGCCAAAACTGTATCCATTTCGAAAGACCAATATCGTCAAGGGAATCCCTAACTTGTGTCCTATAGAACGGTGTTCAAGGAGCTGTGTCACGGTGAGAGGCCGTTATATTCACAGTCCAGGCCAGACAGCCATATTTTGACCGATTTTCATATAAACTAACCAACCTCGCGCACACATGTGGGATGGTTAAAATCGAAGCAAGTATGCAAACTATGTATAGGAAAATGTTGCGTATTTCAATCAAGCATGATTGAGGGACGGTAAATTAATTAATTAATATTTGTAGCCAAATAACAGCCACCACATTGACTCTACACATGCGCACCGCCGTGGCATAGCTTCTTTAAAGATAGATAGGTCATTATGGATTGGTGACCGCGTTGATTTATCTAACCTTGGAGGTCTTGCCTTGTAGGTTTTAGTATAGGCACGTGATTCATATACCCTTAAACCATAATGTAGTAACAAAATGCCCGGCACAGTGCGAAGATGATTGACACCTTTAACAGCAAAACGTGAAATACTTCCTTGACAGAAACAAGAATAAAACAAGCTTGACATAATATTGGAGATTTCTAAGCAAGCAACAGTGGCATAGAAAACTCGTAGTAAGAGCTTCAAATGACAAGCACGTGCGTGACCGCCATGTTGGATGAACTAACAAGAGAAAGAGGAATATTTTGTTACGGTTAACCAAGATGGCGGCGAAAAATATCAGATTTTAGGTTTCAAAATCTAATAAGCCTAGCTTATCGTACTTAGTACCTATTTTCCATCTGCTTTCGCCTGTTACAAGGCAAACGTGATTTAGTTATTATCCAGAATACATGCAGATTTATTTGTACCCCTGCACTAGCATATTTGTGTTACATGTAATCTATAGAGTAAAAGTAAACTTTAATTTATAGAGGGTTTAAACACGTTTACCGGCTAACATGTAGTTCAGTAATCTAGCACGTGGCCCTCTCTTTACTTAGTCGTACGGTTTTACGTCCTTATCCGAGAAGACGAGAAGGTCTAACCGTTTACTGTTGGATTATGTAAAGGCAGCACCTTCTACTCAGTTATTTTAAGACCCCAAGTGTTGGTCCGGCCGGGGTTTGAATGGAGGTGGTAAGAATGGCAATTAGGGAGAAAAGTGATAAATGAAATAAGCTTCTTTGAGGAAAATCTCAGGAAATAAAACTAGTAAAGAGCATCAACATAAATATATATCACGCTAATTTGTCCGGAAAACTGTGATTGTTCCGTTGGTAAGAGTAAATATTCCGGCATATGACACCAATAGTGAATATGACAAATTATTAATTCTGCCTTAAATCACTGCACGTCGGTTTTCGACGGCCAAACCAAAACCATGATTCTATTTTGAAAACGCTAAAATTATGACCTTAATTAAATCGTGTATTTCAAGAACGTTTCTCTATTCATTTTCGTGCTAATTAGAACTCTGGATATATTAATTGGATGATAAGTGTGATGAATGTGTTCATTCTCCTAAGTATTCCTGCATTCCCATAACGAGTTTCTTGTATCTATGGAGGCTGAAAGAACCACATCTTTTTACGTCGTAAAATAAATGTTACAAGAGAAAGGAACACGCCATATTGTCCTCCTTCCCTCTAGGGGGATACATTCATGATTGACCTTGCATGACATGTCAAATTTCTTTTCAGCAAATAGCACAGTTTTATATTACTGTCTTACTTCATTACTTACGGTTTATTCTAATTCGGGTCAGCATTTCAATTACGTGACAATCAAGATCTTTCGGAAACGAGCGATGAAGATTTCCTCTCCAATATTACCAAATAATTTCGCATGCAAAAAAAAATCACTTGCTAACTTTCCATTTCTTATGTATTTCGGCATGTTACGTGCGAATTTGTCAGCTGAACAAACTCAACTATTGGGGAAAAGAGAAAATCTGAATAATTTTGGCTCTAAATAAAGTTTAGATTAGTCAAAATAGCGATTACTTAAACGGAACTGTTTTATTCCCGAATAATAATTTTTCTGAGAACAATGACATTTATGAATCAAGAATAGCAAATCTGAAGTCTACCTACCATTTTCTACGTTTTTGTCTTTTCAGCTGATGGGATCTGAAGTCAGAATGCACTGGAACCACGACTGAACTAATCTGCCCGTTTACAGCACTCCGTTTATAGTATCAACAGCAACCATTACCAAACATACGGGAATGTCTCAATCCTGGACATCTGCAGTTTGATGTAGTTAATATCTTATAAGGATTTATGACCTACCCATGTGGGAGCTCTAATCTTAGATTTTTGTTTAAAATGTGTACGCGAGAACCTGTTCCGTGGGTTCAAATTGCTCGGAAATTGCTTCTTGCTGCTCCCTTTTGGTGTCACAACCACAAGCACTGATTGCATTATTAATTCATTATCCATTAATTGAAGTCATTTATTAATTCTTGACTTCTCTTCAGTTCCTTTCAGTTGCCAAGTTTAGCTTTGCATAAGATTTTTTCTTTGAGTCCGGGCCTAAAACTAATCGAGATATATGTTTACTTCGACCACAAATCCTTCGATTGCGTTTTAATTTGTCAACGAACGAATTTAGAAGCCACACTGATAAACTACAAGGAGTGAAGAAGTAGCCGCTCCGCCGTAGTGTCGTAACTCGAAAATAAGCTGCCTGAAAAGTACTGCACTCTTAATTTCTAACGAGACCTGAAACAACCATGGGGGCTGATCATGTTCAAAGTCAGGGCCCGGCTACCCTGGTTCCAGAGGGGCTCAGGTACGAATATACTGTAATGTGCCGCGATCGAAAGATTTTTGATTCCCCGAAGGAGTTTTGTTTTGCGTGACGACCGTTGAGCCCTCTGGCCGCTCGAATAGCCAGCCTCAATCTCATGCCCATAGCCTCGCTTTTATGTTTACAAGTCCAGTCAAACTGGTTTCGACTCAGAGGTTAATTTGCATGTCACTTTCACGTGGTGCAGTATTGACAGCAGCCGTGTGTGATTCAAAATATGCCGTTGTCGGGATTTGCGAAGATAAAGGACAATTCACCTCGATTTACTTCGTCGGGTTTGATGTTTGGATCTCCCAATGAGCATGCTTTGATTCCTCGTTGTTCTAGCTCTGTTATGTGGGAGTAAATCTGGGATATAGAGGACAAACCATGCACCAGTACAATTGCTCGTTTTGGATAATCGAACGTGAAGGAAGAAGCAAATACCAGGTATGAGTTGGAAAATCAGCGATTTTCCTTAGCCCGGCAGTAGGCCGTACTGAGAAGATATCACGCCGCTTCAAAAACATGAACAGACTTCAACTTTGATCGTTTTCAAATTGTACAACACTGTGAAACATTATCTGTCAAGACTCGTGAACCGGTTTGTAACACGATCTCAAGATGAAAGCCAATCAAAATGTTCCTTTGATCCGAATGCCTTAGTTTCCATGGCCACAACTCAATCAACCAATCGGGGACGAGGTACAGATTCTGTACCAGAAGAAACAAAAATCTCCACTCGGGCGGCCAGAGGCTCGTCGCTTCGCGACTCGTGCTGAAATCAAGCCTGCGGCTTGATTTCAGCAGCTCTCGCTTCGCTCGCCCCGACGATTTCGAGCCTCTGGTATCCAGGGTAGAGCCCGGCTAAGGCACAGATCGAATTGGAATTTAGTGCGTTGGTATTTGCGGAGGGAGGAAAACCTGAGAACCGGAGAAAAACCTTCCGGCGGAGCAAGGGATATACCAACAAACTCAACTCATATGTGCGCCGCGTCCGGAAGGCGAAGCGCTGAACCACTGCGCCACCCCAGCTCCCTTCTCGACATATGCCGACATACCTTCTCGACATATGCCGCGCGCTAGGCATGAATCAGCGACTGTTTACTCTCCTCATGGAACAGTTCTTTTCGGAACAGAAGGAACACCTTCGGAGGTATTCCTCTATTTCCATTCCAACCGAAATGACCGAAAAACCGTGCATACCTCCGTAGGCATCCTTCTTTTTCGAAAACTTTCCAGTGAAATGAACTATATTCCAATTGAATTCCAACCGATTTGTCGGTGCAAATGGTAAGCTAATGTAGGAGGCCTTCACCTCTCAAAATCTTGCATTTTATTTGACCCCATTTGGATTGCACTGACAAAGAATTCCATTGATTTAGGGTTTGTATCGTTTCAGGGTTAGACATCGTTTGGATAGCCCGGCAGTATTATTCCAGGTTCCGAGGAGGTGAAGTCCGCCCCTTTTAATGACTTAAAACATGTCGGCAGATATACCGTTCCATTCGACGGATTCCATCCCATTCGGTTGCAAATGGTAAGCGCTCATATCTATGGTGCTCCGTGACAGCATAATGATCCGTTTTCAGTGGCGACGCCGAAAAGCACGATAATGTCCGATATTTCTATAGCATACGGTAATGTACATGTATCTGTATCCAAGCTTAAAGCCCTAGTCAAACGGTTTCAACATCGGTACAACATGTAGAGGATATTACATGGCCGCGCGGAGATACGGATTTTATCTTCGAGTGTTGATGAAATATCTTACGAGTGAGCTCAGCGAATGAGTAAGATATTTTTCATCAACACGAGAAGATAAAATCCGTATCTCCAAGCGGCCATGTAATGTTGTTTAATATATGATTATCGATGAAATACTAGTTTCAATCTCTTACTAAAAAGGCTAGAAATCTTTGAAAGCCAGTCATATTTTCAAAAGTGATATCTTCAAGTTTAGAATGAAATATACTGGTATTTCATCGATAATTATATAATTAATAATAGATAAAATAAATTGTTTATTATACGTCGAAGATACAGGAAGCCGTTACTGGGTATCCCAAATATTTAAGTATTCCGACGAACTCCAGGGATTCGAATTGGAATGTAGGCTGGTTTTTACCCGCGGACTTCACCTTACCCGTTACTGGGTCTCCCAAGCCAAAGGCTTATATTTAAGTATTCCGACGAACTCCAGGGTTTAAAGTGCATATAAGCCCTAGCCAGTTATCTTTGATATCGATTGTACATGAAGTGGATAGTCCAAATGTAGAATATTTCTTGATTTGGGCGTTGCGTCTACGAGATATAAAGGTTTATATTTCCAATATGCTAATGATGTGATGTCATCACCGACATCACTTATTATACAAAAGCATGCTGGTGGAGACAAATTACCTATTTTTAAATTCTAAGTTATATTTGAAGCTTATCAAAGTGATTTTACAAAAAAAATATTCTAAATTAGAAAATAGCTTAATTTACAAGCACAAAGAAATTCAGCAAATGTCGGTGATGACATCACATCATTAGCATATTGGAAATATAAACCTTTATATCTCAGACGCAACACCCAAATCAAGAAATATTCTACATTTGGACTATCCACTTCATGTACAATCGATATCAAAGATAACTGACTAGGGCTTATATGCACTTTAAAGTGCATATGAGCCTTCGTGCAATTTTCATAGCTATGAACCTCAGGAAAGTTTGGAGTACCCCTGCGAAGAATTTTTTGGTTTACAGAGAATACTCTATCTTCTACGCTTGTTTGAAATCGTGGAAACGTGACTTTCCTGACCCATGACCGCGTAAGTAAAAGCCTGGGTCGATACCTCAACTTTGCAACAATTTGAATAAAAACTTACAATTTTCACTAATGACTGTTTCCTTTACTAACAGCTCATAAACTGTGTATATTATCTAAACATCGATGTTGTTGTGATAGAAAGGTGCCATGGAGAATAATGCATTAATGAGATGACGTCGACCGAGGTGGGTCAGGAAAGGTCACGTTTCCACGATTTCAAACAAGCGTAGAAGATAGAGTATTCTCTGTAAACCAAAAAATTCTTCGCAGGAGTACTCAAAACTTTTCTGAGATTCATAACTATGAAAATTGCAGGAAGGCTCATATGCACTTTAATCTGGTTTTTGAGGAGGGAGGAAAACCGGAGAAAAACCCTCGGAACAAGGGCGAGATACCAACAAACTCAACTCACATATGGTGTCGCATCCGGGAATCGAACCTGGGCCACAGAGGTGAGAGTCGAAGCGCTTAAATACTGTGCCACCCCGGCTCGGTACAACATTCTGTAATCATCGGTTCAACGTCGATTAAAACATTCGTTGAAACCGATCTTGAAACCGTTTGAAATGGCTTTAAACGAAGTCAAACGCTCTCCAACATGCTCTCGGTATCTTTCATAAATGTTTTCAGATCATTTCAAACGGTTTCAAGATCGGCTTCAACAAATGTTGTACCAATGTTGTACCAATGTTGTACCAATGTTGTACCAATGTTGTACCAATGTTGTACCAATGTTGAAACCGTTTGACCGCGGCTTAACTCTCCCGGTTTACAAAATATACTGGTTGGCGAGACTTTATGCATTTTCCCAGAAAGAACCGTGCAATGATTGACACTAATATAAAAGTTGTCGTATGTTTTATTCGTTATCACGAGAAATGTATGCTTTATGTAAATTGTATTTGGACTGACTGAAAGAGTCGGTTATCTGTATAAATGTAAGATTAAATTACTTGTGATAGTGACCTCAATACATTTAGTCATTCGTGATTTGCCTAGTTTCCCTCTTCTAACCTATCCAAACTCATTGGATTCGTTATATGTTTATTGTTTCAAAACCGAAAGTTATGACGATAAATAATGAGTATTAGGGTATCAGTATATTTTAGATACTCGAATTTGTTTGAGTTGTAAGTAAAGTAAGAAGTGTAACTCATATTTGAGATACGAAGTTTAGGGCACGTTCATTTGGGATATTCCGGAATATTCTTATTCCCTTATTCACAGAGTACATTTCAAGTATTCCAGAATAAGAATAGATCCCAAACGAACGCTCACACGTATTATTCTGGCTATTCTTATTCCAGAATAGCTCCCAAACGAATAGCCTGGGAAACCAGCCGACTCTTATTGCTCCCCTACTACATAGGATGTCTGTTCAAAACTGACTCAAGTGAACACGCACGCAACTGTGGGAAAAGGGCCTTAACCCAAGTAACCACATGCTTATAACTAGTCGAAAAGTTTAATTAACTGTATAGCTTGTTCTTTGAATATAATTCCTAGTTCACATGCAGACGCAAAATTAGCTACACTTTTCCATATTATAACCGAGGTATATTAGAAATTGAGGAATCGCGGAAGACTTCTGCCTATTTTTCTACCATCAGAGAAAAGCCAGCTTTGCCTAACGGAAGTCCTGTGCAAATAATCCAAACTTCAAAACCTTTAATTGTGCAAAATCGCTAATCTAATTCTTTGTATACGAGATTGAACTTGAGTCAGTTTGAGAACAGTACAGAGTATAAATATTCATTGATAAGTGTCACCAACATAGCTTTTAAATTTGAAAATTCTAAATTTAGAAAAGTGACTTATTATATATGCTATGAATTGACATTTACACACAACGAGTATATTTCATTAAATTTCCTCTTAACCTCCTTAGAAAAATACGGAGCTATCCACGAAACTATCAATTTTTTTACATACACGATTGGTGCAGTTGGAGTGTTTTTACAAGCAAGAAACTGAAACGTCTTTGTGTTGATGCAAAAGGGTCATAGGAAAATTGAGAAATGCTATCTGACTTCCTTGTCCAAAATATAATATATATGTTATTCGATGCTGATAACGATCGAGAGATTGGAAATACATTGTAAAACTATTCACCAGGTACAGAAAGAATTGCCCAAGAATGATGAACGAAGTGAACTGGAAAAAAAGTTTTTTCTGGCTTATGCGTTGTCATTTGTTGGCTGTAAGTGACTTGACAAGAATTTGTGCACATCTCCAGCTAATGTGAGAATGAATTACTGTTCTTCAAGCCAGTAAATTTCTTTCACCAGAATTTTCTTTTGTAAATGATATGTAATACCTCCATCTTCATGCAAAGGCACTTGGATCATATGAATCATATTCTCCAGAGCATTGAAGTAGAATTGTACATGACCATCTGCTTAAAAACCTCTGGTCTCCTTTTTGATACTTTCCAAAATCCCCAAACCCTAATGTCAAACGAATTTACGCGTGCACAAATAAATTCGAAAAACCATACCTACAAAATTCTAACAAACTTTCTATGTGTTCTGATACTGTCAAATGCTTGCCCTTTTGTTAGTTTAACCACGTGTGGAACATTGCATGAAACCTTACATTTCCATCTTTTCTATGGGCACATGACACTCGGTGTCTGACAGCATGAAGTAGGATTTATGTGTTGGCACCGTGCCTCAGAGGCCGCGATGCTCGCAAATATAAGTGTGTGTGATCTAACAGACTACTTTCGAATTATTCTCTACTGCTCGAGAACAAAAGATCCCTGTCAAATTTTCTTGACAAAGAAATTAAGAAAATTCAACACAACTCTTAAAATCTAGGCTACAATTTTGGAAATACTAGATGTTTTACTTCTATACTGATCTCTTAGTCCTAGCTTGTATTTGCATCTCCCAATTCAAGTATGTCTTGTGTGCACTTCAATATAGTACGCCTGTAATTTTGTACACTGTTGTTATGTTTCACTTATTTTATTGTATTTCTTTTTTTTTCTCTTTGACCAAAATCTATTTTAGCAATGTTAACTTATTTGGAGATAACATACTCGATCAGTTTTTAGCTACTTCTGGTACCCCAGTACTCTTAATTGCAAAACATTGTAATTTACTTTAAAAGCCTTTTCCGCGAGAGTACAAATAATTGTTGGTGGTGGTGGTGGTGTTGTCGAGGCTCTGGGAATACAAGAAATGTCTCAAATCAGCACCCTCCGGCTCCATATGGAATCTTTGTTCTCGTGCAGTAGAGCCCATTTCGAAGAAACAAGCTAATCGCAAAGTTAATTACACATGTGACCACCAAATATAATATAACATCGCTGTCATCCATTCCTAATATGGTCATACGCGAAGATCCCACACTAGGACATGATATGTGACAAGTATGTCAGATAATTAGTGTCCCAATATTATGCAATAGCATTAGCACCACAAAGTTTTGATATTACTCTTTGCAAGGCTCTCTTCTGCTCCATTAATTGCCTGGTGCTCTTCTCGGCTTTCTTTTCGCTTGCTTCAGTTTGCTGCAAGGCTTTGGTCAATTTTGCATTCTCGATGTAAAGCTCTTGGACTAATGTATCTGACCTCGTGGACCTCATTTCTGAATGCTGAAGCTGTTGGCAAAAGAAAAACAACGATGAACGCTGAAATATTCTAAAGGCCCGTTTACACAGGCGATTTATGGTGCAATTTTTGTCGCATCCCATCAAGTTTCGAACATGCTCGAAACCAGTGCGATCTGGCGACAAAAAATGCATCAAAATCGCCGCTAGTTTGCACGCGTGATTTGAAAGTGCAACTTCGCTGGCGAGCAAAATTGCAGTGTAAATCGCGACAAAAATTGCACAAAAAATCGCCTGTGTACACGGGCCTTAAGGATGCTCAATATTCATGGTGTGCCATATCTCAGCATTGGGGCCTTTTTGCAACAAACTAGTGATGTGTAAATGTTATATTCTCGTGCAAAGAACGACCCTGAGCGAATACGACAATCACCTGTCCTCAATTTGATTTGCAATTCGTGGTGTGGTTTGGTTTTTGTATAGGCCCTTACCTGTTTGCTAAGGCGTGCTACATGCTCGTCTAATGCTTCCCTTGTTTTCTGCACCCTCATGACCATGTCCTGCTTTTGTTTCTCCAGCTCTCGTATTCTACCTTCCCACAGCAAACTGGCGCTCTCAAGTTCACGAAGTCGACGGGTCTTCTCCTCAAGCTGGTAGGTTATCAAAATGACAAAATACAAACTTAACTACCGAAATGGAACACTACATGATAGGCAACATGAAAGAATGCCAAATGATTTATTTCAGGGAGGCATTACCGGTCTCCCAAGCCAGAAGCTTATGATTAAAGTGCATATGAGCCTTCCTGCAATTTTCATAGCTATGAATCTCAGAAAAGTTTTGAGTACTCCTGCGAAGAAATTTTTGGTTTACAGAGAATACTCTATCTTCTACGCTTGTTTGAAATCGTGGAAACGTGACCTTTCCTGACCCATGACCGCGTAAGTAAAAGCCTGGGTCGATACCTCGGTCGACGTCATCTCATTAATGCATTATTCTCCATGGCACCTTTCTATCACAACAACATCGATTTTTAGATAATATACACAGTTTATGAGCTGTTAGTAAAGGAAAAAGTCATATTAGTAAAAATTGTAAGTTTTTATTCAAATTGTTGCAAAGTTGAATTAATTAAATGACGTCTACCGAGGTATCGACCCAGGCTTTTACTTACGCGGTCATGGGTCAGGAAAGGTCACGTTTCCACGATTTCAAACAAGCGTAGAAGATAGAGTATTCTCTGTAAACCAAAAATGTCTTCGCAGGGGTACTCTAAACTTTCCTGAGGTTCATAGCTATGAAAATTGCACGAAGGCTCATATGCACTTTAAGTATTCAGACGAACTCCAGGGTCGAATATGAAGTTAGATTGGTTTTGGGGATAACACCTTTTCCAAATTGAAATCACTAAATAAATAAAACTTAGTACCGTGCTGGATTGAAATACGGAGAACATCGATGACTACGTCAGGTTTTGAGTACAGAATCCTTATTTTGAATAAACTCAAATATCCATCGGTAACACGAATGTAATTCCCAACCGTGGCATAAAATAGCTGAACTGCATGTACTGCCTTTGCAAGTCAGTAATTTAGCTTAAGAAATAGCAGATAATAAGAAAAGATGTAGGAGACGATTCACAAGAAAACTGGCAGCAATATTCCTCTTGACTTACTTCAGCGATGGCATCAACAGTGACAGCGCTCTCAATGGACGGAGCAACGCTTACATCCTCACAGTCAAGAAACTCCTGAGATAGATAGAGGAAGGTGGAGAGGAAGAGAAAGAATGTGAAGAAGAGATGGATATCTCAACATCAATAAACATTAAGCCATCTCGAGTCTTCACTTATTGCCATAGAGGCGTTTCGTCCAGTTGAGGTCACACTCAACATTGTGCGAGAAAATGCAATCTTTCATGTAGTGTGTCACAGATTAGATAAAGATAAGGTGAACACCTTCATATTCAAATTATATGAATATGGCCTCTTATATTAAAGACTTTGTTCAGACATCCTACCAAGGATCATTAATAACGCATCCAACGAATAGGTGATGTAGAGGTACAAACAAAACATTGAGGAAACTTCAAGAAGATATAAGAAAAGACGTATTAGTAAACGAGGTATGTATTCTGTATCTCTTCTTTGAACTCATTGTCTCCTCTTGCCTAAATAGAGGAGGAATTGTATAACGGGAAAGTATACACGCATCTACAGCTCATCCTTGACATGATGGCAATTCAATAAAGACAAGAATTATCAAAAAAGTAAAGTAAAAATAGTTGTGTTGCTAAAGTCAGATAGAGCGAGAGAGACAAGCCGACAAGAGTTTAATATGACCTGGGGTGTTCCAATAGCCAATCACAATCGAGCAGATCATTGCAATAACTTACGACACGTTACGACATACAGTGACATTGAAATGGTTTTCCTATTGTTTTTCTTTTTTTTTTTTCAAATTACAGAGTTACGAATACTAAGCAAAGTTATGGTACAGCTTCAGTCTTGTCGTATTTCATTCCCACTCATACGAAATCTGCTCTATATAACGTTGGTAACTCATGACAGTCTTAAAAGATTGATTAAATTGACACTGTAAAGGTAAATCAACAAACCGTATTTCGTATACGGTTACTGAACGGCATGCCGTGACATTGAAATGGTTTTCCTATTGTTTTTGTCCTTCTGATCCAATCAAATTACAGAGTTACGAATACTAAGCAAAGTTATGGTACAGATACAGTCTTGTTATGTTTCTTTCCCAATCATACGAAATCTGCTCTAACAATGAAATATCGTAATTAGTACATACACTTAGAATATAGATTTTTAAGCATAATAATTCAGCATGCAGTTCCAACATTCCAAACTACTATCCCTGTTACAGCATGCATATGCGACCACTTAGACAAGGGGGAACCAATCACATTGCAGAACGACAAAGCATTCCAACTTCGGTAATTTTACATCGCCCAGAATGCCGCGACACATCCGGGACATTTCTTAGAACAACAGCGCTAAATTCAAAAGCTACGCAATGATACGTGAAGCAAATAAGAGAGAAAATGGGCCAAAACGCTTCAGTGAGGTTACGATTTCACTCATTTACGCAGAAAATAACCTTCATAAGAGTTAGGTACCCATGGGCTTTTGTAGAAGAGATATCAATGAAGTATTTGCACCCAAGATTAAATTATTTGCGTGAATATAAGTATTATCGGTTTTGCCTTCAAATTTGGGATTTTTCGAAGCTGCTAGACTGGAAAATGACGAATGGTTGAATTTGAGGTCGATTTTCTCTTCGAATAATTACTTAATTTCTTAGGTACCCACGGCAAAAGTTAGTTCGATATCTTAGTAACTCGTTGCCGCTTTTTCGTCTTATTCTGACGGATATTAGTATTATCGAAATCAAACTTTCTAGAACACATATTGGAAACCAAAATTCGCTTGCTAAATTTGGATTTTCAGAATTCCCGCGAGGCATCTTTTGGCTTCCAAGCTCCTCCCATATAGACAATAGAGCGCACACCGGCTAATGAAGCATATCAAACAATTTATTGAGAAAAGTGTCGTTCCTGAGAGCTCCCTGTGATATTCCATATATGGTCAATATATTCCATATTTGGAAAGCAGGACGGATCGTCGAATACTAGAACACGTTCAGGAGGTGTAGCGAGCCGGCAGAAGAGAGGCGGATACAACGTAGGCTACAGGAAGTGCGATTTTAAAAATCGAATCGTTTTTTGAAGATTCGATAGCGAAATTTGAAAAGGATGAGCGTATGCCTCACTAGCATCTAGTCAGGCCCAAATATTACTCTGAACGACAACAATTGTTTGATATGCATTGAAATTGACGAGTCACACGAGCCTTTGTGATTGTAATTTTAGTTGGTTAAGTGTCTTTTTGTGCTGGAAAAATGACTGCGCTGAAAAACTAACAGAATATCGTAAAACTCGATATCGCATCATAAACAAATGTTCCACCAGATTTTGTAAACCTTCAGCAGGGCTTCAAGTGTCCCTATATTTCCTATATTTCCTATATTTTTTAGATTTCCCTATATTTCCCTATATTTTCTAAAATGTCCTATATTTCCTATATTTCTATAATTTCTTTTCTACTAACTAAAAAACGAATACAATTATTGGATATTTCATGTACTTCTAACTGTTTTTGTTAATAAGAAATGAAAAATGCCGGCTATTTTGCCATGGGCGCTTAATAGAACGTTCACGGCACTGCAAGAAAATCGACATCGAGAAATAAAGAGCCATTGCATTATTTTTTATATGTTCATGTGTTTGTTGTTGTTTAAAATCCAGCTAATGGATGGAAAACATCGCCAACTTCGTCTATATTATCTCCCTATATTTCCCTATATTTCTTCATTTTGCCCTATATTAGCCCTATATTTTCCTGAAAAATGTCCTATATTTATCCCTATATTTTTTTACCCTGGCCACTTGAAGCCCTGCTTCAGCTTTAAAATGAGACCTTTTTCGTGTTTCTGTGTGCACTAGAAGTCAACAGCCGAAATAAAGAATCTAGCTGTTGTCTTCACTGACTGAGAACCGGCGTTTGAAAAGTGAAAATGAAAACTATCAGAACAGCGTAGAAAGCTCTGGCGCATCATAAACTGATGTCAAAACGGATTTTGAATATCTTCAGCTTTAAAATGAGATGTTTCTATTTGTTGTAGAAGTCAAACTAGCAAAGAACGAAACGAATTGCCTTGTCGTCGTTACTCAGATCTAAGCAGCCGTGTGAAGCAGTCGCCTGTTGAGTTCAAAGCAAATCCTGTTGGAAAGTGAAAGTAGAACGTAAAAAACAAACATAAAGAGCACTGGTACTCTAAAACAAAATATTTCTGAAACGATGAAATGGCAAAAGGATTGTTCGGTCAAATTACTGCCCAAGTTGACTCTCGTAAGCAGTGAAACAATTGACTACGCGCCAAATCTTTTCGAAAACCGTTCAGTGACAGAATAGACTTTTGGCTTAACTCAATATCAGGCGTAATGAACAGTCGGTTCAATTGAAGAGGACATCTATTGTTAATAATTGGCGCCATCACGTTATTTCTGGCATTGATTGACGGGTGCCTTATCAGCCTTGGGACATTTGTATTCCCATAACGATTAATGAACAACCAATCAGGTATCGTTAAAGCGAACTGCTCATGCATTAGATTATAATTATTCCGCTTTAGATTAATTCTTCAACAGTAAGTACATGTCGCGAAGAACAATAGAATTCTGCCCGATGAGCCAATCAGTGTCGAGTACAATACAATATCTATTTTCGTTCTGCAATGTGATTGGTTCTCGCTGTCTCAGTGGCCCCGTGGACAACAATCGTCATTAACACCGTCAGTGGCCCTGTCATGCGTGCATACCTTTTTGTTGAGTGACATGACCTCAGCCTTAGCCTCGTTGAACACTGTGTCCCTCAGTGCCTGGTCTCGTTCACTGGCGATGTTTGCACGGCGGAGCTGGTCTCGAAGTTCAGTGGATTCACGTTGGTGCCTGGACTTAAAGGTCACCATTTCGGTTTTGGCCACCATTACCTGAATATCACGAGAAAAATAAACTAATAAGTACGGAACGCCAAATTTTGCTTGAAGTTTACTGTACAAAAAACTTAACATACGAAGTCAGACATAGCCAGCCCTGTCTCACCAGAGGGAGAGGAGTTCTGCTATCAAACGGGCTGGTATAATCAGGAATTTTACAAACGACCCCTCAAAACTCCGCATAGATTAGAACTTTGAAATTCACACAGGTGCAAAGTCAATTACATGCTTTGCTGATGTTGTCTATTAGACAACATCAAAGGTTAATATCCCTAAATGGTACCAACTAATTCAAACGAATACTCCCCACCCTACCCCCGAGCATCTCAATTCCGTATTAACGGGGCGTCTCATTCCTGGGCCAAACCCACATACACACACAAAGGCTTTGAAATAAAGATTAAAAGTACTTATACATAACTCTAAGTGTACTCACCACAACACAAGGAAACATAGGAAATGCTACATATCACCTACCATCCACTCCTCACACCACATTTCACAGATCCATAGCTCACGTAACAGCACGCACACGACACATCACACGACAGCACAAACTGCGGGGCAAATACTCACAAAACAAAGTCTCTTGACATCGATTATGCTAAATAACTACCTAATTTGTTCCAGTTTAAGTGTTATCTGTGTTCAGAATTCTGATTCACAGTCGTAATCACTAGTAACAGGCTTTAACTAGGTGTGGTTCAAGTTATGGTTGGACTGAAATCTCCTTAGTTTATAATACTTTCCAAAGTTTAAAATACTTGCCATGTTTGCATTGAGTTTCATAAAGGAAGTCAATGACTCCCTTTTGTGAAATACTGTTCGCTTCTTCAGGCATAATTATTCCTTCGAATTTTCATGGAACACTATATTTACCTTGTGCAACAAGCAGCTTTTAAGCAAGAGGTTATACACCCCAAATACATTTTAGCGATTGCGTCATCGATATACACTATTGTCCTTTTTAGCGCTTTTATCACACCCATATAATTACTAATTGATATTTCAACTGAAAAGGGAAATATTTTTACCAATATAAGGCCTGTAAATCAGTAAACGAATAAATGTTTTAAAACATTTGTTCTGATATTTTCAACAATAATAATACTGGTGTTTACTATTTTCCCGCCATTTTGAAAGTTGACCGCTGGTCATCGCGGGCTCAATTTTTGGACAAGATTACACAATTTAAGCCAAATAAATCCTTGGAATCTTAAACTCAGTGTCTTTAAAAGGTATAAAATCGACTGTTCTATTCTTCGAGAACAATATTCCTGATCCTAGTGTAAACGTATGCATGACTTACCTTCTGTTTCTCTGTGTCCATCTCTCTTCTGTGCGAGTTCTCCATATTGGCAAGCTTTTCCTTCAGGACGTAAACATCCTCCTGGAGTTCATTACTCAGTGCATTCTTCTCCTTCAGAAGTTTCTCCATAATCTGCTTCTTACTGGTCATGTCGTCTAGTCTCTTCTCCAACATTACGAGTTCGGTTTTAGTCTAATTACAAGACGGTGGAATATTGATAAGTCAGTAAACATTAACTGGAGTGTGTGTCAGTTGATACAGGAGAATCTTTGTTGACACATTTTTGTTTTACGTTCATACATGAAGTGAAGAGGCATTCTGTGCTTGCGCTATAAAGTATAGAAAAAGTGCTTTATAGTGAAAAGACAATATTTCACCCTAACAATGAAACCTTACTCGGTGAGTAAGATAAGGATAGCCTCTTCAGGGAGACTTCCATGAAACGTTTTGTTTCGATTTTTTTATGGATGAATACCAAAACTGGCAAATATACAGAAAAGAAAATAGAGCAAACAAAGATCCTCTTGTTTGTTCCAATTAAACTGGTTTAATATTCCAATTTTGCGCACAGTACAAAATCCAAGCAGGTGATTGGCTAATGACAGTGCTTTATTGGTGACTACAGCACGCTGTGCGCTCAGTTGGAATATTAAAATATTAGAGACTGTTTGTGTTTTATTGACAAATACAGGCAGTTGCCGACTGTAAGATTAACTCTAAATTCCTTTGGCAGTATTCATTATTTTTCACTCATTGTACAGTCAATAAAACACACATGCACACACCAGTCTCTACATCAATGATAAACCAGTATTTCACGTTAGTCAGTGATAGAGCAGGTTTCAACTGACTGTAGTAAAACCAAAACCAAAGCAACTACAACGAACCAATCACGAACTAAAGTGAATACCGATTGGTTTCACTGGCATGAGAAAGCAACCAATCAGGAGGAAAAGTAAACGCAATCGTGGATTGATGGCGTGACGGACGAAAACCAAAACCACGATTGGTTTTACTCTGGAATTTGATTCGCTGACTGATTACAAAACATTTTCACAGCCAATAGAAAAGCTAAGTAAACGCAAAACCAAAGCAATCACCGAAAACTTTCGATACTCAATTGAAACCTGCTCTAAGTAGTAAGGAAGCTTCTAGGATAGAGATGTGCTGCTTACAGTGCCGGTTAAACAAGAACATCCAACATAAAACAACAAACAAACACACACAAAGAGAACGTCTTGATAACTTACTGCTTTAAACACAGCGATTAATGCTTTTAATTTGTTTTATGTTTAAAGCAAATCGCTTCAAAATGTTCACCTTTTATCAGAATGTAAAGGAACTATGTTTAGGTCAGGATAGTAAGAGTATTTACAGATATTTTAAATTACGGTTAAAGAAACCACATTATTAGCAATGAAGAGCACATTTTAAGAACAAAATGTACTAAGCAACAAGGCAGCTTTATAAAATTTAAGGATTTACGTAAACAGATAAGACACCTTCAATGGCAATAACAAAATAAAAATATTATGAAGAACTCAGTTTAAAACC
Organism: Actinernus sp. WN-2022; assembly: GCA_030867875.1. Taxonomy (NCBI): domain Eukaryota; kingdom Metazoa; phylum Cnidaria; class Anthozoa; order Actiniaria; family Actinernidae; genus Actinernus; species Actinernus sp. WN-2022. The sequence goes on from JAOWCC010000936.1 coordinate 71,905,869, forward strand.
AACAATTCAACCTTTGAACTAGCCTGAAATAAATCCGCCTCCTCAGCTCGTTCCAGGATTCACTACTACCAGAGACGTCTGAATTCATTAGCCGATAATTCTGCCCATGACGGCACTACCCCCAAAACGTGGTGATTTTGATTGGTCAATTATTCATGATTAGTATAAATTATGCACGATTCTCTCGGGGAGTGGAACTAGCTGAGGCGGCTGTATTTCAGGCTACCTAACTCAATTCTGAAACGGACACAATATCTCTGACTGTATCTGAACTGAATACAGTGAATAGCTATTTAACCTGGCAGTGCGATTCTTAACTGACAAAAATGAACGGCTTAAAACTAGTGTTATATTCTATATTTATATGATACACAAGATGCAATCTTTAAGAAAACATGTTTTATTGTATTAATCTTTCGCCTTACAAACCTTACCATCGTTATCTATTTTTTAAGTCATACATGTTTATGCCTGATTTTTAAGCAGAAAATCCTGTTTCCTATCATATATTTACTAATTTATTTATTACTCTAAAACAGCGTTTTGAAGTTTGTTTGCCGTTCAATAAAGCCTTTCCCATGGGATCACGAGCGCAATTCATTGGTTATTGAAGTAATATATCAGCACGTGACTGTTTCCTGCAATTAAAAGGCATATTGGCAATGCTTGGTAGTTTGGTAATGCCACATGTGCGCCAGGTTCGTTCATATGAACATCGCTGAAAATAACTGTGTACAGCTCGAACACTTCTCGCCGTGATACAGCTCCTTTAAATTAAATAATATCTTTATTATCGCTTTTGGGAGAATGGATGATCAGATTTAAGTATGTTATTAACATAATTCACGTTATCATCTTACTTTTTAAAGTGAGATTTAAGGCACATCAAGTTCCTTCTTAAAGGTTTTCTAAACTAAAGTCATTTTAATTGGTGATATCTCAACAGAAGTGCACGAAATTACGACAATACGAGGTGTGATTAACCTGATGTGCTGTACTTCATTTTTGGTCGTCAAAATTCATCATTGTGATGTCACTGTCATCTGTCGTGATTGGTCCACTAATGTCACGTGATAGTCGTATCGTGTTGTGATTGGTCTATTGTTATCCAGTCGTCAGATTTACAACGTTATTTTGCTACCAGTACTTAGGACCAAAATATTCACGAACACATTTTACTGAATCACTTGACTGTCGTGTTTTATTTAGTCAGGGTTCTTTGTGTTGAGGTGGGATGTTGTTGTGACGATGTTAACACAGATGTGAAGCCTGTTGTGTCGATAACACGACAGAGTTTTGCGCGCAGAGAATAACGCGAAGTGAAGACGAACTACATGTAATTGTTGACAGACAGACAAACAAACGAACGAACACAGGTCTACAGTGCTCAACAAAACCCCAGTATAATAAGTGACAGAAATTACAGACCACTAATTAGTGACAGAATAGTATAAGCAGTTGTCAGATCTGGCCCCGTCTGTGAATAAACTTTGTAATTAGATTATCATTTTAGTATCTGGATATTGCCGTCACACTGTTATCACAGAACGGGTGTTACTTTATTATTGTTGTCTTTTATCAGGTAGCATTACAAATTTTGAGAGAACAGTTTAGATTACAGATAAGAGGGATTAAATAGAGGCATTAATTTGTTGTCTTATTTCGGGTGTTATTTACCTTGAATGTACTGTTAGAAGTGACAGAGAAAGACCGGCATTACAACATTAATCTAGTTATTTTATTATAAGTACATGGAGCGCATTGTACAGTAACAGTAAATGCCGTGTGTTCAGTCAATGGTAATGACGGTTATGGAAAATGATGACGAAATAGTTGCGCTTGTTTTTCGTCCGGTGCTTTAGGAATCCGTCGCAAAAACAAAACTATATTTTGGTTTCCCTTCAAACATTGATATAAAAATGTTTAGTATTCTAGGGGTATTTCTGATATGAACAGAAAATAATGTTACACAAAGGCCGTAAAAACAACGGTAAGCGTATCTCTAGTATCTTTGAATTAAAAACTAGATTATTTCTAGCTTTTCACCTTTATAAAGTGCCTATGAAGTGAAAAAAATCGACCTCGTTTTTAATAAATTTTAGTTTTCTCTTAGTCATTTTGTGCAATTAAAAATAAATTCGGAGAGCGCGAACGTTATTTTTCTTCGTGTTGAATTCAGGCATAATTGTCAAAATTGTGCGACAAATTTTATGCCGTTAATGCATGCTAATTACATGCGTGACGTCAAGTGGTTTGCACATTTATATTCACAAAAGTAAAAATAAGGCCAACGGCAAGGCTTCTTTGAGAAAATATATGACTGATGGCAAGGCTCCTCAAGTAAGACTTATTTAGAATGAGAATTAGACAAAAAAACGCACCTTATTTTGTATTATTTATGAAGAAAAATATAAATATGCAAACCACTTGACGTCACGCATGTAATTAGCAGCATTAACGGCATAAAATTTGTCGCACAATTTTGACAATTATGCCTGACTTCAGCACGAAGAAAAATAGCTTTCGCGCTCTCCGAATTTATTTTTAATTGCACAAAATGACTAAGAGAAATCTAAAATTTAATAAAATCAAATAAAAAGGAGGTCGATTTTTTCACTTCATAGGCACTTTAAGCGAAATGTGATGGTTATTCCATGTGATGAAATGTAGGCAAGCTGACACTGTATGAGAACTGAACGTCTACTGTTTTACTATTTGCCTCAAAGTTCTTGTTACCATCTTCAAACTTCTTTACGTAAAACGATTTGAATACCCTTTAACATTGAAAATATAAACTAATGAGGCCAATGGTTAAGGAGTCATTATATTAATGGTCATTTAGTAAGCCTTATACAAGTTAGTGTATTAGACGACTTGAAAAGCTAGAAAACTGTTCTTATTACATAAAATATAAACTAACGAGGCCAATGGTTAAGGAGGCATTATATTAATGGTCATTTAGTAAGCCTTATACAAGTTAGTGTATTAGACGACTTGAAAAGCTAGAAAACTGTTCTTATTACATAAAATATAAACTAACGAGGCCAATGGTTAAGGAGTCATTATATTAATGGTCATTTAGTAAGCCTTATACAAGTTAGTGTATTAGACGACTTGAAAAGCTAGAAAACTGTTCTTATTACATAAAATATAAACTAACGAGGCCAATGGTTAAGGAGGCATTATATTAATGGTCATTTAGTAAGCCTTATACAGGTTAGTGTATTAGACGACTTGAAAAGCTAGAAAACTGTTCTTATTAAAGCTAGATCTTAAACTTGTAATTAGGTAATGGTCCGCTCAAGAGGAAGGCACAATGCTATGGTGAAGATACAATTTGCTTTTCCCACGTTAGAATTTTCTGTTTTTCGTCCAATCAGAAGAGTCCAAAACAATAACCAAGAAAGCTTTCAATTTTAAAATGTTCTCCATGTTGAATTTTCGTCACATTTAAAATTATTAGAGTTTTCACTAGATGCAATTCAAATATGTTTTAAAAAACTGAGGAAATAATATTCTTCTTCAAGTTTTGGTAGATTTTGATGTTTAAGCCAATGAGGTGAACGATTGAAACGATATACTACAATTAGCACCTTTTTGCATTCCATGGATTACGAATTACTCATGCATGGAATCTGGGACATTTAACAAACTGCCAGCTTATGTTAGAAGTGTCCAGACCTTTCCAGAATTCTGCTGGTTATGTAAATCACATTTTCGACAATCTGCCCGCTGCAGACTTGTGAAATGTAAATAGTTTTATTTTTGTTTTATAGCTATATTCTCTGATAGAGCCTGCTAGACTACTGCACCGGTGTATGTTCATATTAGCTAGTATATACTTAGGATTTATGCATAATTATAGTACAAATATAGTTAATTAGGATATTTTATGATACTTATTTATATACATTGTTAATTATTATATTATTTTGCCTACCTCTTGCGCAGACCATTACTTAACGCTTTAGATAATAAAAAGCACCCTCGTTACTAAGCATTAAAAATACATACTGGAGATAGTTTAAAACTTGTTACTCGATCCTTGAATTGTTAATTAAAGATTTACACAACAGAAAATCAGAGTTATAAATTATTTGAGAGACAGCTGGCCGGACAGCCACAGCAAGTTCATTCATTCTCCACATGGATATAGGGCCAGTATCTAGTCTGCATGGCAAGCACAGGGGGAGGGGGAGCATAGTGGAATGAGGAGAGAGGAAGAGGAGAGGAGGGGGAATGGGTAGAGGAAATGGGAGCTCCCATTTCCTCTCCCCATCCCCCCTCCGCTCCCCCTCCCCTGTGCTTGCCACACAGGCTAGCCATGTATCTGACATTAGAGATCGCACAGCGGATTAAAGCATCATGAGAAACACGAGAACACAGTCAGCATCAACCACAGAAAACCACCAAGCAGGATAGCAGGACTCGGGTATTCCCCATGCAGCGAAAAACAACAACTTTAAACCTTTTCAGCTTCATACTGCTTCCGCCGAACTTGCTCCAGGCCCGCAAGCTTTTTGGTCAGCTGTGTCACCTGTTGATCCAGCTGCGCGTTGTGTTCGTTTTTCTCTCGTACCCAGTCTCTCAGCTCCTTCACCTGGTTATTTTCAACCTCGCCGAGCTTTTTAATCAGCACCTCTACCTCTTTCTGTAGTTCATCATTATGGGATACCTTTTCTTGTAACTGTGTCTCCAGTTGCTTCACTCGTGTGTTCTCGGAATGCGTTAACTCTGACCGAAGTTTTGTAATCTCAAGTTCGAGCTCTGCGTTTTGCATATTTTTTTCTTTAAGCCGAAGCTCATCAAGCTGCTTCACACTTTCAAAGTCGTCAAGTTTTGAGCTTAGTTCAGTTACCTGGAACTCGAGTTCCGCGTTTCTAGAGTTTTTCTTTGCGAGCTCGACTTCCAGCTCTCTGACTTGGATATTTTCTACGTCCGCGAGCTTTGCGGTAAGTTGCTGTAGTTCGGATTCTAATTCTAAACAGCGCATGCGCTGTTTTTGGATTCCCCCCTGCAGCTGTTTTATCTGAACATCTTCTAGATCAGACATTTTCTTCTTGAGCTCCTTCATCAGTTCTTGAAGTTGCTCATTTTGGATTATACGTTCTTTAAGGCGTTTCTCGAGATCTTGATTCTCAGATTCTCGCACATCTAACAGCGTTTCAAATTCTTGACTCTTCAGAACGACTTTCCTTAACTCGTTCTCCATCTCAGCAAGCTCCCCCTCCAGCTCGGTATTATGATCTCTAAGCTTGTCTTGGAGCTCCTCGTTTTCTGAATCGCGCGTGCGCAGAAGTTCCTCGATCTCTCGGTTCTTTAGCATGATGCTTGACAGTTCTAACTCAGTTGACGCTAGCCCTCCAAGTGTGGACTCACGTTCTTTCAATTTTTCCTGCAGCTGATCTTTCTCAGCATTGCGGAGACTAAGCTCGACTTCAAACTCGTTATATTTCTGTTTCAAACCCTTAAGCTCGTTTTCAAGGTCATTAACATGCTCGCTAAGTATTGAGGTTTGGAGCGTTTGTTCGTGCACCTCCTCCTGTAGAAGCTCCTTCTCGGCGTCTCGCAGAGCAATTTGGATCTCAAGTTCATGGTCTTTGAGTTTCAACTCTTTCAGCTCGGTTCTCAGCCTTTCATCTTCGCTTAATACCTTTTGTAGGATAGTGATAGACTTCAACAACAGATAAACTAAGTGAGGGTAAAACCATAGACCGACTACAAAAACCTTGCACCTAGATAAGAACAACTACTGGGACTCGTTTGACAAGACAATTCTCACATACACATTCATGTACGACACTTAAACAAGACTATATTCCGAACACTCCTATCGCCCTATTCTAGTACATTTGTATAGCAGCTTATGACTTCACAACGAACAAGTAAGTTAAGATTTGAACATTCACAGTATTACATATCATTGACACACTGCAATGAACATGTTCACGGTATACTACAAAAGGTACTGTACAACGCTTATGGAAGACGTCTTATTCAAATATTCATTACTAATCGTCATGCTATCTACTGTTACAGCTAACAAAACTACGTAAAACTGGAGAGAAGACAGTGGAATATACCATGACACATGAAACAACAAATCTGTATGGAAACTATATGAATCGTTCATAATACTTTCTCGGAACGACTTTCCTATCTACCTGTGATTGTTATTGCTGTTCTTGAAGCTTATTCTAAGTTCAAATTAAAACAAAAGCTGAAAAACAAGACATTGTATTCTCTGGAAGGTAAGGTGTTTCATTGCTATAAGACTCTAAACTACTACACTCTCTCTATTACTCTTTCTCTCTCCACTTTCCTAATTTCTATACCCACACTCGCACTATAAGACTCTAAACTATTACTTATCTTTCTCCCTCATTAACTTCATAATGGTAGTGGCCAACTCGAAAGTTTCTGCTCCTTTGGCCACTACACACTCTTCAACTAAAAAATCTACTTATACCTAACTCCATCTTTTCTATTTTCTATTATTTGCTATAGCTATAGTGATATTTACTTTTACAAAATAGAAATGTGTGAATAAAATGAACTTGAACTTGATTGCAGTGGTCTGACTACTACTACTTTCCTTCTCAGCCCTTGTTTTGCATATTTTCTTGTTTTTGTTTTCTCATTTCTGTCCTTTAATAAACTTTACTTAAAATTACTATCAACACTAAAATCACTTAATGAATATATTAATAATTTCTTTATTACTATCTAACTAAACATATAAATGCCGCTGTGGTAAACCTGACTTGATAACCCCATGGTTTTTTTCAGTTTTACCAACTCCAGCAAAAGAAATGTCTAAGTTTATATATTGTATATTTTGACTCCAATTAGCTTGAGTGAATAAAGTATTGTTGTTGTTGTTGTGATATAGCAATAGAATCACTAACGTACTCATACGATGGTAAAAAGACAAGTAGAATAACATCGTGTAGGAAAGAAAACATGACACTTACCTCTTCAGCTTTCAGAAGCTGCCGGTGTTTCTCCAGAGCACTTTCCGTAAGCTGTTCCTTTTCACTCTCCAACTCATCCATTTTTACCTTATACTCAGTGGTATCTTCCAATAACTGCGCTCTTTCTCGCTCCAACTGTTCGACTCTGTTCTCGAGATCACTAATCTTTTCCCTTGAGGCTCTCAGGTCAAGAGAATCTCGGCTGAGAGTCTTCAGTTCAAGACTTTGAACCTTTGTCTCCAGTTCTTTCTTTTGCTCTTTCAGGTAATTAATTTCGTCCTGTAAATGCTTCACCGTTTGCTCGAGGAGCTCATTATCTGATTTCATTTTCTGCGTAAACTCTTCTTCCACTTTAGCACGAATGTCTTCCTTTTCTCTCGAACGCTCGTCCTCAATCTCATCCTTTTCCCTCGCAAAGTTCTCTTGAAGTTGTTTTATTTTTCTCTTGTAGCTTTCTTCAAGCTCGTTCTTCTCCCTCGAATAACTGTCCTTGATCTCTTTCGCCTCGACTAATCCGCTGCGCTGAAGTTCGGCTTTCTCGCGGAAGAAACTTTCCTCGAGTTGAGCCTTCTCCTTTGCATAACTCGCTTCCAATTCAGATTTGTGTTTGGCAAGCATGAGAAGAAAATCGTCTTTTAATTGTCCTTTCAAACCAGCTTCACCTTCCGAAAAAGCCTGCCTTAATTCACTTATCTCATCTGTGTATTTATGCTCGATTTCAGCCTTTTCACGCGCCGAACTATGTATCAGTTTTGCTTTCTCTTCCATAAAGTGCTCCTCAATCTCCGACTTCCACTTCTGGAAACTCATTTCATTAGAAGCAGAACTGTTTTGGAATTGTTCCTCAATTTTATATTTCTCCTCGTGTAAGCTTTTCTCTAAATGCGACTTCTCTTTTAAGAATTCTTTCCTCAGCTGAGCTTCCTGAACTGCTAAGTTATGACAAAACTCCTTTTCAAGCAGTTCTCTTAGTTCGGACTGCTCTCGGTTGAACTTTTGCTGCGTTTCACTCTTATCCCTAGTGTAAGACTCGCGTATCTGAGCGTTATCACGTGAAAGTTTCTGCTCAAGCTCCGCCTTGAGCTGCTCAAAGTTTTGCTTAAAACTAGCAACTTCTTTTGAATGTTCTTGCTTTAATTCCCAAATCTCGTTATCATACTCCGCTTCACGTTTCGACTTTTCCTTTTTATACTCAGCCTCTAGCGCCTGGATTTGCTCCTTGTGCCCTTTCTCCAGTTCCGTTCTCAGATTGCCCCAATCTCGTTGGTTTTTCTGAAACTCTGCCTTGGAGCTGCTCGAACTCAACTCCCAATCGGCCTTCTCGATTCTAAACTGCTGCTCCATCGCTGCTTTCTCGTTCAGGAATTTTAACTCAGCTTCTGTCTTTTCTTCTCCTACAGCATGCAGTTTCTCTCGGAGCTTATTCCTTTCCTCGATGAAACTGTTTTTCACTTCGTCAAGTTCGCTGTTGAAAAGTGTTTCCAGCATCGCTTTTTCGCCGCTGTGCTCCGTCTCCATCTCTTCCTTCTCACACTCGTACTCGTTGATCAACATCTCCTTCATTTGCTTAAAACTGTCCTCAAGGTCCTGTGAGAGAACGTCTTTGTCGGATTCCAGCGATTCTTCTAAGTCTTTCATCTTATTCTGGTACTCCCTCTCAAGCTGTTCCTTCTCAGACACCATCGTCTTCTGAAGAGTTTCTATTTCACCTGTAAACTGAGACGTCAGGTTCGCTAGTTCCATGTCGTACCTGTTTCGAGTGTCCTCCTCTTTAGAACCCAGCGAGCTCCTCACGGTTTCGATTTCGTTCTTCAGATTTTTTATGGTTATGTCACGCTCTTTTAAAGATCCCTCGTGTTCAGAGAGAGCGTCACTAAGGCCCCTCATCTTAGCCTCAAGGGCATCTTTCTGCTCCTTCGCGTTTTCTTGGAGTTCGCTGATGGATGAATCTCTTTCCTTAAGTTCTGTTTCAAGTTTTTCGATGGCTTCTGTAATATGAAATAATAACACAAATGCATTGGCTACACATACACACTTTTTGCTATGACTTTGCTAAGGAACATGATTGTGATAAGGATGATTTAAGTGCGCCAACGGGTGATGTATAGCAACTACTGTACTTCTATTAACAATGACAACACATTTGCTCTCTCGTTGATTTTGATGTGTGCATGACAACAATCCTATTTTCTTCAAACTTACTTCGATGATTTTCCCTCTCTGCGTCATTTTCTGAAAGGGAAACAAAGGAATAAAGCGGTTAAAATACAAATCTCTCTATAGCACACTTGTTAGGGTACTAAGGGAGAGTAGAGGAGCATTTAGGGGAACATTTAGATACAGACCACATATTTTCACAACTTTCACTAAAGTATGTAGGGACTTGGTTAAACCTGGTAAAAGCAGATATATATAAAATGACAGCTAAGGATTTTTTGAAGCGATTCCAAGAGGTGTCAAGAAGTAGGTTCCTTTGGAAAAGATGAACCGCAGAAGATTATTGCTGTGCCTCAAGTGCGTACCTATACACATCGAGAAGCAGCGAGGATTGACATGCACACTGCTATAGCACTCAGAAACAAAACTGAAGGAGATATAAGGGAGATACATGAACACTCCAAGAGAAAGCATGGTTAAAAGACAAATATATGAGATGATGAATTAGATGTGACGTCTCTTTAAAGATATTGTTATTGTACTTACTTTCCACTGACCAGGGAACAGAAACGTCACCGTCGGTGCTTTGGCCTTAGAGAGGAGTAAGGAGGAAGTCCACACAGAAGGGTTAGAGTGAACGAGAGGTGAGCCTAGAATGACGTTATATCCATGCAGCAGGCATGCCAGGGGAACGAGCTATGCATGCATGCTTATGACAGACGGAGTACAACTTTCATGTATTCAAAGAAGCATTACTTAAGGATCTTGTGGAGGCAAGATGTGCGTTTAGGAATGTATTCTACATTGCCAAAACACGGAAGACAGGTAATATTCTAAGCGCATTTCGCGTGGAAGCATCCCGTTCGTAGAGAAGCTATGAAAAGTGAACATGCTTCCTGACATGTGTAGCATGCATTTCGTCCTCTGTGGAAGAAGATTCCTTTATGTTTCGTAGCTAAGGAGAACGCATTGTGTACAGGTCACAATGAATACCTTCTATTGCCTGGGATGCATCAGATGGCTTTTAACGTAGTAAGAAATAAGAAATTATAACCAGGAAGGTGCTTCACTTTGGTATATATACATATACCATGGGTAAGCAGTATGGGAACATGGAGTAACCCGTACATTCCACTATAAGCAATTTGGATGAATAAATAGAATCGCAAATAAGGATAAGACATGCAGAGAGAACGAAATACAGAGTCCTCGGGTGCAAATTGTTCAATGACAGATTGCCGGGGGTGAGAACTTATACGTACGTGCATGACATACAGACAAGAATGAATTAGGAAAAACAAAATGGTTCACATGGCTGCTGTTATTCGACTGCGAGAAGTGAAATGCTCGGCAGCAATACAAGTAATTATCTATGAACATGATATAGCAGGAGAGAAAACAGCAGCTGGCATGTCGGGTATTGGAGCGCAACAGTTGAAGGGGCACTGTCAATCGAATTAAACCTTCAAGTTTCTTTAAAACAAAACTACAAAAATAACACCCTGAGATAGAAGAGAAGTACCATGTGAATATCCTGATATGCTTTTCAAACTTTTTCCAAGTAGAATACAAAAGCTAATTCTAGAAACTTGATTTCGGTTACAATGAACCGATTTCAATTTGCCTTAAATTTCTCTTAAAAGCAGTATTATTCATCCACGCGATTCATCAAAGTTGTCTCAAATTTTCTCCAGTATACCTGGAAATCATACTCTGCTAATCTGAACAGTTATTTTTGTCTTACGTCATGAGAAAGTTGATCATTTGGGAACTTGGCATAGCCCCTTTGAGATATTCTCCACATGCATATACAGTAGTAAATATGAAAACCTTTCTGTCAAAAAAATAAAGTGAACCGTAGACATCTTTCCATATAAAATAAATAACTTACATAATTCGTGTGTGGTTAGTTGAGTCAGTTAGTCGAGAACAACATATTTTAGTATGGTCTTTCAAATGGCAATGCCACAAAAATGAAAATAACGTTTGAGAAAAGAGAAAATATTTGACTAATATTCTGGGTCATTACTCCATTTCAACCAGTAACAACTTCATGTTTAATACAAATAACAAAATACAGTTCATTTTAGATTATACAGCTGTGAAAGGGGCTGATGTTACTAAATAAATAACATTACTAAATTGATTACGGCATGCGACACAAGTATACACATCTCATACCATTAACCATGCAAGACGGTTGGGTCAAATGAACTAGACAGAGGAAGCATGGTTATGAACAAGGCACGTGTCGAGATACAAAGCAAAAATATCAGCAAAGACTGTCACTATCTTATGAGATTTTGATTTCTTTTTCTATGTGTAACCGAGCGAAACGGAAAAACTGCAGATCGGCTCCCCGATGTTCAAACGGTGATATAACGCTATCCACCCGATAAATCCCTATCCAGATGATCAGTATCAATCTAACCAACTATAGTATTATCCACTGGATAGGGATTTACCATGTGGATAGTGCTATCCACCCTTTGAACAACCGAAACCAGAAGAGAACAAGAAATAACGAAATTATAGAAGAGTGAGGAAAGGCAATGTAGCGAGGAAGGATTGGTAGTTTAAATCAAAGAAGAGTATTCAAAGGTAGCGAGAAAGAAACCACGGCAGACGGTAATTTATATCAATTACTTTGACGCTAATAAAATTAGTTTCTATGTGATTGCGTTGGATAGCCATAATGTTCTAGGACAGATGGCAAAACAAGTAGTATTGAATAAAAAGAAACTAGTGAAACAAGAGGATCCATTGGATAACAAACTTCTTGGCTAATCAGTACTACTTAGTTCAAGTACGGAACATGAAGCTAATTTCAACAGAGTACTATCAGAGTTAAGTGCCCGAGTAAGTCACTCCTTTGTCCACAACTAAGGAAACGAAAAAGAGAAGCTAGTGAAACGAATAACCAAACTATACAGCTCACTCGCAACACTATGTGCAAATACAGGTCGATGTGCATGTGCCAAACTACCCCATGCTTACCCCCATCCTCATTTGACCCTCCGTCTCCACTCAATCTGACAGGCACGCCCGTACCACCGTCGACATTATCATCTCCTGACTCCTCTGAGGACATGTCTCCCTCCTTGCTTCTCCGGATGATCGTTGGTTTCGTGTAGTCTGACATGACCGAGCCGACACGGTGCACGCCCTTATGATCACCGGTCTGTTTCCTTCGATGGCTTGGTCGGCGCTTGACAGAGCTGTTGACTTGAGCAGTGAGGCCTTCGACTTGGAGCCGGAGTTCATCGTTCTCATCGCGCAGTTCCTGTGTAAACGGAATCGAGGTAAGTACCACAATACTCTACCATCGGGGCTGGAAATTAGGCTCGCCCACTCGCTAAATGCGAGTAAAATCTCATGAGAACACGCAGCTATTGCCAGTAGAATCTTGCTGAACTATTTGTTGTTGCTATTTGTTGTTGTTAGTAGAAACCAGGCTAGTAAATATTAATGACAACTAGCAACAGTTACTAGTGGTATGAGTGTTTTGTTTCCAAGGTAAAATACTTTAGGGAATCCAAATATGGTAGGATAACTGGATGCTCTGCTGATTTGAAAACACAAAAACGTAAAAGAAAAGATATATGTACCTACACTGTAAGCCAATCATGACTCGCCATTTTATTTTCGTACTTACGCTCTTTCGCTGTCGTGTTAGCGTCATACTTTAGCATCTTTCTTTGTTTTTGAATTCCCTCCATGTTGGTTCATTCGTCTGTCAATCAATGTTTGACAGCCGTTGGCCGCCACTATAATATTTTCATACAACAAAGTTGGATCATGCTATCCAACAATGTTGCACAGTTTGACCAAGGCTTCAAGTTATGGGAACATGCTTAATATCTTCAAGTATTATCTCGAGTTATTAGGGAGTATCTTTTCATATACAGTTCGGGTGACCACAACAACCATTTAAAGCCGCCGTTGATTTTAATATGTTTCCTTAGCGCGTTTCGAAATGACCTTGACTACTAGAAAGATGGTTGATCACTTTACCCTGTTTATTCTCTCCAGTTCTCGTACACTTTTGTTAGCATTGCGGTTCTGTTGCTGTTTCATATGCTGTTGCTTCTCAAGATCCGCGAGCTGCAAAGTAAGAAAACAAGATGACCATAAATTTATTTTTCACTCAAAAGAATGAATGGAAATATTCAGCTCATTCGCGCTGTCACGTCAGTTGACTACGACTACCAGAATCCTTTGCGCGTTTTCAGTTGTTCCTCTAATTTAGACCCCACCAACGGCTGCTTACACCAGCCAGACATTCAATTCCCGATTGTCTGTGTAAGCCAATCAAAATCGTTATAATGTAACATGATGAGTTAATTAGCAACGGCTCGCTTATGTCGGCACTTTCGAGCTCATCAGTACAGCGTCAAAACAAACGTCTTGAGAAAAACTAAGAACAGAATATATACGAAGCTATTTGAACCGATTTCATATCATTTTTTTCAAATTTAGCCCCTAGATTTCCCGCCAGAAAGTTCTGGCGCGAGTGGTTTATGGATTCTGAGAACTCAATTCTGATTGGCCATGCTGTTGGAATGGAATGTCTGGCTGGTGTAAGCAGCCGTAAATGGGGCTAGCGTTTGCGTGACGACCCTAAGGACGGCTGCGAAGGAGACTAGGTATTAACAGAAGTTTCAAAATCTGAATAAGAAAAAGAATTCAAGGATTCTAATAGTTGTAGTCAAATGACGTCACAGTGCAAATTGTCTATCGGGCCGTCCACTGGTACCCTGGTTCCAGAGGGGCTCAGGTACGAATATACTGTAATGTGCCGCGATCGAAAGAGTTTTGATTCCCCGAAGGAGTTTTGTTTTGCGTGACGACCGTTGAGCCCCTCTGGCCGCTCGAATAGCCAACCTCAATCTCATGCCCATAGCCTCGCTTTTGTGTTTACAAGTCTAGTCAAACTGGTTTCGACTCAGCGGTTAATTTGCATGTCACTTATGTCACTTTCACGTGGTGAAGTCGTGTGTGATTCAAAACATAAAACATGCCGTTGTCGGGATTTGTGAAGATAAAGGAAACTTCTCCTCGATTTACTTCGTCGGGTTTGATGTTTGGATCTCCCAATGAGCATGCTTTGATTCCTCGTTGTTCTAGCTCTGTTATGTGGGAGTAAATCAGGGCATATAGAGGGCAAACCACCAGTACAATTGCTCGTTTTGGATAATCGAACGTGAAGGAAGAAGCAAATACCAGGTATGAGTTGGAAAATCAGGCCAGTAGGCCGTACTGAGAAGACATCACGCCGCTTCAACTTCAACTCGTTCATTTCGAGGCTAACTCAAATTGTACAGCACTGTGAAACATTAACGTTTGTGTATAATCTGTCAAGACTCGTGAACCGGTTTGTAACACGATCTCAAGATGAAAGCCAATCAAAATGTTCCTTTGATCCGAATGCCTCAGTTTCCATGGCCATAACTCAATCAACCAATCAGGGACGAGGTACAGATTCTGTACCGGAAGAAACGAAAATCTCTACTCGGGCGGCCAGAGGCTCGTCGCTTCGCGACTCGTGCTGAAATCTTGATTTCAGCTGGTCTCGCTTCGCTCGCCCCGACGATTTCGAACCTCTGGTATCCAGGGTATCCACTGGAAAAAACAAATGTGGAAAACCATGGGAAATTTAGATATTCATGTTATTTCCATACTTGTAAACATACTATAATCTTGGAAATTCCAATGTATAGCATTTTCCATGATTTTCTCATGATATTTCCGTGCTTCCAATTTACATGGCCCAAAAATGTAAATGATCGGCCAAAACTTCCTGCTGAAAAGTGCGAATATTTATAATGCGCAGTTCGGCTCTTACAACACCTGCGGGTCACCTTAAACCGTCGTTCAAGAATGCTCAGTGTTTCACCAGATACTCCGTGTTTAAAAGCTATATGCTGCCTTTCCATGCAAAATGAAACGTAGATGTCAAATACAATAGAATGCAGAGACATAAAAACGACTTACCCGGCCAGACAGGTCCGATACGGAATCAAGTTCTTTTTCTAGCCTCTCCCTCGTAAGCTCTGACGCGTGTAATCTATCCTGACTCTCGGCTAACGATTTCTCAAGTCGGAGAATCTCTTCTTCTGCCTCCATGAGCTTCTGTCTGAGGCGATTCTCTTCACCCTTTGTTGTAACGAGTGAGTCCTCCAGTATGGAGCGGTGCTGGCTGGCGTTCAGCATGTCTTTATCGCGCTCTTCCGTCATGCTCTGCTGTATCGCCTGCATCTTATCAAGGAACGTTGACTCTTTGTCCCTGGTGGAAAGTGAAGAACGTAAAGTTAGCGTCATTTGAGAGGTTCAAGTTCATTTTATTTCATACTATCTTTGATTTAAAAGTCAAGCTGGAAAACAAAATGACTGACATAGGGAAAATAATAATTAACGTCTGCCATTTGAAGATGTCATTTAAGTCAGAACCTAATTCTAGTTATTTTCCTCTGTTTTTATGTCAGCTCCATGTATTAAAACATATTTATCTCAATTATAATGACTGACACCTACAAAGAACTGTATAAATGAAGAAATTCAATGTTATTACTTAATTCATTTTCAATTCATTAGCATAATGACCTTAAATGAAGTCATTTCAAGGATTTGTAACACTTTTAAAGCAATATTACGACCATAAATTGTCCAAAAATGATTGAAGAAGATGTTAAATACTTTACTGCACCCAAATCAATTATTTCTGATTAGAGCTTGGCAATCTCCAATTTTATAACCTTTTCTCGTACATACTTTAGTCTTCCCTCGTGCATTTTCTCCAGTTGTCTCGTGGTGTCTTCGCTCTCCTTTATCAACATCTCCTTCTCGTCTGACAGCTTTACGATGTTATCTTTCAAGGCATCGCGTTCGTTGGTCAATTGGTCCAAGTGAGCTCTGTTAAAAAAAAAAAACGAAATATTGATAGGCTGAGGAAGGACATTCCGTTTTCTGCAGGTTTCAAAACTTGTCTGTGTCATCCTCATGTCAAGATTATGTACCTATTGACTGAGTGGGACTGGGACCGAACGGGAAAATATTTAGCATCATGACGTACTGACCGAGCACAGTACAAAATGACCGTGCCACCCCACCTAACTTAGTCTATAAGTTTGTTTTATCATATGACCACTTAGTTTGTTTTAATAACTGCTTTTGCCCTTGATGGTATTTTCTGTGAACAGACAAAATCTTCAGTGTATTCTGAAGGTACTAACAAACACTGCACAGTATCACATTGCGCCACAACAGACTTTTGGCAGGAAACAGTCACGTGCTGATATATCACTTCAATAACCAATGAATTGAACTCATGATCCTATGGGAAAGGCTTTACTGTAAACAGTCACGTGCTGATATATCACTTCAATAACCAATGAATTGAACTCATGATCCCATGGGAAAGGCTTTACTGTAAACAGTCACGCGCTGATATATCACTTCAATAACCAATGAATTGAACTCATGATCCCATGGGAAATAGGAATGGCAACCGATCTTCAGAAACGCAGTTTTAGAAAGATTGACAATCGACAGGAGGTGAAAAATAGCATTTACAAACAGGTTTTGTTAATACCACTACCGATCTCGTACACATGCCTTAAATAAATGAAGTCATATCTGTTTTGCCACCCAGTACAACCACGTGATTGTATCCTGCTAAAGGCCCATTGCAGTCCCAATCGAATCCACCGTACCGAACAAGATGGCGGCTTGTACTTTTACCCACAATCCTTTGCGCGCGAAATTTTTTAAATCCGTTATAAAATCGCTAGGTCTTAACTCTTCAGAACAAGCCAGAGGAAGTGCTGTTACCAATACACTGTCATTTACAAGAATATAGGAGTTCTACTTGTTATTTTGACTGTTTTAGGATCGCAAGAGATTGTGGTCAACTGTACAGGCGCCATCGTTTTTGGTACGGTGGATTAGAAGACCTCACAGCGCATGCGCATTAGTTGACTATAATCATTTCGATTTTGAGTTGTAGAAATGAATACGTTTCATTTACTTTGCTTGAGGCACATTTCGTAAGCTACAAACGCTTCCTGATATATGATATTCAGGATACATTTAGTATTCCAGTGGCTAAAACATCCCGATATAAGTGATTTGTAGTGATCATTCTATGTATTCTTATATCGGAATCGAATACACCCTAAACTCTACTTTGTCATGCACTAAATAATTTGCAGGAAATAAAAGGTCTCTCTCTCGGTCTCTGTTTGAACAAATCATTTCCTACAGTTACCTTTGTAAATAGAACTTTAAGTATTTAAGCACCTTCGTACCTCAAAGTAGCTGTGTCACGAGGGACACGCCTTTATGTTCCGGGGCGGAACAAAATTATTTTCAGTGATTTTCATATAAACTGACAATCCTAGCACACGTGAGGGATGGATGAAATCAAAGGAAATGTGCAAAAATGACTAACAAACTGTGCGTAGATCTATAATCTTCGAATTCACGGAAAATATTGCATATCCCTTCAATCAAGCGTTAAGGGAGGGGACTTTAACTGTTTGAAGCCAATTAACAGCCACCAATCGAACATTGATTCCGGACATGAGCAAAACCATGTCACAGCGCCTTCAAAAACTTTAAAAGACCGAAGACGTATTTTATCTTATGACATTCAATTGCACTGCGATCAGTGCAAAACAACAAATTTCACGCCTTAAACAGATATTTTCAATGAAGAAAATCAGGATAAGGCAGGAATCCGCCGACTTTCAGTTGTGTGTAGCACTTTACCATTTGTTTTAGTGCGATCTCGGGACTGTATTTGATCGAGTCTCGAAACGAGCGTCTCGTTATCCTATCTGTCAATCAAACTAGCGAGCGAATTGCGATTGGCTGTTCGGTAAATCTGATTAGCTCGTGTTTGGACGAGACTTTAGACTGACAAATTCCTGGAGCGCTTACTATTTGCACAGAAAAACCGGTTGAGATGCAACACGCCAAATGGAATGGCATATCCAGTACACCCGCCGCCATTTTGTTTTAAGTCATTAAAACCGCGCTGGAAACCTGGAGTGCTATCCAATTGCACGGAGTAAACCCGGTATTTTCGGTTGGGAATTCAAATGGTACGGTTCGTTCCATGCACTGGAACGTTTTCGGAAGGGGCACAGAACGTGTAGATTGGTGCAAATGGTACACGCTTTTTCGGTAATTTCGGTTGGAATGGAAAAAGAGGAATATCTCCGAAGGTATTCCTTCCTTTCCGAAAACTTTCCAGCGGAATGAAACGTAATGGTAAGCGCTCCAGGAGTCACATTTCACTAAATTTTACCACGAGGTTGATTCAAAACAAGCTTCAGGTTGCAGTCGTGTGTTGTTGTTTTGCAGGTACCAGTACATGTAAACAGTTAATGTCACGTCAATGGGCATAGTGCAGGTAATTCTTTAAAACTCATCAAATACAAAAACTAATAACAGGGCTGGAGAGCGCGTATTAAAATGACCACATGGGCAAAGTTTTGAGCAGATGTTTAGATACAAACAAAGTTACGAGCTAACAAAGTTCGACAAATTTACAGGCGAATGGTGGGCAAGCCCATACATTTCTCTGTAATTTGTTCAGTTATCTTTGCAAGTTTATAACTTTGTAAGGAAAGCAATCCTGCTTATTTTGATGTGCAATTTCAAGCCATTATATCAGTTTCTCGGGTTTTCAATTACCTTCAAGATTCCCATGAAACAAAAGGAAACTGGGTATATTTAAAAGAGTTTCTAATAGTGTCGAGTGTGTAACTACATTACAAATATTAACTGAACTGCGTTTGTCGAAATGCTTAGAGCTTCTAGTTTGTGTTGCTAAATCGTTAGCAAATCAAATAACAAATTTGTGCAATAAAATATCTATATTACAGGCCTCGAAATAAATGAATTCTTAAATAAAATCTAGTCGCCATCCAGCAAATGTTAGTTGGCGAGTAATCGGTACGTTTTAGTAGCCAAACATAATGATTTAGTTGCAATTTCTATCGCTGGATTATGTCTTTACTTAAGATTCGATCTGTCAAAATTTGAAAAGTGGGATGGAAAGCTACTTTAGCTTTCAGAAAGGAACTTAAAATACATTTACAGAAAGAAACTAAAGGTGATAATACTGTGGAAATAAAATAATTTCCAATCACGCTTAGGATTAATCTATAGCATTCAAAACACCTCTGCTAGGACCGAAAACCAACACGCTGATCAAAGCTTTCGCTGTTCTAAAAGTTGGTAGAAAGAGAACGTACACTTTTCTCATTGCTGTTGTGATTATTTCCATTCGGGGCGTTAGATCTATCAGTAAACTCTTTCATTCTATAATCGTGTTAACGAAACATAAAAAAGTGGTCAACGCAAGACGGAATAGTACCAGACATTAACCTGTTTACACCAGCAAAAACCTGAATGAAAATTGTCAGTTCCAAGGACCTTTTTTTCTAGTCAAATTTCTAGACAACTTTGACTATAATCATTTTAAGACTTAATTTGCTTGCAAGTAAAATATAAGAATAGAAAACATTCTGAACCTTTTTCCGCGGGCGATAAACGTGGACACCACCTTGTTCTCCTTGTCACTGGAACTGTCTTGCTCCGAGTCATATTTCTGAATGGCTTCCTTGCCGTCGATTTCTCGCGATCGAATCAACGAACTTGCCATTGAATTAGACTTGTTCTCTCTCCCTCAAGGATTAGACATCTCGAAATCCCCAAAGATTAAACCAGAAGTGTCAAATCGCGCGTAAAATTAATTCCAAATGAACGCCCAAACCACAAGCTAACGTTTGAAGGCTCGACACTGGTTGAGGTCATTCAGTTTTAGTTCGTTGTTCTTCTCTTTGAAGAGTACCCGCCTACCCGACTGGACAAATCACTAGCCACATCATTCCTAGTCCTGGCCGCACCTTGTTTTGACTGTCGCGTGAGTCGACACTTCGAGCGGTTGGCCGGGTTATTTTTGTAGATTGTCTAAACTGCCTCACCCTATAAAGTACACTAGCATTTCGGTCACTCGCTTTTGGGTCTACTGATTGTAGCGTTTGTAATTTCAGAAGGAGTGACTACAAGCGCTTGTAAATGTTTGTGATAGTGATCGGCCGAGGATCGTCGCCTCTCGATTGCAACAAAGTACAGTGGCGAGCTAACGAGAGAAAGAAACAAATGTATCATGAAACTCACTGGAAAAATCGAACCCGATCTACAGACTTTGACGGACTATGTAAAAAGTCTCCAAAGTGTGAGCAATTTTAATACACACATTTTACAAAGTCTATAAATGTCTGTAAAATGCTTCTATTCTACAGACATTTTGCACAGTTCTTCAAAGTAAAAGGTTACATTTTTCTAGTGTAAAGAGCTTTGTAATTGGGCAAAGAAACACACACATAGCTAAATTAAGCTACATATACACGTAGCTTCGGTGCAAGTTTAGCTTCTTCCTCAGTGAAATCACTCTCTTTAGCAAAACCCTCGTTTGAAATTAAGTGCAACATTATATTGCGTATGATTAATTCCGTTTGTTTCTTCCATGAATAATTTCACTATTATTTATGCTGAATCGGACTACAAACCATGCTATTTATTCACATTTTTACAGTTTGCTTTAAATTTTAAATCAGCATAATCCGACTTTGCGTGTAAAGGTATCTAGCTAGCCTTCGGACAACATATGCTAGTACACCCGTCATTGAAATCTTTCATTTGCCGTTCCGCGTGTACACCGTCAATATGTGCGCGACAAAACTGAAAGTCATTTTCGGTCCATTCAGTTATCGAACCGTTTTTTCCCCTCTCATTGTTGCTATGGGTTATTGGAAGCACCTAATGTCTTTTTACCTGAAGGTGTCGCCTTTCAGTAGTCAATGCAATCACGTGGTTGTACTGGGTGGCAAAAAACTGACTGCAGTCTTCATGTAAGGCACCTGTACGATATTGGTAGTGTTATTAGAAAAACCGGTTTGTAAATGTTATTTTCAACCTCCAATCGATCTTTCTTAAACAGCGTAATATATAAAGTGGTAAGCTGTAGTGCTAAGTGTGCACGCCCTACGAGGGAAAGAGAAAAAATATCTGACCCAAGTGGGACTCGAACCCAACGACCTCCAGGTTACATGTCTGGCGCTCTACCAACTGAGCTATCAAGTCAGATGAGAGCAATCGTGGGTATTGGTGCGTTATATGGGGTCACGGCGATTATATATGTATATGTTGTTATGATATTGAATCATGTTTGCCGCGTAGCACTAGTAAGTGTAAAGAATGTAATATATAAAGTGGTAAGCTGTAGTGCGTTTGGAAGTTTGGAAGTTTGTTTGGCATCCATGTCCATGCAGCAAAGCCTTTCGCATGGGATCACAAGCGCAATTCATTGGTTATTGAAGTCATATATCAGCACGTGACTGTTTCCTGCAAGGCCTTATTAGATTGCGAGTTTTCCTAAAGAATGTGTTGTATTGGTACATTTTGATGACATATTTACCTTTGAAATGTGACCTCGTGTTTATAGATGCTAACGACCGCCCTTGAAAGCCCTGAAACGTAATGGAGATCAGTTCACTGAGCGTACATATTAATGACCGTAACACGCACTAGTAATCGTTTGCTCATCAAGGAAAACACATAGGGAAGCTTGTAAAAGGCTACAAGCAGAAGTGAAATAATGTACAGTACACTATTGAACAGAGATGTCATTCCGCCGTGGAACTGTTGTCTTATAGATGCACAGTCAAAACATAACGGGAACAAAGAAGTCGCAGTCGAGTGGTGTGACTGTTGTTCCCGTTACGTTGTGACGTCATCTGTGCATCTATAAGAGGACAGACCCACGGCAGAATAACATCTACTCTTTTTATACAATTATAAGCGAGGAAAACGAGGTTACGAAATGATCTGTACATCTGTACTCTAATAACCCATGGCTATCAACCAATCAGAGCTCGTGTTTCACACTGTTTATTGTATAAACGTGACGTCATCTGTGCATCTGTTCTCTAATAACTCATGGTTATCGACCAATTAGAGCTGTTTCACACTGTTTATTGTATAAGCGTGACGTCATCTGTGCATCTGTTCTCTAATAACACATGGCTATCGACCAATTAGAGCGTGTTTCACAGTTTATTGTATAAACGTGACGTCATCTGTACATCTGTTCTCTAATAACACATGGCTATCGAGCAATTAGAGCGTGTTTCACACTGTTTATTGTATAAACGTAACGTCATCTGTACATCTGTTCTCTAATAACACATGGCTATCGACCAATCAGAGCATGTTTCACACTGTTTATTGTATAACATTCTCTAGATATACACACGTGCAGGTGCATCAAACCTTTGGACAAACGACGAAATGGGTCAACCCAAGTGTCAGGTGACCAACAACTTACGAAGTGTAATTGATAAAAGTTCAGGAAACATTTTCAGTTAAATTACTTTAACCTTAACCGCGTTAAAAAACCGAAACCTCAACATCGTCAAAACAAGAGTCAAAGTCTTTGGTGAGACAAGACAAGTTACCACTGACAAGTATCACTGTTTAATATCCCACTTTCGATTTACGCTTCACGTCACGCAGAAAGATTTCTATTCTATTGTCTGAGAAATGAAAACATTTAATTTACCCATGAGCCTCATATTGAAACCTTTAATAATAATAATAATAATATTTTGACAGGAAAGCTCCACTCACAATTTGTGATTTTCAGGGAGGTCCTGTATTAAAAATATATATTTCACTAATATATGGAAAACAGAAAAGATATATGGTTGAAATAAAATAGAAATAGAACAAGGATTATTATGAAATTAAGTTATGTGCCAGTAAGATTTAAAAATTGATAATGTAGTTGATTGTATAACTTCAGAGTCTAAAGAGTTCCAGTCTAATAGTGCATGGTAGGTAAACTTCTGTTGACCCCAATTTCGACGTGCGAATGGTAAATGTAGATTGTGCTGACGGCGTGTATTACATGTACGAAAGTCGTGATTCTTCTTTAATTTAAAGTTGAAGTCCACCATGCTATTTAAGCATTTGTGCGTGACAAGCGAAGCATATGTCGAAAGTGGTCTATTTAGGTATATACTTCATGGTAGTGTTTCGTTCCATATAGTCTCCCTGCATAATACTGTAAAACAGTAGAGAAAATGATTATGCAGGGAGACTATATGGAACGAAACACTACCATGAAGTATATACCGCTATTTAGACTTTTACACAAATGAGGGAGGCCCTTTTAGAGGGGTACGCATGTCCCCCGTCTGAGCTTCAAAACTAGTCGTGTCGCAGTCTCGGAAGGTAGTCGTGTCGCTGTCGGAATTTCGTCTATTGTTTTCTTATTTTTCTCTGTCGCTCTCGCAATTTCAGACGTTCGTCGTTATTTCATGGCCTTCATGTCGCTGTTTCAACGCCGTGTCGCTTAGTCGGAATTTCCCCTACAAATGAACCACTTCACTACGTACCATCACTCTGCTCGTGTATGACGGACTCTAACAAGTTTCCCCTACAAATGAACCACTTCACTACGTACCATCACTCTGCTCGTGTATGACGGACTCTAACAAGTTCGTCAGCTGAATTTCCCCTACAAATGAACCACTTCACTACGTACCATCACTCTGCTCGTGTATGACGGACTCAAACAAGTTCGTCAGCTGAATTTCCCCTACAAATGAACCACTTCACTACGTACCATCACTCTGCTCGTGTATGACGGACTCAAACAAGTTCGTCAGCTGAATTTCCCCTACAAATGAACCACTTCACTACGTACCATCACTCTGCTCGTGTATGACGGACTCAAACAAGTTCGTCAGCTGAATTTCCCCTACAAATGAACCACTTCACTACGTACCATCACTCTGCTCGTGTATGACGGACTCAAACAAGTTCGTCAGCTGAATTTCCCCTACAAATGAACCACTTCACTACGTACCATCACTCTGCTCGTGTATGACGGACTCAAACAAGTTCGTCAGCTGAATTTCCCCTACAAATGAACCACTTCACTACGTACCATCACTCTGCTCGTGTATGACGGACTCAAACAAGTTCGTCAGCTGAATTTCCCCTACAAATGAACCACTTCACTACGTACCATCACTCTGCTCGTGTATGACGGACTCAAACAAGTTCGTCAGCTGAATTTCCCCTACAAATGAACCACTTCACTACGTACCATCACTCTGCTCGTGTATGACGGACTCAAACAAGTTCGTCAGCTGAATTTCCCCTACAAATGAACCACTTCACTACGTACCATCACTCTGCTCGTGTATGACGGACTCTAACAAGTTCGTCAGCTGAATTTCCCCTACAAATGAACCACTTCACTACGTACCATCACTCTGCTCGTGTATGACGGACTCTAACAAGTTCGTCAGCTGATGGAGACTCACTTTACCATCGGCATCAATATCAATGTGCTGCAATAGAAACCACACTGATTACTGACTGACACCAGTTTACTCTAATTAACCTTCAATTGGGATGCACAGTGGCGAAAACGTGTGCGTCCTTTTCATTTTTGTGCGTAAAATTCGCAATGTTGTGCCTAATGTAACTCTGGACACAGAATCCCAGCAAACCATATGGATATTACTGAAATATATATAATTATGAACATTAATGAGAACACTTGCATTCCAGTGCTTGTCTATACCTCAAGTAATGGGATGGCATCATTGAACTCCTGTGTTGCCCACAATTCTCTGACGTCATCTACTTTTGCCTGCCTGCAATTTAGTAACAAATAAGTTTACTTCCATTTTTCTCATCAAGCATGATTTCGAAGTTTACACCAAGCTACGACCTACGTGTAAGAACCTGTTTAGGGAGGTTGACCGTAGTGCTAGGACCGGGGGGGTACTCTACCCAAAGAGTTGGGTAGAGGTGTGCCGCTGGGGCTCCGAAACCCTTAACCTGTTTAAGACAAAAAAAACTCAAATTTCCATACCCTGTTCAAGACAAAGTGTTAAAAAATTATATCTCTCTATACGACAAATAACAAATTACCTATACTTGGATGTCAGTGTTTATTGTGATCTTGCATAATGAGTGTCATAACTAAATAAGTCTTCATCAAGCACTAGACTAAATAAAGCACTAGATAAATACCATACCCTGTTAAAGATCTGTTGATGTGAAAATGGATACCGTGTCCCCAGGGGCTAGCACCAGCAGCATTCTTGCAATATGCATAACAGTGTAGAGGGATTGCATGACAAGTAAAGTATACAATGTATGTATTGAAAGTGGGATATTAAGATACCTCCTTCATGTAAACAGGCCCCATGATTTATGCCAGGATAAAACCCAAGAGGCCCATGGGGAGAGGGTGTTTCATCTGGCTTTGTTATCTTGACTTCCATACTGATAATATTCACATTTAAAGAAGGCAGGTTTTTCTTATACTTACCCTGTGTTTTCAGGATCCAAGATCGATACGATATCTACAATCACGACAATATAAAAGCTTTATTAGTAGTGATTTTGGAAAGAACAAGCGTTATTCTGCCTACTAATGGTCAAGCCTGTATGTTATCTGTCTGACCCATTAATCTTAAATACAATTTAGTACATTTTTGGGGGTGCCAGACTCGATCAGTTTTACTTTAGTTAGATGTACATGTTTGCACTCTATTCTAGTCAACTCATTTACATGTACAGTACAGCCGTAAAATAATGCACGCGCAAGAACTTGTTTTTGCGTCCGCAAGCCAACAGGTTCTTGCGTGCAGCTTGCGCTTGAAATTACTGAACTAACGCAATAACTTAAGACCTGCAAGAAGTTCTTTCCGCAAGAAGATCAACCCGCAAGAAGTTCATTCCGCAAGAAGATCAACCCGCAAGAAGATGCAAGAAGGTAAACTTTAAGAAGACCCACAAGAATGCTGAGAACCATGAGAGTTTACTAATATATTAAACTGAAGTAGAGTTTTGAGAGATTAAGCACTGCGTTCTACGGCAAACGGGAAACGTCAGCCCGCCATCAAAATACGAAATAAATATATAAGAAAAGTGGAAAAGAATTCCAACGTTCACAACAAACGCGGATCTACTCGACCTTACGTAAAAACTGAAAATATCAAGCAGCAAACGCGCAAAAATTGTGGTCATGTTTTCATTTCTGCCATTCGCGGGAAGGAAGAACGCGATGCTTAATCTCTCTATTAGCTGGATATCTGCAGACTTGAATATTTTATTAACTCGTCACAAAGAAGCTGAAATCAAAACTCCAGAAGATTCGGTACGATCTCATGCAAATTCTGCAAATTACATGTATTAATCAGACAACAAATTAAAATATCCAAAAAACTTATTCACCAGTGTATCGATTTGACAGAATAGACTCAAACCAGTTTTCACATCAGGTGGAAACTATTCAGATCCGTAAGTAAAATGAAACTTTCAAAACATTTGGTTTGGTTAGGAAGACATTTTAGTGCAATCTCAAAGCAAAACAAACACCGCGGAGCTCATTGGTTATTCAAATCAGTTCGCGGAAAATGTCACACATTCAAGACTCGGACTTTGAAAACGGAGCCACATTAGATAAAAAAATAAACTCCAGAATATTTATTTGGTAGAATTAATCATTTCCCAGTAAAGCTGAGAAGCTTGTGTTGCAACTACAACGCAATACAATCACACTTTCCTCAAAGTTCGCGGTACTCTTGATCTTGTGTCAAAAACCAGACAATCAGTCTCCACGCGACGGCTGAAAGCGCACGTGAACTCGGAGATGTATCACCGAAAAGCTAGCCTGCGTTTCATCCGAACAAAACCTGGGGTTTAGTTCGGATGCGACGCAGACTACGAAAAGCTGGCTTCTTGAATTGAAATGACTTTTAAAAATACTGAATGATTGACGGATCTATTAATCTACAAAAGTTTATCAGATGAAATGAAAACACCGAACTAACGATAGGACGGTGTTTAGTAACGCAATCCCACGCAAACTTTCTTTTGGTGACCCTTCGATAATTATTAATTTGGTCGATGGTGAGCCATTCATTATAACGTTTTGGTAGCCATTCGATAGTCAAGACCATCAAAGAACATTCAGTATGGATTTGAAGACTGATAGCTTCAAAAGCTTAGTTTCATTGCTACACGATAGCGTGAGACGATAGCCAGATTTTTGCCGCTCATCGTGATTTGCAGTCTTTAATACTTCTCAAACAATTTTTCTCTTCCCTAGAGTGTATCAATATTTATTCTACTTGCCTGCTAAAACAGCCGAGGGCTTGAGATACATATATTTGCTTTTCGATTATCGTACTCTATAAAACCTTTAGATTCAAGAGGGAAATAAAAGCTGAAGTTACAAACATAAATCTTAGCGTACGAAAACAGCCGCGTCTTCCCGAGCTCAAAGAAGCGACCAGTTCTTGCGTTCAACTTCTTGCGTTTCATCTTCTTGCGGATAAGCTCAAAATATTTAGTTCTTGCGCTTCAGCCTGAACTTCTTGCGGTTCAGTAGTACTTGCGTCTAAAGCGCAAAAAGTTGGTTTAGGCCTTCTTGCGGCAGCTTGCGTGTTCTTGCGTTGCAAGAAGTTACTTGCGCCACTTCTTGCGCGTGCATTATTTTACGGCTGTACTGTAAATCATTGTAAAAAATGTTTACAAAGAGTGTGAATAAAATCGTTGTCATTAGTTCATTAGCATAAGTAGAAATGCACTCAATGAACAAACAAATACATGTAGTATCACTACAAATACATGTAGTATCACTGCAAAGAGCATATGTCAACAACTTAAGCTACAATGCAAGACGAAATGACACAAAGATAAGACAGCTGAAGCTTCACAAACCCCCTCCCCTTTTCAATGTTGTAATGAATTAATTAATTTCAAATTGAACGTGTACCTAAACCAACATTGAAGGGGGGAGAGAGGGTTTATTTAAAGAATGGTCTCTAAAAGTGAGCAATGTCCCAGGTCATTTTTACTGTACTATGGTGGACTATACTGAGGAATCTGATTTTGGAAGGCCTAAAACAGCTCTGAATCATTGCAAACACAGTCAAAAATAACAACACAAGGTACACAGAATACACACTCGCTCGTCTAGGTTTAATGTACAGATTCCAAAGATATCCCTAACAACAGCAGGTGGCAGATCATTTGCTTTTAGAGCCTCGTCATTGTGGAATTCATTACCAGTTGATGTTAAAGATGTATCCTCTTTGAATATGTTCAAGTCCAAATACTTTTATAATATTTTATTGCAACAGAAGTTAATTGACCATTTTAAAGTTTAGCTTTTTGTAATTCACTTATCTTAATCTCTGTCTCTAGTCAATATATATGTACTCGTTCAATTTCTAGATTATATTAGATCGATTTAGCTACATGTACATGTATATGTTATTAGTTAGTAATTGTGGTTCTGATTTCAATTGTATATAATGCACATCTTAGTTTTATCCGTAGTTTTTATCATATTTGCTACCTACATGTGTATATGTAAAGTTATAATAATTTTTTACTTAAATTAGTAGTTGAGGGCCACAAGTTTGTAATCTTTGCTTTTGGGTGTTACCTTCTTTAAATAAAGAATATTATTATTATTATTACTGAAGTATATATCTTTAAATAGTAAGACATTCTTTTAAGAAGATATGACATTTTCGAGATAGTTTACACATAAAAATGAGTTCACAATTACAAAGTCCTATTATAATAATTACCCCCCCCCCCTCCCCCCACCACTACGGCATTGGGCTTCCTGTCAGATGCCCTGATGTATACATGTATACAGTCTGTATGCCTATACATGTACAATGTATTATACTTACTATAAACCATACTACACATACATGTACTGTATGCCTATACTACACTTACTACATTGTATAAACCATACTACCTCAGCTACACATACTGTATGCCTATACTATAAAGCATATACCAATAAGGGAATTGTGTAAATATGAACTTGACTGTACAACTTACCAAAACTAGAGCTTGTCCCTGTTCTTGTTAAAAATAAGTCATCAGTTCTTGACAAACTCTAAAAGAAAATGTGTGTATTGAACTTTTTAGCACTGGATTTAAACAATATTATTGTTTTTCAAATCCTAAACAAGACATTCAACAACTGTTCATACAATGTATAGATGCATTTCAGTTAAAAGAGCTTTATAGAGGAAAACAAAAGGAGTTATTTATACTCGGATTTGAGGGTTATTAGTCCTCTAGCTTGTATTATATAGCTACATGTATACATGTAATTACTGAGATTAATATACCGTTTCAGCTTGCCTGTTTGTTACCCCATTTCAGACCATGTGACTTTTCCCTTGAGTAATGCGTTTTTGTTTTTCTGTATCCCAAGAGGAAATGCACCAATTTCTATAATTGCAAAACAAAGCACTGAATCCTCTGGAGAACTATCACGTGGTCTGAAATGGGGCAACAAACAGGCAAGCTGATAGGGTCTATTCAATTCTGAGACATGCAGTGTATGATTTTAATGTCTTGCTCAAAGACGTGGTGAGTAACAATCCCCAGCCGTTCTCTCACAAAAAGTATAACAGCTTCTTTAACATCCCCTCTTTATGAAGAGAATTACATTTTAGTGTTGAGAGACAAGGCCAAAGGCTTTCACATCTCAAGGATGTGACCAGGATTCGAACCAACAACCTCCTGCATTAATTCACATATGACACTGGCACTATATATACAGTCCCTGTCAAAAGTTTTTCAACCGTATACTGTACCGTATGTGCTTCGGTAAAACGAAGATTCGGTAACCACATGTGGTAGATTTCGTTTGGTAAACTCCATTCGTTTTAAGACCGAATTCGTTTTACCGAAGGTGGTAACGTCACCGAATTCGTTTTACTGAAAGTGGTAGAGTCACCGATTTCGTTTTACTGAAAGTGGTTCGGTCACCGATTGTGTTTTAACGAAAGTGGTTCAGTTACCGATTTCGCTTCGCCACATTTTGCCACATTCATTTTACCGAAAGTAGTAAACACATGTGGCACATGCTACCACATGTGGTTCGTACGGTGTGAAAAACTTTTGACAGGGACTGTATATACCACCTGAGCTATTTGACCACAGTGTTCATTTTAGGGCACGATTTTGTGATATTTTTGCACTTTGACTGCCAACTTTCGCAAAAACTTTGTTTACATGGGACACCTGTTTGCATTTGTACTAGCTAATCTACACTGTACATGTAAGTCCAGCATGTTCATTCATTATATTTGTAAATTCCATTATCTGCCAGAATTTTTGATTATTGTAGAAGGAATTTTGTGCAGAGATGGATATAACCATTTCCAATTGCATGTAAAGCACATGACTATTTCTAGAATGTGCACACTATTAATTGTGTTAATTTATATATTCTAGACATTGATATTTTGTGCTCTGTTTCAATCAAATTTGGGGAAAACTGTCTCCTATGACACAACAAATGTCTCCAAATTTAGAATGCAATGGGACACACATGTACATTGTATACATGTCTGTCCCACTTCGTTTGATTTCTAGAACACTGTGGCCATGCGGTCAAATGAACTCTGACTGGATTTTTACCCTCATTCTTGCACTGGATGCCAGTCCTAATGAAGGAGGCTGGTTATACGGTGTTGAATGCTGCATGTCAATGAACTCTTCTTCAATCACCTCTTGGTACTGATCTTTAGCAGCAAACAGACCATGCAGGAATTCATCAAAGCTCACTCTACCATCTCTGTCCTCATCAAGCTCATCAAAGAGAAGAGTAAGTTCCTGTAAAAACGAGTACACACATTTAAGGCAGGCCTGCATTTTTAAAGTTGATTTTTTTTACCTGGACATGTACAAATGTACATGTGTCCTACATAATATTTATTTTATTTATTTATTGCTTCTGCTTCGCCTTTTACAAATAACAGAGTAACACAAATGAGACTAACTAATAAAAATATTAACACGAAAGCAACATGAAGGCAGGGACACAACAACAGTTTGCACCAAATACTATGGGTCTGTGGAGTTAAAATAAATAAAAATGAATACTAATATTTCATGTCCACAACAAGATTAATGTTCGAAAGGAATAGCTAATAAAGTAACATGATAAAAATGATATATCAGTAAAGCATGAAAGGGCTATAGTAACAACATGTGATCAGGGCTGGTTTAAGGCTATGCAAGGTGTTACATTTTAAGCATATTGTCTTCCAAGTGCAAGCATCAACTACATCATAGTAGGAAAGTGGTTGACAGTTAACTGTTTATACCTTATTTTTATAAGTTTTCTGGAATAGAGTTCCAGATTCTAGTAGTTCTAACAAAAATGAGCATTGAAAAGTAACAGTTCTGCATAATAGTTGCATTCGGGCAAAATAAAGTTACATTAACATTGCTAGTAAGAGGATCTATCATGTAGTAATCCTCAATGGTACTACAGAAACTGGCATGACATCACTAGAAATAATAACTATACCACTGATGGCCTTGAAAAAAACACATCAGATCTAAATAATTTGTGCCAATACAATCATAATTTATACTACATACATGTAACTTAACTAATAATAATAGTCATCATCATCAGATCTCCATCATCACTATCACCATTGTTTACCTCTTCATTCATGGAATCCATGCCGATATGATCACAGACGAGGGCCAGCTCATGATAGTTAATATATCCATTAGCACCAACGTTCACTTCACTCCAAATTGCTTTAAGTTGATCCTCCTCACTTGGTGATTCATAGCCTACACATAAAAAAATAATTTATGGGTTTAGTTGGCTGGGGATATATATACATAAACTTACATACATGTACTGGAAACATACTGTAGGCAGAGATACTGTTTATGGATTTTGCATCTTTTTGTTTTACAAATTTAATAGCAAAAAAGATATCTACATGTACAGGTTGTGTGTATTTGATGACTAAACTGTCTATAACATGGTTCATATACATGTAGCCTTTAGAACGTTTACTTGAAGGACTTTCTACGACAATTTAATCCACACTTTTCAAGAACTTATTTTCCACAGGATCACACCTTAATGATCTCAAAACTCCATGCAATTTACATGTACACCCAATGTTATATAGTCCCTTTCTTTGACTTGTTAATTCAGTGCCTCTAAAGTTCAATGTTTTGGAGGTAAAACTGAGGCTGTTTTACAGTGAGCCTGTCTTCTCAAACATACAAGTAGGTTTCAACAAAATTCAAGGAGTTTTGGTAAAATGTCAAGGTCTTTTCAAGGATAAAACCTAACAATATTGCCAAAAGACAAGGACTTTTCAAGACATGTGCAAACCACAAAAAATTATAATTATTGCATACATGTATATCTCTTTTTCAGGGGATATATCACTTCCTCCGTTGAAATCTTTTTGCACAGCACTGTAGCTGGCATTTTTTAAATTATTGAATAATGATTAATAGTATTTTCAGATTTGAAGTTCAGACATGACAAAAAAACAGTCTACTTCTGTTTGTACACTTTGAGGTTGTACTCAGTACAATATTAATCATTATGACAGTACTACACTGTACATTTATTACACAGCAACATATTGTAGCAGTAGTGCTGAAGGTCAACAGTCATCTGTGGGACTAATGACAGCAAACACAATTTCTGCTGATAAGTAATAAATAAATAATACATGTAGTCAGTAAATACTATAAACCTGAGTTGGCAGGAATAGGACTACATGTATGTGGTGAATTCATCTGCCCACTGCCTTCCAACACCTCCATCTCATCTTGTGAAATTGTCGACTCATCATGTGTTAACTTCCTCTGCCACTTCATTGAGTTATGGCGACGAATACTGTTTCGTAGACTGCTTTTTCTGCTTGAACCCCTTCTCCTAATTTTACTTCTCTCCTAAAAGCAAAATAAACAAGTTGAATTAATTTCTCATGTACAATGTAGCAATCTAACTGCAGTGTACATGTGCATCAGGGGTTTCAATAGATATGCCAGCTTAACTGCCAAAACTCACACAGCTACATGTACTTGACCCTGTACTACCACTGCATGGCTACTTCTCATCTTTTGTGGGCTATACATGTATACCTCCTTCATTAGGTTTAATTCTCCTAGAAACTGTATCAATCACAACTTTTAATGCATTTGCCACCTACTTTCAAAATTCACTAAATCCCTGGTACACATGCAGTCAATGATATAGATTGAACTTCATATTGTCTTCTTAAAAAATATTTTTTTCTATCCTCTACCTTTGGATTGTGCTTGAACAATTATACAATAATTAAGATCTCACAAATACAATCTTAAATTATGTACTTCCAAACCTCAACACCATTTTTACATATGATTTATGAAGCTATGCTGTACTTTAATAGCCACATAAGTTATTTTTCCAAGTGATGGTACAAACAAGAGTTTTACAGTGTGACTACTGTAAACAGGGCCACTTGTTAGTCAACGAGAACCAATCACATTGCAGAATGAAAATAAAGCAATCCAACTGATAGTTAAAATGTATTTGATGGTTATTTGAATCAATACAATACAAAGACATTATCAGTTGGCTATATGCATCTAATTATAATATGGCTGCATGTGTATTTTTACGAGTCATTCATATTTTGGCAAGCCTTTTGGCCAGCCAAAATATGATGAAGAGTAGAAATACACACTCAGCTGTATTAGATTCTTAGATGAAAATAACTTGTTTATTAAAATTAATATAATTTCTGTTAAGAAACAACATTTTATTTCCATAACAGCCAAAAATATTGTGTGCTCGCTTAAGAAATGGTGATGGGAAGCCATTTGACTGTTACTACCTAAATACGGTCTCATATTTGGTACCATCTTGTGCATATTTTGTGTGTTCTTGGCAGAATTATACATTGTATAATAAAATAGTGTTTCAACATGCTCAAGTTTTGATCTGGCCAAAGGCAAGTTTGATTGACTAGTTTTGAAGTTCAGAGTGTTTTCAATGATTATAGAAGAAATCACTCAACAGGTGAATATGTTAGGATTTGCAAGTTGAAATTTTTGCTTTGATTGACTTCCTTCTGGTCCATTATCTAAGTGCTGGGCCCTCATGTTACAGTATATAGTGACACAGCAACATGATATGAGACCAATATTCATACAATATTCTTACTCCTCTTTGTGGTGTCTCTTCTGCGTGATCTTCATGGATGCCATTGGCCAGTGCTTCACTTGAACGGCTTTCTGGTCGACTCTCTATCATGCTTTCATCATCAGCAGAATATAAATCTTCAGAATATGAAGTATCTGGCTTGGACTTCCTCCCATAGCGCTTTTCATTCATAACAAGCTTGGCAGGTTCTAAAAATGATCATTAAATTACAGCCATTTAGTGTCACATGCATCTCATCACCTGCCACGTCATGCAAAGCATGCCAGAGCATGGTATAACATTCCCCTTTTTTCTAAAAAAAACCTACAACTGATGAAATTAACTATAACAGTAGGGTTAAAACATAACACCAGCCTATACTGCTGTCACAATTATAATATTAATATAAGAACATTTTGCACAAATGGATGTGTGGGTTCGAATCCCACTTCTGACACCATGTTAATAAGGGTATGGGAACTTTAAAGAAGGCAGAGTAAACTACAACAGAGTTCTCAAGATGGACACCATGTTTATTGCACCTCATGACCAGTCAAATCACAAAGTAACAAGAGGACCAATACCTGTACACGTAGCTTCAGCTGTAGTTTCAGCTTCGTCCTCACTGGAGGACAGTGTATCTATAGCCTGAGACAGGACAGCAACAAAACCTTCCTTGAAGTCTTCAAAAGTAACCTAGAAAAGGAAGAAATGTGGCCTTGTAGGTTAATTAGCACATTTTGTACAGTACATCAATCAGGCCTGTCATTAAGTTTTAGAGTTGCTGGCCAACTGTGTGACAAACAGCCAGTTGTTTTGTTCCACAAGCTTTGTGTACATTGTACATCTCTGGCTTTAAGTTATACATTAAGTAGCTGGTGATCATCATAGTTTCTGGCGATAATCGCTGAAAGCCAACCTCTAATGACAGCCCTGACAGTACATGCATGTATACAGTCTGTCTGGCATATACATGTTGCAATGGAATCACTCTCTGATACATGTATATTAAGCATCATGGATTGCTCCCTTAAGCAGTATTACAATGTAGCTTGAATCCATTAAGTTATTAGCAACTGCAACATATACTCAAGCAATAAATTCTTGATGAGAATACTAAATCTTGCCAATCAGTATTAAGAACATTTCCTCAAATTGTGGTAAAGTTACAAGTGATAATAAGACATCCAGCAAATCAGGGACATACATGTACAACAGTAAACTATTTAATAAACCAATTAGTTGTTAATATATCATAAAAATCAAGGTTTTCAATAAGAACTGGCAGCTGGTAAAATTCACCATCTACTCTGGATCTTTGTGCTGGCTTAACTTTACCCACTTCATGCAGACACACTATTAAAGATCTCTACAGAAAGGACTAACTATGACAAGGGGAGGCTTTGAAGTTATTTCTCTGGCTACTTTATACTGAGAAGGTGCCTTGTGAAAAGTTATTGAAAACCCTAAGTATGCCAGAATTAATCTAGTCAATTGTCGTGATTTTTGAAGAAGCTGACTAGAAATATTAATATAATTACAATTACTTTGTACAAAGCAAACCCATATCACACAGTACCAACTGATTGTTTGGAAAGTACTATTTCACCCTGGTGATTTGTGAAAAAATAATCCACAGGCATCATGTTATCTTGGAGTAAAATTGAGGGGAATAATTACATGTACAATTTAGTTCCCAGGGTCTTACATGTAGCTTTTGGCAGTCAAAGGAGTGTCTGGCATAAGCTTATGTTTCAAATCTGCTTAATCGTGAGAACTGTTCAGTGATTATTTCAAACAGTTTTGCCAAAACCAATCAAGAAATAGAATCATAATTAAAATTAGGTTGTGCACTAAAGGTTACTTCCAGCATCTGTTCAAACAATACTGAGTATGAATTGATGCCACATAAAACCATTCAATGTTCTGTACATGCATTTTAATTAAATTGGTAAAAGGGTACACTTTTGGGCTAAGGTTGAGAAGAATAGTATAGAGAATGATCGAGGTGATAAATAACCTCCCACAATCTAAAAGTATAGGTCACTCTATGGATACTAGAAGATATACAGTCATGTATTTGTTTTTTTCCTTGGATCTCACTTCTCCGTGCAATATATTATTATGGAAAAAAAGTTCACATTAAAATAAAAAGCAATAATTTTAAAGATATTACTGTTGCATGTTACAGTATCTTTTCAATGTTTCTCTTTCTGTACGAAATTACATGCACTGAGCTTGAATTCACAGCTATACTGTAGGTCTCCATTTAACCAATGGTAACTATATATTTGCAGTCTGATTACTAAAACTTTCTTAACTAGGTAACCTGAAGTGGTTAGCAAATATTTTGCCTGTAAACAATTCTACAATTAATTCCAGAAAAAGCAGAACTGAAACCTGCTTTAGGCCATTAGCTAGGATCCTCAGATGGCCAAATCTCACAGTTGGTTTATTTATATATACAATGTAGTAAAACAAATCCACTAATGGGAATGGTTAATAATTACATGTATTTTCCTCAAAGTTACATTTAAGCCTTAGCTGACATTGGTGCAAGTATTCTTTCAAAAATTTAGTAATTATTCTAAGTAATACCATGCTCCCTGCAGTGTGCTATATTATGTAAAGTACATTATATTTACAAGTACAATGTACATGCACCATGAGTACTGGCTATGTATAACATCACTATTTAATGCAAGCTATCTAATTTGTTGATTTCAATGGGCCAGCTGCCCAGCTT
Organism: Actinernus sp. WN-2022; assembly: GCA_030867875.1. Classification (NCBI taxonomy): domain Eukaryota; kingdom Metazoa; phylum Cnidaria; class Anthozoa; order Actiniaria; family Actinernidae; genus Actinernus; species Actinernus sp. WN-2022. Next base: position 71,942,851 of record JAOWCC010000936.1, read on the forward strand.
AACAAAAACATTTTTTTACAAATAAAGTAGGGAAAGATTATTTCATTTTAAAAAATGCCTTAAGTTTACATGTATCACAAAGGAATCACTTTGATTACAACAACCATATAGAAAATGCATTCCCTTTTAACTAGCATCATCCCCAACATCTTTTGTACTTACACTTTACAATCATGTACATTTTGATTTTTCTGGTTCAATATTCCTTTATACTATCGTTATTTAACAAATATATTCCATTCTGCCATATTGCATCTGTCCTCTTATATATAGTTGCACAGAATGGGGGATGACGTCACAACGTGAAGAGAACAAAGAAGTGTGCCATGAGATGCGGTCAAGTGACGTAACTGATGTTTTCTTCACATTTTGGAGTCATCTGTGCATCTATACATGTAGGTGGACAGACGCATGGCATGATGGAATCTATTTGTTTTATATAATTATACATTGTGCCATATTATGTTTGATAATACTAATTTTTATCATTGCATGCACTGTTACAATAAAATTACATTGCCATACACTTCATTCTAATCTACAGTAGTTGCTACATACAATATTGTGGCCTATGAAACAGCTACATTGTATATGTGTACATGTACCTGAATGGCATGAAGTGATGTCATACACTTAACACGACAACCATGTAGCGCGAAATAGCGTGCATAAAAAAGTAGCCAACCTCGCAAGATAAATATAACTTTCTACTTGCGTATGTGAAGATGTTTTTAGTAGAAATATACTTCCAAGGCATTGTGTTGTATAAAGCTGAACAGGGAATGGTCTTCAGTAATGGCGGACGTTTAAATTCAATAATTTGGAGTTCAAAAAATAGGACTTCCTGTTGTCGTATCTAAAAACGATTTGAACTGGTATTAATGTATCAAGTCTACTTTATGAGTATGCAAAAACATTGATATGTCAAAATTTGATTGTAGTGGCACTTTAAATTTGATTTTAAAGCTTATGCTGTTCTGACTTGCAAAGGGAAAAAATCATTGAACTAATTAACATTAACATAAAATCATAATTTATACAAATTGTTCACTACAACAAAACCTATAAATTTACTTGGAAAATGAAAATGTCCAGACCATCAAAATATTAATAACTAAACTATATTAGCTGTTCCCAAGTGACTTACATTGGTCAACTCTCTTCCATTTACAGTGATTTTCTTTTGCCTGTAGTCATAGACAAGTTCCTTCATTTGAACAGGGTTTGATCTAGAATTTCCCTAGACTGTTCCAAAGGTCTATGAAACTGGTAGAGCAAATACTTGGGTTAAACAAAGGAGAAAATGGTTGGGAAATGAAGCTTAGCAACCTCCTGCTGAAAAACAGTGTGTTTATGATTCCATAAAATCATATAAAAGATATTTAAGAAAGCTATAAAATATTAACAACATAAAATGAAAGCAAATATTGCCTGTCAAAGAACACAAGATGTCAGATATAATCTAATGATGAAAAAATTGCCAAAAAATTGAAATACATGTACGTAACTTAAGATTTCATATTGGCTAAGAACAATGTTGTTTGAAATTATTTTTTTCCTAATCATAAAAGAATGCCTGGCCTTGGTATACTGTATTTCATTTTGAATGTAAGGACATCAGCCTTAAAGTTCAACAGTACCAGCAACTGACTTAACACTTACCACACACGTATGGCAAGTGGATTTGTCTTCTCTGCTTGCCAATTAAACTGCATGAAAATAACGAACATGTGGTTTTCTACAAAAATATGATTTCTTGATATCAATTAATTTATAACAATAAAGCAATCACTACATTTTGTCAAGGCAGCAGTTTGATTTATGAGATGGATGGTTTATTTTCACATTAAGTTAGGTGCTTTCAGGGTACATTATTTTAACATGTAACTAGCAGGAATCCGCTGAGGAAAACTGAATGGTGAAGTGTAGCTGTATAATATAGACAGTGTTCTCAACAGAAATTTGAAGCTTCAGGTCCAAGGACCCACAAAGACAAAAATTGTTGTACACTTCAGAGACGGATTTGCATTACAATCAAATATATTTTTATTCGATTTGACAACTTTGTTTTACCAATTTTTTTTCTTTTAGAACTAATTTTAATATTTTTTTTCTGATTTGCATCCTTATGGCCCTCGAGTATATTTTTAGTGCACCTTTCAAAAACAAATGTGAGAATCCCACAATGCCGTGGTCTGGTGAGAACACCAGTTGTCTACATGACATTAAATGAAATAGCAGTCCGAAAAATTCACTGACGGGATTAATGTCAGTAAAATGTAAAGCGCCATGAGACTATGGTGATATGGCGCTATATAAATATGGCCTATTATTTTAACACACATGCACTGACACAATCTAGTCTTTGATATAGTACAGTGTATGTGTCACTTAGCACTCAAGAAGCAAGAAGTATTTTAATTATGTAATAAGTAATAAAAATATATCATCCAAACGTTCCACAACTACTCATTTCAAAGTGATCTAACTTTTAGATCATTGGTAGGGACAGTTTTTTGAATACTTTTGGTAAGTCAGAAACTAAAAAAGTGCCATATTTTTTGCAGTCAGTGTATGCATACAATTTTATACTTAGCACTCAAGCAGCAAGAAGTATTTTAATTCTGTGATAAGTAATAAAACTATATCATCCAAATGTTCCACAACTAATTCATTTCAAAGTGATCTAACTTTTACAATGTAGATCATTGGTAGGGACAGTTTTTTGGAATACTTTTGGTAAGAGAAAGTAAAAAAGTGCCATATTTTTTGCAGTCAGTGTATGCATACAATTTTATACTTAGCACTCAAGAAGCAAGAAGTATTTTAATTCTGTGATAAGTAATACAAATATATCATCCAAACGTTCCACAACTATTCATTTCAAAGTGATCTAACTTTTAGATCATTGGTAGGAACAGTTTTTTGGAATACTTTTGGTAAGAGAAAGTAGATAGGAGTTCATCCATTTCCTTGTTAAAAGATGATTTATTCGGGTGTAACAAACGGAATGATGAACGACTACAAACAACTACGAACGGGGTCTGACCGGGCTAGTCCCAGTCTCTACACAGGTAGACCACATATCTCTCTATCTCCCCCTAAGTCTTTAGTGTTCCTTTGCAATTTTGACGGTACGTGTGGAGGGTCGGTAAAGACTGATAATACCAAAACAACTAGGTATATATAATAGAATGTTCATCGCAGATATGGTGTGAGGTTCATAGTTCAAGTATGCCTTGCTTGTTGTGGTCCCTTAGCCTTCGTAGGGCCAGTGGAACTTTCTTCTCAGTAGGGCCTGTGGCTGGACTGGCTTCGGGCATGACTGGTGCCAGTGGTCTAGGGGTTACTGTTGGCTGTGCTGGTTCTGTTCCAGGGGGTTGTGGTATATCACTGTTGGCGTGGCCCGGATCTGATGGGGATGGTGGCTCTGCTCCACCTGTAGCCTGATTTTCCAGGGTTGGGGAACTTGGCTTGAGGGGTGTGTCTTGGTTGGCTTTCCCTGTATATCTGAGGTCATCGCTCAGTAGGCGCAGTGGGGGTCTTGCCTGAACTGGTGTGTACTGTCGTAGAAATTTACGGTTTCTGAGTGTTATTCTGCCTGAGCCGTCAACGCGTGTGACATACTGGTCAAATTGTCGCACTTCTATGACAACCCCTGTCTTGTCCCATCGTGTGGGGTGTGGTCCAATCTGGTTCTGGATCCGAACGTGTTTACCTACAGTCAGGGGGGGGAGCCTTTTTGTGTGCTCGGCCCACCTCTCAGATGCTTGCATGTGGCGGTTCTTCAAGGCTTCTTCCCTCAAAGCAAGGGTGTCACGCCATGTGGGGTGAGGAATGTAGCGCCCAGGGATGATGGGGATGAAGTCCTTGATTGGTCGTCCAAAGACGCACTGTGCAGGGGATAGCTTGGTGTTGGGGTCGGGGGTGTTACGGTACTGCAGGATGGCCTGTTGGAATGCGTTAGTGTTAAGGTTGCCTTGTGAGTCTGTGTTATTCGTGATTAGCCTCTTGATTGTTTTTACCCCTATCTCAGCCCTGCAGTTTGAGTGTGGAAATGCCACAGATGAGAGGCGGTGGTGTACTCCCCAATCTTTCAGGAGTTGCTGGGTGGTGTATGCTCTGAACTGTGGTCCTCCATCGGTGGCGCATTCGTCTGGGATGCCGTATGTGGCAAAGGTACGTCTGAGGCATTCAGTCAGGCCAGCGGAACCATCGCGTCCTCTTTCAACGATGGGCCAGTTGGAGTATCTGTCCACTATTAGGAGGTAGTTGACACCTTTGTATTGGAAATAGTCAGCACAGATGCATTGGAATGGGTATGCTGGTATCGCTGGGGGGTATGGTGGGGCGTTGGGTTGTGAAGGGGTCATGCGGTTGCAGTGAGAACAGCGGTCCCGCATTGTGATGATGGCAGATATGATGCCGGGCCAGAATACGGTGGACTCCGCTCTGGCCGTCATTGATGTCACCCCTTGGTGGGCGGAGTGTAGTACAGTCAATATCGCCTCTCGGAGGGAGGGGGGGATGACGATGCGATCTTTGTAGAGTATGACACCATCAACAGTGTGCAGGTGTACGCGTAATCTGTGGTATTCCTGGAGGGCAGGTGGTAGCTGGTGCTTGAATTCTGGGAATCCTGATTCGATGATGGTGGTCAGGATGTGAAGGTCTGTGTCACTGGTGGTTGCTAGCTTGGTGCGTTCCCAGGTGACTGCCATGTTGCTGAGGGTTGATGAGGCTGCATATATTAGTTCGTTCTCAATGGTGTAGGAGCAGGATTCTTGAGGCAGCACTTTGGTGCGGAGACTTGCTAGGAAGGGGTGTCCGATGAGGCTTGCTGAATACTGGATGGCTGAAATGTCTATGGCGGCTATGTCGTCTGGTAGGGTAAGGATGTCAGGGTTTGTGGAACCGGTCGGGTGCCTTGAGATGGCGTCGGCTGCCTTGTGTTGTACCCCGGGGATATGTACCATGCGGAATTTGTACCGAAGTGTCTTTTCCTTGAGGTTTCTGAGGCGACCGTTGGAGATTTCGTCAAGGGATCGATCGCTCAATATCTTGAGGAGGGGTTTGTGGTCAACCGCGATTATCAGGTTGTTGCAGCCAAGGACAAAGAAGCGTGCCTTGTCAAGGGCATCAGCGACAGCTAGGGCTTCACCTTCTATGGGGGCATAGCGTGACTCTGCTGCATGGGTGAAGCGACTACCCACTAGTGTCACCTTCCAGCCGCTGCGGCAGCAAAAGGGCTCTGTGGAGGAGCACTGGCAGTGTTTCTGGAAGAGCCAGTAACCAATACCGGTTTTAGACCAGTCAGTGGCCAGACATGTTGGCTTTGATTTGTCAAAGATACGGACGCCGTCTTCAATGTCGGAGATGATGGCTGATTTGGATTCTTCAAATAGACGGTTGAGCTCATCGTTCCACAGGAATGAAGTACCCGGTTTCAGCGACTCACGGAATGGGAGCATGAGTTCAGTTGCTGCGAATGCATATGAGACCTGGTTGACCAGGCCGAACCACGAGCGCATGTCAGTGGTGTTGCTTGGGGTGGGGAAGTGGCGGATTGCATCGAGATATTTTGCGCATGGGCGCACGCTGTCGAGTGTGATCTCAAACCCTGCGAACTCGACTGTGTCGGCTGCAAATGCAAACTTGTCGGGGTTGAGAGTTATTCCGTGTCGCCCACATATGTCTAGCCAGTTGACTGCTTGGTGGAAACTGCTGGTGATGTCGTCTGCCCACAGTAGGGTGTCATCAATACATTTGGTCTTATCAGGGATATGGGAGACAATCTCATCAAATCTTCGAGAGTACCCGTCTCCAGACGCGATGTATCCCTGGGGGGCTGTGTTGTATCGGTACCGTCCCCACGGGGTAATAAATGTGGTAAGGTGGCGGTCGTCTTTGTGTAGGGGAACACTGTGATATCCGTTCCAGCAATCAAACACTGTTTTTTTCTTGTTGTGGGGCACTGAGCGTGCTTGGTGAAACGGGCTCTGGGTGTGGTGAGTCTCTCGTGTAGCGTGAAGGTTGAGAGACTGGAAGTCTACGGTGCGACGTGGTTTACCATTCTTCTTCGGGCAGATGACCATGCGGTGGCACCATGTCACCGGATCTCCAACTGGCACGGGCTCCAGGACGCCGATGGCAACGTCTTGATCGAGTCCAGCTTTTACCGCCTCTTGCCAGTGGAGTGGGACTGGGATTGGGGTATGGTGGGCCACAGGCTCTGCATCCGGGTCCACCATGAGTCGCATGGGAGGACCGTCCATGAGGGGAAGCTGTTGGTGTTCGCATGTATTGAATGTGCTTGACTTGTAAAGGTCAAGGAGCCAATCTTGTATGCGTTCCCGGTTGGCCTCTGTTGCTGGGAAGGGGGGCGCAGTCGGCTTTGGAGGTGGCATCTGGCGTCGCGAGCAGTCACATGCCTGTAGTTTGGGCTGTTGGTTTGCTTGGTCTGCTGATACATTTGACATGGTGACGGTGTGGTTGTGTTGAAGGGGGGGCGTCTCTCCCACTGTTGGGAATCGTTCTGAGATGATTCCTAATTCCTGACAGGCCTCTCGGCTTATGAATAGGCGGTCTGAGTCGTTGGTGACGTATGCGATCTGCCTTGTCTCTAGGTGCTGTCCGGGTTCAGTTGTGCCTGTCAATCGTAGGATAATGGCGCCGAGGATCCTTATGCCGCTGTTGTTGGCTGCACGCATACGGGTGGTGACCGGAATTAGGTCTGCTTCACTTAATCCGAGGCGGCGAATGATGCTCAAGCTAACCAGGCAGCTTTGGCAGCCTGTGTCTGCCATTGCTTGTAGCTGTATGGACTTGAGTGCGTCAGTAACTGGTTTGTATCCAAGGGCCACGTAGTCTTGTGGGTGGATGGTGGCGTTAAGCGAGATGTGTGGCTGTGGCTTGGATGGACGTTGGATCCAGCAATCATTCATGTTGTTGTATAGGTGGTGGTCTAGGGTGATGCCATAGATAGCATGGTCTCCGTTGGTGATGTTGCATAGATTGTCAAAGATGGCACCTTCTGCTTGTCTGCCCACTCTGGCTGTGGTGTGGGGTCTCGGTTGGAAGGGTTTGTTTTTGCTATGACATGCAGTCGCAAAGTGGTTTGGGCGGCCGCATAGTTGGCAGATGGTGCCGAAAGCCGGACACTTTTGCTCTCGATGTTTGGCAGGGGTTATGTGGCCATGGCCTGGTTTACCGCAGTGGTTGCAGGCTTCGATATTGGGCTTGTCGTTTGGTTTGTCATTGGGCTTTCTATTGGGGTTCTGCTGCTTTCGGTATTGGCTTCGCATTGCCTCAGCGCCTTGGGTTTGAAGGAGGCGCGCTGCTGACCGTTTGCCAGATTCCTTGGCCTCTACATATTGTAAGACTTCTTCTAATGACATGTCTTGGTTTTTCTCTCCAAGTAGGTCTAGTTGGATTTCGTCGTCCACTAGGCCCCGGGTGACGACGTCTCGGAGGACATTCTCGGTGAAGTTGACGTCAGTGTTGCAGCTATGGCACGTGATGAGAAATTTACATACACCGGCTTGGCCGCGGAGGCGTGCGCCGAAGCTTCTTATTGTCTCGTCCCTGTCTTGTCTCATGTTGTGGAGTTGAACTCTGGCCACCATTGCATTTTCCTCTCGGACGGCGAGCTTTTTAATTGCCTCTAGGACCTCCTCTGTAGGTTTATTCGTCAGGGAGCCACCTGCATTGCGTGTCAGATCTTTCCTGAGTTGTTCGTCGCAACATTCGAGAAGTTGAATCACCTTATCTTTGCCTTGTACTTTCGTTGCTTCGACGTAGTCCCCCCAGCGTGTCGTAAAATAGGACCATTCTTCGCTCGTTCCAGCGCTCGATATTGTTGGTCGGCGTATTTTCTCGATTCTTGCCGTTTGATTAGGGGGGCCGTGGGCTGGAGTACTCGTGTGGACTCCCTTCGCGTGGACGGAGATAAGTACTGCTGCGAGCTCGTCTCCAACGTCTTCGGTCTCGTAGTCACAATCTGGGAAGGGGCACTTGTGTTTTGGCATCGTGCTTGAGGTTTGGTTGACCTGTGATGCGCCTTTGACTCGTCGAAAGTCGCGTAGAATCTAAGATTTCAGTCGCGGTGAAATCCAAGATGGCGGCCGTTACGTTTCGTCGACGTTTTCCTGTCGTTTTGTGCCAGTTGTCTCCGTTTATGGCTTGGTTTTCCACTTAATGTTTCCCTCGTAGTTTTCCAAAGATGGTTAGTCGTTCATCATAGATAGGAGTTCATCCATTTCCTTGTTAAAAGATGATTTATTCAGGTGTAACAAACGGAATGATGAACGACTACAAACAACTACGAACGGGGTCTGACCGGGCTAGTCCCAGTCTCTACACAGGTAGACCACATATCTCTCTAGAAAGTAAAAAAGTGCCATATTTTTCGCAGTCAGTGTATGCATACAATTTTATACTTAGCACTCAAGAAGCAAGAAGTATTTTAATTATGTGATAAGTAATACAAATATATCATCCAAACGTTCTACAACTATTCATTTCAAAGTGATCTAACTTTTAGATCATTGGTAGGGAGTTTTTTGGAATACTTTTGGTAAGAGAAACTAAAAAAGTGCCATATTTTTCGCAGTCAGTGTATGCATACAATTTTATGTACATATATGTACAATCATATTTCTTAAATTATAATTAATAAATGGAGATTGCACTAAATATAAATGTGTGCAACTTGTAAACAAAAACAAACAAAGGCTTTGTCATAAATGTATTTTGTTCATGTATATACATACATGTATATATTTCAGGTACATGTTATATATAGCAGCACTTGCAGAATAATAATAATTATTATTATTATCATAATGATGAGGAGGATGTTACATGTACTTCTCAGAGTTTCATTTGCTAGCAGGTTAATATAATATACATATATTCACCTCTTATCACTGCAAAACAAATTGTGTAACTTAATTATCAAACACATTTATTTTTGCACTTATTATTAAGAGGTGAATACATATGAGCTGGAATACATATGTACATCATTCGATAAACAACTTACTATTTTTAAATAGCATTTAACTACATTGTAGATACAGCTAAATGAAAATAATAGTAAATACAATCTGCCATTCAATACACAAGTTTCTTTAGTATACCGGTACTTACATTTTGTAAATGTATATAATACACATTTATAAACAAATTCAGTAGCTAGCCCTGGCAATATTTATATGTATGCAGCTTGTAATCCATTATAATAATGCATGAATTCCTAATATTTTTATCTCAACAGACAGAAACTAAACATACCCGGGTACACTAAAATCATTCTCCCTTAGTCATTGCATTTAGAATATATTATCTGATAAGGCCAAACAAAATAAATGTTGTGTTTCTGGTAACCCGACCTGGATTATTTCATGCAGACCTCACACTTTTTATTGCCATTTTCCAAGACTTGAAACACTGAGATAAAATAAACATAAAGATATAAAACACATAAAAAAATGAAAAGTATGTAAACAACGACTTCACAATATACATGACTTTGTGTAGTACATGTATGTCTTAGGCCCTTATATTTATAAGAAGAAAATTGGCTTGGGAACCCAGGTCACAAACCCCCCCAAGCAACCCTGGACAAGCCAACTTTTCATATAATTCTTTATAAAACAAAGTCAACCGTCTATATATATGAGAAACTGCAAACTTGGCTTGGCGTGGGAGGGAGGGGGGGGGGGGTGACCCTCCTCTCCGATGCACTTGGTTCACAAGGTAGGGTAACCCCGGGGGCCAGCCAACTTTTTCTCCTATGAACACTGGCTCGCCTACCCGGCCAACTTGGGACACACAGAGCATGAGCAATCCAATATTACATGCCCAGACTTGCTCAAGACAAAATTGTCTCAGGCACCCAGGACAACTTTTCTTCCATATAAACACTCAGTAAAGTTGGCTTGGGGGAAGGGTGTCCCAGGTCCCTGAGCCAACGTTTCTTCATATAAACAGGGCCTAACACAGCTGGGTTAACTAACATAAAAATCACAACTTAATTTTTTCCAACCTATACCTATCTGAATTGTTTTCAACTCGTTAACGGAAACACAACATTATTTTGCTTGGCCTAATAACAACATTTCCTGAATCCATTATTGGCAAGTTTTAATGTACAAGATTCATGAAACTCTGCAAGGGAACGAAGTAATCAAGACTCCCTGTGTGATTTCAACAAAACTAGAAATACAGCCTACTGGTCCATGGCTCCATGCTCAACAAGTCCAGCTAAATCACAGACTTATTGAGTGCCATCTTCATATTGCACAATAATTATTATCTTTGATTAAACTTGCACTTTCATTTACAATGTACTACAGTTATCTGCAGCAATGAATGTGCTAATTGTATACTAGTAGACTACCCCTCGGATTTGTTGCAACAATGTTATTGCACAAGGAACTATAGTTACAAGTTTTGGGGCATATTAATTTGAGAACCAATGAAATGGACCAGTTAATTTCATTAGAAAACTTTAAACAAAATTCACACAATAATTGTCTTAAACGACCTAAATATCAAATTAATCAATAAGCTACCGTTATAATTTCTACAGCCTATTAGCTTATATGAAGAAATATGCATTTGTGGAAGGTTGCACATTTAGATACGATTTCTCTACTGCCACTGAGATATCATGCAAGTGAAGCACGCATTCATGTGGGGGTCGATTGATTGAGTATATACAGGGAATAAGTAAATACATATATCCTCGTAATATCAAAAATTCATCATTATTTCTCCAAAAATCTCGAGATATTCATATTTTTGATACATCTATGTAATTTTCTCGTGAGTCTGTAAGTTGTATTTATAACACAATGTTGAAATAATTAAGCGAAGAAAACACCAATATTTATAACGTTGCAAACAAAAAAGTTAAATACGAAACCGTCTGAAAGCTATAAATGCGAATGATTCTGTAGATTCGATATCTGATCTAGCAACTTCGTTTGTATGGAAAAAAATGCAAAGCGAGATAATACAACGTTTTTAAAGTGAAAAGTTGATTTTGAATAAAGGACATATTGGTCATTCATTGGCGACGGAAAGAGGGCTATTTAGCGATCGATTAGCTCTACATTGTATCTACATACCATACAACTCATCTTAAAGCGGCAAAAATAGTAAAACACGTTTTGTGCACTTGGAAATTAGACAAGAAGTTAGCAGAAACTCCGGGAAATGAGCCTTATGACGATACGATTAGTGATATTAGTCGAAGTTGAAATTACTGTGTGAAACATGTAAATGTGAATCAATCGACTAGATTTAATATTTGAAAAACTTTCCTCCTACCTGCCCATCCGCTTGCTCACTCCCCAATAACTGCTGCAATAGCTGAGGCACTTGATCATCCAACTGAAGCTTCTTACATAATTCTATAAGTTCTCCTCTTGTTAAGGAACCTTTCCCAGCACGATCACAACTATCGAAAACTTCGTGAAGTTGAGCCACATAGACATCTTGCTCGTCGTCATCCATCATATAATTTTAATTCTCTTTGAGCAAGCTTCTTCTCAGCTCGCGAGAAGCCAATCCCTAGAAGCCATACTTTTAAAAAACACGTTATAAAAGTTTAATTCCAGTAGTTTGTCTTATAAGGACAACCACAAGTTGACGGATTTGGTTTCGGCGTCGGTTGCACAGGACGCCAAATTCTGGGTTCCAAAACAGTCGTGACTCAACCAGTCGAACAAAACGTCATCTTCGAACTTCGTTCCGTAAATAAAGATCCAGGTCCAAGAATCCAAAAATGGCGAGATTCCAAGAATGAAGAATAACTAATAATAGTCCTTAAGGCTTTGAATTTAAAAAAATAATCCGATGGGGTAAATGAGCCCCTTGAAGTCGTAGTAACGTCGGAATTCCCGCGCGAGCGAAAGTCTTCTTTACTACTCTTTTGTCGTTCACTCTTTCGCTGATGAAATCCCTTTTCCTAAAGCACTGCATTGATTCAAGTGCTAACTAGCTGGGCCTTGGCAAGATGAATACCGCATTTTGAGAATTTTTAGAGGCAATAAACTACAGTTACCTGAAGTAATCACCGTTCGCTGGTTATCAAACATAGCCACATTATTCATTATTATGGTTGGACCACGTGATTCGAATGGAATGCGCCATTGTTCGTGATTTAACCAATCAAATCGAGGCTCGATATAATTAAGAAATATATCGTATCAGTGCATGCAGGTGTCAATAAGCATCAAAAAATCTAAAAAGTCACGATAATACATATGCATGTACTCCACACTTCAAAAATTTGTATGAAAATTATTGTTGCACGATAAATATAGCCTGCGCTGCATCCGAACGTAACTCTAGATAAATAAAAATATGTGTTGAGATCGTTCTGTGACGGGATGTCATCACGCAATCACCAGCGTGACAACCTAGGCGCAGTATTCATCAATAGACCTGAACACTTTTTCTAAATATTAACTAGCAGGAAGTCCAGGGACCCGCGGAACTTAGGGATGGACCATTATATTTTGAGGGGGGGAGGGGGGGGAGGGAGGGGGGGGGGGGGGGGGGGGGGAGTTGGGCAAATACCCCCAAAAAATTCGAAGAGAGGTTTACCGTCCAGTTCACATTAAAAATATAAATTAATTTAATACTTCAACGCTTCATTCCTATTTACTATAGATCATTCCAAATACTTCTTGAATTTGTGTAAATCAATTTCATACAAGAGTGGGGGATTTGATCCGTTTTGACCCAGAATTTAGTCCCCAGGGTGGGGATTTTGACCAAAAATTCTCCCAAAAAGTCAAATGCCCCACATCTGCACATGAAATCAACGCGGCCGGCTTTCGAAGCGGGCTTTGCAGAGATTTGTGAATTCAGGTTGTGTACACATCTCGTCATCTGTTCCAAAAATCAAGAAAATGAGGAATTTAAAAGCATTTCATTACTGGGAAAAGTTAATCGGTGAGTCAAACTTCCTTCTGTGGTGCCATTTGTCAAAATTTGAGCTTTCTCTCGAGTCGAACAAAGCATTTTCGGCTAATTTGTGATCGACTTAGCTTTGTGACAAGTTCTATCGATCTTTTAGAACTAGAACTGAGAAATTATCTTGAATTAAATACATAATCTTCTAGTTCGTGATTAAAATCTCTTATTCAGGATATTTACATAACGTTCTTAAGTAGAAACAAACAGTTTAGAGTAGATTATGTATTTTTATAGAGTTCGGGAAAGCAGAACTGAAGACGTTCTTTACGTTTTGGACTTTTCGACTCGAAAGGCAGTTTGTACACACTCGTTTGAAGCTAAAAGTGTTTTGTTGTTGTAAAAAACAAATTGAAGTTAGTTTTTTATGTGTCTGGCGAAGACGCCTCGTGGATCCACAGCTATTTTGACCATGTTATGACGAAAATCATTGTCAATATTAGGACAGACACAAAAAACTAACTTCATAGTCTAACCGGCTATTAAATAAACCGACTCCTGACACAATGCAATGGCGTGTGTACTGGAGGTGTTTAGCGTAAGTTATATTTTGATAAGAAAGGCAATAATATCTTTCGGATCTCAGTTAATTTCTCAAACCGATGAACACAATTTTACCTATTGTCGAGAAAGTGCCAAAAGGCAGCTCGAGTGATGGATTCGTGTGACGAAAACAAATATGGTCGCCTAAAGAGCATTGATCGAAGCAGAAAAACGGAATAAAAACAATAATCAAAAGCCCAGTTATTTGAATGTCTGGTTGTAGTGAATTTATGGTCTGAACATAGGCAAACCACAATAATGAAGTGTAAGCTGTAATAAAACGTGTTTACATGTTGTTTGTGAAGTGAAAACGAGAATAAAACGTGTTTTACGTACTTTTTGTGATTTTGTCATTTTTTACCCTCCCTCCCCTCCCCCCCCCTACTTTTAAGACTGCTCAATTCAAATTATAACTATAACGGATAACAAGGTCGGCAACTTCAAGCCAGTCGGGTGGCAAAACAGAAAACGAAATCGTCAATATCGGAAACTAAATAAAACTCAAACAAATTATCCGTTATAGTTATAATTTGAATTGAGCAGTCTTAAAAGTAGGGGGGGAGGGGAGGGAGGGTAAAAAAATGACAAAATCACAAAAAGTACGTAAAACACGTTTTATTCTCGTTTTAACTTCACAAACAACATGTAAACACGTTTTATTATAGCTTACACTTCATTATTGTGGTTTGCCTATGGTCTGAAGAGCCTACGATAGTTGGGCGAGGAAACAGTTGGTTTTTATATCTAAGAACACAGGAAACTACAGAGAACAGACATGGACAAAATATATTGCTCTTACTCTTAGACACACCATAGTCATAGAGTTGTAAGATAAAAAAAAGAACAGCCTTTTCCACGGACAACATTTCTAACTGTGTTTGAATACCTGGTCTTACCTCGTTCGGTCGTTTGACTTCGGCCGCTGCGCCTGACGATAGGACCGGAGCTGAGAGATATGTTTTTCCTAAATGGCTAAAACATTCCCGGCGTCTCGGCGTAAACTCGATGGCTTGCAAATAATTGGTCGCCTAGCCCCACACCGCGGCAAAACGTTACGCGCATGCGTATTTGCTATTTCTTGTCGGCGCGCGGCCGCCCCCAGTTTCCCGCGAAAACTGAAATGAAACAACAGGCACATAACCGTGATTTTAAAATTTCTGCTTAAAAGTATCCATTTGTGAACTGTTTTGTCAAAAAATAAGAAAACTACTTAAAAGCTAATACCAAATGCAACGAGTTTGGTATTAAAAGCTAAGTCTAAGACTTTAACAGGTTGAAGTTTTCTTAATTTGTAATTCATTGTGAGTTTACTAAGTTATAAAATTATTTACTAAAAAAGTTGAAACCCTCGGTAATTTGTATTTGAGAGCAGAGCCTTCGTTCTTTTGGCCAGCGGAGCATACCGTTTTGCCGCGGTGTAGCCTAGCCCTAGGCCTAGGGCTAGGTAATAGGTTTTCCCTAAGAGTAAGACGGATTCCTGTAAACTCGATGGCTTGCTCGCCCAGGTTTTCCCTAAACCAGATTCCCGTAAACTCGATGGCTTGCTCGCCCAACTATAAAGTGTATAACATGAGAAAACTCATTTCTTTTTAACATTTTTTCCTCAAATTCAACCAAGACCAAGAGGCAAGTCGACAGAGTCAGAGAGCAACTTTTCGCATGATTCGTCGTTTTCGTTGGGATACCTGTGGCCATCACTTTTTGGCGCCATTTTCGGATGCGTGCGGTCGCGAGCGTCCTCACCTCCATATTAGGATATCGATCGAGGGAGACTGGGAAAGAGCGTTACACACACCCGACACGGTCCCCGACACCCACTGACCGCGGCCACACAGCGGTCAAACGTCTGCGCATGCGTCAAAAGTCTTGCAACAACAACATATTCCAAAACAAATTCAAAGCGAGCCGGCGGCGTCACTGTTCACACACCCGTTTTAAAACCTTGATAACTTTTTTGGTAAATTACAATTTTTTTGGGTAAACTCACAGCTTGAAGTTTGTTCAATTTCCCGTCGACTGTGAAAATATAAAGTTTAACTTTTACGTACTTTTCTTAACTTTTGGGGGTAGAAGTTCACAAGCCGAGTTTTTTTTTAAACACCGGGTTGTTGTAATATGTTTTACGGTAAATTTTGCGCGGGAAATTCGCGCGGCCGCCCACCAGACTGACCGTGCAGACGTTTGACCGCTGTGTGCACCGCGGCAAAACGGTATGCTCCGCTGGCCAAAAGAACGAAGGCTCTGCTATCAAATACAAATTACCGAGGGTTTCAACTTTTTTAGTAAATAATTTTATAACTTAGTAAACTCACAGTGAATTACAAATTAAGAAAACTTCAACTTCTTAGGCTTAGCTTTTAAGTAGTTTCTTATTTTTTTGACAAAACAGTTCACAAATGGATGCTTTTAAGCAGAAATTTTAAAATCACGGGTATGTATGTGCCTGTTGTTTCATTTCAGTTTTCCCGGGAAACTGGGGGCCGCGCGCCGACAAGAAATAGCAAATACGCATGCGCTTAACGTTTTGCCGCGGTGTGCCCGACACCCAACTTCGTTCTCAGGGGTCTTTACGCGCCTAATCAAAGATGGCGTCGAAAGTACCCCTGGTACAGGCTGATCATGTGACACAAAAATATGCCCAATATATGGAGATATTTTGAAGAACATCCGCCATCCTGGATTCATCATCGCTGAATAATGGTTAGCGGTTGAAGTGTGATCCCAATAAATTCCAACCGTACATTGTTATACTTGTACCCAGTTGCGAAGTGTGTATTAAAAAAGGAAAAAAACGCTAAGTTCTGATGAATTTGTAGTTGTTTTCAACGAATTTTGAACGCGCAATGCGAAAGACGACATCACCAGTTTATTTTTCAAATCAAAAATACACGCGCTATTCGAAATTCTCCAATCAACGCGCGAAACGTCTAGCCAATCAGTGGCCGAATCCCACCAGCCTGTACCAGGGGTACTTTCGACGCCATCTTTGATTAGGCGCGTAAAGATCCCTGGGAACGAGGTTGACCCGACACCCACACAGCAGTCAAACGTCTGCGCGTGCGTATTACGGTCAGTCTGGTAGGCGGCCGCGCGAATTTCCCGCGCAAAATTTACCTTAAAACGTATTACAGTGAACTTCTACCCCAAAAAGTTAAGAAAAATACGTGAAAGTTAAGCTTTTTATTTTCACAGTCGACGGGAAATTGAACAAACTTCAAACTGTGAGTTTACCAAACTTTTTCGTAATTTACCAAAAAAGTTCTCATGGTTGGAAAACGGGTGTGTGAACAGTGACGGCCGCCGGCTCGCTTTGAATTTGTTTTGGAATACGTTGTTGTTGCAAGACTTGACGCATGCGCAGACGTTTGACCGCTTTGTGGCCGCGGTGTGACCCGACACACGAATACACTTAGCGCACAGGCAGCCCAGACTCGACATATATTTCCCGCTTTTGGGGTTACCTGTGGTATGTTTCATAAGCGATCTCGGAAGAGTTTATATAATTGCTCCTTGTGAATTCTCTTTTACGATTCCTACGAAAAAAATCTTCAATATTAAATAAGATTGATACTTAATGAAGTGGCTTTGACGTAGACACGCGGCCAACCGTCAAAACCTCGAGGCCTAATAAACTGCTTTAGAAGTCCCCAAATCACCCCAAAACCACTCACACAACTACATTAAGTATCAATCTTTTATTATTGAAGATTTATTACCGTCGGGCGATTTCTGAAGACTGTTACTGTTAGGAGAATTGATCTTCTGATCGTGCGTGTGTAAGATTTTATATTTCTCGTGTTTTTCCTGTTCGTTATTTTATAAAAGCAATACAACACGCTTTCCATGTCCTTGTTCTCTTATATAAACACTCGGGATATATTGGAGAACGCAGAAAACTTTAAAACGATCACTCGCCTAGCGGCTCGTGATTTTCAAGTTTTTCTTTGTTCTATCAACATATCCCGCGTATTTATATAAGAGAACAAAGGCATGGAATCGCTGCTGCATCTGTTGGGCTCTCGAATGCTGCGAGGAACGTTGGAGTAATTTTATTCGACACGACTCTTTCACTGGACAAGCATATTGTGCAAATTTTCAAATATTCTTTTTATGCTAGGGATATAGAATGGTCCCTCAAAAAATCGTGAGTCTCGGCAAAATTCAAGCTCGGCGTTTCAAAAAAGAGTCTCGGATTTTGAAACAAGGGTCTCAGCGAGTCTCGGATTTGACCATTCTATACCCCTTATGCTAGTCGGAAACATATCACGCATTCGAAAGTTTCTAAGTGTAGATATATTGTCAAGATTTTAGTTCACGCATTTGTCAAGTCAAAGTTTGACAATTGTAATTCTTTGCTCAATGGTATTCCTAAGAAATTGTTACAACGCCTGCAATATGTCCTAAATTCAGCGGCCAGGCTTGTTACTTTGTCTTGCAAGTCAGACCACGTGACCCCACTTCTCATAGAATTGCACTGGCTGCCTACATAGAATTTAAGGTGTTACTTTTTACTTATAAGGTGATGAATGCTACCTCTCCTCAGTACTAGCTTGTGTGATTTATTAGAGCCTTATGCTCCACGGCGCAGCCTGAGATCCGCATCGAAATTAATGTTGCAGGCGCCAACTTTTAATCTTAAATCGTACGGCTGTAGAGCCTTTTCTGTATGTGCGCCAAAGCTATGGAACTCATTACCTTTTCATATTAAATCTAGTCCTTCGATAGAGCTATTTAAGAAGAGTATTAAGACATATCTTTTTAAGAAAGTTTTTAATTGATTTTTCGGATATCAACAATTTATTGTAATTTTTGTATTGATAGTTTTAGCTTAATTAATTTAGAAATTTTAAATATTACTGTATTTGTAACTTTTAAATCAGATGTAGTTTTTAATCAGCGCTTTAATTTGGACTTATAGGAAAATTGATGCTATATAAATGTGTAATTATTATTACTATTATTATTATTATAAAGCGTGTTATATTGCTTAAATAACAATAGTACGCTAATGGGCCTTGTAAATCGGGCTTTAGATGTTTTAACGTTTTAATTTATTTAAAAATATAAAAATATATATAATTATTTAAGCATTTCAGTACCGTTCTCGATTTTTTCGTTAGTGTATATTGTTGTGCGCATTTGAATTGTTTTAAATTTGCGCAATATAAATTAATGAATTCTTATTATTTAACAAATAAAGAAGCCTTAGCCATGTTTTATACTATCATAAAACACGATGGGCATTTGAGAACATGAGAGAAATGTTAAAGGACCTTAAAGCACAAGCCGAAGGCGTGCTTTCAACATTTCTCGAGTGTTCTCAAATGGCCAGAGTGTTTTATGATAGTATAAAACATGGATTTAAGGCTTCTTTATCTGTTTTATAATATAGATTTACACGCGCGATGAAAGAAAATCGCCAGTTTAAAACAATAAAACGACATTCGCAGCCGTACAAACTTATATGTCCTAAGTGTCGCCGTGCCAATGCTTTTATTATCTGTTCTTGCTAGATCCTTCTTTTGCCTTTATTATTATCTTTGCTTCACTATCTTATTATGTTAATCCAAGGGTGTGACTGGGGATGGGTGTGATCGGGTTTTTATTGTGGGCTGGGTTACTGGTGCCTAAACCTTGTAGGGGAATTAAGTAAATAAAATAAATAAAACACGGCAAACCATGTTATATACTCTGATAAAACAGGGCTTTTTAGCCAATCAGAGCGCGCGTACTATTGTATCTATATTATAATACGTAATAACCATACAAAGCATATTTATTAAAAACATTCTGAAAACTAGTAAGAAACTAAAGAATATCGAGAACGATTCACTGCGGCGTTTCCGGTAGACTTTCTCAAAATCCTTCTTAGCCCCCTCGCCTTTTCTTTTTATATATTTATTAACTACGTATGTAATCTTGCACGTACACATTTAAACGAGCCTCTGGCATGGCTCACTCTTGTGAAACGTGGTAAATAAATTACTACTACTACTACTACAGATTCCTCCATGAGACTCACAAACCAGCATTCGATATAAAACGATCGATGTAGAACGTGTGGCGGTGAACTGTCACATAAAATAAAGATTTTCATTTATTTTCCGTACGCGCACGCGATTTTTCGTTTTGCGATATGTTTTCGCCACATAATACAGTCCCCTTCCACGTTTTTTTTTTAACTTTTGATATATACGTATACCAGGAGCATCCATCTCCCATACTATAGGTCTGTGAGTCAGCGTATGACCGGATTGAGCTATATATTTAGAATACTACTGTAGAATACTACTGAATACTACTACGACGGACTACTGCAATATGCTGATCAAATACAACGCTTTTCGAGGTTTATACGATATTTCGGCTGGCCAGTACCAGCCTTCTTCAGGTTTATTTTACAGTGGAGGTCACAAATGGATACAAGGCTTATATAAATTGTTAATAACGTAACTATGAGCGGAAATTACAAATTAAATCGATGATATATATGTTTTATACAATAGTAACACATAAAAGGAAATAGGTTTGATACGAGTAATGTACCAAACCCGAAATGATCCCGAACCCGAAATGATCCCCGAACCCGAAATGATCCCCAAAACTGTTCAAGTCGCACCTGAAATGATCCCCGACCCGAAATGATCCCCAATCAGTACCCGAAATGATCCCGCAATAAAACTAGGAATGGGCTAAAGGATTTGGGGCTTTCGGAAGTGCAAAATTTTCTCTAAACTTCTTGCTAAAAGAAATCAAGCTCAAAAGTAAGAATATAGTATTTTCTAATAGGACAAACCAATACTGGCAGACAACAAACAACCCGTCAATCAAACCACGTGACGTCGTCGATCACATGACCGTAGCGAAAATCGCCCGTATCTCGCTGGAGATAAACAGCACAACAGCCATACCAGTTCACGATAGTCACTAGCCATTTTTGTACTTCCTGGAAGTTGTAACCAGTAGCACAAAACGACAATCATGACTAAGAAAATCACGTCCCTATCGATGGAATTGTTATCACGTAAGCACATTTGATGATCAGACCTGAAAGAAACTCCTGAATTATCTTCCCAGCGATCATGTAAAGTTACAAATTGCAAAATAGAAACAAAAGTATATACAATTTTTTTTCCGCTCAGTCTATAGGCATTTTGAGAGAATCATTGTTGACAGATTTTTGCTAGGTTGGTTATTACTCAAGTTTTAGTTACGCCCAATAAAAATGCATATGACCTTTTTCTTCTGGCCAATAAGCATGCGTTTCCCATTCATCATTGACACTTTGCTATCCTACCGGATATTGATAGGCAGAACTATTTCGCCATTGGTCGCAGCACGTGTTATTTGATTGCTTTCTTCTGCATATTTTTATGCTTTTGCTTGGACGTGGTGAGGCGGCCATGTGTAGATACCAGGACTGACTTAGTAGAGTTTTCCTTCGTTTTACTTGTTCATGTTCTTGTTATATACCTGTTTCAAAAAAAGGTTGTCCTGGACAAGCGGCAAACGAATTGCACCGTATTCCATTCCGCATAGTTGCCGCCAGTTAAAATGACAATCCTTTGTCCCTTGTCGCTCGTCCGTTACAACCTTAATTTTGAAGTCATCGTGATAAAAATAAAACATTTAATAAAAATGTGATTGGTACTCACCAATGACGTTGCACGGTTTTATTGACAGCTGCTGTTAATTAATCAACTAATGACCCGCTTAGTGATGGCTTTCTATGACTCACACCATATATTAGCACATTTCACTATAAAGACTCGGACGGTTCGACGTTTCGTGACTTGTTCTGGCTGTTTTGCTGTTTTGCTGTTTATCCCCAGCGAGATATGAGCGATTTCCGCTATCGTCACATTATCGATGACATCACATGGTTTGATTACAAGGGTTGTTTGTTGTCTGCCAGTGTTGGTTTGTCCTTTTAGAAAACACTAGTAAATATTCTTACTTTTGAGCTTGATTTCTTTTAGCAAGAAGTTTAGCGAAAATTTTGCTATTCCGAAAGCCCCAAATCCTTTAGTCCATTCCTAGTTTTATTGCGGGATCATTTCGGGTACTGATTGGGGATCATTTCGGGTCGGGGATCATTTCAGGCGCGACTTGAACAGTTTTGGGGATCATTTCGGGTTCGGGGATCATTTCGGGCTCGGGATCATTTCGGGTTTGGTACAGGCCGACAATAAAGGTCAAACGGTGAAATTACATTTCATCACGTCAATCGGTCAATCGATCAATCAAACCTTATTTACCCACGGTGTTTACAATCAACTTAAGTTGGTTTTCATGTAAGCCGTGACACACATAAAAAATTACAGATAAAAATGGGGATTAAAAATGAAAATAAAAAATAAAAGTAATAGTAAGGTGATTCTAGTAATCCTAAGATAATACTAAGTTAAATGCTAATTTATACTAAGATGCTAGATAGTACTAGTAAGTTAATACTAAGGTAAATATGGCACAAGACTAATCAAGGAGATTTACTTTCCTTAAATAGATTTAAAAGTAGCGAGAGACTTCGATTCGCGTATTTCTTTAGGTAGTGAGTTCCATAACTGAACACCATTATAACCAGGCTTTTTTTTAAGGAATCAGTTTCGGATCTAGGGAGAAACAATTTGTTAGAGGCACCACGAAGGTTGTAAGAGGACACCTGGTCAAGAGGACAAAATAAGTCTTTTAAGCATTGCGGGGCTTTGTTGTCTTTGTGTTTAGCCCTTCTGTCTGCCAACGTTTCTCATCCCTTCGGACACTTTATCATTATATTTTCTTCTTCTTGCTGATCAAGATCTGTTTTTTGATCCAACGTCTGGCAGGATCGATTGTACACGGTTTTTGCTGTGGTTTTCTAACCTTAACTATATATATATATATATATATATATTTAGAACAGATCTCACGGGAGTTCACGTGCCCACACTTTGGGAATCCAATCTAACCATAGTCAGGACAATGCAGCGTTAGTAAAATCACCTCAAAGAACAAACATCATTCTTAATATCGATAATTACGGCAAGCATATGCACGATCGCAGCAGAGTCAGAAGGCTTAAACCGGTCATGTATACGCTGACTCACGGGTATACAACAACAACAACAACAACAACATTTATTTCACTCTAGATGTAGGAGTTAGATATGATACAATGATAATATAAATTTAACAATGGAAAAAGAGAGTGAGCTGGACCTGAACAAAACCGTGAAGCTATCTAGTTAGGAACACTCTAATTGGCGGGTCACGACAGTACCGCCAAGAAACATATGTACATTTGATCGCGAGGAGATCGCGAGCAGATCGCGATCACGAAGTGCGATCTGCTCGCACCTTGCTCGCGATCTACCGCACGTTGCTCGCGATCTGCTCGCACCTTGCTCGCGATCCGCTCGCACCTTGCTCGCAATTTGCTTGCGATCACAAGCTGATCGCGAGCAAACATCCGCAAGCAAAGTCGCAGTAAAATATTTTTCTTTCTACCTTTACATGTGTAAGAATAAGAAGTGTATGAAACATGGTAAGTTGTACAGAAAGCGAAGCAATTCTAATTCCACGTTGCTTACCCATAACTCCGTGTATACGATCTTGTG
Organism: Actinernus sp. WN-2022; assembly: GCA_030867875.1. NCBI lineage: Eukaryota > Metazoa > Cnidaria > Anthozoa > Actiniaria > Actinernidae > Actinernus > Actinernus sp. WN-2022. The sequence continues at coordinate 71,965,980 of JAOWCC010000936.1, forward strand.
AGAATACAGATTCATATAGTGCCTGTCATTCACCAAATAAATATTAACGTCTCCGTTAAGGTCTACATTTGTAAAAGTGAAATTTCACTTTATACAGCAATGGAATATCGCTTTTTTGGATATGAAATTTCACGTCTTATATTGGAAATCAAGCGCAATCTTTTCGCAAACACTCAGGCGCTTGAGTTTTGTTCTTTATTGAGGCCCACCACTGTTCGTGTATTACAGTTGACTAAGACATACATCCCAGCCACTTTTTGGACAAATTTGATAGGAAATATAGGCTGTGCAAGTTCTATAAATATAGGAAAATATAGGTTTTTTTCCCTCCAAAATATAGGCACTTTATAGGAGCTAAAATAGCTTTCAAACAATAAATAGTAAACAATAAACACACAATTTGTAAAACATGTGAACTTTTAATGTGTTTGATCAAACCTGTTTTTTTTATTGATAGGAAGGAATTTTGCTTTTGTTAATTCACAACAAAAATGCTAAAAAGTGCAAAATATAAATGTATCACTCAGCGTACATCCTATTTATAGGAAATATAGGAGGATTTCTTGAAATATAGGCTCTTTATAGGATCCTATACAAATTATAGGATATATAGGAAGTATAGGAGGTCTGGGATGCCTGCAGTAAAGACACAAGCGCTTCCGAAAATTAAAATTTATCGAGACAATTGTCGAGACAGCCCACAGGCAGCCCAATCTCAAGATTTGTGTATTTATACGCTTACAAATATCGCTTGAATAGTTCATTGCGTTCGACGAAGGAGAACGCATACTAATCTTGCAGTGGACTCCCTGTGGTCATGTGTGGGCTACCTGTGCTTCCCCAGGCGAAAGAAATCGAGATTCGTGTATGTTCGTCGTCATGTCATCATGTCCTCATGTTTGTACTTTTTAGAAAAGATTATCTCGGCCGGGGAACTGGTAACCACACGTACACGATGCAAGCGGCCATTTTGGTGAATGCCATGGCTTCTGTTTTGTTTCGCGATCGGTTAGTTACTTGACTTATTTTCCGAAAATCCAATGCAATGATGTTTCAAAGGTTCGCAAGTACAATTGAGCAAAGCCTGAGGAAAGTGTGTAGTACATCTGTAGGACCTTGAACATTCAACTCGGTGTGCGATCGAAAAATTTGCTGTTGGAGTGTTGGCTTGCTCGCTGCATTGAATTGTGCTGTTCGGTTTGCCGATACCAAAACTGCAAATGGTCAAGATGCTATAAATCATACCTGAAGGCTGAAAAGAAATACATGGATATGAATATTTCAGTGTAAGTTGTGAAGAAGCTTTTTAAATACTACACATGTGTGCATCGTGGTGGTTTAAGTCAAACATGGTCTGTTTTGTCGGCGCGGTGACGACACCAGCGAAGTTGAACAGAGAACCGAGTCAAATCAACTCACCATAATTTGTAAACAACCGAGTGAATTATGTTGGCTTGCTCGCTGTACTGGATTCTGCTTTTCGCTGTACATACAGATACCGAAACTACAAACAGTAACATGACCTGACTGAAGAGAAACAAGGTCTGAGTTTTCTAGATACCCGTAATCGCCGTATCTTGTGTGAGTTGCGACACTGCGTACATCTTGGTTATACAAATTAACGGATTCAAATTAACACTACATTCAGACAGAGAGTTCATCTATACCGACACTTTGATATGCCAAGGAACTGGAATATCAACACAGTACAAGGTGAGGGAAATTTAAAGTACTGACTTCATTGCTGTGTTCAATTAATCTACACTGAATTTCTAACGGATCTGAAACAAGGCTGATCAAAGCCAGGACCCGGCTACCAACATTGACCATAAATTATTCTGGAACTAACAATGGCGCTCAATATTCTGCAGCCAACCTTGTTCTCACTTAAAAAATACCCGGGAAACATAATGTGAATGATCTGAATCGAAGGAACTGCATGGTCTGTACTTTATACACATGCATATATAGTTTATGTTCTAGGAACTGGAATTCAGTTTATACACATCTGAATAGTAATATTTATTTATACGTACTTTATATGAATCCCTTTATATATCCTGTAATATACTGTATTTTATATATCCTGTAATATAGTGTCCCCAATTAGCTTTACACCTAAATACTATTGACACTCAAATAAAGTTCATGTATGTATGTAAATGTATGTAGCTATAGCCTGGGTTGATTTGTGTTCTACACTTTAAGGTGATGTTACACGAGACGATTTTTAACGACGATTTTTCGCGACGATTTTTAATGCATGTTACACGAGACAACTTTTAGCGCAACATTGTTGCGGCAACGGGTATGTTACACGGGACGATTTTTAGCGCAACATCTAGCTAGCACCTAGGCTCCTACTCCGACACCCTCGTTTAGAAACATGGCTGACGAGTGAAGTCTTTGTTTGTTGACGTAGCCTCGTTTCCGTGGGCGTAGCGAACAGGTTTCTGGGACGACGTTGCGCGAAAAGTCAACGGCAAGGGTGTTACACGAAGCAACTCCAACAAAATTCGGGCAACAATGTTGCAGGTTTTTGAAGGTAATTCAAAACTTGCAACATGTTGCCGCAACGAAGATTGCATTAAAAATCGTAAAGAGCGCGGCCATGTTACACGATGTTGACTTTTCGCGCAACATTTTTGCACGAAAAATCGTCGTTAAAAGTTGTCTCGTGTAACATCACCTTATTACACTGTATACCACACAGCAAAATGTGCTACTAATTCTCAAATCAATGCCATAACCATATAAAACACACATGTATCCATATAGCCCCATAAGCATCGCATCCAATGATTTAATATTACACAAAGATAATTACAGTTTTATACCCAGATGTATCCCCTTGTATATTAACATATAAGTCAAGATAATTTTCACATTAGTTAAAATACAAGCACTTTTGATCAGGATTACGTACACCGTCCACATCATTGCAGCAATTTTTCAGCTTTTCTGACTGTTACCACAGTGCTTTCTCTTTCAAAAAATATGTCGAACGCACTTTGATAATCTATGATTACTTCTAGTAATATGAACTATTCAAGCGATATTTGTAAGCGTATAAATACACAAATCTTGAGATTGGGCTGCCTGTGGACAGCCGTCCTAAATTCGGCAAAAGTGTATTCTCGATCATTTCACACTTCAAAGAGTTGTGTTGTTTTATCAGGAACACCCAACGAACTGTTCTGCAAAATAACTGTTCTTCTGGGCCACTCGGCTGGCAAATTCTGCACTTTGGAATTTCTTGGCTGGCAAATTCTGCAGTCTGATACTAAATAATAATATAACGGAGCGATATTTGTCAGCTGGTAAATTCTGCAGTCCGTATTCACTATGATCAGTGCTTAGAAATGTGCAACCTTTGTACCCCCAGTTTATTAATCAACTTTGTAAAGACACGCAATTCAGTATCGTTTCACTGCGAGGTGTTTTCAGTTTTTAAATAAACTATCTAGCTGTATCTTTCAATGCGCTGAAAATCGGCTCAAAAGCAGTTTCCGTTAGCACTTTAAATCAAAAGCACAATCAGCACTCGGTCATTACAGTAGGCTTGAGTAGTATAGATGGTGGGGGCACCGGACCATTTCCCATCATATGGTTTCTGATCTCATACCCCCACCCTATTATTTATCGATCGTATTTTTTATTCTTCTCAAGGTCAAGGTCAAGGTCGAATTCTCCATAACCGGTTTAACCAGTTCAATCTTTGGATGTCAAATTCTTGAAAATCTCCATAACTGGTTTCAATCTTTGGATGTCTAAAGGCTTGATCTATAGTGATGTGTACGTATATTTTCGAAATGTGTTTGAACCAGCCGATCGATGGTTATTCTCTTCGTTCTTCTCATAATATAGTATTCAACTTTTCATTGCCTTGCCTGCTATCCGCTATTGCCATATATTGGCTTCTGCGAGTTTCTTTATGCAATGGATGCTGGTGCATTTATAGAGATTTTATATCTAATATAGTAGTATAGGATGAACTGCAATTCAGAAATCCATGATGAGATGAAAGACTTTGGAGAGTCATGTCCTTTCTGCAATGAGCGATTGATAGATTACGTACGCGAGAAAGAGAGTGAGTCGTGTTGTGGCAATACAGATATAATTAATGATAATGGTATGTATGTCTGTCAAAGCTGTGGTGTAGTTCATAGATATGGTGTGGCGAATGAATATATCGATTACTACGAGAATATGTATCGAATGAGACGTAAGTCTATCTACCATAGGAAATACTATATTGATAAAATATTCATTGCGAAATTTGATTTACGATATGGTGAGTACAATGATATTCGTCGGTTGTTCAATAAATTCGAAAGCGCTATCGATGTTATATCGAAACAGAAGAGGTATCCAATACTCGATTTCGTATTCTATAAGTTGTTTGAACTGAAGTTTCGCGAATCAGGAATCGATAACTATCGCATTCATATGCAACGGTGCATTAGATACATATCGAAGATTACTGTTAAACGATATGTGAGGATATGGAAGGAGATCTGTGATATGAATGAATGGTTATACATAGAGACTCATAGTGGTGTTTTTGCAAGAAGTGAAGATAATTGATATGGCAATGATCAACTAGTTGCGTACTTCTTGTTGTATCTCTCTCTGAATCTATCAACTAGTGGACATAGGTCACTAACTTGGTCATCTAACCAGTTCAAATGTAACACGAATTCCTCGATATCGTAATGTTCGCCACGTAAGTATGATCGTATTTTGTTAATGACCTTTTGATATGATACGTATGCGAATTTGCTCATCTCGATCTTGCTACTATAGCCCTTCATCTTCACTATGGACTGCAATGATACACCTACGCCGGATAGGACTGCAATGATGATTGGGTTCATTGTTATGGATCCTACTACAATTCCAATGCTTGTCATACCAATACTCGATAACTGTAACGTCGTATTGATTCTTCTAAATCGTTTGTATGCTTGCTTGTGATAGTAGCACTTCCTATGATAGTGAGAATACAGGTTTTTTAGCATTTCGACGTCTACTTCACTCAAGTCCTTGTCTATATGATTGAAGTTGAATATGTCTACTTTCAACGTCTTTGCCATATAGCTATACGTTACATAAATTGTTGGTACATCTGTTTGTAATCGCCATTGTTGATCAAACCATCGTTAGAAAGCTTATTGAGTATCTCGATGGCTTCGTTAGAAAGTTCGATACTATTGTTTCCAGCGTTTTTCGATGCTATTATTAACTCTAGTCTTTCGCATAGCTCATTCGGGTTGTTATAGTACTTTATTCGACTTTTGTTACAACCACCTGATTTTTTCATTCCTAAACTGATCTTACCACTTTTGGACGTATATGGAGATATGCCTGATAGCTCAATCAGTTTGTTGAAGATCGTTTGTGCATTATCAGTGTACAGTCTTCTAGGATTATACCGTTTCGTTAGCAACTCCATGAAGGAATGATCGACCTTATGGCTTAGTACCTTCTTACCACTACCATTGTAAGCCTCTAATCTCATCTCTAGTAGTTTAGCTGGATCGATATACAAGTTTCCAAACGTATAGTTGGATCCTATTTTTAGACCTGTGCCACTCGTTTTCTTAGTCTTAGTCTTAGTCTTAGTCTTAGATGACTTTGGCGTTTCTATGACGTCCTCATCTGGTACGAATACGACTTCCTTATTTGGTGTTGTTAATTTCAGTACTACGTTCAGGTATTTGTTTGCAGCTGCTTTTCGGTTGCCTAGTGCTTTTATCGTCACATGTGATTTAGAGTTTTTGATTTGGTTATTTAGCTTCATTATAGCATTTCTTATTGAGTGTTCTGATGGTATATTCGATAGGGTTGGGTCGAACCCTAGTTTTTTTAGTCGCTTAGATTCTAGTATTCCAAAAGTCGGCTCTTCCTTCTTTTCGATGCCACCAACGGCTCCTTTGTCATTGTCCTCTTCGTCATCTTCATCGTCTTCATCGATTGGATCGTAATGCGATGGTAATTTACCAACCCACGATTCTAAGCCTTTAGTAGATCCTTGCGTTGATATGGCTTCAGTTAATGTATCGATTGCTCCAGTGATGTTCTCTTGGTTTTCTTGTAGCTGTTCTATCATTTCGTCCTGTTTCTTATCGGCTGCTTTCTGTGCTTTTTCGACTGAAGCTGTTACAGGTTGGTATAGCTTTTCGCCAGCTTCTCGTAATGATTGATCACCTAACTTTTTATTGAGTAATCGTTGTTTTAAGATTTGCCTATTTTTCAAGAATTCGTTAATTAAGCTTGCTCTTTCTTCTACTGTTTTAATAGTTCTGAATGACATACGTATACATATTAGTTATATAATCCTTTACTCTAACTTAACGTGACTTTTCGAAATCGTACGTAAGCCACGCGAAAGCCATCGAAGTCTCATTCTCTAACTACGCATTAGGTACATATAAACCATCGAAGTTCTTTCTATACATCTCAGGAACATGCTTAGAAGTCTTATCCAACACCATGAAATCGAATGGTTCTATCGTAGCTTCTCGATATATGTCTTCAAATTGTTTCCGACTTATGTTTTTACAGTTATCATCAGCAATGTGTCTGATGTCCTTGTTATCTAATCCGCCGAACAAAACGAAGCACTTAGTATTACGTCGAATGTATTTTGGTACGTCATAATAGCTTTGACACAAGTAAATGCAGTTACAATTCTTATTTCTAGACAGCGAAAAGTATTCCTTAACGTTATTCATATTCTTATTGTCGATCTTAATGTCATCGAATACAATAACCTTATTAGCGTCATCATCTAATTCTTCAACAGGTGTGACATCTTCTGGCTCGCATAATTCAACATTACACACGTCGTCATCTTCTACTTCCTCGTTAATGATATCGTGGAATTCTTTTATCAGTTCGTACTTATCCTGATGAGGATTTAACGTATGTATCTTACAAGAATCGTATTTCATCCATTTTAATAGCATGTTAGTAAGGAGGTTAGTCTTGCCCTGACCCGTACTACCAACTAGCATAAAATGGCAATCGGGTAGCAAGAAGTGATGTTTTGGTTTCTGACTTGTTTTTTCATCATCAAAGTTGATTATATTCATCTACTATAATGTACGTATATAATATAGATGAGTTTTACGAAATTTGGAACACTTCGAAATGGAAGCCGTGATGAGTGCATGCATGAGCAAACGCCAGTAAGAATAGTTAGTATCAATGCAAAAGAGATTTCACTCTTATGGCTTCAACGCGATACCGATTGGATCGACATACCCAATTACGAAATACGGCTAACACCAAAAGGTACGAATATGATGAGACTATCATGCCGCCTATACATCTCAAACAACACTGGAGGTGGTAATTTTTGGTTTCGGTGGGTTCTATTAACACCAACACCAGTTCCAGGGCACCACTTACAAACGATTATCGGTGTAAGTAATTTACCAGATGCAGCACTTGGCTTGAGAAACAGATGTGCATTTGCATCACAACCACCAAGAGATCCAGAGACATTAGTTTGTGTTTCAGACGTTTCTTTCCATGAGAATTTTGGTAACAGCATTATACATACGTATAAGATACAATGTAAGATCAATGATACAGGAACGATGGTATTGAATAGGCTGTATAATGGCGCTAATGCGACATGGAATGGATACGTGAAATCGTCAATAATGGTTGAGGAAATCACAGGAGTTACTAAAAAGACTGTTCAAAATGGAATCAACGAATATGCATCAAACTAGTGTAATCATATAATATAAGAGATGAGTTACTCAATATTCGGAACGCTTTACAATGGTATGATAGAGCAAAAGGAAGGTAAGCGCGGACCAAAAGGCGATAAAGGTGATATTGGAATAATGGGACCACAAGGAAGTATAGGACCACAGGGAGCATTAGGTCAACGTGGTTTAACAGGAAATCAAGGCGCGATAGGATCGAAAGGTAACAAAGGCGATACTGGTATTCAAGGCATTCAAGGACTAAAAGGCGATAAAGGCGATATTGGAATAACAGGACCAAAAGGAAGTATGGGAGCACAGGGAGCATTAGGTCAACGTGGTTTAACAGGAAATCAAGGCGCGATAGGATCGAAAGGTAACAAAGGCGATACTGGTATTCAAGGCATTCAAGGACTAAAAGGCGATAAAGGCGATATTGGAATAACAGGACCAAAAGGAAGTATGGGAGCACAGGGAGCATTAGGTCAACGTGGTTTAACAGGAAATCAAGGCGCGATAGGATCGAAAGGTAACAAAGGCGATACTGGTATTCAAGGCATTCAAGGACCAAAAGGCGATAAAGGCGATATTGGAATAACAGGACCAAAAGGAAGTATGGGAGCACAGGGAGCATTAGGTCCACGCGGTTCGATAGGAAATCAAGGCACGATAGGATCAAAAGGCAACAAAGGCGATAAGGGCGATAAAGGTGACACTGGCACTCGAGGGCCTGGGCCTGGTGTTATGCATAGTAGTTTAACATTCAATTGTGGTAATTTCCTTATGGATCCTGGTAATTGGGCATCATCAAGTAGTGTAAGCTCATTTGTGATCATTAAAGATGCATACTCTATGAATAATATCACTCCAGAACATCAAGGTTTTAGGATCCTAGAGACCTTTAAACCAAACTCAACAGAAACGTTGACTATGAATATACCAAAAAATGATAATACGACTTTAGGGTTAAAAGGCAACGGCACCTATACAGTTCGGGTTGAAGCTTATGCAAACAACATTGGATCCATAATACTAAGCTCTTTATCGATTGAAGAGAATCTAAGTTTCATATCAAACACGATAAAAAGTGGAAGGATAGGATCTACAAACACTGCTTTCCAAGAGCTAAGCATAACGACATCTGCCAATGATATAGGCAAACTATCATTTACATTGAGTCATAATCAGTCAACCAATCAGCTAATAACTATCTATGTCGCAATCATTGCTGGGGCATTAGATGCAAACACTTTTGTGAATCCTACTGCCTTCGATGATAATGAGTACATTATTGAACAAAGAGTGCAAGAAATAGTTCCTATCAAGACAGTCACTTACATAGCAAAGGAGATTTCACACTTATGGAGTCACGCAGACATGGAGTGGGGAGACATACCACGTTTCTCAATCGCAATATCTCCCAAGGAAACAACAAATTTAATTCGATTATCGTGTACGATTTACCTTGGATGCGACACAGGAGGAGCTAATGTGTGGTTTCGATGGGTCGTAACTACAGGTCAAGGATTACTGGCTTATGTCAGTACGAATTCATTACCAAATAATATCCTTCAAACCCGTAACAGAGCTAGCTTTGGCTCGCAATTAGCCATCAATCCAGAAACTCTTGCCTGCGTGTCCCATACTGGGTTCCACGTCCCATTTAATAAAAACCCCCATACATATAAATTACAGATAAAAGTGAAAGACACAGGACGAGTAACGATCAATAAGATATACAATGATGGAAACGCTAAGTGGAATAGTTACGTTACCTCAAGTATGATTTTAGAAGAAGTCTCGGGGATAACAAGAAGTTTCGCTAGTAATGGGGATGTAATATGTTCATCGGAATAATCTAACCAAATAGTATATATGCAAACTACGTTATTCTTCGATAGCAAGAGAGGAGCCGGTTCATCAGAAAATTTCACGACATACTTCAATCCTCCATTGGATCTAGACAGTACGAAGAATTATCAAATCTCGTTAATCAATGCATCTATGTGGTATTCTTGGTATAACATAACGAGTGTAAATAACAAGTTCAAATACTATAATGGTACAGCTTGGAAGACGATAACATTATCGCCAGGAGCATACAACGTAATTGACATAAACGACACTATGAAGCACCATATGAAGCAAAATAGCGATTGGGATGCTGCTAACAGTAAGTACTATGTCGATATTAAACCTAATTACAACACACTGAAGTCTATGATTGAGATACGAAATGGTTATAAAGTGGATTTCACTATTGACGAAAGTTTTAGGACGATACTTGGTTTCGAATCTAAGATAGTTCAAGGCAACGGCTTTCACGATAGCGATAAGATTGTGCAAATCACGGAGGTCGATACTATTCAAGTACACTGCGATCTAGTAACAGATTCTTACATAAATGGCAGTACAAGTTCGGTCATCTACTCATTCGTTCCATCGGTTCCTCCAGGTTACTTGATCAATATACACCCTAACCAACGATTCGATATGAACATATCGAAAAGATCGATCAACAGTATATCGTTCTCGCTTAGAGATCAAAGTGGTAATTCGATAAGAATGAATAATGAGAGAGTTACGTATTACATCCATCTTAGTGAGATTGTGTAACCAATATGTATATGCTATTAACGAGAGAACGATATACCAAAAGGAAAGTCATTGGTGGAAACCTCATTGGGAACGTATTCGACAAAGCAAAGAGTACGCTTTCAACAGCTAGCAAGATAATAACGAGACCCATTAATGCTTTAAAAAATAGATTGCTAAAACCCGTTATTACGAAAGCTCTTCCATACGTCAAACAGAAAGCCATCAATGTTGGCACTAAAGCGATCCTTCAAAAAGTAAAGCAAGGCGTTAGAGACGTTTCGTCAAATCCAGAGGTTAGGAAAGTCTTGAATGACCGGTCAAGAGCTATTTTATCGAATCTCATTGCTGGAAGTGGTATGAAACGATTATAGTGACTTTTGTATAACCATACAATATATATGACTGAAGTAATTAGCCAGTATTTCCAATTCGATGAATCGAACATTATTGATAACTCAACTACAAAATTCGAGTATATCGAATACCTTCCAAGAGACTCTAATAACATGGATAAAGATGGTCAACGAATCATTGAAACGAGAGATGAAGACGTATATTTGCTCCCACACAAGGCTATGCTGGAGGTGCGTGGTAAGCTGCAAACAGATGCTAATGCTGATTATGCTGCAACAGATGTCGTATCGCTTGTGAATAATGCGTGGAGTCTATTTTCGAGTGCTCAATACCAGATCAACAATCAGATAGTTGAGAGCGTGAATGACTATCTACCAGAAGCAAGTACGATTCTTAACACAGTCATGTTTTCTGATGACTATAGCCGTAGTACTGCTAGTAATATGCTTTGGTTTCGAGATACGTCGACAGGTACACCAACTTTGAAGTACGCGACTGCAATTGCTGCAGTCGATGATGCTGCTAATGCTGCTGATGTTCGAACAGGAACGCAAGCCCTAGTTGTTGCATACACACAAGACCAAACAGCTAATCTAGGTTTCACTGCTCGACAGGCTATCACAACAGGAGCTAAGCAAGTATCTCTGCTTCTACCACTATCGCAAGTCTTTGGGTTTTGCAAGGATGTAGATACCGTGTTTCGGAGCGTCAAACATACTCTTATCCTAAACAGAGCAACACCAAACCAGTATATCATGAAAGCTAATGCTGCAGGCATTGGTAAATTCAAGATCACGCATCTTTCACTATGGATGCCTAAAGTCGTTCCTTCACTAGAAATTCAATCATACATTGATGCCAAACTAGTAAGTGGTTACATAAAGGACCTATATTTCGAGCAGGTACGTGTATACAGAACGATGTTTCAAGCCGTTGAAACTAATCCTACATGGAGGATTACAACACAACCAGGATCGGAGCTACCTAGACATGTCTTCATTGCACTGCAGTCTAGTGATCGCCATCCAGCAGCTAATGCACAGGACGTCAATAACATGATCTTCGACAATGGGAATCTAACAAGAATCAGTGTTAGAATTAATAGTGTACAGCATCCAGAAAGAGAAGTAGAGTGCAACTTCACTCCAGCTAATAGGAACTACAATAGATCGTACATGATGTTCATGGATGCCGTTAACAAATACCAAGATACCGACACTGGTAGTCAGCTTAGTGCTGAGGATTGGGCATCTTTGTATCCAATACATCATTTTGACGTTAGCAAACATTCAGAGCAGCTGAAAACAAGCATGGCTGATATTGAAGTCCGATTTACCCTAGGTGGGAACTTCAGAAACATAGCTAGCAATGCTGATGTGCCTTATTACGTGTATGCTGTCATCCTATCCGATAGGCACTTGCAGCTACAAGGCTTGTCTGGTAGAATGAATGTAATCGTGTAAATTTTATCTACTTATACTACATATACGAAATGAGCTATATTAGAACGGGATTGAATCTAACCGAATCTCAAAAAGAATCAATTAAGAATGCTTACATTAATAAGAAAACAATTAGCTTGAGATTGAACAACAATCAACTAACAGGAAGCGACTTTCTAGGACTGACTAAAGCGCAACGTAAGAAGGTGGTTGAAGCCAAAAGAGGAATGTCTGGAGTCCAACTAAAACTTAGTAAGACGCAAGTCTCAAAACAAGGTGGATTTTTAGGCGGATTGGGTAATTTAGTGAAAATGATTGCTCCTATGTTCTTGAAGAAAATCCTACCAGCTCTTGGAATGGCTGCTGCAACTGGAGCAATATCTGGTTCTGTCTCTAAGGCTGTGCAAGGAAAAGGCATTAAGAGAAAGAGACGTAGACCGAAAAAGAAGGGTAAGGGCTTGATATTCGGTCCTCAGTCGCCCTTCAAGGATATACCGATTTTGAACCTGCTTCTCTGATATATCGAATTTTATCTAACGATATCATATATAGAATGCCAACGAATTATGTAGAAACGTCATTAAAGCTATCTGAGGCACAGAAACGTAAGATAGCTTCAGCTGTTCAAAACAAGACATCAGCTACCATTAGACTATCATCTAGCGACTATCATGGTAACGATAAAATCAAATTGACTAATCAGCAAATCAATAAAATCATAAAGGCCAAGTCGAAAAACGTTGGAGTAGATATTAAACTCAGTAAGACACAGTTAAGTAAGCAAGGCGGATTCATTGGAGCGCTATTAGGCGGCTTGGCAGCAAGCCTGCTTCCCAATCTCTTAGGTGGTATTTTTGGTGGCAAGGGACTTGCTCTACCAGGTACTAATCCAAAGTCGAGTGGAAGAGGATTCAATCTTTCAGCTCTGAGACCGCCTCCATTTATTGGATCTTGGAATTCTGATGGTACGATCGGTTATGGAGTAAAAAAAAAGATCTCAAGAAAGAAAACAGCCAAAGGCCTCGTGCTTCCAGGGACAATCCTAAAGCATCCATATTACGGAACGCGCTAAGACCATTGAGCAATATCGACATTGACAGCATAATGAAAAAACTAAATATTGCTAACTATGTTGGTGCTTACAGTAAAGATATGCTACCTGATAGGATCAATAATGACGGGTGTGTAGTAATCAATATTCAAGACTATTTTAAAGGCGATGGTACTCACTGGGTTGCCGTATATAACAATCATGATAATAACTACATCGAACACTTCGATTCATTCGGCCTATTGCCAGCAGAAGAGGTAATAGAGCTTATGGAAACAAGCAACAAACAAATAGAGTACAATAGCTCGCAGATTCAAGATATGGATAGCATTATGTGTGGTTATTATTGCATATTCTACATTCTAGAACGCTCAAAGGGTAGAAAACCTGTCGACATCTTGTTAGACTTTCAGTTCAAACCATCTATGTTCAATGAATTGCTTATACAGCACTTCGCTTACGATATTATGTAACGATATTGTATACGAAATGACTAAGATATATTGTCTAAGACAAAAGAAACAAACTGAGACGAAAGATGAGCATATCGTAAAGACCCAAAATGGAAGGACTCGTCTGGTAGGCGTCTGCGTAGAATGCGGAAGTCAAAAGTCGAAATTCGTGAAATCTACACAAGGCGGTAGTATGTTGCCTGGAGCACTAGCTATTTCAGCTGGAATACCACTTCTTGCCGGAGCCGCCGCCTTATCAATGGTTCCAGGTAGTGGAAAACTAGTTTCGACGCTTGCTAAGGGCGCTATGGATTCAATAGGTAAGAGGATAAGAAGCAAAGCTGCCGATTTCATCCAAAAAGAAGGTCGAACCCTATTAAATCAAGCATCTAAGAAGGTTCGTGGTGGTCAGATACAACATCCAATGAGTATGTATACTGATGTAACAGATCCAGCATCCGAATTCTATTCCGACTATGTAAGAAAGAATGGAGGTAAGCTAGATATCCACAAAGCAATATTAAAGGTTGCACCAAAAAAGGGATTCACGCTACCAGGTCATCATTATACTGGACCAGGTAATCCCTTAGAAACTCAACTGACTTATGATAAGACAGGTCGAATATTAGAGATTTACGATAAGCCAACTGGCAAAACTGATGCTGTGAGTATGCAACATGATGTCGATTATACGATTTGTAAGGATGACGTTAAATGCAAGAACGAAGCTGATCGAAAAATGGTCAAATCGTTAGATTCTATTCCATGGAATGATCGCCAATGGGGTCATGCATTAGCAAGGAATGCTATCGCGACTAAAGCAAAGCTTGGAATGGGTGCTAAGAAGCCAAAAAACGGGAAAAGCCGTCGAGTGAAGAAAACTGGCAAGTAACACTAGGGGATGAATTGCATAGACCAATAAGACGTAAATTCACTCGGCGGCGTGTTATAGCTAATCACATCGATGAAATATGGTGTTCAGATCTTGTCGAAATGCAACAGTTTAGCAAATGGAATAAGGGCTATCGATACCTTCTAATGGTTTTAGACGTCTTTAGCAAATATGGCTGGATCTTACCATTAAAAGATAAGAAAGGCGAAACAGTTATGAAAGCTTTCCAAACCATCTTCAAGGAAGGAAGAATACCAAAATTCCTTTGGGTCGATAAAGGCAAAGAGTACTATAATAAGAATGTGAAAGAGCTATTGGACAAGCACAGTATACACATGTATTCGATTGAGAACGAAGAGAAGTCTTCTGTTTGCGAGAGATGGAACCGTACAATAAAGACGAAAATGTGGAAGCAATTCACTGTTCAAGGTAATACGCAGTATCTAGATATGCTACCTAAAATATTGAAACAGTACAATAGTACGAAACATTCAAGCATCAAAATGACTCCTATCGAAGCAAGCAAAAAGAAGAATGAAGGAACCGTGTACTTCAATCTATATGGCAATATGGAGTCATTACAATCGAAACCAAAATTTAAGGTTAGCGATAAGGTTCGAATAAGCAAGTACAAGCGCAAGGTATTCGACAAAGGTTATACTCCGAATTGGACTGAAGAAGTGTTTACGATTGATAAAATCCAGTATACGAACCCTATTACTTACAAATTGAAGGACTTGAATGGTGAAGAAATACAAGGTTCTTTCTATGAACCCGAATTATCGAAAGCAACTCTAGAGATTTTCAGAATCGATAGAGTCATCAGAAGGAACTACAAAAAGAAGCAGGCTTTAGTATCGTGGAAAGGATATAGTGATGAATTCGATAGTTGGGTGCCATTTAAGAATCTAGATGCGATATGAAAATAATATAAGCATACAATATAGATGCATGCTAAATTACTCAAATTACTTGATAGCATAAGAAAAGTAATCGATACTTGCGAACTCTTAATAAAGTCAATCAAACGAATTCTATCCATAAACAATCGACATGTCAGAACAGAACAACCAAAAAACATGGGAAAATAGACTAGATACGATTGCATTAGGCTACAGTATATCAATACAGCTCCAAATTAATCAAATAACGATTCGACTAGGAAAGATGAACCACGTTTAAACGCACATAGTAAATTGACAATAATTTATATATATAGTTGGTATATACATGAATGATAACAATACCATAGAACCAATCAAAAGATCAAGAGGTCGACCACGAATGTACGACGACATTGAAAGGAAGCATCGAAAAACTAAGTACATGCTAAGCAAATCATGGTTCTGCTTAACGTGCGAAATCTATAAAGACTACACGATGGCTGGTAAATCAAGTCATATTAAGACCAAGAAGCACAAACGCAGCCAAACGCACCGAGTTTCAAAAAAATAATTTTTATCTATAGTTAATATATAGAACGATGAACGAATCGAATCTTAAGAAATTGTCTAAATCGAAACTTATCGAATTGCTCTTGAAACAAAATACTATAAGACGTCCAAAAATCGAAATCGTAGATGACTACAAACCAGTTCCTACCCCACGAAGGAGCGTTAAGGACATGATCAAACGCTATGAGGAAAACACCATCCTACCACCAACTCAATTCAGAGATGACTACAAACCGATCCCAGCTCAGAGGACCATTAAGAATACAACCAAAAGACCGGTTCCTGCTCCAAGAACTAAGATCACGCAACTAGATAGAGCTATGAAGGGTTCAATCAGATCATTTGAAGTCGCCATTAAGAACAATAAAGACCCACTAGTACAACTAGCCACTACGAGAAAAGGCATTCAGAATCAATTCGAAACACTACTAATTGAGACTAACGGCTATAAATTCGTCGAAACAATAAGGGTTACATTCGAAAAGCAATTAGATGAAGACAAGACAACAATCAAAACGGCTTATTTCAATAGCACTGCATTCACAGTAATCAATGAAACCAACATCGTGGAAGGACTACAATCATCCAAACAACAAATACTAAATAAAATAGCGCAATGGATCTCAGAGGGTTCAGGATGGACCATAGAGACAATCGACAAACACTACATCAACATAGTCAAGTATGAGCCTATGAAAGGAAGCAGCTACATACAACTACCAACAGAGCTTAGAAATTCGGCTAAAGGCTTGATCAACATGAAGAACACCGACAACGAATGCTTCAGATGGTGCCATGTAAGGCACTCGAATCCACAGGAAAAATACCCTCAGAGAATCAAGAAGAGCGATAGAAAATCTGCGAATGACCTAGACTATTCAGGCATCGAATTTCCAGTAGCTACTAAACATTACAATAGAATCGAAAAGCAAAACAGCATTAGCATCAGTATCTTTGGATATGAAGAAAGGAAGCCATATCCCATATTCGTATCGAAAGAAAAGTACGATGATCATATGGATCTTTTACTAATCACTGAAGGTACTAATAAGCACTACGTTCTAATCAAGGACTTCAACAAGTTTATGTACAACCAAACGAAACACAAGGAGAGAAAGCACTTTTGTAAGTATTGCCTACAATGCTTCAAATCTGAAAGAGTCCTAATCAACCATAAAGAAGTATGTATTGAAATAAATGGTGAGCAAGCAATCCAAATGCCTACCAAATCAAACAATATGCTACGATTTAAGAACTACAACAAGCAACTACCAGCTATATTCGTTATCTATGCAGACTTCGAAAGCATAACACGCAAAATCGATGGATGCATGCCTAACAATAACAACTCATATACGGAAGCATATCAAAAGCATATCGACTGTAGTTATGGATACAAACTAGTTTGCCGTTATGATGATCGATACAGCAAACCATTGAAAACGTATCGAGGAGAGAACAGTGCATACAAATTCCTTGAAGAAATGCTTAATGAAGTAAAATGGTGTCAAAATATAATAAAGAACAATTTCGATAAAGATTTGGTGATGACCAAGAAAGACAAACTAGACTTCAAAGATGCTACCAAATGCCATATATGCGATATCGAATACCTAGTAAACGACATCAGAGTTCGAGATCACTGCCATATCACTGGAAAATACAGAGGATCAGCTCATCAAATATGCAATCTCAACTTCGACATAAAAGCTGAAGAAATTAAGATCCCAGTCTTCTTTCACAATCTTCGAGGATATGACTCTCATCTAATTATGCAACAGATCGGCAAAGTCATCAAGAATCATCCATACATAGACAAGAATGGTAATAAAAAATACCATAAGCTCAACGTAATCCCTAATAATATGGAGAAGTACATGGCATTCATGCTAGGCAATAACCTCACATTTCTCGACAGTTTCCAATTTATGGGTCAATCACTTAGCACATTAGCAACTAATCTTCCAGAAGACAAATTCATATACACCAAGAAAGACTTCGCAAACGACGAGCAATTCGAATTAGCAAAAAGGAAAGGAGTCTATCCATACGACTTCATGGATGACTTCGAAAAATTCGACTACGAATGCCTTCCTAAGAAAGAAGACTTCTATAGCATCATCAATGATGAGCAGATATCGAATGCTGACTACGAGCATGCATTAAAAGTATACGATACCTTCGAAATGACTTCTATGGGCAATTACCATGACCTTTACCTAACAATCGACGTACATCTCTTGACAGACGTTTTCGAAAATTTCAGATCTATGTCGATTTCGAATTACGGCCTCGACCCATGTCATTATTTTACGACTCCTGGTTTAAGTTTTGATGCGATGCTCAAAATGACTAAAGTCGAATTAGAGTTGATCACTGACATAGATATCTACCAGTTTATTGAGAAGGGCATGAGAGGTGGCACTAGTTACATAGCCCATAGATACGCTAAAGCAAATCACGAATACCTAAAAGATTACGATAAAGACGCTCCAAATAGCCATATAATCTACCTCGATGCTAATAACCTCTACGGCTACGCCATGAGCGAATACCTACCTACTGGTGGATTCCGATGGCTAACCATAAAAGAGATCGAAAATACAAATCTAGCTAAGTATGATGAGCATAGCAAAACTGAAGGACTCATAATTGAGGTCGATTTAGAATACCCTAAATCTACACATGACGATCATAACGACTATCCATTAGCAGTAGAAAAGATGTGCATAGATAACGACATGCTATCAGACTATTGCAAAGACATCCAAAAGAAGCACAATATGTCAATTGGTACTACGCGCAAGCTCGTTCCGAATCTAAACGACAAGACTAAATACGTGCTTCATTATAGAAATCTACGATTATACACCAGCCTAGGAATGAAAATTAAAAAAGTCCATCGAGTTTTAGAGTTTAACCAAAGTCCATGGCTAAGAGAATACATCGATTTCAACACTCAGAAGAGAACCATAGCTAAGAATCAATTCGAAAAAGACTACTATAAACTTCAAAATAACAGTATATTCGGTAAGACCATGGAAAATATTCGCAAACGATGCAACGTAAAACTAATAACCGACAAGAAGAAGCTATTGGAACTAGCTAGCAAACCAACATATGTGAGCAGTAAGATCTTCAATGAAGACCTAGTAGCTGTCCACCAAATCAAGAATACGATAACATTGGATAAACCGATATATGTTGGAATGTGCATACTAGACCTATCCAAAACGTTAATGTACGACTTCCACTACAATTACATTAAGAAGAAATACGCAAATCCTCAACTACTGTTCACAGATACAGACAGCCTAATGTATCAGATCGAAACCAAGAACGTATATAGAGATTTCCAGATCGACAAAGATAGATTCGACAACAGCGACTATCCAGTCGATTGTCCATTCTACGATAAGAACAACAAGAAAGTAATCGGTAAGTTCAAGAACGAATGTGCTAATGGCTTCAAACACATAACCGAATTCGTAGGATTGAGATCAAAGATGTACAGCTATATGAAAGACGACAATTCGAATTCGAAAACGGCAAAGGGCATTAAGAAGAACACCATCAATAAACAAATCAAACATATCAATTATAGAGATACATTGCTAAATAGGACTAAGATGTCGCATACGATGAAGACGATTCGGAGTGTGAATCATCAATTGGGAAGCTACGAAATCAATAAGACGAGTCTATCATGCTACGACGATAAAAGATACATACTGGAAGATGGAATCGAGAGTTTCGCATATGGACACTATAAAATACAATAAACTTACACTTCAACTAAAATCGATCTCCATCCTTCCTCCATTCATCGCTCTCTACTCTCACCATGCACCAGCATCCATTACATAGAGAAGATGCAGGATACCTCGAACGCACTATGAAATAGAAAGAAAGGAAAATACTATAGAAGAAACTCGCAGAAGCCAATATATGGCAATAGCGGATAGCAGGCAAGGCAATGAAAAGTTGAATACTATATTATGAGAAGAACGAAGAGAATAACCATCGATCGGCTGGTTCAAACACATTTCGAAAATATACGTACACATCACTATAGATCAAGCCTTTAGACATCCAAAGATTGAAACCAGTTATGGAGATTTTCAAGAATTTGACATCCAAAGATTGAACTGGTTAAACCGGTTATGGAGAATTCGACCTTGACCTTGACCTTGAGAAGAATAAAAAATACGATCGATAAATAATAGGGTGGGGGTATGAGATCAGAAACCATATGATGGGAAATGGTCCGGTGCCCCCACCATCTATACTACTGGCTTGTTTGCACAAAACACATCAAGCGAGCAGTGAATCATGCCTTTACCACAATGCAGTTTAGCACGGACTGCTGCATCGATGAAGGCGTGGTCCCACGCGGTTCATATATTATAAAATATACTAAGTTATGCCAGGAGAGAGCCTGTAAGCAGGCTATAATTATCGAGATTAAGAATGATCTATTGTTCTTTGAGGTGATTTTACTAACGCTGCATTGTCCAGACTATGGTTTGATTGGATTCCCAAAGTGTGGGCACGTGAACTCCCGTGAGATATGTTCTAAATATAGCTCAATCCAGTCATACGCTGACTCACAGACCTAGTATGGGAGATGGACGCTCCTGGTAATGGGCTCCTGGTTATGCGAAAGTGGAAATTTTCACTTGTGAATCTCTCAGTTTCTTCCTCGATACTAAGTGTTTGGGACTACACCTAAACGGTATGAAAGTACACATTAAACATTTCAAGCGGCTTTGAAGTTTTGTCTTGATTCACTTTTACTGCTGTATTGGTACTGTAAATTACTACAGTTTCCACTATTTTTGTTTTCAGAAAGAAAAAATCATGATTATCAGACAATATCTGGTTCTCGAAAGATTCTTTGGATATTTGAACTGCTAAAATGAAACTGATCTGCGTTGATGGGAGATAAATACTGATACAATCAGCTAAAAGTATAGTAGCAGCTGATATTTCAAGTGTTACGACCGGCTGGTTCACACTAGCGACATCAGCACAAGTAACACTCACTTCTGCACAACAACGTAAGGAGCTTAAAACGAAATCTTGATGATTTTCAAAATCACTTATTACAGGAACTAGATAACCATTTTAGCATAATCGGCGTAACCGAGACCAGAATAACAAACAAATCTCTTTTAGACTTCAACCCAAACATTCCTGGATATAATTTTGAATATGTTCCGACACCTCTGTCTGCTGGGGGAGTTGGAATGTATATTGATAACAGTCTAAGTTACAGAGTAATTGAAAAGAGTTCTAATGAGGCGTTTCAGGCTCTTTGGGTTGAAATTGAATTTTCAGACAAAGCAAACATCATTTGCGGTGTTATTTATAGGCAGCACAACTCTCCAGAGAGTTTCCAAAATTACTTTGATACGACCCTTGAGAAATTGAATGCCTCGAACAACAGACCAACCTACATACTCGCTGACTTCAACATAAACCTCCTTCGTTTTGAAACTTGTAAATATGCCCACAATTTCTTACTCTCTTTGCAAAGCTACGGATTCATTCCGACCATCGATAAGCCTACTAGAGTATATAACAATTCGGCAACACTTATTGACAATATTTTAATGAACGACGTAAATAACATGGTAATCAGCGGGAACATTGTGTCAGATATCAGTGACCATTATTCTCAATTTTGTATAGTCCCATATTGTAAACATAAATTAACCGGTAAGGCATTGCAAAACAAATATCGCGATTTCTCTCATTTTTCTCCGACCAGATTCAATAATGATCTTGTGGAAATTAACTTCGAAAAGCTATGTGAAAACGCAGGTAACAACGTAGATAAAATGTTTTCGACCCTTTATAACAAAACCAATAAAATAATTAATAAACACGCGCCTCTGAAACCAGTATCTAAACGTAAATATAAACAATTACTAAAACCATGGATAACAAAGGGTATACTTAGATCGATAAAAAATAAAAATAAGCTATTATACTTAGGCGATGAAGACAAATATAAGTTATATAGAAATAAAATTTCCTTACTTACTAGAATAAGCAAAAAGCAATATTATCATGATTTCTTTTCCAGTAATTTAAATAATATGAAAAAAACATGGGAAGGGATTAACTGTTTGATAAATAAAAAAGGCAAGAATAGACGCACGATTACGGCGATAAAAAGGCCTAACAATGGTGGAATAACCAAAGATCCAACCGAGATTCCTGAGGTGCTCAACAGCTATTTTGCTTCAGTTGGAAATAATCTCGCGTCTACGCTGCCGCCCTCTAAACGCGATTTTCGAGAATACTTAAGCGGTCCGACACCAACTAACTCTTTTCTATTTGATTCGGTTACCCCTAAAGAAATAGAAATTGAAATAGACTCGTTGCCACTTAACAAAGCCCATGGATTATATTCCTTTCCAACGCGGATTTTGAAATGTGCCAAGAGTATTTTATCTGTACCATTTGCAAAAATAATGAACCTCTCAATAGAAACAGAAACATATCCTCATAAATTAAAACACTCAAAAATTATACCCATACATAAAAGTAACGAGGAAGTCGAACCGGGAAACTACAGGCCTATTTCCCTTCTTTCTAATATTAATAGAATTTTTGAAAAGTTAATGTATAATAGACTCAAAATATTTATTGAAAAGAATAACATACTACATTCAACGCAATATGGGTTTCGTGAGAAACATTCCACACAACACGCTTTACTAGACATAGTCAATAAAATACAAACAAACATAGATAAAAAACTATTTTCATGTGGTGTTTTCATAGACCTTCAGAAAGCGTTTGACACTGTCAATCACACAATACTATTAAGTAAACTGAACCATTACGGAATAAGGGGTATCATCAATAACTGGTTTCGTTCATATCTCATAGGACGATCACAAACTACTCAGATAAACCATAATATATCAACTAAACAACAAACATTATGTGGTGTTCCACAAGGTTCCGTATTAGGTCCTTTGTTGTTTCTTATTTATATTAACGATATCCACAACTCCTCTGATAAGTTCAATTTTTTTCTTTTTGCTGACGATACCAACCTACTTTATGCTGACAAAAACTTGAAATCTCTTGAGAACGTTGTTAATAAAGAACTGACGCATGTTTCTGACTGGTTACTTGCAAACAAGTTAACATTAAATATTAAAAAATCAAATTTTGTCATATTCCACCCGTATCAAAAGAGACTAGACCATAAACCTAACATTAAAGTCTTTGATCATAAATCTGGCCATCCTATACCGCTTGAACAAAAGAACTACATAAAATACCTTGGTGTTCTAATAGATTCTAATCTTTCTTGGAAGACACACATAGACTATATTACTTTAAAAATTAGTAAAACGATAGGTATAATCTCTAGATTAAGGCATTTTGTCCCTCTCTCCACTCTTCTGAATATTTACCGTTCACTTATTTATCCTTACATATCCTATGGTTTAGCAATCTGGGGTCAGGCAGCCCAAACACACCTCAATAAAATCCTACTTCTACAAAAACGTGTCTTCCGACTTATGTATTTTGCGACAAATAGAGAACATGCTATACCATTATTTTTAGCCTCTAATATCCTTCCAATTAATATGTTATATTATAAAACACTTTCAGTCCTAATGTATGAAATTAACAATAACGCTGCTCCTCCTAACATAATAAATTTATTTAACCGTGTAAGCTCCGTACATTCCTATAATACTAGATCATCAACAACAGGAAAATTCTATTTGAAATATTCAAGAACTAAACATCAAAGTGAATCCTTCTCTCGGATTGGTGTAAAAATATGGAATGGGATTCCTGATCACTTGCGGAGAAAACAGTCTAAAACATTATTCAAGGCAAATATCCATAGAACTCTTTTACAAGTTTTGAAACAGGAGGAGACCTATGTTGATGTCACGGTATTAATTGAAAAAGTTTCTAAAACGTCCTTAACGTCATGATCATTATAAAAACAAAAATAAAACAATAACAACAAAAAATCTTCCTATTTATTTATTTATATATATATTGTTACTTATTTATTCATAGTTATTGTAAATTTGTTTAATTATTGTAAAATTTGTATAGTTATCACAAAATATCTTCCACGTAAATAAGAACTATTATAGCACTACCCGCCTCGATTAGCTAAGCTATCTGCGGGTGTGTTAAGAAATATGTATTTATAGATACTTGATAATAAACTTGAAACTTGAATAAACTTGAAACTTGAAACATACGGAGACTCAGTGATCACATCAGTGAGTAGAACAAGCGCCGCTAATGATCAGTCACTGAGTCTGCGTATGTTGCTTGTGCTTAAACGCTTGAAACGTCAGCTGCTACTCGTGGCTCACGGCCGTTAGTATAGCTTAATTGACTTTTAATTGATCATACCAGTATTGGAATAGATATCGTGCATTTTTATTAGCTGGCATATTCTTCACTTGTATTTTTCAGCTGGGAATATATGTAAAAAAATGTTTTGCTGCTGGCAAATTCTGCACTTAAATATTTCAGCTGGGAATATATTCAAAAAAATATTTTTGCTGCTGGCAAATTCTGCACTTAAATATTTCAGCTGGGAAATTTAGAAATTCTTCATGAACTTTAGGCTGGCTGGCGCTGCAGAACAGCTGTTCGTCTGCCAGCTGAAAATATGTTTAAATACATCTGATTTGTTATAAAAACATCAGAATGTTTGTTTTTATGAAGTTTTACCGTTGGGTGTTCCTGTTTTATTCAACACTGCAGTTTGTTTGTCAGGGACGGCACTTCTATCCATCCTGCTTCACAGCTTGCTTGTAATGCGTCCTTACATTTTTTCTGATAACGTTACTGAAAATCTATAACAAACAATCTAGAACTAGCATAAAATATGTAATCCTGAACTAGAGAAACAAAATAATCACAAAACAAAAACGGCCGCTCGCTTATATTAATTAGTGCCCCGAACAGCGATGCGGGCCCCGCTTAAAGCGAAAAGCAAAACACCAAATAAACTTTGCTTCTGTAGTTTCAATCCTTGTGTTGTTAGAAGTTTCGGTTAAAATCATTGCAAATGTTTGCAGTGCTAAGGCTACCCTGGTTCCAGAGGGGCTCAGGTACGAATATATTGTAATGTGCCGCGATCGAAAGAGTTTTGATTCCCCGAAGGAGTTTTGTTTTGCGCGACGGCTCGTCGCTTCGCGACTCTCGCTTCGCTCGCCCCGACGATTTCGAGCCTCTGGTTAGGCTTTAGCACATTCTGCTCGAAAAAAAGGCTATTCTGCTCAAAAGAATTGCCCGAAAAAAAAGACTTTTCTGCTCGAAATTATGCTCCAAAAGTACTATTATGCTCGAATTTATGCTTCTGAAAATTTGGGGCAGTTGCAGGTTTAGCGTATACAAGCCGATTATTCAATTGTTTTCATGGATAAGTACTAATTTTACGTTTACGAGCTATAGGTCGGGCTTTTTCAGAGCCTGCAATAAAGTTAAGATAAAGCGTTGGATTCAGTGCAATCACAGTCAGGCGTGTTAGTCTTGATTTTTGTCAGACCTGTCAAAATCGCTGAAACTTTTATATGGGAACGTGAAGTTTTGAAGTGAGATTTGAAGTGAGTTTTGAAGCCATGCACGCTTCTAAAGCCACGTTTCTAATGAAAGACGCGCAAAAACGTCTATATATTGACAACAACTGGTGCGAGATTAGCATATTCCGTTCAACATTCATAATGATAAAGGACAAGACCACAATTCAAAGTTTATACTGAAATGAGGCATTTATTGCAGCCAACTGCTTCAACTGAGTAAATAAACATTCTTTAAGACAAGGCGGCCCGCTAACAATCTTTGACTAAACTTTCATTCTTGTTCACACTTGAGGAGTTGTCTTGCTTACTCAACACTGCCGTTCGCGTTCTTATTAGGGACCTTACGCAACCAGGACGGCGACGGCAGTGACGACGGGAGGTAGAAAAGTGTTTTCTCCCGAAATCTGGTGTTTACTAGTTCCTTTATTCGCTTATAATTACATTTCACATCCAGGTCTTCGAAAAATATGATAAGCATAAAGTTTTGCTCACGCCGAACGAAAACCAGAGTGATTTACTTTCTTACGTTTGCGTTCCGGTGTCCCCGGAGCGAAATCGCTAGTGAATTTGTCCCCCCGGGGCGAGATCGCTAGTGAATTCGCCCTCCCCGGGGCGAGATCCCTAGTGAATTCGCCCCCCCCCCCCCCCCCCCTCAGTGAATTCGCAATCGCTAGTGAATTGTAGTCCTAATTCTTATTGAAATCGCCCCGCCTCAGAAAATAGAGGCAGTACATGTCAACGCACTGAATAAAAAGTGTTTTTTTATAAATCAAAAGTTTAAGAGAAAAAAATTAGTGTAAGACCTCTTTAGCTACTATTACTTCTACCATAGTTAATAGAGTGGAATGGTTAGGAAACCCAGCGACCTTCTTTGTTATAGGTCTTTGTTAGCTTTTTTCAACCACCACCGTGCACAAAAGACAATAGAAATTCCAATGTGTTAATCATTCAGCCAATAGAAACGCGTGAGTTCAGTCGTTCAGGGGACGCTAATGAACTATAACCGTGCACAATCTTTTGTCTTACCCCCTTCCAACATAAATCGCAGCGCCTTTGTTAGCCCCTTTGAAGTTTGCCGGGTTTCCTAACCATTCCACTCTATTAACTATGCTTCTACTGACTACAAAAATACGCGAGTCGGTAACACTCCTTTTCTTCGGAAAGTCATTTCAAATTCTTTCCGAATTTGAGTTAATTACACTGCTAGAAAATTGCAAAACTTACCGCCGTTTTATCTTCTCATTAGTTAATAAGCTGTTTATCCAAAAAGGTTTTCCTAGTTAGAACTGATCTAATTACCGAATTAACAAGCGCCGTTAGCTCAATTGAAATAGAACAAAGCACGCGAGTCGGTAACACTCCTTTATTCGGCAAAGTTCTTTCAAAATAGATGGATCGACGCGAGCATTACGGGTTATAAAAACTTACATACCACGATAATTATATCAATTTCATTATGGTTTTTATGCATGTATAAATCATCAGGCTATTTGGCAGTTGTTTCCAAATACGAGTCCATTCGATGCAAGCAAAGGTAAGTTTTAAAACTTCCCGCCGTTTTAGATCTTAATTAGTTCATTAGCTTGTTTATTCAGGAAGTTTTCACGCGAGTCGGTAACACTTGAACATTCGGCAAAGTCTTTTCAAAGTAGGCGGATAAACGGGTTATCAAAACCTTTAAGTATCCACAATAATTACATCATCTACATGTTGGCTTTAGGCAAGAAATACTAACAACTAATCATTCGAAGATTGACGAAGATTGACGAAGATTGTATGTTGCACTGCTCGCGCGAATGAAAATTGCAGCGTTTACCGTAGCTACCAACACGAATTTTGTGTAAGAAAAGTGAAGCGTGGATTTTAAAATAAAATTGAATTGCATGCCTTTATACACATTACTGATAGTTTTTTGTATTACTATTCTCCACGTCCAATACATTACAGTAATAAAAAGAAGGAAAACATGTATTCATAACCTTTTAAAAGGTTAGAGGGAGGGGGGCGAAATCGCTAGAGGGGGGCGAGGAAGGGGGGGGGGGGAATTCACTAGCGATTTCGGCCACCGGGGGGCGAATTCACGGGGTGGGCGAAATCGCTGGTACACCGGCTCTTGTAAAAGTAAACTTTGGGGTTTTGACGTTGTGTTTTTCCAGACAACGGTTGAAATGAAGGCGACTGCGTGCATTTTTACGTGCAGTTATTGTATTTTATGCCGTCGTCCTAGACGTTGCCGTCCTGGTTGCGTAAGGTCCCTGATAACAAACGAAGCCAACTGCTTCGAAGTAAACATTCTTTTAGACAGGCGGGCTGCTAACAATCTTTGACTAAACTTTTTTTCGCGTTCACACTCGATGAGTTGTCTTTCTTACTCAACAGCGCCGTTCGCGTTCTTATTAACAAACGAAGCCAACTGCTTCGAAGTAAACATTTTGTTAAACGGTCAGAAATTGCAGTCAGATACATTAATTTTTTTTCTGTTGAGAATCGATCACCAGTTGATCGCGATCATTTTGCGATATAATCGCGAGCAGATCGCGAGCAGGGTGCGAGCAGATCGCGAGCAGGGTGCGAGCAGATCGCGAGCAGATCGCGAGCATGGTGCGAGCAGATCTGCTCGCGAGCAAATCGCGATAAATGTACATATGTTTCTTGGCGGTACTGTAGTATACATGGGCGCTCCTGGCATTGGGCTCCTGACGTACTACAGCAAAACCGTCGATACTGCATGCTGAAAAGAGCACCTCGAAGTTAGTCAAAATCCCAAATTGACGTTTGTATGGAAATTTCGACTGGGGGACACAAACTTGCTCCCCAGTCAAACTGATTTCCATACAAACGTCTGTAAACTTTTCCGAGTTTGCGGGCCTATAACCTTGCTCCTATTCAAGATATAACTCTCAAATTTGGGATTTTGACTAACTTCGAGGTGCTCTTTTCAGCAGTCCCGACGGTTTTGCTGTTATACGTATACATGTATGGAATAACCTTCCAAACACAACCAAAGAGGCCAAATCATACAATGTTTTTAAAAGAAAACTAAAACAATACCTTCTTTCTACTGAATAATCTGCGTGTGTCGTTGCTTGAATGTACCCTCTGTCAGTCCACACGCAACACAAGCTATCATTCCGAAACAGAAAATACGCCAACAGCACTGAGCTCTCAAAACACATCTGGAAACTCAAGGACAACAAGAAAAACTACGCAATCAACTGGTCAATCATCACCTCAGCAAGCCCATACAACAACATTTCCAAAAGATGCAATCTCTGTCTAGCGGAAAAACTTCACATCATTAAAGCCGACAAAGCCAGCCTCCTCAACAAAAGATCGGAACTAATTTCAAAATGCCGCCACGAGAACAAGTATTACTTAATGAACACCAAAAGCCGAATAACATAACAACAATAAGCCCGTAGAACTATAGACCGATTTATACTACAATAGATAACTAAAACAATAGCGCCGCTTGTATATATATGTAGGTTAAAGTAAGGTTTATTCTTCATCATCATCATCATAAGCTTTATTAAATATAACAGTATCGCATTCATTATAATAATTACAATGCTCTTCCAGCGAGCCGTCAAAGGAAAACCACTACATACTACTACACTATGGAAAGCACCCTAACTAATCTATAACTTTAATAAATTCAATAAAAAGTCTGTAATCCAATACAACAATCAACAGCTGCTGTTTATCTGAAGTCCAAGGTATCCTTAAAGGCGTTTATATTCGTCATGGATTTAGAATCATCCGGTAGGTCACTCCACAAAACAGCCCCTCTATAACTAAAAGCCCGCTTTGCAGCTTCAGTGCGAGGTCTTGGAATAAACATATTATTATCACTACCCCTCAGGTTATGGTGATGTATGCTGGATGTAGCTTGAAAAAGCTCTTTAATTCCTGAAGGATAATGGCCTCTCATTGATTTAAAAACACTAACTGCAAGTTGTTTTGTGCGTCTGATCTCAAGAGTGTCCCAGTCGAGGCTCTGTATAATATCGGCAGATCTAATATTGTAATCAGAAGAAGTAATGAGCCTACCAGCCCTATTATGAAGCCTCTGGAGTCTGTCACATTGGCCTTTACCCATGCAACCCCATACCTCACTGCAGTAATCAAAGTAGGGAAGTATTAGAGCTTCATGTACTTTTAGCAGGGTTTGGCGAGGCACAAGGTGGCGGATTCGTTTTATGGCCCCTAAGCCAGCAGACACCTTTCTACATATAGTATCGGTATGACTCCGCCAACTTAGTGCCTCGTCAACCTCCACGCCTAAATATCTATAGCTCGTCTCTCTCTTGAGTTGCTGGTCACCAACACTGACATCAAAATTATGGTTTAAATGGTTTAGCCGATACCGACTGCCCACGATAACATACTTGGTCTTTTTTGTGTTCAAAGTAAGCTTATTAGCACGAAGCCAATTTTGAACCTTTTCAAGATCAGTGTTTAATTTGACCTCAAGTGTCATGGGATCCTCTGCAACGGCAGTTAAACTAGTGTCATCTGCATACATTCTTACAGTCGATGTCAAACCAGATTCTTGCAAATCATTGATATAAATAAGAAACAACAAGGGGCCAAGTACGGACCCTTGTGGAACCCCGCAAGAAATTGGAAGAGCACTAGACAACGTGCCATTTACAGACGTATGTTGCCATCGGTTAGACAGATATGATTTGAACCATTGGATCGCATGACAGTCGAGACCATAGCAATTAAGCTTATTCATTAATATATGATGGTCGACAGTGTCGAAGGCCTTCTTTAAATCAAGGAAAAGAGCACCGTTTAGGAGGCCAATATCAATGTTTAGATACCAGTCGTTTGTAGCTTCGATTAAAGCAGTCAGAGTTGAATGCTGTGGCCTAAAACCATGCTGGGAGACTGCCAAAAGGTCATTACTAATGAGGTAACTGTAAAGCTGATTGAAAATGATTTTTTCAATTATTTTACTAACAACTGGTAGTATTGATATTGGTCTATAATTATTGGGATCTGATTTCGTATCCTCTTTGTAAATTGGCAAAACTTTGGCAATCTTCCACTTTTCAGGGAAGATTCCGCTTCTAATAGATAAATTAATGATATAGGTCAGGGAAGGCACTACCACGGGGGAAGCTTCCTTTACTAACCTAGTGGGAATGCCATCCAGACCAGCGGCTTTATTTGGAGATAATGAATTAATTAATCCAGATACCATATCATTATTCGTTTCACAAAGAGAAAAACGAGAAGATGTTGGGGTGATATAATCTTCAAAGTTAGTACAACTTTGTGGGATTGATCTGGCAAGCCTTGGACCAATATTGGAAAAATGGGTGTTGAGCGCATGACTGATTTCAGTTGGGGTAGAATAAGTAACATCCTCGACTTGAATACCGTTAATCTCCGAGTTGCGAGGGTTTCTTCCCAAAATCGTTTGCACACCCTTCCATGTCTTTCTAATGTCACTCTGACATTCTTCGAAATATTTCTTATAATAGGCTATTTTTGCCTTTTTGATACCAATATTGATCTCATTTCGTGCCTGTTTATAATTCGCCCAATTCTTCTCAGACTTATTTATACTTGCAATCCTTTTCAATTTATCCCTATTAAACATCATCTTCTTTAACTCAGGAGTTAACCAGGGTGCATGGGTATTTTTGATTTTCCTTTTCCGCTTCGGAGCATGCGCATCACAGATCTTCATATACATATTTGCCCATAATTCCCACGCATTATTAGGATTATCTTCATCATATATTAAATGCCATGGGGCTAGGCTAAGATCAAAGCGAAAAGACTCTGTGTTAAAATTTCTAAACTGCCGGCTTTCAACTATCAATGGAGTTCTCTTTGGTCTGCAGAATTTTCTAACAGCATAAATCAGAGAATGATCACTGATTCCAATGTGACAGACCCCAGATTTTGAATAGAGATTGTTGTTATTTGTAATAAACAAGTCAATTGTGGTTGAAGTTTTTTCTGTTATGCGCGTGGGCTCATTAATTAATTGATGGTATTGGTACATATTACAAATTTGTAATAATTTTTTCGTGTGTGATTCACGTGGGGTGGCACTCATATTAGCATTGAAATCCCCAAGAATATTTGTCTCCAGTCCTAGCGACTCAATTCTGTGAAGCAGAATTGAATCTTCATTAAAGTCTGTCTGATGATCGCGTAAGCGTGAAACTCGGAGTAACAGCTAAAGTGATGTCTTGCCTTTGATCTATCTACAACCCACAATCTATATATATATATATATATATACACTCGTTTTCAAAAACATTGCTTTTGATTTATATATATATACCTTTTGTTCTCCATTGTTTTAGCTGTCAAATTTGACAAGAATACAAAAGGTATATATATATTTGCAGTGCAATGTTTTTGAAAACGAGTATATATATATATGACGCACGTCAACACAAAAGGCGCCTTAGCAAGGAACACTCATTTTGTGTTAACATGCCTCATCTTGTGTGGAATTCTCGATTTCCTCAGTTTAAAGCGCTGATAACTGATATTCTAGGTTTCAATGATAGTAAAATGACACTCGCTTCCATGTATAGCCTTTCTATCCCATAATTTCCTTGTTTGAGATTTGGAATTTTTCGAGATTTTCTACCTTATCACCTTTTTGCAGTTGATCAACTAAAAGTGACATTTTGGGGTGTTTCTGATGCCCAGGAGCGACTAAAACTCAGTCGAGTGTTGTTCTATAGACAAAGACGGTTCTTTTGCTGCAAACCGCATTAAAATCCATCGAGATCTCGAGCAACGGCGGCCAGTTGAAACTGAAACGGTGCACATATTGACGCACGTCAACACAAAAGGCGCCTTAGCAAGGAACACTCATTTTGTGTTAACATGCCTCATATATATATATGTATATTACTGTATATACATAGAATCATATTTTATAATATTAGCTTACAAGTTCAACATTTATAGCCATGTTCATTCTTATATATCACTATAGCTAATTATCTCGGGGGCTCTTCTCGAAAAGCCCAGCAGGGTTTATTAAGAGCTCCTGCTCCTTAATATACAAGAGTACTCAACGGGACACATATTCGTAATGATGAAAAAGTTAAAGAAGACACCTAAATAACCATGGCACGTTATACGTAGTTAATAATTAAACAAATCTGGGAAATGTTTATCCGCTCCACATCGCCAGCTAGATGTTTGAAAGAAAACAAAAGTTTCCAGCAAGATCTACCAAGTCTCGGGGAGTTCTCAGCAAGGAATATATATATTGTCAATTTTTTTTTTCCCAGCCAGCAAACCTTAAAAACAAACTCCATACCAGCCAGGAAATCCAAAATTAGTAATTTCTCAGCCAGATATGCGAGGATTGTTTTTCCCCGTATTAAACCAACGTTAAGCATAACATTAAGCATAACATACATGTATTGATGGTAAAAGTACTCATTTCTAAGAGTTTCATATAAAGGTGGCAGATTTGGCGATTGTGATAACACACAAACGAGCCCCACCCGGCTGCGACAAAGCACCGCCACAATGGTGAGGGAAAAAATCATAGGTCACTAATGACAACCTCATGCTGTAGAAATACAACATAATGTCAGTATGATAATCTCTGTTCACTGATGATCACAATTGCTTGAAAATCATATAGAATTCACCATTTCATATCACATTGACAACCACGAAGGTATATGATTAGAAGATCACACCAGGCCAACCACTTTTTGGCACTGAGGGTGACGACTGCCAGATATTTGCTAAGTGTTCTCAGTGGTTCTTTTAATGTCCCAAATATGGAGAAAGAACATCTAGACATATATAACAAAACTACATCAAATTGTCAATACAACACTGATTCTACCTATCAGCATGGACATTCATCCCAATCCAGGACCCAAAGCTCTTCATATCATTGCGAAACTTACACCTCCCCAACGAAAACTTTTTAACTTTGCAAAACGACTCCAGCAAAAAGTTATAAGTTATACAAATCACCTCTCCAATTATCGCGATTATCTTCAACACAACATTGTTCCTAAAGGACTCTTACCCAGATGCAGACCGGCCTTCTACACAACTAACCAATACTTCTTCCAACAATGGCGTAACATTCAACTCAACACAGCTCTTCAACATCTACGACTACTCCACAAAGAATGTAAAATTACTATTAAGGACTTGAACATTGAACTTGAACTTATAAAGTAACAATTACATTTAACTTGCCCCTATCACGTTTTCGAACATATTATTAACTTCCTTGAAAAAACTGCATGTAACCTCGATACAGACCTCACCTCCAAACTTCATAAGAAGAGATCCTCTATTGGTAAGAATGCCTTCTGTTTAGCTTTGCGTATACGTCCTAATCAACCTTACTCAAGTAGAAATCCACGCTCCGGCACCATGTATTCTTCGCACTCTAATTCTCCTAATTGGCCACACAATAATCCCAGCACCACATCTAATTAATAATCCAGCTACATTTCACAAACGCCATAGACGCAAAAAGCCACATAATCCCAAACTGACATTACTGGAGAAAACATAATTCTAACATTCATCTTGACACTAACTTTCTAATACACAGCTAACTAGCGACGAATTATAACTTTTAGCTAGAGCTTGACCTTTTGCCCCACTCCCCAACATATAATTAATTGGACCGAAGTTAAAGCTGACATTCATGATTTTTCACGTCGCATGCGCCTCTTAGAGTTCTTTCACGATCACACATTTAATACTGAACCTAATCCGTTCCACGTTAAAAGTAATTGGACTTCACCTCCTAACAGAGATTCTGCCTTAGACGCTTTTTTAACTGCTGTAGAACAGGACATTTTAACCACCAAACCTAAACGTATTCGTGACAACCTTACACCCCGCGAACGGCAAGCCTCACAGACACTTAAAAGACGCACTGACCTTAAAATTAAACCAGCCGATAAAGGCTCGGGTACCGTAATTATGGACACAGCCTCGTACGTTAATGAATGTGTAAGACAACTTAGTGACGCTAATTTTTACGAAGAACAAGATAACGACATTACCGACCACATTAATAAACGCGTACAGACATACATTAAATATAAACGCATGCATCAAGATAATATCATTGATGAAAACACTCGACGTTACCTCGTTCAAACAGACCCTAAACCTGGACGCTTTTACATATTGCCTAAAATCCACAAACCTGGTAACCCCGGACGACCCATTATATCCAGTAACAATCAACCGCCATGGGTACCAGAATGGCACCCTCTTATGCTAATCTCTTTCTAGCTAAATTTGAAGTTAACGCATTCTCTCATGACGCACCCCACCAGCCCTAGTGTTGGTGGAGATACATTGACGACATACAGTATTCATAATCTGGACCCACACGCTTGAATAACTTACAGAATTTGTCACTTATCTCAACGGCATCCACGCCACCATTAAATTTACTTCCTCTCACTCTTCTTCTAACATTCCTTTTTTGGACGTGAATGTCGGCCTTCACAACGGTCACATCGCTACAGATCTCTATACTAAACCTACTGATAAACATCAATATCTCTTGCACTCTTCATGCCATCCTAACCACACCAAACGCGCCATACCTTTCAGCCTTGCTCTCAGACTTCGTCGCATCTGTTCTTCTAATGAAACTTTCATCTCACGCACTAATGAACTTAAATCGTATCTCAATAAACGAGAATATAACCGTAGTTTTCTTAACAAAGAAATAGATCGTGTCAATAACATAACCCGCACCGAAGCACTAGAGCCCAAACAAACTAACAACCAATCTAACCGAGTACCGCTCGTTATAACTTATAACCCTGCTTTACCTTCTTGTTCTCCTATCATGCACAAACATTTTAACATATTGTTGCCTTCTAATCGATGCAAACATATATTTACATCTGTACCTCTAGTCGCTTATCGACGTAATAATAACCTTCGTGATATTTTAGTCAGAGATCAACTAACAACTAACAAACCTAATAACGATCCTCCCGGTTCTTTTCGTTGTGGCACTAATTGTTTAACCTGTAAATACATTGACAATGGTCTAAATAATTACACTTTCCACTCTACTGGCGAATTAAGAGCTATAGCGATACTTACTGTGACGTCACACAGGCCAGTCACGCCACAT
This sequence comes from Actinernus sp. WN-2022, assembly GCA_030867875.1. Classification (NCBI taxonomy): domain Eukaryota; kingdom Metazoa; phylum Cnidaria; class Anthozoa; order Actiniaria; family Actinernidae; genus Actinernus; species Actinernus sp. WN-2022. The sequence continues at coordinate 72,001,678 of JAOWCC010000936.1, forward strand.
TTGTTGCTTTCTGTGGTTGGCAGAAACGAAGCGTGAACCCAGTCAGATGCTTATAAAATATCACAGGTCGGTGCTTATTCATCGCCAAATTACTTTCTTGTTCTTCCAAAATGCAAGCAAGCCCTTTCATCGAAGCTTATATGCAGAATTGAGACTTTAGATGTATTTTGTGAGGCCTAAATCGCTAGTTCCCATACAAGTCATACAAAAACATGTTTTTTTTTGCCAACCACATTATATATGCAAATATATAAATGACGTCAGTGTTTACAAACAGTAAGTATCGCTATTAAACACCACATTAACTGTAATTCCAAAAACCTAATTTACATGGTCCAATGTAAACGCTGTAACGTTCAATATATCGGAGAAACCAAACGCCGCCCTAAAGACCGCTTTAACGAACACCGCCGTACAGTAGATAATCCTTCTAACACATCCAAGCCTACTGCCGTTTCAGAACATTTTCTAACTAACAATCATTCACCTACTGATATGATATGCAGCTAATTCCACTAGAACTTGTTTTTTCTCAGCGAGACAGTATACGCAAAGCGCGAGAAGCGTATCAGTTATCGATAGAGGTCAAACTCTTGAACCTCTAGGTATGAATAAACGTGATGAAACCACAATCATCATCACGTCACTATTTTTAATTATTTTTGTTTCATATTATATGTCACTCTCCACCTTCTTTTCATTGGTTTATATGTGTTTTATCATAAGATTGTGCAATTCATAATTCATGTATTATTTCGTAAAGGTTCTAGTTTATTGGATACATGAAGCCTCTTTCCCCGAAGAAGATCGGCCGTGCCGATCGAAATATTGGAAGAAAAACTATCTACCGTTGAATCAGCCTTTCCTTTCTTGTCTACCTTAATATATGTTTATTTAAAGATATATACACATGTAAAAGATTAATAATGGGGCAAATAAAATGATTATGATTACATTAAAAGTTAAAAAAAAACGTGGAAGGGCCAAGGGTCTATTGGCTTTTATAGTTGTTTGGCTTTGTATTTTCATATAAACACAAAACTGATAATTATACACTGTTATATCGCCGGTCATCTTCGAAAAGGTAGTGCTTGATCAAACATTCTATGAAAATAAGGAGTTAAGCAAGCTCCTAGTTTTGTTTGCATTAAATAGGGGATGTAATACGATGTAGGCAATCACTCCGGAGTAAGATCGAAACTTTCTTTCAGTCAGAGCGAAACTAAAGATTTACGTTATGGGAAGCGAAAATCTGAAAATGAGGAGGGAGGGGTAAGCCCGAGGGAAAGAGCTAGAGAAAGGAGCAGCTGCGATTTTTCATATCTCTTCACCATTCATGTTACATGTTGATTTTCGCGCCATCGATCACGAATTTCAGGAATTATTATGCCCGAGTGAGGTGTGTGTGGGAGGGGGGGGGGGGAGGGGGGTGGGGGGGAGGGGAGAGGGTAGGGACGAAAATTGGTCGTCAACGTGTCTCGTGGGCTCACGAAGTCACGAGCTACTGGAGCTCACAGTTCTTGGAAGACAAGCTAGAAATCATGAGGAATACTGGCTGATTTTCCACCAAAATGGTCTTCGAATCCTACGTAGTAGACTTGGTGAACAAATTTGCTGGGCAGTACCTCGAGAATCTCGATCCCTCGCAGCTAAGACTCGGAATTTGGGGAGGTAGGTAAAATTTACCTCACTCATCGGGCATCAGTGAATCACAAATTCTGTGAACCACTCTTTGAAATCTTATAGTAAACATAGTAGTAATAACGAATGTGTATGCATATTTTACAGGCGATGCAAAGCTAGAGAATCTTATTCTCAAGGAAAGTGCTTTGGTAAGTTAGGAATATTTGTTTACAGTGACATGTATACGTTCCCGTGTGGAGCCATATAATAATGTTTTAGCGCGCGTGACCTGAACTTGATAAATTTATTCTGAATTTCGTCTGAGAATAAAACGCCCAGCTTTATATAAATTCCTGTTGTGTTAAAATCTAACACCACAATTTTCCAACTATTTTTAGTTTTTTTTTATTGTGAGCACAATTAATAAATATTTGAAGTATGATTGTATAAATTTCTACTAGTCTTATTAACCTTAATCCATATTTAAAATAACCATTAGTGTGGATGCATTTTCCAGGATATGCATAAAATAATAAGCAACAAATTGATAAAGTCAAAATTATACAGCGAGAGGCGCTGTGAGTGCAGCGCAGGTGGTGAAAATTAAAAAGACAAGATTACATAGACTTTAGTACAGAAATGGGCTGTATTGGTTTCGCTGTATTAAATGAGCTACATTGTATTTAAATTCATTCCCTCTCCGGTAGCCCGCGTGAGGCTACTCTCCGGTGGCTCGGTCCAGTTGTTCAAACAGTGAGTAAATTGCTATCCACTGAATAAATCCCTTTATTAATCCGTTTAAACTGGATATGCTTTATCCACTGCATAGGGATTTATTCAGAGAATAGTATTATTCACTCTTTGAAGAACTGGTACCGGATCAACAACTCCAGCTGGAACGTAACTACATCTCATCTCATATTTAAATATACATGTATAAACTCTGGACTCTGGTTCCCCTTCACTGTTCTGATCTTACAGTAAATCTGTTCTTATAACAACATTTATTTTGAGAATAATACTAAATGTTCTAGTATTTTTCAGCTCTCCTGTAGTGTTATGATCTGATGCAAAAAATTCCAACTAAGCAGGTTTCTATTTTTAGTTTACTTCACAGTTAATAGTTTGAATTTTAAATAAATTTCAGCTAGCTATAGTAGATGGAATATTTATATGGCTATGGTCTTCCATCTGTCATTGATGTATATTATCATTAAAGAATCTCGACTGTTTCCTTTGTAATAAACCAAAAACGAAACTCCAAGATACCAAATATAATTAATTCACTTTACAGGTAAAATGATTTTGTAACAGCAATTATAATGAAAAATAGTCTTTGCTGCATGCAGATACATGTAATTATATAACTATTTATTACTAGATATATATTACTAAGTTTTTAATTACGACAGACTCTACATGTAACTGGATGATGCCAATTAAATGTGGTGAAAAAAACTAAACTAAATCAAATATTGCAAACTCTTGTTGTTGTACATAATTACATTGTATATGAAACGCAGGGTTCAAAATTAATGGTTGTCCAGTTGTCCCAGAGAACCCAAATTATGCTTGGATAACCAAGTCTTACTTGGTGGTTTCCCCTTTGTGTAATCTGAATTTTCATATGGGACTGAAGTATCCAAAAAAAGAAGCCATGAAGGTATTTTCATTAATAAACATGAGATATATAATATATATATATATATGACTCGTACCATAATTCATTTTGGTCTGGGAACACCCTAATTAATGCCCTAATACCCTAATGTCCTATTCCCTATCTCCCAGACAACATTAATTGAAATAGATGTACATGTACATATATGTCCAAACATGTTTGTATTTTGTTTGTTTGTTAATTGCAACATAAATATATTTGGGCTGAACTATAATAACTTATTAATACTACTATTATTATTATTAAGGTATTATTATTATTATTATTATTATTACACTGTCTTGATTGTACTGATTGTTCTTTGTTTTAGGGTGTTTTCTTTTATTGGGTTATCCAATATTGGTGCTTAATTGTTTTGAGTGGTATACCGTAGAATCCCATGTACATGTACATGTACATGTAGTTCCCAGGAACTAGGAACTACCGGTATCCATCATAAAGGGCCTTTAGAGGGTTACATATGTTGTAGTTCAAATTTCATCTCAGTTAATTGTTTTGAACTAGGGAATTTGTTTGAACAAGAGAAGTTATTTTTTAACTAGGGATTTTTTTTGAAACAGGAAGTTTGTTGGATTCACTTGGTAAATTTTCACCTTAACTGTAGTCACTGTGCCCACCCGATGAAGGGGCAGGATTGGAGTCCTCTGAGTCGGAACCGACCATCTTGCAGTGCTTGCCAGAATATATTTTTTCACATGTATTTTTTGTTCATGAAGCTGAGTGTGGTACTGGGTTTATGTGATCAATTTCTGAGTAGGAAAACAGAGGAGGAGGGTGGATCTATTTTTAGTACACAACACAGGGCTCGAAATTGCGCCCGATACGGGCGTAAATACGCCTAGATTTTTTCGTTTTACACCTAACGTTTTCCACTTAGGCGTAATTTTACGCCTAGATCCTCTTACAAAGATAAAAATTATCGGAAGACAAGTCTTATTTCCAAATCTCAAACTATCTGATTTTTTTGAAAAAAAATTACTACCATTTGCAAGCAAGCGTTTAGTGTAAACTTTTTTGTCTGTTGTTTCAAGTTTGAAACGCATAGTTTACTAATTACGCGGCGACGTTTGGCGTGTGAAGTCTGAACTTTAAACCGCAAAATGTCAAAGTTTGACAGCTCCTATCTATAGGTTTTGTCATGCAAAACATAGCTTTTTGTCATGCAAAACAACTTGTTTCGCGCGGGAAAATAGTTTACATTACAGGAGCTGTCAAACTTTGACATTTTGCAGTATTTACGCCTAAATTTTGGAGAATTACGGCTAAAAATTTTAAGCTGGGCGTAAAATTACGCCTCCTTTTTTTTCTTAATTTCGAGCCCTGCAACAAATCCCTCGATCAAAAATAAAAATTTCAAGTTCAACTTTTTTTTTCCCTAACTAGTTCAAAAATAAAAATATTTGAACTACATGGGGGATTAATAGAGATGTAAAATTTAACAGCCATCACTTGCATTATTTTTGATAATAGTGCAGCATTTTAATAGTGGCAATTAATTAACATTTCAGTTTACAATAATTAACAAACAAAACAAAACTACCATACTATCAAGTAACAAAATTAGTTTTTGGAGGTGGGCCTATCCATGAGGGGGCTGACGTACAAGGAGTGGAAAGAGGGGTTATATCACTGGGGGTGTGATTATCTACAGGGGTTACTCAGGACTTTCAAAATGGTTTTGAGTTACTAGGAGGTCAACATACAATGTAGGAAAATAGGCATCTAAACAAAAATGGGGAAAGCTTCAAGTAATACAGTACTGCTCGAAACCTGTATTCTGATTGGACCCATTATACTGTAGATCTATTGTTTTTGCACTGCACGTTCTAAAGGTTAGGGTGTTTTGTATTGTTGGGTAAGCCAATGCTGTGGCTCGTTTCGAGCGGTAGAGGCCTGCTCAAAGGTTCATTGAGAAAATAGCCAGCAATATACCTCAATTAGCTCTGGTGGCCGTCGGCTTGTTTTGAAAGCCCTTGATACTATGCATGCATGTACATGTCCATATCTAAATATGGTAGGCTGGCTGGCTTGCATGCATGCATGCCTATGAGAAAAAGTTGTCATATATGTATAAACAAAAATAATTGTAATTTTTTCCATATACTTACTAGGATGATTTGGATTTGCCTGTTAAAGTACTTAGAGGACATCTTGGTAAGTATAACTAGACAAGATTAAAGGTGCTGTGTCACGGTACTGCGCATGTCACAGTCTCCAGACATTGAACTGACAGCTGTATTGTGTAACATCCAATGAGAATCAATCAAAATAGATTGCTGGAAATGCCACACTGTTTGGGTGATAGCCGTGATTCACAGATTGTAGTTCTACACAGTATATGGCAAGGTTTACAAGGATTTTATTCTTCCTACATCCAAGGTAAACAGCATTGAGTAAAGAATGGTATCTACATGTATATTTCATTACTTGCTTGTATTTTTTGCTGTTTCCAGTCGTAAACAGTCCGAATTTGACCAAAGTGAAACGAGCTGCTCGCATCCGTAGATATATATTTCTTCGTTATGCACTTTTGACATGGTATAATTCTTCAAATGGCACCATTGTTTTATTTCTACATGTTTAATAAAACAGTTCTCTGCTGTAAAAAAAATAGAACATTCTATGGAAGATTTCTTGTCCTAAAGTTTGGAAACGTAACATGCATTTGACGCTAGAAAGTTCAGTACTCACGGAAGTACGCAAGGTTAATTACTAGTGGCAGTTTATTAGTTTGCACTATCGGCTGTTATGGACTGGAAACTTACTTTCACAGCTTAATATTTATGTCGATTGGTCAGAAGGATATCTTGTTTAAGATGCTACGGTCCTTTCGGCATCAGGAAATTTTTAAACGGGAGTTTTCATACAGTATTTCAAGCTATGCTGTAGCACAAGTTCAGTTAAGTCAAATGTCCGTGAAACTAATACCGCGTTCATTATTATCAGTTTGCTCTATGGGTTCTCATGTATTCAATAATTACTTCTGGAGCTTCATATGTATGTTGATTGGTCACAATGATTTCCTCTTTCAGTTTTCCTCGTTAGTTTGGACATTGGGGATATATCCTTGGAGATTTCGTACAGTTTAGCAACCGTGTGTCGAAAGTAGAAAAGTTCGCTTGTCACGAAAGTGCATGATCTGTCACAAGCGGTTTCATAGCAGTTCGATGTTTGACTCTCATGTAGTCAATGATAAATTATATAGCTTCATATGTGTGTCGATTGCTCACAAGGATTTCCTCTTTCAGTTTTCCCCACTAGTTTGGACATTAGGGATTTATTCTTGGAGATTTCGTACAGTTTAGCGACTGTGTGTCGAAAGTACATGTAGAAAAGTTTCCTTGTCACGAAAGTGCGAATACTGACAAGCGGTTTCATAGCAGTTCGACGTAACTTGCAGACTCACATAGTCGATAATATAAACTTCTTTAGCTTCATACATGTATGTATGTACGTCGATTGCTCACAAGGCTATCGTATTTGAGTTCATAAGGTGGTTTTGCCAGCAAAAAAAGGTTTTATCTAACTTTTTGTACAGTCTTTGCACACCGGTTGATTCATATAATTTCAGCCTCGATCATTTCTAAGCTGTAGATATATATTTCTTTTTATTGCTGTTGAAAACTGCCATATCATTTATAATCAGTGACTTGAATCGTTTCCATGTGGTTCGTGAACTCTACTGGACATCCAAACCCTCTTTGCTTCTGGTTGGAATGCCAAAAAGCTTCCAATTTTTTGCATTTTTCGGCTGCTGTATTCAAAGTACTCAGTGGCGGTCTTCCCCGCCGGTAAGCACACTTTGTTTTTTTGTTTTAGTTGTGTTACAGTCTGCAACAACTAATTTTTAATAAACATTTAAGCACATCTTACATTTCCATAAATGACCAAAGGAGGCAAGGATGAGTTAAAAAAGAACACTGATGGAAGTCAATTTAAAAATCGGTATTTCACCGCTCTGAGAATTTCGTTCCGGGCTAGAACATAATTCAAGAATCATCAGATTTTCACACAGGGCTCGAAATAACGGCCGGTCATACGCCGGTCAAGATGTCCGGCCAAATACATTTTTGACCGGACATTGCCAATTTTTGGACGGTCAAAAATGATTAATAATTAACCAATGGTAATTTTCATTAAATTAGTAATTTTCACTGCATGGAAAGGTCCGCAAACGCGACAATAATTCAGGTCTTTATATTACAATAACATCTTTAAGACATAGGCTTTTTAATTTTAATTTTAGCTAGTACACGTTCACACACTCGGGTCATGAATTGTTTGCTTCTCTGGTTTTCAACATTATTATTATATATACACTGACAAAGGCGACAACTCAAGCCAAAACGTTATTTTAGCGTCAATATTTAAACTTCGTTGTCCGCAAATTATTGAAAGTCACAGTAAAACCACTACACAGTAAAAACATTAACAACAAGAGCCCATCTGGGCTTTCACTCGGGCCACATGAGATTGAAGATGAAATACACTTTCATTTGAAATCCTCTTAGTATCAAGTCGTGCTTTAATTCGCCAGTGAGAACGTCAAAAAAACAGACTGGGTCTATTAATCGCTTTTATGGCATGACTATGATAACGCAGGATTCGAACAACAGAATACTGGCAATTCAAGTGTATAAATGCAATACAATGATATATTCAGACTTTGAATTTGATTGAAAATAGATCAAAAACTCGGGGAAATGTCCGGCTAAAACTGTATGAATAAATGTGAAATGAAACATAAATTTCATAGCAAGAAAAAAAAATTTAATTCCTATAAATGAGAAAGCTCTTCTATTAAGCCGCTTCTCATTTTCACAGACTGTTTCACAAAAAACATTTGCGCTTATCGACACAAGAATTCAGTTGACCTTTCAAATAATTTATTCTGAGGTACGCATATTCTAAATCACAGATGTTAAATAAAGCGATAATTAGAAGAAAAAGTACATTAACAGACAAACGGAGAGGAAATTTATTCAAATCAAAAAGAGTTTACTTACAGTAAACATCTGCTTAACTAAGATTTGTAAAAATCTTAGCGGATCATGTAAATATTCCGCTTGGCTCAATTGAGGGTTTCTGCCGTCAAAGTTCATTTTTTGTTTCAGTTTTCCCCATATTAGCCGACATGTATAATGTCTCGAGCTCTCAATCCAGTAGAAAGACTCTGGTTATTCTGTCGTAAAACATGCCTTAGCTGTACAAGACCGCCCACGATGGAATAGATTTCTGACAATGACTCTTTGAAAGTGATATCTCCTTGTCTCGCCTTGTCTGAGAGCTTTGAACTTTCTTATCTGAGCGCGCCTGACGAGATCTAACCTTTGATGATAATTCGATACCCGTTGATATCCAAACGTGTTCGGATATTGTATTTCGCTTACGTTTCTAAATGTACATTGGATCTGTCCAAACAGCGCTGATCGAATGTATTACGGCTCCTGGTTGTTCATGTATTTTTATGGTCAACAAGAGCGCCAGTTGAAATATCCTGAGCCTGTTGGAAGGCTTTCGCCCTCGCGGGTCGACCATTTTGATTTACTGTATTGAATTCTGTAAATACATTAACCTGGCGATTGTTGCGTGACCAGCACAGTGCAATCTGATTGGTGTGAATTTGACCTTTAACGCATGCGCAGATCGCGTGCTACACTGAATATAAAAAAAAAATAACGACTTGCATTTTAAGACTCGGCGCTGCCACAGGCAGCCCGAGTAATAACTGAAAACTAAATTGTTCGATATCAATTACGGCTCTCATAGCTCAATCAGATCCGTTTCCCTCTTCTTCTTCTTCAACTCCTTCTTCTTCTTGGCTTTAATAAAAAACAACAGATAAAACCGACTCTCAAAAGACTTTTAGATTGAGATGATTGTTGTCTGTTTACTTTATAAATAAAACTTTGAAGTTTTGTTTCATTTGGTCTATACTCTTGTGTTGAGATCCATAGACAGAGCAAGGTCTGATGTGCAACATTTGTGTAGTTTAATACAATGGCTACATTTACACTGTTCTCAGTTCACTGATTTCTTCTGACGCGTCGGCGTGCCGTTCACTAATTAGCGTGATTGAACTGTCAGACATGTCGAAATAGGTCTTTCATTTCTCGCATCATTTTCCCTTGATCGGTCTCACTCTGCTTTAGCCAACCATATCGAAGGCATGTCAAATAATGCTTATCAAATATGTGCAGTAGCGAAGTACAATGAAAAACTAAGAAATTACATTTAGCGGCAAGGACTGCGATAAAAATATGTTCCCTTACATTCCAACTATGTGGCTCGCTGACAGTTGAAATTAACAAACGTTAGCGTTTCGGCAACTATTATCAAAACGGTATTTGACCGGTCAAGCACCAAAGTTGGCCGGACATTGACCGTTAACCGGCCGTTATTTCGAGCCCTGTCACACATGCGCAGTACCATGACACAGCGCCTTTAATAATCTTGAGGCAATACAGAGCCACGTGACTACTCATTGCTACAAGATTTTACAAAATGTACCAGCAGTAAACATAAATTTGACTTCTTATTAGTATTTCAGAAAAAGAAGATATAATCAGATGTTTTCACACTTTATATTGCAGTATTAAACTAAAATTTCATTTACCTATTTCTCCAACCTTTTTTAGGGAAGCTAGTGCTAAAGATACCATGGAAGAACCTTTATTCAGAACCAGTTGTTGCAAAGATTGATGGGCTCTACCTTTTGGTCAGGCCAAACACAGGTATAATGTAATTGATTGTATGATTTAATCATAATTTTATTTCCTGGGTAGGCTATCAATGTAATGTTAGCTAATTCTAGGGTTTTATGTTGGGATACACGATATACATGTATGTTTAGGTTAGATTTAGACTGGGTCAGTGCGAATTAAGGGAGCTATATAAATAATCGTATATATATTATTTTAGGCAAGCCTAAGAGCAGGGCTCCCAATTATCTGAACTGAGGTAATGACCCCCCAAAGAAACAATACATTAATTACCGTATTTTATCATGTATAAGCTGCACCTTTTTTGACTTTCAGATTTTGAAAGTAACAAAAAATTGACACAAAGTTGGGAGTGCGGCTTATATGTGAGTGTTTTCAGAAAACCTTTTTTTGCAATGACCGTAAACAAAGCCATACGAATAATAGAAATGGCACATTCAATTAACAGAACATGAGTGTCAGCAAGATTTCTACTCAAACTCCTCTCCTTCACTTTCCAAAGAAAACTAGCTGTCCAGTTGCCTGTCATCTTCTCTGCTAACTCCTTGAATGGTTCCTAATGTTGTTAAAGGCCATAATTGGTCTTGGAAGTCTTCAAATTTTCAAATAAAGTATAATTCTCATCAAGTTCATGTTCAACTACGGAGCTCACGCTTGATTGGACGTTCGAGAAAACTCTCGCCCCAGGCCTCCTTGAAAATCCAAGATGGTGGACCATGGACTCAAGACACGTGCTCATATAGTTTCGCCAGAAAATCTTACTTTCTTGTGCGCTTAAAGGAATGAAGTTCCTTAAATATGTTGTTGGTTAAGGTTAAATATGTTGTTGGTTAAGGCTCGCCTGGATTTTCCAGGGATGCACCATACCCACTGTGAACGGCTGATACTCCACTGTCAGAGCTCGGTTGGACTAGCCACTTCACCCATTTACTAAAAATAGAATAAACTTTCCAAAAATGTAGGTTTGTTTGACATCGGTGTTACCATAGCGAAATCTAGACCTAAACTTTTAAAATGACCTAGTGTCCCTTGTAGTCTAAATGTAGGCCTTCAAGACTGCAAAGTTAAAAAAATAGGTAACCAGTGGGTACGTGTCTACTGCTTTTGTAATACAAATGTAAAGCTGAGGGCCCCTCTGAGATTTTGGGTGGGGGTGCGCCACCTGGGTCTCCAAGCGGTGACCCTATTTCAGACCAAAATATAAGATTTTCCATACCGCTTTTCGGACCTGTACTGATCTCTGTCATTTTTAGTAACCTGAAGCAGCTGGAGCAAAGTGAGCATTAGCCTGCAATGCAGGCGTTTCATTTGGGAAACCGCAATATATTTGGACGAGGGAAGAATGGCGCGAGGACAAAAAGGAAGTAGGGGGGAGGGGAAGAGAAGAGAAGGGAAGGGAAAGCCTGCCTGCAACGCCTGTGATTTTGAAAAATGCCTCCTAATTAGTTATGTATGTCTGGTCTGTCAAAAATTACCAGTACAATTTTCCTTGCTGATTGTAGGCCTCAGAAAATGTACATTTCCTCCAAAATTAATGGCGTTATTAACCTCTAAATGATCAACGTAACTTCTCTGATATCAAGCGATTTTAATTAGTGTTTTTGTAGCACGTTTTCTATTAGCAATTTAGCCACCACCAAGATTTCAATTTAGTAAACAATCTGATGCGATGTAACCACAGTGTTGGGTTTCGTTAACATCGTTGTTTGCACATGAGATGGGAATATAACTCGAAAGAATCTGAAACAGCACTTTACTTTCGAAATGAATTGAAAATATAGAATCATGCAGGCACCATCATAGTTCTTACATATGTAACAGGAAGTTCATAGTTTTAATAGAAGTGCTTGAAATAATTTTATTTATGTGCTTGAATTAGCCTCCTCCACAGGCATCTCTAATTTTCGAAGAGATCAGATTAAATATATCGTGAATTGGGTTACTTGTCCCTCTCTTTTCTTCACCTGTCACAGGGAGCCCATAATCTGATTTCTTCAAAAATTAGAGATGCCTGCAGAGGAGGCTACACTTGAATTTAGGCTTTCGCCACGTTTACCCAGAAAATGTCCATGGGACCCATATTTACAGGCTCGAACCCGAAAGAGTTAAAGCTGTACATGCATGGAACCCATAATTAGTTAGTAGTGCTGGAGAGATATGGGTCATAATTTATTGATGTTCTGGAATTGCTCAGGAATAATACTTGTAATGTATGATGGATGTGCCTGGCATTTTATTTTATTTTTGCTCTTTAGGAATTAAATACAATGCAGAGAAAGAAGAAAATGCCAAACAAGAGAAGAAAAAGAGGCAGTTGGAGGCTATCGAGTTGGCAAGAAAACTTGAAGAAGAAAAAAAGAAAGCTGGTAAGAGCTGGGTGTCTCGAAAATGAAGAGCCTAATTAAGACCCAGAAAACTATTGGGTCAGTTCTTTTATTTTCAAGACGCCCATAAGAGCTAAATGTACATGTATGGAAGTTGTTGTTTATAGGAAATATTCATTTGACATCTTTCATATTTCATTGCTTTTAAGCGAATACATGTATAAAGTGTTGTTAATAAGCATTGAGCTGATTGAGAATTTGTCACACTTCGAGGGTGGATGTTTGCTTGGTATAATGATTATAATGTTGGCTTTGATGACAGAAGGTTATGGGTTTGGAATCCAATTTAGAAACCTCCTTTTTTCACTCTCTACCTTTTCCTCTTCTTTTTTCCTGTGACCCCTGGAATCCTAGCTCTAAAACCTCGTCATTTATCTGCAAACTTGTTTTCAAAGTGGTTTAGGTATGCTTTATGGGAACTTGTTTTCGAAGTTGTAAAGGGAAGTTTTATGGTTCAGGTTAGGGTTTGTGTTAGAGATTGGGTATGAAGTCCTTTCATTAGGAGCACATAAAATGCTAAAGGTGCATGCACATGTACCTCATGTTTTTTAATCTACATTGTACATTGTACAGTCCCGCTCAAAAACTTTGCAACCGTCAGCGCCACCAGCGCCGCTAATTTTTTAGCGGCTGGGCGTTAGTGGTTTGGTGGCACTAACGGTAAAAACTGGTGGCTAGCCGTCGACGCCACTAGACGTTTGGTGGCTAGCCGTCGACGCCACTAGACGTTTGGTGGCTAGCCGTGGACGCCACTAGACGTTTGGTGGCTAGCCGTCGACGGCGCTAGATGTTTGGTGGCTAGCCGTCAACGGCTCAAGACATTTGGCGGCTAGCCGTTAGCAGTGCACGATTGAAAAAGTTTTCACTGCACTGTGCTGTGGTGTGAGTGAATGTAAACAAACTGAAGTCGAAAATTAGCATATTAACAATAATTGTAGTCGCATCGTGTCTGACAGAATCGAAGACATTTTTTTGGGAACTTCACTTCAAAACCGTTCAGTAAAACTCGAACAGCGAACAGCTAACTTCCTGTTTCATTCTTCACGTGTTATTACTTGAAACCGCTTTGCTGCGCAGACATTGTCTGGTTTTTGACACAACACTGGAGTGTCACGCCGTGAAGTTCGCGGGAAGTGCGACTTGTAGTTTAATTCACCACACAACTACATGGACTCAACCTTTATGGAAAATGAAAAAGATGTACAATAAAATATTCTGGAGTTCTTTTATTAATGTGGATGCGTTTCTCAAAGGTCTCAAGAATTCTACGACACGGCCGTGAAGCGTGACATTTTCCACGAACTGATTTGAATAATCATCGTATTTATAGGCCGTCAGTGTTTGGCTTTAAAATCGCCTGGATCGCACCGGACATTTTCTACCTTCAGAATAAAATGTTTTGTAAGTTTTTATTTCATTTTCGTTTCATGTCTGAACAGTTTCACCTGATGCGGGAAATGCTTTGAGTCGATCTCTGCATGCCTAACAGTGAGAAGTTTTGGCTGTTTTCCAATTTGTTGTCAAATGAATGTTAATTGCCGTGAGATCACACTCTATCAAATCTTCTGGAGTTTTTAACTTCATCACTTTGTGATGAGTTAATAAAATACCCCACCTGCAAAAATATATTTTTTCGGCAACCTGTAATGGGACGGTAAAGTTAGTTGAAGTTCAGTGGACTTCTACATTCAGTGGGCCATGCGCTGTGACTCGTGAGAGTCGATGAATCGAACTTATACGGCTGACTAGTAGACGTTAACCGTTTCAAAATTAACTACTCAAAACTCGGCTGCTAACACTAGATGGTAAATTTATTTTAGTTGAATACTTATTCCTTCAGTACTGCCACGGAAACCGATGAACTGACTAATAAAACAAACGTTTTAAAAGAAATTTCTCAAAACTCGGCCTTGACGAACATTTCAAAATCATTAAACTTCTAAAAATGAAAAATACTTCAAGTCAGCGCAAGTCAAAATAAACTTCTTGAAACGTCGGCGGCTCAACGATTTAGTGGCTAGCCGTTGGTGGCTCAGAGGTTTTGGCGGCTAGCCGTTGGTGGCTCAGAACTTTTGGTGGCTAGCCGTCGACGGCGCTAGACGTTTGGTGGCTAGCCGTGGACGGCGCTAGACGTTTGGTGGCTAGCCGTCGACGGCGCTAGACGTTTAGTGGTTTGGTGGCACTAACGGTAAAAGTTAGTGGCACTAGCGCCGCTAAAAACCGTTAGCGCCGTTTGGCGTTTAGTGGTGGTTGCAAACTTTTTGAGCGGGACTGTAAGTGCACATAGATCCAAATGTGTGCACAGTGTGGAATAATTATTATAATTATACAGACGTGGATCTAGGAGAGGGATCTGGGCCCTTTTGTGGCAAAAAAATAAAGCCCAGTATGGAGGAGGTAAAGGGTGGGTCCTTAGGGTCTTTTCGCAAAGGACCCAGTTAGCTCAGTGGTAAATAAGCACCTGACTGTACATGTCATGTGGGAGATAGAGGATTCAAACCCCGGGCCAGACCAACACTCAGAATTTTTAAATAACTGAGTAGAGAATTAGTGCTTTTGTGAACAAACTATAAATGGTTAGACCTTTGTGTCTTCTCAGATAAGGACGATAAATCGTAAGGCCTCAGTGACCGCCATAGGGGGGCTTTAAGCCTGTTGAGGTTCTCTGTCCACCTTCAAGTGGTAATTAAAACAGAATACATGTACATCCTAACCCCCCCCCCCCCCCCCCATTTCTTGAACATCTGGATCCATCAGTGTTACATTCTTTGTAGCCTCTGGTATGGAAAGCAAAGATGAGAAACAGGATAGTTTTGTGGAAAAACTTGCCATACAAGTCGTCAAGAACCTTCAGGTTTGTTTGGTTTACTTATTAATTCTTACATGTATAAATGCCAAATACAAAACACTGACCTTGTGATATTTGGCCACATTCACACTACAGTAGGTACCCTGGCACTGTTCTGAACACAGCTTTGCGTACTAGCCCATGCCAAAATTTGAGCAGGGTACCCAAGCACCCAAGCACCCAGTACAAGTTCCCAACCTCGTAATCATGCAGGCACTGGATCAGGCATGGGCACCAAGCTGCACACAGTTTTCATGAGTGCCCAGACTTTTTTACCAGAATCCCTTCCCTAATTTTCAAAATGGCAGAAAGGTTGAGATGATCGAAGGAGGAGGTAAACACGTTTATTTGAACACTCCTTGGTACTCATGGGCACGAGTTAAGTCTGATTTATGACCCACAGTGTTGTTCTGTTGCTTGGCACCAAGCTAAGTGTGAACAGCCGGGCTTTAGTCTTCATACAAATGTATCAAAACTAAAACTAAACCTTTCTAGAGCCTGTCATTACTTTTGCTGTAGCTATTTCTGGTTGTTTTAACAAAGTTGCATATGATCAATTATAATATTGACCTACATGTATTTTGTATTTTATTCATTCTAGATCTACATATCAAATATCCATGTGCGGTATGAGGACACTGTAAGTGTAGAATCATTATGTCAAGGGAAGGCTTGTTTGACTTTGATCAACCAGTTAGCTCAGTGGTTAAGCTCCGGTCTGACGAACCGGAGGTTGTGGGTTCAAACCCCGGCCGGACCAACACTCAGGGTCTTAAAATAACTGAGTAGAAGATGCTGCCTTTATGAAACAATCTTGCTCTTGAACTGCAAATGGTTAGACCTTCACATCTTCTCGGATAAGGACGTAAAATCGTAGGTGCCATGTCGGCCTCAAGTTTATCTGTCTCACCAGACTGTCACAAGTTACCAATGTTAAATAAAGTTCCTTTCCTTTCCTTTTTTACTCCATTTGGAAGTAGATAAAAGATTCCCTTTTGATGACAAAGAACTTTGATTACTTGTCTGTAGAACTTGTCGAAAACAGGTACATGCCCAACCTACAGAAAATGTACATGTATGTAATTAATATACTTTCCTATGCATGGAGTTTATGAAAATGATAATGTTAATTAGCTTAACATGGTTCAGGTCTATAGGTCTTGAGACATGCCCTTCCCCCATCTAGACCTTCACAGAAATACAATTTGCAGAAATCTATTTGTAGAATCTTCTATAACCCTGTACAATGTACAAATTGAGATAAAGATTGATGATCCTGGTCAAGTTATAGTAATTTATAGCTGAATAGATCAGTACCTTATACCCATTACCTAGTATTATTGAAAGCCCTCTGTATGATAGCTACAATCTTGGACATAATAGTTGACACATTTTGGAAATTCCGCTATCAAAATCAGTTACATCTACTTTTACCCCCCTCCCCCCAAAAACAATGTTGATAGGGCCGTGAAATCTGCAGTAACCGATGCTGCCACTCACTATCAACTATGATTGGGGGAGGGGGGGAGAGGGCATTAAAATTGCTATGTCTGTAAAGAAAATAAATAATTGCTTATCGATGGAAACGTATCACTGATTTAGAAATGTGTCAACAGATCTAGTCCAAAATTGTAGTCCAGACGACACTGGTCATGTGTGTGTCACTTTGATTTTTACAACATCTCTCAGTTTCTTGATTTCTGACTGGCTTATTGCCATTGGAAAAAGAGGACATACCATGGATTGTATCATTTCTCGTGTATCAGATTACGTGATAGCGTGTGCTAGAATCAATTTTCTCTCACAATATTCATTGTTTTCAAGGCTCTTCTGATTGACTATTACTCGTTTGTTGTCGTAAAAAAATAGTTTTTCGATAGTTTACCATGGTATGTCCTCTTATTACGTTTTTCATCATCTCACGGTCAATATTAGCTAGCACCTCATGAAATCCACAACAATTTTGACCATGAGATGACACAAAATGTGGTAAATAATACATACGTGTACATTGTACCATGGTAAACTATCGTAAATTTGTTAAATATGCGTATGGTAACAGTACAGAGTTTCTTTCATTAAAGGGATACCCAAGTACAAAACACTTACACTGTATGATCTCAAAATGATATTTAGACCATCCTGAAAACTGAAGTCATAATAAAAACTATTTATTTTGCACTGCAAATGTGTCTAGGAATTTTTTGAAAGTGTATTGCACAATAGTTCTGATGATGTCCAAGTAAAACTGAGCTATCATTCTGCTGGAAAATCTGGGGGGAAAATACTCTTAATATCAAAGCGATCTTAAGAATAAAAGTACATAAGAAACAAGAATAAGAGAATGACTGAGCTGTGAGGATTAAAATAATGTGATCTGCACAACTGACATCATCAAAACTAATGTGCAATACACTTTTAAAATATTCCTAGCTACATGTTTGCAAATTTGCAAAATAAATCGTTGTAACTATTGTGATTTCAGTTTACAGGACAGTCTAAATATTGATCATTTTGAAATCATATAAGTGTTTTGTACTCGGGTATCCCTTTAACATTTGGATCCTAACTTAGATATTTCTGCTTGAAATCTAGGTCACAGATCCCTCTTCTCCCTTCTCTATTGGTGTCACTCTTGAGAACCTCTCAGCTCAGGTAATTTAGCCTTCTATTGAGGGTTTGCGCCATCACGTGACAGAAGCCATGTTGGATGGCAGGAACAATATGAAATTTCTTTAATCATGTGAAAGGGATGACATTGTATTATTCACTGTCATCCTACATGGCTTTCATTACCTGATGGTTCAGACCCTCTACAATGTATATTATACATGTACCAGCTGAACGCAGACCCAGGCACATAAAGCATTAATGGACAAAATGGCCAGCCCATATCATGGCTGCTAAGTTGGCAAACTAGTGGTTTAACTAACAAAGAACTGATTAAATATGAGCATTTTAACATAATATATATTGGCATTAACTCTTTCGAGTCTGATCGTGTGTGAGCTCAATTGTTGAAATCCTGAGTGCAAACCCAACCCTCCCCCCTCAGTTCAAGTTTGGCTAGCCCAGGGTAGTTAAATACTGCTGACTTCTTAAGCCGAGGGCTCAAACTTTCCCCACAATACCATTCAGGAGAATTCTACGTACTCATTGACGGTAGGTATCGCTACTTTTGTAGGGTTTCCAATGAAATGTGCTCTAATTTTGGAGGAAAATGACACTGTCAGAGAGCTAGAGGACATCATTAAGTCTGAGGACGGCTGAAAAGTACTTGGCTTGCTTTTAGTAGGCCTTGTGAGGGGATTTCACAGGGGTTTTCTGTTGTGTTTGTGCTTTCAGACACTGGAAAAAAATCTTCAATGAAATCCTTGAAATCCTACAGTTGGCAGTCTCTTACCCCTGCTCAACCTATCAGGATGTTTTTGTCACTTTAAAGCAACGGCTTGAGTCCAAATCACCGCTCTTGGTTGTAGGGGTAAAAGACTTATAAAAAAACACTACAGGAGTGCCAGAGGGGGGGACCCCTTGTGGAATTTTTGTCCATTACCCAGCATGCAATTGGAGGTGGGTACAGGAAAACGTGGTGGAGAGAAATGCAGTGACAAGAATAGCGTGGTTCGCAGTCACTTGGTGTGTTTTGTGCAAACAAACCTGGTGGTTGGAAAGATTAAAGAAGGTACTGTAGCGACTGAGTGCTGATTTTGTGTTTGCACTTGATTTCAAGTGCGAATGGGAAGGATGTTTTGAGCCGATTTTCAGCTCCTTAAAATTCGTGAAAATCGAAGAAACAAAAATGATCGCCAAAATAAATGAGCTTTTCTCCATAGTGAAATAGTTGAGCAATCCCTGTAATTTATACATGTAGCTCTGACTTTGAAGCCATTCAACCCTTCACATAATATCGCAACATCGTCTTTCCAGCATGTCTAGATGTGATGCAATATGTTTTTCTCATATCAGTCTCATGGGACTGATATTTACAGGCTCGAAAGAGTTAAAGGTGCTGTGGTTAAAGGTGCTGTGTCATGGTTTTGTGTATGTCTGAAATCAATGTTCGATTGGTGGCTGTTAATTAGCTTCAAACAGTTAAATTAAAGTCCCCTCCCTTAATTCTTGATTGAAAGGATATGCAATATTTTCCTTGAAGACTAGATCTATGCACAGTTTGTTAATAACTTTTGCACATTATTTTACTTTGATTTCATCTATTCCACACATGTGCTTTGTATACATGTAGTTTATGAAAGCTACTGAAAATAATTTTGATCCGGCCTGGAACATAAAGGCATACATGTCCCTCACCATTACACAGCTTATTTAACTCAATTTTAAAACAATGGCAACAAAATTACTTAAAGTGCCAATGAAATGAAAAAATTGATCCCGTTTTTATTTTATTTTATTAAATTATAGGCCTCCCTTAGCCTTTTTATGCAATTGAAATCAAATTTGAGAGCACAAACATAATTTTATTTTGTATCGAAGTCAGGCATAATTGCCAAAATCAGGCGACAATTTTTATGCCGTTAAAGATATGGTAATCACATGTGTGACATCCTGTGGTCTGCACATTTATATTCACAAATCCAACTGCAAGGCTTCTATTAGAAAAAGTATGTCCATCTTCAAGGTTTCTAAAAGTATTACATATTTAAATTGAAAACTGGCCAAAAATGCACTTATTTTGTAGTATTTATGGAGAAGAATATAAATGCGCAGACCTAGTGACATTTCAATGTAAGAGCGATATAGCAACAACAGCAAAGGAATGCAGTGAGGTGTTCATTTTGTATTGTTAAAACTCTTGATTTCATTGGTTTAAATATATCATTTTCTCTGATTGTATTAAAGTTTGATGAAAATAATGATTTACAAGGTGGTTCCATTTGTCATTTTTAAAGGAAATCATATGTGAGGAACCTTAACAAATGTGCCAGTTTCGTAGCTTTTTTGTTTAGCAATTCCTATTGGTTGGAAAAGTATTTCCTCATTAAAATTGAATGAAACAAACTTTCATCCCTATCGCCCAGTGTATCTATATTCTACAACACACGAGAATCCTATGTGAGGGAGGCTTATTGCCACAGAACAATGGATTCTGCTATAGTTCTTATGCAAATCATTACTTTTAACTTGCTGTGTTGTATTTAGTCTACTGATGAAAACTGGCTACCAAGCATTGTCGGAACCTCTGTTCAGATCATACATAAGGTATGTAACTACAATGTGATGATGTATATACATCTTATATAATAATACACTAAGTGTGTGTGTGTGTGTGTGTAACGCTCTTTCCCAGGCTCCCTTGATCAACATCCTAATATGGAGCATGTGCACGCGTCCGAAAATGGCGCCAAAAAGTGATGGTCACAGGTATCCCAATGAAGACGACGAATCATGCGAAAAGTTGCTCTCTGTCTTGGTCTTGGTTGCATTGAGGAAATTATGTTAAAAAGAAATGAGTTTTCTCAAATTCTACACTTAGTTGGGTGAGCAAGCCATCAAGTTTACGGGAATCTGTTTTAGGGAAAAACCTTGGAGAGCAAGCCATTGAGTTTACAGGAATCTATTTTAGGGAAAACCTAGGCGAGCAAGCCATCGAGGTTACAGGAATGTTTTAGGGAAAACCTATCGCCAGGCGAAGCGGCCGAAGTCAAACGACTGAACGAGGTACAATGTAAGACCAGGTATTCAAACACAGTTAGAAATGTTGTCCATGGAAAAGGCTGTTCATTTTTTTATCTTACGACTCTATGATGTGTCTAAGAGCAAGATATTTTGTCCATGTCTGTTTTCTGTAGTTTTCTGTGTTCTTAGTGTTTCCTCACCCAACTATCGTAGCCTCTTCAGACCATAAACTCACTACGACCAGACATTCAAATAACTTGGCTTTTGATTATTGTTTTTATTTCGTTTTCCTGCTTCAATCAGTGCTCTTTCGGCGACCATATTTGTTTTCGTCACACAAATTCATGACTCAAGCTGCCTATACATGTAGGTAGGTATAATTGTGTTCATCGGTTTGAGAAATTAACTGAGATCCGTAAGATATTATTGTCTTTTTTATCAAAATATAACTTATGCTAAACACATCCAGTACACATGCCATTGCATTGTGTCAGGAGTCGGTTAGCCGGTTAGCCGGTTAGACTATGTTACTATATCATATTTGTTGATTTCATGTAAGGGATGGGCCGTTATATTTGGGGGGGGGGGGGGGGGATTATTTCTGGATCGAATGTTTTTGTATGACTGAAAGTTCTGCACAAATTTTTTTTCACGCTGTTTGCTTGCACAAATTTTTTTCATGAAAAAAAAGAAGTTGTAATCATAAAAATGGGCTTAATAATAATGGGCTCCTGCATTTGCATGAATTTGTTTTTCTTCAGTTTATTGTGCACAACTTTTTTTGGGGGTATTTGCCCAACACCCCCCCCCCCCTCAAAAATATAATGGTCGATCCCTAAGTTCCGCGGGTCCCTGCTAGTGTATTAATATTCATTTTTGGACAACTCAGATTAGAGTTAAATTTAATTAACTATGTTTTTGTAGGGACACATACACTGTACAATTTTATTTTATTTTTTAGCTTAAAGGGATACCCGAGTGAAAAACACATTGGGGCTCAAAAGAATCTTCAACATGTTCTTTGTTCAGAAAATGTATTAAAATTTGATCAAAGGTTTTTAGTATTAAGAACGAGCACCTCAAAGTTGGCCCCACGAAGACATGGGCGCCGCCATCTTTGTTTGCATTTACGGAAGTGACGTCACTTCGTCCCACCAGCGTTCTCACTCTCTCACTTATTAGGTGTTTTTAGGATGATAAACGCCTTAACTGTACCTCACATACATTGTAGTTCTTATACTTATTCAGAAGTCACTCGAGTCTTTTAAGCCATGTTGTTTTGCTGTTATTAAATGGCAGTTACGAGACCTTGTTGTTCGTCTGATAATTTCTCGCCTTCCCAATGCTTTTCTTCCTCCTCCCAGTCTTCTGAACTTTTCTCATAATGTCGTCTTCATCATAATTCCGGTTTCTGTAAGAATTCCTATGCAATCTCGATGAAAATATATCCACTTTAATTCCGAGCGTGTGAAAATCATACAAAGACAAGTAGCCGCGATACGCTGGTGGGACGAAGTGACGTCACTTCCGTAAATGCAAACAAAGATGGCGGCGCCCATGTCTTCGCGGGGCCAACTTTGAGGTGCTCGTTCTTAATACTAAAAACGTTTGATCAAATTTTAATACATTTTCTGAACAAAGAACATGTTGATGTTTCTTTTGAGCCCCAATGTGTTTTTTCACTCGGGTATCCCTTTAACATCCAGTCAAATAATATAAAGTAAAACATACAGAAATCAAGAAGAAATACAAAAAGCAACAACAAAACACGAACTACAAAGAAAAAAATACTAGTATAATATTGACACGGTTGAGGGAGAGGATGACAGGACATGAGTCCAACCCTCCCCCCTCCCCCCCCCCCCCCCCCCCAAAATATATTATAAAACTATGAATAATAATAATTATAATTTACAATGAAAGAGTACATGTATGAGTACATATTAAACAATAAAGAGATTTGTAGAAGAAGGATGTAAAATAATTTAATGACTCTGACTGATTTTCTCTTCATATAGCTTGTGGAACTGAATAGCTTGGCTGTGTACTGGAATACAACAGATAGCATTGGCAAGCTACCTTCTCAGGAAGAATGGGTGGTATGTGTTTAGAGTTGTTTGATACATGTAGCTTTTAATTGATATCCATGCAAATTAGTACTGTCATGCAGTACCAGAGATCATACTTGTAATAATATGTGTTTAACTCCAGCAAGGCTTAGTTAAATGTTATTCTGTTAATTTGGGCACTAACATTAGTACAAATTACATGATTGTTCATCAATTTATACAAAGTCAATCTGACAAAACCTGTAACTTTTTACCATATTACAATGTACATTTGTATACATTTATTTATTTAAAACATTAACCAACTTGGGTGACATTGAAATATGCACCAACCTTAATTTTGTTCCATGGATATTGTCTTTTCTGGAAAGGGAATGTTACAAATTCAGAAGGTTATTATAATCCCTCAAATATTTCCTTTTATGAGAGACCTTGCATGTATTACAGTCTGATGGAGAGCAGTTAAATCAGGTCACTTGATGCACTATATTCCACCAATCACACACAAGAACATATTTGATGGATTATAAACTATAATATTGTTCACTTGAATATTGTCATTTTAATTGTGCTACATTAATGTACCAATATTATTATTGGTGCTTTCAGGGTGTTGACAGATTTTTTTTCAAAAGCAAAAACTTAAACATCTTTGTTTTTACAGAATATTGCCAAGGGAGGTATTGCAGCTGGAACCAGTCAAGGCTTGTCCAAGCCTGAAGGCTTCAGATATGGTATTGAATGACTTGTAATTAATGCAATACTTAACCAGTATGACAGTAAATTATTAGCTAGAACATCCCTTCTATTCCACTAATTTCTATACATGTATGAGCATGAAGTCATGGCTAAACATGGTTCAACATGGCTGGGTTTGTTGAACCATGTTTATCCATGGCTTCACACTCATAGAAATTAGTGGGCGGGAATAGAAGAGGCTTGCTAGCAGTGTAGTATAATTATATTATACACCTTACATAAATTATAATCCTCCAATCAAATGTGTGTGTTAGGGTCACATGCCATCCCAACAGTTTGCCATATATTTTATTTTATTTATTAGGTGTACATGTATACTATTTTCACTAATCAAAGAATGTTCACCAATTTCAGTTTTTATATTGCTCAGTTGTACGTACATTCTTAAGGTATGACATGCTGCAACATTGCATGCAACATTGCTGGCAATTGTTTTTAAATGGGGTTGACACATGCTGCAATATGTCCTGCAACATTGCATTGCAACAATTTCAGACACACATTGCAATTTTGCCATTGCTGCATTGATGATTAAGTCTTAAAAAATGTAAGAACATTTTAGTAAAATTTAAAGAACAAGACAAACTCTTGATTCATTTTTTTTGCTTTCACAGTTCTGCAGCCAGTCTCTGCGACAACCAAAGTAAAACTGGATACTAAACCAGGTTCTGATCTCAGTAATCCAAAGGCAAGTGTTAAGTCATTTAGGATTTTAGAAAGCTTCAAAACAACAAATGATACGAGCAAGAACATGTACATTGCATAGTGTTCCCCTTCTTTACAATGATATCTGCAGTTTCAGATTGATATATAGGAAGTCATCAATCAATCAATCAATCAGTACCTGCCTGTAGTCATTCGTTACCTTGTTGTCATTATCTTATTATTATTATATATATTTTCTGTTTGTTATGCTGTTTATTTTCCTGTGTTAGGCAAATCTTGTAAATAAAATAAATAAATAAAATAATAATCTGCTGATTTCTATAAGGGCATGAACAATTTACAATATGTTGAAAACTACTGCTAGGAATAAAATAATAAATATATACAATGTACATCTACATTAAGCTGGATCCTTCTCCCCAGGGGGCAGGGTACTCCTCAATGTTTTGGATGGGGCTGCTCCACTGTGACCTAAGAAAATCTACCCATTCTCAGACCTAAAAATTTAATTTCTCTTACCCCATCTCAGACGAAGGGGTTAAATTTGGTACCATTTCAGACTGGAAACTTAAATTTTCCCAAAAACTACTAGGCAAAAATAAAGAGTGCCAAAACATTCATTTGAAAATTGGACAGAAAACATTACCCTATGTCAGACCTAGAGATCAAAACTGGGACCCATGAAGTTGATCTGCCGAGTCTTTAATGTCTGCAATTTGTCACTCACTCACTAAACACATGCTAAAGTAATTTGCAATCTTCATTGGTGGTTTCCAGTTGCAATATAGTACAGAACATGTACATGTAGTTCAGAAATAATGCCTTATTTCTTTTGTCATTTTATTCCTTTGTTTTTCCTTCCTAATGTGTCAAACCCAGGTGTTTTTGAGTCTGGTTCTAGAGGAGATCTTCCTGGTCCTAACCAAGCACCAGTATCATGATGTGATGAAGCTGCTGGAGTCATTTGACTACATGTCCAGGAATATACCATTCAGGATGTTCAAGCCTGATGTTCCTTTGAAGGGGAATGCAAGAAGATGGTAGGTCTCCAGTGTAACTTGTTTTCTTGTGGTCGTGTAGTGCTCTCAGGAAAAAGGATGAAATGTAATAGCTGATCACCATACGTATACCAAGTGAAAAAATACTACCTTTTCATCCGACCACCCACCCCTTCTCTACTGTTTCTAGCACCTTTTCTGTGAACGTAATCTCATCCTAAGATTTTCCAGTTCGCAAGGTCATGGATTCAAACCCAGACTGATACATTGTTTGTGTTCATTTTTACCTTGATAACCCACAACCGATACATTGTTTTTGTTCCTTTTTACCCTGATAATAACCCACAACCGATACATTGTGTTTGTTCATTTTTACCCTGATAATAACCCACAACCGATACATTGTTTTTGTTCCTTTTTACCCTGATAATAAGCCACGACAGATACATTGTTTTTGTTCATTTTTACCCTGATAATAAGCCACGACAGATACATTGTGTTTGTTCATTTATACCCTGATAATAACCCACAACCGATACATTGTGTTTGTTCATTTTTACCCTGATAATAACCCACAACCGATACATTGTTTTTGTTCCTTTTTACCCTGATAATAAGCCACGACAGATACATTGTTTTTGTTCATTTTTACCCTGATAATAAGCCACAACCGATACATTGTTTTTGTTCCTTTTTACCCTGATAATAAGCCACGACAGATACATTGTTTTTGTTCATTTTTACCCTGATAATAAGCCACGACAGATACATTGTGTTTGTTCATTTATACCCTGATAACCCACCACCGACACATTAATATATTTACCAGTATTACAACCAATTACTTATTTCTAAGAAACGCACTAGAAAACTTGGAGAGAGAAAACAGTGTTGGTTTCTAAAGTACAATTCATGTAAATGTAGTAACAATATCAATTCCATCTCTCACAACTGACCCATTCTGCAATTGAATATGAGTTTTAGTGGTGGGAGGGACTTCAAGTGACAAGTATCTGCTCTAATGGACTCTAAAAAAAAACAGGTGGCACTATGCAATGAACAGCATATTGGAGGAGGAGGTGAAGCGAAAACATAGAAACTGGTCCTGGAGCCACATGAAGAGTCACAGGTACATGTCTGACTAAACGTCTGGGGCCACTCTTGTTTATGACATCATACGAGGGGCGTAGTCATTTTTTTTCGGAGTGATGCACAATTGTGAAATTTCAACTCAAAGGGCCATACCCCCCCCCCCCCCCCACACACACATCACCACCCCCAAATTTTCGAGTGATGCATTTGCGTCCGGGAGTACGGGTAGCTACTCCCCTGCATACAACATATGTGTGGCAGTACCGTGTGCGGGTTTGAATCTAATTTCGATTTCTGGGTGTGTTTTTTCCATAAAAATATGTTGAATACTGGGTTATAAACGATTCTGACACCTGGGTTCGTTTTCACAATAACTTGGAAATCCGTTTTTTCCTTCTGAAACTGGTCCGGTTCTGGACTCTATGGCCACACATACAATGTACCTACCCATACATCATACAGTTGCAACCCTAAGATGTATGGCCACACATACAATGTACCTACCCATACATCATACAGTTGCAACCCTAAGATGTATGGCCACACATACATGTACAATGTACCTACCCATACATCATACAGTTGCAACCCTAAGATGTATGGCCACACATACAATGTACCTACCCATACATCATACAGTTGCAACCCTAAGATGTATGGCCACACATACAATGTACCTACCCATACATCATACAGTTGCAACCCTAAGATGTATGGCCACACATACAATGTACCTACCCATACATCATACAGTTGCAACCCTAAGATGTATGGCCACACATACAATGTACCTACCCATACATCATACAGTTGCAACCCTACCTACCCATACATCATACAGTTGCAACCCTAAGATGTATGGCCACACATACAATGTACCTACCCAGTACATCATACAGTTGCAACCCTACCTACCCATACATCATACAGTTGCAACCCTAAGATGTATGGCCACACATACAATGTACCTGCCCATACATCATACAGTTGCAACCCTACCTACCCATACATCATACAGTTGCAACCCTAAGATGTATGGCTACACATACAATGTACCTACCCATACATCATACAGTTGCAACCCTACCTACCCATACATCATACAGTTGCAACCCTAAGATGTATGGCCACACATACAATGTACCTACCCATACATCATACAGTTGCAACCCTAAGATGTATGGCCACACATACAATGTACCTACCCATACATCATACAGTTGCAACCCTAAGATGTATGGCCACACATACAATGTACCTACCCATACATCATACAGTTGCAACCCTAAGATGTAGTATGGCCACACATACAATGTACCTACCCATACATCATACAGTTGCAACCCTAAGATGTATGGCCACACATACAATGTACCTACCCATACATCATACAGTTGCAACCCTAAGATGTATGGCCACACATACAATGTACCTACCCATACATCATACAGTTGCAACCCTAAGATGTATGGCCACACATACAATGTACCTACCCATACATCATACAGTCGCAACCCTAAGATGTATGGCCACACATACAATGTACCTACCCATACATCATACAGTTGCAACCCTACCTACCCATACATCATACAGTTGCAACCCTAAGATGTATGGCCACACATACAATGTACCTACCCATACATCATACAGTTGCAACCCTAAGATGTATGGCCACACATACAATGTACCTACCCATACATCATACAGTTGCAACCCTAAGATGTATGGCCACACATACAATGTACCTACCCATACATCATACAGTTGCAACCCTAAGATGTATGGCCACACATACAATGTACCTACCCATACATCATACAGTTGCAACCCTAAGATGTAAAAGAACCTGTTGTGCTATTTCAAGAAAGAGTAGAGGATTGTCACAACAGGTACTAACAATCACTCATGATTGTAACCTGCACGGCAGCACATTGCGCCACAATAGCAGTCCGTATCTCAAGTCCTCCCTTGTGAAATGCATTTAAATATACCCATTTAAAATTTGCGCTTTATAAATGTACAGCTTTATGTATCAGTCGATTCCAAACCCGTGTATGCCACCCCCGGGCATTTGAACATTTTGGAAAAAATTCTTTCAAATGCCCCACTACCAAGGCAGAAAAACTGTTCAAATGCCCCACCAGTTTTTCATCCAGGCTGTTCAAATGCCCCACCATCGGGGACCGGATTAGAAAATTTTCCTAACATTTTCGACAAAGACAAGGCAAAGACTATTGACAAATAAATAAAATCATTGTCAATCTCTGAGTCAAGCAATTCACAGGAAACACCGACGGTGAAAACCACCTTCAACCGGTCAGGGATGAGAACAATCATTTCTAGCAGCTCGATCGTTCTTGGTTTAAGTTATATACTTTATAATAAACGTATTAATGGTTTGAAATTGAATATGTTAGCTTATGTTGTTGGTATATGTATATAAAGTATGCAACAGGCACCAATCGGACCGTCTTTTACCGATATAATAATTAAGTTTTTAACTCACGCGCTGTTGAGGGTTGCAGCAAATTCAACTTATCACAACTCTTGTCACGCACTTAATATCACGTACATTGTAGTCGGTCAAAGTTCACGAAGCAAAACGTTTATAGGTTTAAACATAAACAATTTACCTCTGAAAGTGGCCTTCAAATTTGGCAGGTTTACTCTATCAAGCCAGGGCTAGACTTTAGAATACCCTGTCACTTTTTTAGCTACCATAAAGTACTGTCACCGCGGTCCGTGGCCCGCAGTCACAATCTTGCGCGTGCAGTTTAGGGTTTAGGGTTAGGGTTTAGGGTTAGCATTTAGGGTTAGGGTTAGGGTTTAGGGTTAGGGTTTAGGGTTAGGGTTTAGGGTTAGGGTAGTACTTCACTATACTTAAAGTTCATTGAGATTCATCGACTGCGGGACTGCGGACCGCCGTAGCAGTACTTCACTATACCATACAATATGGTACAATATAATAGCATGACCGAAGACCTTGGTTCCATCGTTTTTTAGGTCGTGCCTTCAAAAGTGACAGGGTATTCTAAAGCCGCTCCCAAGCCAGGTCTCTACAAATGCGCAATCCCTATCCTGGAAGTCCTCGAAGACATGTACGTTTTTTCAACGCGAGCGATACGAATTTGTAGACAGACAGAATATATTTTTTTTAAACACCGATCAAATGCCCCACCCCCTACCCCTACTGTTTGTCAAATGCCCGCCCCTGAGGGCCTAGATACTCGTCAAATTCCCCACCCTCGGGAGCAAGCCTCTGATCAAATGCCCGGGGTGGCCTGGGGGGGATGCACGGGTTTGGAATTGACTGATACATTACTACTGTTGTTGTTAATTAATTGCTTCTTTGTTTCAGAGCCATATGTAAGGAGTACAAGATGCTGTTCAAGAAGAAGCTGTTGACCGATAAGCTATCTAAGGACCAGCAGAAACATCTTGAGGTACAAGTACACTGTATGCTGTTATTGGACGGTTAGATTCCGTTGGCTACTAACAAATATGAAAAAACTGAGGCAGAGTTTGTAAACTCGATCACAAGAAAGACCACATCGAAATTAGTAAGTTTACCACGTTTGGGGGTGTTTCATTGGATATTTACCATGTGATGAGCTTTCAAAAGTCGCAGAAATAAGAGATGTTTACATGTATATGGACGCTTGTCCCTCCAATCCATACAAATTTCTCTTACTTTTGCGATTTTTGAAAGTTTGCTATTCAGTTTCTATTTAACAATTGGTATTCTTACTAATTTCGATGTGGTCTTTCTAGTGATGAGGTTTTTTTGGCAAACTATTACATTTTCATGCAGAAATGTTCAAACTAGATAACAGTGTTTAAGGAGCCTCCTTTAGTGGTGTGATTCCAAAGAAGAAAAATAGTCATTTATTAACGGATTTATCATGCTTGTACTTTCTGAAATAGTCCAGGATACAGCATGCTGTGTAGATTAAAGCGAGGAAATTATCATACAAGTGTGATATTCATGTGTCCTTCTATCCACAGAAATTGGAAAAGAAGCTAGATGTTTTGAATATCACTATTTGCAGACAGCAAGCTGAATATGAGGTCAGTTTTCATTCATTATTTCTGTTACACAAGGTATGAAAACTGGAAACTCGAGTTACTCTCACATTACTGAGCTAACGAGAAGGCAGACACCATGCAAGGTCAAGTGGTACACTGACCTTATTCATCAAGGTATCAAAGTGAGGCCATTTGTCCCAGCTTGTGAGCCGACCTGTACCGCTCGAAACGGGCCACAGCATTGGCTTACCAGGGTTCACACAGTCATGGAAAGTCATGGAATTTCAAAAATAATTTTCCAGGTCTGGAAAAGTCATGGAAATTTGCAAAATTATCAAGTCATGGAATTTTATCATCGGCCATTAGAATGTTTTGATGCTCGACTTTCCTTGTTGAACTCTAGATAGATTAGTAGGTTCTCTTTCAGCACTCTTCATCATTACCCATCTGCTACTTGATGATTTTGACTTGGTTGTTTTAAAGTCGGCGGAGTCTTGGCTACATGCTAAAGATAATATGTTATGTGAAATAAGGATGTGCTCCATTGGTAGTATTCCTTCCTTTGTAAAGGTTTTCAAGCAATATTAAAGTGGGTGGACAGGCCCAGTTAAATGACGTTTTCTAGTTTTTTTTGTCTCCAGAACCTAATTTGAGTCCTTGATTTTTTAATTTAGTCATGGAAAGGTCATGGAATTTCATTATAACTTTCCTGTGTGAACCTTGGCTTACCCAACAATAGATAGTTTGCACTCCATCCCCAGAGATTCAAATGACAAAGGGCATGGCGGCCATGTTGGTGTACAGAACGAAAGAAGCTAACAAAGAATCTATTGTTAACTGTACACCAACAATATTGGCGGCTATGATGTAACGTGCAAAGGGTCTATACAGAACACCCTAACCTTTAGAACGAGCTGTACAAAAACAATAGAGCTACAGTATAATGGATCCAATCAGAATACAGGTTTCGAGCGGTACTGTATTACTCCAGCTTGTCATAGGAAGAGAAAAATCTACAATTAGTGGTGGAAAATAACGTTAATTTCCTTATGACAAAAGAACACAACAGTGCGGTGCAACACAAACTAATAAAGTTCTGATCGACTCCAATTTTGCGATCTTTGGGACAACTGGCCTCGGCAACTACGTTCTGACCTCTTTGAAGTGAATGAAAGAACGGTTTATTATAGTCGTGTTTCATGCTTCAATACTAGTCATGTAATAATTTTTCATGAACAATTTAGATAGTGGAAAAACTACTATGAATATCAAAGAACGTTAAAGTAATAGTGTTATCGCAATTATAATTTTTACAATTATGTTACAGAGTTGTAAATTTAGAGAACTGTTCTACCCTGAATTTCCATATAAAATGTGTGTAAAAATGTATCTAAATTTATACATTCTCAGACAGTTTCACAACCATTTTACAGTCTTTTTACAAACATTTTCCAGACTTTTTACAAACATTTTAAATACTTTTTTACATAGTTTTTCAAAGTCTGTATATGGTTCGAGTTTTACAGTGGGCTTATCTTATAGGAAGCTGCAGCCTTGAGGAAGAAGAAAAAGAAGGCACAAGAGAAACAAGAAGGTGGCTTTTTCTCTGGTTGGTTTGGCTCCAGCAAGAAACAAAAGTCAGCTGAGAAAGAGCAACCAGGTACATACAGTATGTCGATACAACCCGTCAGTTGTGCACAAATCTGAATGTTTTCATTCATCTCTTGCCTGATGCCTTTCTTCCTCAGTTGTTTCTTCTTCCATTTCTTCTTCCACATTCTCTCTAAGAAAACGTATGAGAAAAGGTGAGTCTTTCATTCAAATGCCTTCCCTTTCTCTTCTTTTAAACTGCATGCATTTTTCCTGATTCTCTCATCATGACATCGAACATTGCTTTGTTACTTTGTTACTTCTGTGTTCTGTGTTATTTGTACATTGTGTAACACAATCACTGTGCATCGCAAGCCATGTGTAACACAATCACTCTGCATCGCAAGCCATGTGTAACACAATTACTGTGCATCGCAAGCCATGTGTAACACAATCACTGTGCATCGCAAGCCATGTGTAACACAATCACTGTGCATCACAAGCCATGTGTAACACAATCACTGTGCATCGCAAGCCATGTGTAACACAATCACTCTGCATCGCAAGCCATGTGTAACACAATCACTCTGCATCGCAAGCCATGTGTAACACAATCACTGTGCATCGCAAGCCATGTGTAACACAATCACTCTGCATCGCAAGCCATGTGTAACACAATCACTGTGCATCGCAAGCCATGTGTAACACAATCACTGTGCATCGCAAGCCATGTGTAACACAATCACTGTGCATCGCAAGCCATGTGTAACACAATCACTGTGCATCGCAAGCCACGTGTAACACAATTACTGTGCATCGCAAGCCATGTGTAACACAATCACTGTATCGCAAGCCATGTGTAACACAATCACTGTGCTTTCTGTAAAAACTAGTGTAGATCTGCGTGTACAGAGAAGTTTGAGACAGGTTTATCAGCTAAAAGTTAATCATGGTATGCTAACCGCCGTTGAAAGTGAGGTGAAGCTAATGTTTTAAAGGGGTACTGTCAACTCCCAAATGATAAACTTTCAAGTGACGAAAGACAAAACTAACTAATCAGATTACCAGAGTATTCTTTCCAGGTATACTGGAGAAAATCTGAGACACATTTGATGAAGGATGGCAAAGATTCGAGTGGATTAAAAATACTGCTTTTAAGAGACATCTATAGCAACCTGAAATCGCCTCACTGTTAGTGAAATCAAGTTTCTCGAAATTTTTACTTACAATGTTGAAGGAAGTGTTCCTTTTTTTTAAAAATCAATTGTCGGCAATGTTGCGCGCAATGTTACAGCGTGTATCCGTATCTTTAGCTTTTGTACTCCACTTTAAGGTTGAGAAGAATATCAGGACATTTACATGTTATTTATCTTATCTCAGGGTGTTATTTTTGTAGGTTTGATTTCAAGAAACTCGAAGGTTCCATTCGGTTTGATATAGACCTTTTCGCGTTAGCACTTTGTCAGATGCAAGGAAATGAAATGAACATGCAGTGACGAGGCGAAACTCGAACCCTCGCTCTCTTGGTTTCCAGTCCTCTGTCTTATCCACAACACTACAAGTTACGTTGGTTGAAAGAACCGAGACAAAAAAACAATGAGATGCACTGGCCAAACAATGCTTCCTAATGATTTATGATTAATAATTTTAGATTGTTATTGCGTACAATGTGAAAACCTCGCCATTATGAAAAATGAGCGTTTTATCGGCCTTCCACTCGGGGGTATGGGATTTGTTCATCTCTGGTCCGCCCGAGGGCGCTCTGGGTGAATAAATCCCACAACCCCCTCGCTACTAGCCTGCGTACAGCATCCCCTACTTGAGGGAGAACGGCGATTTCATCGTTTCCGTTTCTCCCCATGTAGGGTCTGCGACTCAGAGCCCAAAACCGTGTCCGTGACGTCACTTCCAAATTTCTGGTAATTAGCTATTTATGCATAACGAAGTCAAAACGAGATGGCGATTGAAATGAGATTTCGAAGTGTAAAGTCCGTCGCAGAGGAAATTTCTCTCAAATTTGGAATCCCATCTCTCAAATGTGAACAGCTTAATGCTTTATGTAACTTTATTCGTGGGAAAGATGTGTTCTTGAGCCTTCCAACAGGCTCAGGAAGCTGGAAGGTCACTGATATTTTCAACTGGCGGCCCCTTCAAACCAACTCGCGGCCAGGTTCGGGCTTTTTGAAGACTGAAAAATGCATTTGTCATTGAAGTTTATATTCCGCTCGTTGCCCTCATTAAGGATTACACGGAGGTCTTTATTAACAATGTTTGGAGGTTGGAGAAAAATTGATTTTACATAGGAGTATAACAGGGATCGAAGTAATGAAGCATTTGTTTAGTTCTGCTATGTTTCTTACCTATAGCTCTCACCGAGCTTAACTATAAATTTCATTTATTAATCTCTGTCCAGACAATTAAAATCCCTGCTCAAATATTCACCTTAAATCCATGACTATGTAAGCGCTTCACTTGATCCTTCATGAGGGCAACAAGCGGAGTAACTTCAATGACAAATGCATTTTTCAGTCTTCAAAAAGCCCGAACCTGGCCGCGAGTTGGTTTGAAGGGGCCGCCAGTTGAAAATATCAGTGACCTTCCAGCTTCCTGAGCCTGTTGGAAGGCTCAAGAACACATCTTTCCCACGAATAAAGTTACATAAAGCATTAAGCTGTTCACATTTGAGAGATGGGATTCCAAATTTGAGAGAAATTTCCTCTGCGACGGACTTTACACTTCGAAATCTCATTTCAATCGCCATCTCGTTTTGACTTCGTTATGCATAAATAGCTAATTACCAGAAATTTGGAAGTGACGTCACGGACACGGTTTTGGGCTCTGAGTCGCAGACCCTACATGGGGAGAAACGGAAACGATGAAATCGCCGTTCTCCCTCAAGTAGGGGATGCCGTACGCAGGCTACCTCGCTACAGGCCGATAGCATGCACTTAATCTTACGGCGTACACAGGAGCACAAATCATAGCAGCAGTTCTCCCTCACGCGTACTTATAACACATGCCTTTTTTCCATCTTCTCCTTTCTATTTACTTCTCTGTAGGTAAAAAGTAAGTTCTAAGTACTAGGAAATGCGTGAGGAAATAAGCCCAGGGGAATATACATTAAAATGCAAGGGGAATATATTATAGTAAAGCATTGATAAAATGCAAGGGGAAATATATATTCCCCCGCAAAGAACAAAGAAACTGAGGTGTGATGTGAAAATAGGAGATATGACTTCCCGAAAGAACAAAGAAAACAGAGCCATGTGGGAAATAAGTTCATTTGTTCCCATTTCAGAAATTCTGTCAGAAGAACAGAAGAAAGAAGAGTTAGGGAAGTTGTATGCTGCCATTGGGTATAGCGAGAATGAAGCCATCACCTCATTTCCCAAGGAGGTAACTGCAGTTTGCAACATTAATTTATTTACTGATTCTTAGCTTGTTCTTTTCACAGAAAAAATCACGGGAAATACAGGTAGCAAAGCTATACACACCGCGGCATAACGTCACGCGCATGCGTATTTGCAGAAGTCCATAACCAGAAGTGTCCATCTCCTACTATAGGGTTTGGCCCATCAGTTTACAGAGTAGTCTATTTATAGAAAGCTTTTCCCGCCATCTCGCAGCCAATCATATTCTTCGAAATTTTATCAGCAGCACCTGATTGGCTAAGACAACGATTTCTTTTGTTTGTAATATTGTATAGCTAATTATATATGCGACAAAATTTTGGCGGACAAGGCGAGCGAATGCTACTTGCTAGTGTAGAAACAGCTATTTCTCATTTATAACAGGCAAGAACTGGTGAGCACCACATGTTCAGGAAAAACCATTAGTCCATATAAACCAGAACATGTGGTTCCTTTGTAACCTTATTTTCCCGTTTCATCTGTATAAGACTCCCTTCGTGTTTACAGCAGTGTGTGAAGCTAAGTTTTGCCTTTTGGTTCATAAACGCAGATTTTTGTAGTGATATTTGGCATAAATACATCAAGTCATAAATATTACGTTCAAATCATACTATTTTTGTTTATAATATGACCTAAGAAATGTACTGAAAAAGACAATCACATGTTCTCTCAAGAGTAATTAAGTGCACCGAGTTTGTTTACTTTGAGTTTGAGCTCAAGTGAAAATTTGAAAATCCTGTAAGTAATTTGCGCTTGGCAGATAAAAGAACAGCCCGGCAAATCTCCAAGTAAGGCTTAATAATCGACTGGAGCTGAGAGAAAATAGCTATAACCTGTGAAAAAAGTCAATTTCTGGTATACTGAACACTCAAAAATCAGGCAGTTCATCAGACTGTGCACAATCAAACAATGAAACAGTTGTCACTTTGCTGTTTTATTAAAGACAGTAGTAACTGTT
This sequence comes from Actinernus sp. WN-2022, assembly GCA_030867875.1. NCBI lineage: Eukaryota > Metazoa > Cnidaria > Anthozoa > Actiniaria > Actinernidae > Actinernus > Actinernus sp. WN-2022. The sequence goes on from JAOWCC010000936.1 coordinate 72,038,141, forward strand.
TTACATCTCCAAGAATAAACTTCACAATCGAAAACTAGAAAACTGAACGCAACTATCGCAGCTGGAAATGAAATTCCAGTTCTTAAAATTAATACAAGCAAGGGTTTTTTCTTAAACGAGATTTATATTTGAATCAACTGCCTCACGGCAACGGGTCACACTCACATGCGACCGAGTTTCCAAGGATTTCAATGGATTAAAAACAAAACAATTAAATAAAAATTTAACAGTAAACTTGGCTTACTTTGATGTAATTTTGTCCTTGTATGATGTCAGTTATTGCTGGCCAGTTGTTTCAGCGAGATGAATGTGAATTTGCGGTTCCGTTTTCATTCATTGTCATTGATTCAAACTTTTATACTCGTCGCTAGTCAACACTTGAAGCCTTGAAAATCACTTTGAACTTTCTCAAATCACCCCAAGATCCATTATAAGAGGCACAGATGATCAGTCTATACATTTCTTTTCATTTGAATTCCAATATCTTCAATTTTAGTCGTCAAAAGTACGACATTTGCCACCGTAGCTTTGTAGTTTGTAGCACCGCTTGGCGACCTGTATGTACTGAGCTTCAAACCGGGGGGGAATCGCTTGCATAATATAGGGGAGGTATGTGAGGTGTCGTCTTCAGAGCCCGACCCAGCTTGCAAAATAAACTGTAGTGAAGGTGTTTTTATTAACCAGAATTTCCATGAAATTTATGAAAATCAACCCGAATTGATAGTTAATTTGCTCCAAAACAAGACTTGGTTTGCCAAATTGAGCTCAAACCTGTTCCCGGTACCGCCGCACATCTCATTTACGTCGGGTACATAAGTGCCCCCCCGGAGTCCTGACTCCCTCATTTGACCCAATGTCCGCCATTGTTTTTGGCCCCGAAATTTGAGATTAGCATTTCTAAAAATAGACTACTCTGTAAACTGATGGGCCGCTACCCCAATACAGATGGACACTTCTGGTTATGGACTTCTGGTATTTGCTATTTCTTGCCCGCGCGCGGCCGCCCCCAGTTTCCCGCGAAAACTGAAATGAAACACCGGCACATGCCGTGATTTTAACGTTTCTGCTTAAAAGTATTCATTTGTGAACTGTTTTGTCAAAAACTAAGAAAACTACTTAAAAGCTAAGCCTAAGACTTTAACAGGTTGAAGTTTTCTTAATTTGTAATTCATTGTGAGTTTACTAAGTTGTAAAATTATTTACTAAAAAAGTTGAAACCCTCGGTAATTTGTATTTGAGAGCAGAGCCTTCGTTCTTTTGGCCAGCGGAGCATACCGTTTTGCCGCGGTGTCAACAAGATATAATGTTGATAATTACTATAGCATGTATTATAGCGGTTTTCGATTGAGTGTCGTCAAACCAAAACCAAAGTAATTACAGAGCCAATCACGAAGCAAGTAAAAATGCAATGAGCCAATCACGAAGCAAGTAAAAATGCAATGAGCCAATCACTAAGCAAGTAAAAATGCAATGAGCCAATCACGAAGCAAGTAAAAATGCAATGAGCCAATCACGAAGCAAGTAAAAATGCAATGAGCCAATCACGAAGCAAGTAAAAATGCAATGAGCCAATCACTAAGCAAGTAAAAATGCAATGAGCCAATCACGAAGCAAGTAAAAATGCAATGAGCCAATCACGAAGCAAGTAAAAATGCAATGAGCCAATCACTAAGCAAGTAAAAATGCAATGAGCCAATCACGAAGCAAGTAAAAATGCAATGAGCCAATCACGAAGCAAGTAAACATGCAATGAGCCAATTACGAACTGGAGTAAGTAGGAGGAAACGCCGGTAAACGCAATTGTGGTAGAGCAGTTTTCAATTGAGTGTCGAAAAGTAATTGCTTTCGAGTTTGATTGGTTAGTTATTCGCCTCCCGGTTAGCTCAGTGGTTAAAGTGCCTATAACCCTTTTGCAATTTTTATTGCTTACAAACCTTCGAAGAGTTTTGAGTACTTCTGTGAAGAAAGTTTTGGTTTTGAGTGAATACTCTATGTTCTACGCTTGTTTGAAATCATGTAAATGTGACCTTCCCTGATCCATGACCGCGTAAGCAAAAACCTGGGTCGATACCTGTATGTACGTCATCTTGACGTCATATAATTAATTCGGCTTTGCAATCATTTTAAGAAATACTTAACATGTTGACTAAAATGACTTTTCTCTTTACTAACAACTCACAAACTGTGTATATTTTCTATGCATCGATGTTGTTGTGATAGAAAGGCGCTATGGAGAATAATGCATTAATGAGGTGACGTATATACAGGTTTCGACCCAGGCTTTTACTTACGCGGTCATGGGTCAGGAAAGGTCACAAAAGGTCACATTTACACGATTTCAAACAAGCGTAGAACATAAAGTATTCACTTTAAACCAAAAATTTCTTCACAGAAGTACTCAAAACTGTTCTGAGGTTCATAAGCTATCAAAATTGCAAAAGGGTTATAGGCACTTTAAGCTCCGGTCTGTTGAGCGGGAGGTCGCGGGTTAAAACCTCGGCCGGACCAACACTCAGGGTCTTAAAATAACTGAGTAGAAGGTGCTGCCTTTGTGAAACAACTGCAAATGATTAGACCTTCACGTCTTCTCGAATAGGAGTTAAAATGCTAGGTCCACTGGCAGAGGCAGGCCTAGAAGGGACCTTGAGTCCTATTGTTTGTACTTCTGTGATCAGGCTGTGATCAGGCTCTGATCCGAATGTCTCAAATCAAAATCAAATCCGCGAATGCGTTTACTTTTCCTCGTGATTGGTTGAAGTAAAACCAATAGTGAATTCAGTTCGTGATTGGTTCATTGATGGTTTTACTTGTTCGTGATTGGTTCATTGATGGTTTTACTTGCTCGTGATTGGCTCACTGGTTTTGGTTTTACGAGACCGCTCTAACAAACCAAAATATTGTTTGGTTTTAGTTTAGAACTTGATTGGATGTAATAAAGGACTTTGATTTTGATTGTCTCAGTTTTGTAGAGTACTGAATTACAAAGCATTTTTACAGCCAACAGATAGCTAAGCAAACGAAAACCAAAGCAATTATCGAATTACTTTCAACACTCAAATGAAAACCGTTTTATAATCTCGAAACGTCAGCTCCTACTCGCTTTCCAGGGCGGTTAGCATACCTCAATCGACATTAGTTGATTATATACAAGCAATTGTAAAAAACCTGAAAAACTGCGTGAATGGCAGACCGAAACGATTTGGTGGGTGGTGCAAATACATTGCACATCATGTGATTTTCGTCGACCAATGAGATTTCTTCATCCTTGCGAGAAGCCATTTCATGCAACCTGATTTAGATTTAGATTTTACGCCACGATTCAATGTAAACCTAACCCCAAAATTTTAAAAACCCTAACCATTTTTGGCCCCAAATCATTTTATAACGACCCTAAATACACCTGCACTATAATGGACAATTTTGTACTTTGGAAGTGGCCTAGTTTAAAGAATGTCTGTCCGATCCCATGGGCTTTGCGCGCCTCTGTTTTGATTTTGTGTTTATGTTCGAACTACTTCCGGTGCGCGCTTGGTTTGAATCATGGTGAACGAAAGCATGGAAATCGGCGACATGAGCATCGCAGATTGTGTGTCCCTGAGGCATAATTCTTTGAGAAGAAATGACTACGGCAGTACTGCAAGTAGGCTCGGTTTCCAGCCGTGGGGGTTTCGGTGAGCCCGCGATCCTCTCCCCACTCACGGCTGGGCGCGAGAGCTGAGACATTGTCGGTTTTTAGCCAATCAAAAACTTGCCACTGAAATCCTGTCGTTGAATGTATTTGCATAATTTACATTGTAAACTTTTCAAAGCGGGACAGCTTGGCTTTGGATTGCTGTTCCAAAATGCGTTTGAATTTGCTCTGGAAAAGTTTGGTTTCGAACAATTCAAGGATTCACACAAGGAAGCAGTAAGAGAGTTAGTTTGGGTGAAGACACTTTGTCAGTAAACGCACCGGCTTTTGAAAGTCACTTCGGAAACCGTCACTTGTACCGAGCTCGACGCTAAGCCCGTAATGTTCAGTCATTTCTCGTTTAACTTTGCCTTTGCAAGACCAGATAACCTCGTTACTTCAAAGAAAATTAGTGCTGCATTTATCCGAGAAGAAAAGACGGATGACTCCATATTAAAAGAGTTATAAGAGAGGAAATCACGTCTGACTCTGATTCACAAGAACCATAAAGGATTGGAACTTGCTTCCGGACTATGTCATCGAGATGCAGACACTCAGTGCATTTAAAGACCCACGACGGACCATTACGCTTTGCGCGCCTCTGTTTTTGTTTTGATTTTCATGAAACCGAGGCTTCTATTGTTTTCGCCTCGCGCGCGATTCCTTCGCTTCGTGTGAAGTAGAAAATCGTCCTTCTACTCACCTTTGTCATTTGTTTGTATGTTAGTAAAACAAGGAAATGAACTCTTCGTTATCAATCGAGTGTTGATGGAAGTTTATCAACATAGAGTGCTTATGGCTCCATTGTTGCAGGCGAAGTAAATATATGTGAGCATCAGGCCGGAGAAAATGAAAATTTAATTTACTCTCTTGATTCGTAAAATGGTCGCTGTCGGTGTTTCCTTTTTCCTTTTACTAACCAAGAACCCGTAATAACAAAGCCAAGTGCAGTGCCAAGGTCAGTGTGCCATGAATGGAGGAAGGGGTGCTTGTATAAAGGTTCGCGAGAACAAGGCCAAATGTATCAAAACCTTCCAGCTTATGACAGAAGCAAATGTAAAAATAAGGTAAGCGAAGACAACTTGTTTATTAGCACAATCTGTCCATTTGTACGTTGCCCTAATAGAAATATCTTTTATGGGAATTTGCAGTTCGAACATGGCGTACATGTTGTCCAGATCGAATGGAATAGTGCTCAGGTTGTTGTTGGGACAATGAGCAGCACACTTTCTCAACATTGCATTACATCAATATTCCAGTACAGTTTACCCACCTTTGATAAGAAATATTCTTCTATTTGTTTCAGGAAAAGGGCATGCATTGTTTTCTTCAATCTGTTATTAAAGTGTGGGAAGAGGAAGTATGGACTTTGCCAAGAAATTGACAATAAATAGTCCCCACCTTCAGATTCACCACTGTGGTATATATGCAGACAAATGGGAATTGTCTGCTGTAAGGTTTGACATGCATCACCTCCTACACAATTTTTTACTAAGATTATTTTGTGTAGATTGGGACAGTTTGAAGGTCAACTTTTATTATGAAGACTGCAAGGCTGATCGGATGGCTGAAAGTCCAATGCCATGCATACCCATATGTTTGAAAGATAAAATTATGGTATACAGGTATCCCCTTACAGCACAGAAGCTAATGGTTTCTGGACAATTTAAGAAATTAGTGACAATATCATCTATATTGTTGTTTTCACTTTGAATACAAAACAGTGATTACCAAGTTTGTGTTTAACATTTTTAGGGAGTGTTCATTATTTATGGCTTGGTGTGTCTGCATTTCCCCCATGAGTGAAATTAAAACTTAGATGACCCCCCTATAAAATTGCTCAAAACTTTATTGACCCCCCCCCTGGAAATCTCTACCTCCTTCCCAGATGGATACTCGAAATTGTACTTGTTAGTTCATGCATCATATTGCATTCTAGTGCATTGTTCTGTAGTCTCAAAATATTTGAGATTTGACTGCTCTCTAAAACACTGGTTTCCTGTGTTCTGGAGACTAAACATTGGCTTGGGATTACAACAATTTCGTTACATTTTCAGTTAAATTTATTTTACACGACAGGTACGTCAACTTTGATGACCCGCCCACCCAGGAGTAGGTAAAATCTTTAATGCCCCCCCCCCCTATAAAAGCACTTAAATTTGTTTTGCCCCCCCCCCCCCCCCCTATGATTTAGCCAACCCCCCAAAGCCATAAATAATTAACACTCCCTTAGCTTGTTAGACACACACAGAATATTACATACTATAATCACGAAATGCTGGCAACTTTTCAGTATACACAGAAGCCCTTAGGCATGTGGAAACAAAGAAAAATAGTCAAGAGTGGAATATTCATGGCATACTATGAGAAAACATTGCATATTAACTATTTTATCCCATCATTGCCAATCTAAATAAAGAACTCTGACCTCACCTGGCACACGTGCTGCATCAGATTCCAGTTTTCCTTCCAAAATATTGTGATGAGTGCATGTACAGCACATGGTGGTGTAAAAAACATTGATTCAACCTGTGGGATACCACCGAATGTGCAACAGATTTCCAGTCTTCCGACTGGCTGTATTTTTCATGGCATGGCCAGTAAACAACTATATCCCTTCTGCCAGATAAATCAGAAATATACAAAGAGGAGCCTCCTAAATTAAGGCTAAACTTGGGCCTGTGGACAGGACTCGGTCAGGTTGGGTACAATGTTTGGATGCTTAATGCAAAGTAGAGGTAAAATGACAGCATATGTCAAAGAAATAATATTGGCCCTAAGATAGCCAATTGGCTGCCAGTGAAAAATTGGACCATGAAAAAGCATTTGTGGGGGCCGGAAGATAACATCAATTATAGTATTTTTTGAACCAGGCAACATTTACATGTATTTGCCAATATTCTACAGTCTGGAGTTACCTTCATAGCATATATATGTTGAAGATATCACTAATGGTTGAAATGGTGGCAGTAAAAAGGGTGTATGAAACTTTAGTTAAAGTTTTGATTTCAGCACTTTTACCAAAACCTTAATGAATTGCCATGTTTAGTTATCTTACTTATGATTGTTATAAATATTGTTCTCCAATTTATTTTCTGATTGGAACTACTGAAATACCAAAACAAATTGCATACACCATTCTTGCTGCGCATCCCTCCTATCAATAGGTAGCTGGGGTCTTGGACTACAAGGCCAGAAATGAAGAGGAAAGGATAACATTAATATGACTGAAGTTTTATGGATAAGGTCAACATGTCATATTGTTTTAATCTCACTCCAGTATTTTATCCCTTTTTCCTAAAACTTGAAAACTAAAGAGCAGAGCCCATGAGGATTCTGGTTCTTTTGGTAAAACATGTCATTCTGCACTAGTACTCTAATATTACAAGTTAGAAATGCACTACTCAATCCTCATTAAACCACAATTAGTTTTTTTTCTAATATCTACATGTTCATCCTTATACATGTAGTTCAAAATTTGTAGTGCTTTGTTTATAAAAACATGCTAGTATAATTGCCACCCCTGACTTTTCACTGACCAGAAAACAATTTTCACTGACCATAATAAGACTGTTCGACATTCTCTCGTCCAAAACAAGTCATTATCAAAACCTGTAGCCTCCCTTCGCAGATGTTTTGAGGCGTGATGAGGAGCCCGTGTGGCAACTGAAAAATAAAATTCCCTGACTTTGACAAGAAATTTAGAATTTCCCTGACCATATGCAATTCCCTGACTTTTCCCTGACCTTGATTTTTTTTTTCCTGACTTTTCCCTGACTTCTGTATGCCTCACAATTGAAGGGCTGTGTGCAAAATGGGCATAAGTGATTCTTGATCACATTCTAAATTCTTCCTTGAAAAACAAAGAAATTGAAGGAGAATTTAGAATGTGATCAAGTCACTTATGCCCTTTTTGCACACAGCCCTTCAATTATAACACTAGGTACTCCTCTAACCAAAACCCATACAGACCAGCCTCAAGAACAAATTATGGACTTACAATATTTAAAGTAATGTCATCAAAAATATGGGAAACAGTACCAATCGAGATAAAATGTTTGCCTCATAACAGTTTTAAAAAACAATATAAGCTCTTCCTCCTTGGAAGCCAGATATAAAATGTTAGCCGCATCTATAATATATGTATATATCAACTATTATTTATAAATATTTACTGTAAATGTCTACATTATTCTGTATTGTAAAATTACCATATATCCAAACTTAGTTTGTACATGTAAACAGCCTTTATTTTCTTCCTCTTAATTCTCTCATTATAACCAACAGTCGTACTTTTTAAAACCCTGTAAAGATACAATCAAGCCTATTCGTTTATTTATTCCTCCCCTCATTAACTTCAACATGGTAGTGGTTAACTCGAAAGCTTTGCTCCTTTGACCACTACACACTATCATCTAAAGATCGTAATTATTATCTACTATTTATTTTTCTCTTTCTTATGGCTTGTTATTATACAATTCAACCAATAATAATATTGTAACCTACAAACAAGTGTGAATAAATTGAACTTGAACCCTGAACACTCAAATTGTTCCAATTTCTTTGCCACTCCATAGTTAGAATCAACATTTTTATGAAAATACTAATGTGAAGTTTCTCATATTGTCAATTCCAACAGTCACTGAAATGCATGTCTCAAAATGTTTGGGCTATATTCTTGCAGGGAGGTGGAACATTAGAAGCCTATCTGCAAACATAGATAATTTAATTTATTTATTATCTGAACTTAATCAAGTTTTTTCACTAATTGGTATCACAGAGACTAAACTCACTCAAAACAAGGACCAAATTACCAATACTGACTTAGAGGGTTACAATTTTATTTCTCAGCCTACCCTCTCAAATGCGGGTGGTGTAGGCTTTTATGTTAAACAGGATCTTTCTTGTAATAAAAAAGAGAAGTTTTCTATTTCAACAACAGATTATGAAGGGCTGTGGATTGAGTTAGACAATGGGTCACAGAGAAATATAATCTGTGGGGTAATTTATAGACATCCAAATGGTAAATTAGAAACCTTCTTAGATTATTTATACAGTGTAATTGAGTCCATTCATCATGAAAATAAGTATTGTGTTCTAATGGGGGACTTCAATATAAATCTTTTGAATTTTGATTCACATCCAGCTACAGAGCAGTTTCTTAATACTCTTGGAACTTATTATTTTCATCCACAAATTTTGAAGCCTACAAGAATAACATACCATTCAGCTACTCTGATAGACAATATATTTTTTAACTCTGCCGAGCATCATGCTATAAGTGGCAATATTTTATATGATGCCTCAGACCACCTCCCCAATTTCCTCATTATAAATAAATTCTGCAACCTTCCCTCCAAAATAAAGTTTTATAAAAGGGATTATTCTAATTTCGATCATCAGGTATTTGTTAATGACATTTCCTCTATTGACTGGAGTACCGTCCTTCCTAATAGCACTGATGTTGATGACATTTTCAACTCATTTTACTCTGAATTAAACAGAATTGTAGAGAAACATGTACCCTTTAAGCAGCTTTCAAAAAAGGAAGTAAAATTGAAATCTAAACCTTGGATTACTAGTGCAATTAGAGTGTCTATTAAAAAGAGAAATGAGCTTTATAAGAAATTTATGAATACTAAACTTAAATACTATGAATTAAAATATAAGTTCTACAGAAATAAATTAACTACTTTAATTAAGTCTAGTAAAAAAAAGTATTACAATGACTATTTTTCTGAAAATGCCAAAAACATAAAAAATATTTGGAATGGAATAAAACAAATAATAACCCTCAAACCGCAAAATGCAAGTATACCCTCTAAAATTGTCTTAGGTGACTGTGAGTTAACTGATAGCAAAAGTATTGCCAATGCCTTTAATGATTTTTTTTCAAACATTGGAAACCAGCTTGCTAGTTCTATACCCGAGGTTCCTAAATCACCTTTGGATTATCTCCTTGCTCCACCTACTACTAGCTTTTACCTATTCCCAGTAACTGCAAGGGAAATAGAAGAAGAAATTTTAAACTTGAACCCAAATAAATCAACTGGTCCATATAGTATACCCACTGGCTTATTGAAATTATTAAAGGATTTTGTATCTAAACCTCTTGAAATACTTTTTAATATTTCTTTTTCTCAAGGTAAAGTTCCCAGTAAATTTAAAATTGCCCGTGTTATACCTGTTCACAAAAATGGTTCTCAGACTTCTGTAAATAACTATCGCCCAATTTCATTACTTTCTGTTTTCAATAGACTAATAGAAAAACTAATGTACAACAGGCTCACTGATTATATCGATAAACTAAACATCTTGAGTGATAAACAATTTGGCTTTCGGAAAAACCACTCAACCGTCCATGCCTTAGTTTTGATTGCTGATAAAATCCAAAAGGCAATAGAAGAAGGAAAGTTTTCTTGTGGCATATTTCTTGACCTTAGTAAAGCCTTCGATACCGTGAATCATATAATTTTGTTAGAAAAACTTAAAAACTATGGCATTCGGGGCATTGTATTGGAATGGTTTGCTTCTTATTTATCCAATAGAAAGCAGATAGTATCAATTGGTAGTGTAATCTCAGATGAGAAATGTATTTCCTGTGGAGTTCCACAAGGGTCTGTACTTGGCCCTCTTTTGTTCCTCATCTACATTAATGACATAAAATTTTGCTCTGATATGCTAGAGTTCCATTTGTTTGCTGATGATACAAATCTTTTTTACTCAAATAAAAACTTGTCAGTCTTGGAACAACATATAAATACTCACTTGGAATATATCAGTACATGGCTAGCATGTAATAAGCTTTCACTTAATGTAGATAAAACTAATTATGTCATATTTCATACCCCACAAAGAAAAGTTCCTTTTATCACTAAATTGTCCATCAACGGGAAAGCAATCAAGAAAGAATGTAGTATTAAATATCTTGGTGTATATCTTGATTCCAACTTAAGCTGGAAGAATCATGTACTTCATGTTTCTAAAAAAGTTAGCAGAGGTATAGGAGTACTTTCTAAAATTCGCCATTATGTAAACACTAACATTCTAACACAGCTCTATTATACCTTGATCTTTCCTTTTCTAACATATGGTCTTGCTGTTTATGGTAACACTTACAATTCAACTCTTAAGCCACTAATAACTCTACAAAAGAAAGCAGTAAGAATCATAACGTTTTCTGATTGCCGTGAGCACTCCAGCCCTCTTTTCAAAGCATTGGGTATTCTAAAGTTTCTTGACCTAATATTCTTCCACAATGCAAACTTTATGTATGATTATTTCACTTCTAGGCTGCCCAGAGCTTTTTCAGGTTTTTTTGAAAGTGTAAATGAAAGGCATAATTATAATACTAGATTGGCTGCTAGGAAAACATATTGCCTTCCCCAGATTAGAACAAACTATGGAAAATTTGGTCTTCGATTTTCTGGTGCAAAAATTTGGAATTCTATTAATGACGAATACAAGCTTCTGTCAAAACCGTCCTTTAAAAAATATATTAAAACTGATATTATTAATTCCTACTGATGCTACCTATTATTTTTTGCCAATTTTTTTCTTTTTTTCTTCTAGTTTAGTTATACTTCATTTGTCATGATGTCTGTGTTCATATCTGCTGTATATATATATATATATATGTATGTATATGTATTTGTATATATATATATATATGTATATATTGTTTATTGTTTCATAGAAATTGTAAGCTTACTTGATACTTGACCATACCATTGTAATTTGTTTTCTATAGTGGCAATCTGACACGATTAGTTTTACTATTTTCAGATTGCCAGTAACGGACATTTATATTTTAACTGTCATGTAATTTATCAAGTGTGTGGTTACAAATAAAACTTTGTTGTTGTTGTTGTTGGAAGGATTCTTGGCTTTCTCATCTACAATATTTATATTATAAAATTCATTCTCATGCTATAATAATTAACTTAGTTGTGAATTTAGAAAAGTCTGGTAAATATTTGTTGTAATGAACGTAACAGTATAATAATTTCTGACTTTCTGTCATTTTACCATTTACTGTTTGTTGTTGTTGCTTCAGTTCAGTCCGCGAAGGCGACGGTTCACATACATGTAATTCACAGACAAACGCCCAAATATCATGCCCATCGGCTCGTCAAAAATACGCTTAGAAAATCCACTGCACTTCTCCAGCATTGACTTGCAACGTATTAGGATAGAGTGCCAGTGGCAGTGGCGAATCACTCGATCAGTTTATAAGATCACTGAAGACTGCTTACCGTTGATGACGACAGTGGCACAGCACAACGCAAAAAACAGATACTTTTACCTGAAAAACCCAGATGTGGCTTCCTCTCGTTCCGACGGTCAAATACAGAAGAATAGAGTCATATTTGCCGAACAGAGCCTTCCTACCGACAGTCCGCCATGATGCCCTCTTCATATAAAACATACATCACATTCTTTGTAACAAAAATTTCGCCTACATTGTGGCCTAAATGTCTTTAAAATGCTACAGAAATGATGCCTTACAATTTGGCAACATGTGAAAATAAATATACTGAAAGTCAGATTGGAAAAACGGCCGATGGAAGTGGATTGCGTAGAGCGATTGAAACTTGTGCATTTTTCAACACCGACAAAAGATGGCGGCCAGCGTCTAAGCGCGCAAAGCGTAATGGTCCGTCGTGGGTCTTTAAGTCTGCACTACTTGAATCACGTGTCTAGCAATCCGCCAATGTTTTGTTCCTAATTATTTAGTTTAATTTCGTTTGTTTTGTTCTTCGTAATTTATTTTATATATTCGCAGTGATACGCATTAGCTTTGCGAATTATGATATATAAATAAATAAATAAATAGACTCAGGCCACGTTCTGCGATCACAATTCACTTGAAAATCGCTGTATCATACCCCGTATGTACTAAGTTCGTGAAATTTTATAATGTCTCCAAGACATACTCTATTACACAAGTACTGAGCGGGAATACTCGACTCTAGCTCAGAATCGAATATATACAAATATAGTTCTGAGATAACATCTGAACTTTATTCTTCGCTTTTTCCTACCAAAACATAGCTTAAAAACATAATACTACACTCTAATTTATCCCTACATTCAATATGGTAACATTATCAGGGCCAGCACCTATCACACAAACCTAAAAAGAATACATCCTTTGCAGTAAAGAGTGATACCAATTATCACCAAATTGACATACTCATCACATACAGAACCACTATTTAAGGAACAAGGCTTACTTACTGTCTATGACATTAACACATTAGAAATTGCTATTTTTATGTATAAATTCAATACAAATCAATTACCTGAAACATTCGATAATATTTTCATGTCTAACAAACATGTTCACTATCACAATACCAGACAATCACATAACTACCATATAACCTCAAAAAATACAAAACTAGGGCAATTCTCCATTTCTTACACTGGGCCGAAAGTTTGGAACCATCTTAGTAAGGTAACGACTGAATGTAAATCCTTGAGCAGATAAAAAAATATGTAAAGAACATATTAATATTAGAGACTGGCAGCACATAATTTTTTCCTTGATTTTTTAAAATAATTATTTCATCGCATATTATGTCACCCGTTGACCATCATCATTTTAATACATCAATATTTTAAATCAACAATATTATTACAATGTAAATATTCTAGCTTTGTTTCTCTTGTAACTATGCTTTCTAGTAGACTCCCCATTGCTACTATTGTAATTTCTAAATTATGATTATATATAACAATCTTGTGGCCCGTAAATTTCGGCTTTTAATTTCTTGAGCGGCACTAATGTTAAAGAGTAATAAATAATGCTGCCTGGTTTCTCAATGATTTTAAATGGTGTTTGTTCTTGAGAATTCATTTCACACTTGGAGTTTTAGTTTAAAGAGTTACAATGTGTTTAGAACCTACGCTACAGTCATGCAAGGGTAAACAGATTTTCTTGTCAAAAACACGCAAATTGAATAATATTGAATTTTAATCAGCTGACATCACGGACACGGTGTGTTGACCGCGCGCCCAGCCGTTAGTGGGGGGAGGCTTTGGAGAAACGACACCCCAACGGCTGAAACCGAGCCTATACTGCAAGTGAAAATACATTGTTATTTGAATATTTTAATCTTCAGCGATTGCTAATTTTGCAGATTTTTTGAGCGAATTGTGTTTGAACTCGGTCGTTGTTTATCTCGCCTGCATGCACACAGATTCAAGAAAGTGAAGATGTTGACAAGCCTTATCGACCAGACAGGATAACTTGCACGTGTAAGTCAGCTTTCAAAACAAGAAAGCGTACTTCTACAAGCAAGGGATGTCCTTGCAAGACGGTAGAAGAGAACTGCACTGCCGCATGCAAATGCGGTAACAGGTGTGCAGACAAGGTAAGCTGTTGCCGCTTGGCTTTGTAGTCGTTTTGTTTTCTATTGACTTTTTATAGACTATAAAAAGCTAGGTTTTAAAATTTAACTTTTGCCGATATAATAAGGGATCCACAGATACACCAAACCAGAGAGTGTTATCCATCGATTCAATTGAAAGGCAGTCGTTAGAACGCCAACAAAGCCAAGAACGTGCATGTGTGAGTATAACTTCTCATATACTGTACAAATTCGTAGTTCGCTGACTCTGCCGAGTTAGCCAGAATTGTAATCGTTTCCCATTTTTCTCTATTTTAGGGATTTGTGAGGGACCTATCAGATGAGCAACGGCAGTTGCTTCTGGTAAGACTTCTAACGAGCGGCCGCGGTAACTTAGATTACGCGAGAAATCTGCTTCAGGCTGCAGAAAATCCTCAAGAGCCAGAGCCCGCTGCGGCGGGAAGACCTCGGTGGTGTATATGTGGGAACTGTGTGGAAATAGCAACTGCAGACGAAAATAAATGCTGCCGGAAAAGAGAGTGCATAACATTGTACAACCAATATGCGAACGTTTGCCTGGAACGTTTACATTTGGAGCTAGCCATACGAGGGAGGGCTGACCTTCGCGTCAATGTTCTAGACTTTTCTACCTCGAGCTATCGCAAAGCTGCATATCGAAATTAATTTTTATGGGAGCATGGAACTCTTGGGAGGGGAAACAGGCGCGTAATTCCTTCCTGTGCCGTGACAGCAATCCGCCTTCAGTTCCCGTCACCAGACGAAGAGTACATGGGTTTCCGAGATGACTGAGAAATTTGTCATACAGTATTCTGCTGCAAGAGGTTTATATATTTATTGAAACAAAGCAGTTCTATTTGTACTATAACAATGGCATCGGTATTGATCTAGTTCGTTGTTCTTTATCGTTTTAACACTTTGTTCACTTGCTGTGAAGAGTATTTGCTCATGCACACGATGCATGTGCAATCAGTTGAATCTCTCTCTAAGCTGGACACACGCTCCAGACTAGCTCTAGGTATCCGGCTAATAGTTGACTGTAGTGACAACTGAACTGTTCGAACTGAGAGTAGTCTGTTTGTTATCAGCAGTTTTATTGAAAGCCCATTTAGGTCCCGGAAGAGGCGGGGAGGGGTGTTCTTCTGGACAACAAGGGTAGGGGTACTCGTTGGAAAACTTAAAACATACCTCCAAAAATACTAGTTCTCTAGAAAGAACAAGGACTTTGCTTTGACAACCCGTAAAAATACCAAATCAGCTAAAAAAACACCCCTACCACCCACATATAGGAAGAACCCCCCCCGCACGTCGGGATTTAGGTATTTAAATATGCAATTTACACCAAAAATAAGTCATTTCACAAGAGAAATCAGGTGTATATTATTTGTTTACTATTTCATAGAACCATCTGTTAGCTTTGATAGTGTGATTTCAGAAAATATCCATACCCCCACCATGGAGGAAATTTGCCACAGGCACTTCCGCCCCTCCAGAATTTTCATTTTTCCTCCATACATTACCTATTATTTTATGGACCCACTGACCCCTCTGGAATTTCCCTCCGTGGTGGTGGTATGGATATTTTCTGGAATCAATCACACATTGGTGAACAATTGTTGCAGGTGCTCACTTGGAAGATTTGCCACACACTGACAATAGTCCTGACATAACTGATAACACACTTGTTTGGGCCATTTTGTTAGTAGAATCTGAGTGAGCCACTGATGTCACCTGTAGAATACAACTTGAACAGCCTAGTCTCAGGCTTTCTGGCTACTTTTTCTGAAATAGAAAACATGCCTGTATTTTTGTGGTGTGTGACAACACACAGGTATCACACAAACTCCACAGGCATCCCACTTGCAAAAACGTTTTCAGTCGGCAAAGTAGCTAGAAAGCCTGGGACTAGGCTGCAACTTCAGACCACTTGAATTGTAGGGCAATTCTTTCATGTGCCATATACAGGTAATCCTGCTTGCAGCAATATAGGATTTTTCATGGGCAAAATCACTGGTTGTTCTTGCCTCGGGTTCTAATATTTGTAGTGAAACTCTGTAGACTGAGTGTCATAAACTCCTTGATAAATATGAAATAACTTTGAATATAGGATTTGAATCTGGATTTCTTTTCACTAAGTAACTGCTCCAGGTCAGGGGATTCCTTCAGTGCAATAGTAGGTGCAATCCTTCTTGGGTTGTTGTCTGGGAGGGCTGTCACTCTTGCCATAGACTTGGAGTCTTTAGACCGTGCTTGAAGGACCTTAGTCATTAGGTAAGGCACATGGGGAAATGTCTTGTCTGATTTAATCGGCTGCACATGCCAGTACTTCTTGGATCTTTTGTTGTACAGCTTGGTAAATCTCAACTTCCCATCGTTTGTGACAGCCTGACTCCTGAATGCATGATAGTTGTGATCCAGAACAGCCAAAGTAATCCTCTCTATGAAATTTGTGTAGCTGAAATAAATAAAAGCATGTATCACCCGTAATGAACAGGAGTTTAAAGTTCACTTCATATTTTCCATATTTACCAGAACTGTTTTACTCTAGGTTATAATTTCTTTCAAGTAAACTTTATAAACTCTTGTTATAGTCATAAAGGATTTGGCTCCAGTTACATATGCTGCTGTTATATCTACTGTACATTCTGGGCTCAGTTCCTGAAAGCCCAATTATTGTTAATTCAGAAATAATTTCCATGACAACCAACAGGTTCTGTGGGGAGTTAATCTAGAATTAGCACTTATGGGGCTTCCAGTAGTCTCCTTCACAACTGCTGTGTATTCTGTCACGTAACACTCCCTCTGCGCTGTGGAGAAGGAGCATTGTGTGACAGAATACACAGCGCATGCGAAGGAGACTA
The DNA here is from genome assembly GCA_030867875.1 of Actinernus sp. WN-2022. Lineage (NCBI taxonomy): Eukaryota > Metazoa > Cnidaria > Anthozoa > Actiniaria > Actinernidae > Actinernus > Actinernus sp. WN-2022. The sequence goes on from JAOWCC010000936.1 coordinate 72,055,045, forward strand.
GGCATCTAGGAACCTGGGCCTACTACAAGATTCAGGTCAGCACTCGCAGAGCTGGTCGTGGGCGATGCAGCTGTCAATGGGTCTATATCTAGTGACTGGCTGCTGGTTGAGGCAGGCGGCAAGGATGAGACAGATCCAGTTATGTCCACGAATGAACTCTCATGGCTTTGTTTGTGGTTCACTTTTTTTTTTTTTTGGTGTGGAAGCAAACAGCGGAAGGTCTAAATGATACAAAACACAACAGCACCCATAACTATAAGCTTTCAAATGCCACTGATAACTCGGAGACGAAGGACTTCGTTTGCACAAAGATTTGGCTTACCATTTACTTGTTCGACCAGGCTGTAAAGACGTCTAGGTCGTTTGAAGGGAGACGCATCTGTAACAGACCTAAAATTGATGTGTATGTCATGTTATAAGTCCGCAACAGACGGTGAAAGTTTCACCACAGATTTACAGTACGCCATATTTTTGTATTTGCTACTTACATGTACGTGACTTGAGCCCTCTAAGTAGGACGCTGATGGAGAAGAACTTTGGCGAATTTGCTGTTGGTCCGCTTCCCAAACCCAAGTCGATCCTTTGTTGCTGTCCATGTAGCGAATGTAGAAGCACGCAGGTAAATTTTGGCGAATCGGCCTTCCAGTTGGTTGACCGGTATTTCTTCGACGCTTTACAGGCATCGGTTCACTGATAGCCGAATTTGACTGGCTAAAAAATATTGTTATTGAAAACTATTTACAAAAATACTATTTATATGCATCTGTCTACAATTATATGCAATTTCGTTTGTTGGATGAACCGAATTTGACGAGGATTGACGAGGATTGTTTGCCGCTTTCTTAGCCCACGAAAGTGACACGCGGCGCGCAAAGCCCATGGGATCGGACAGACATTCTTTAACTATGGGGAATCGTGGTATGCCATAACATGAAGCCTTACCCCCGCGAGTCGCTATTTTTTTAAAAAAGGACATGCAATTAATATAAACAAATTTACGTGAATGAAGAGGATATTGACAAAGTTAAAGCTGTTGCCAGAGTTCAGTTCATTCAGTACTTTCTTATAAATACATGTAAAAGTTTCTTAGATACCTTAAATTATTTGAATTATTTGGCCTTGTATATTGACAAAATTACTTTTGTCGGGACAGATTGTTTATTAGCGTTCCTCGTAGTACGATTGCTGAGCTCGGCCACAAAATGATGTACGTCCTACAAAAGGAGTCATGTTATTCCTTTATTGTAACGTTCCATCTGTATCCAAAATAACAAAGACGGATAATATCACGTGTTGTACATGTACATGGAAACTATTGTTGGATATTTTCACTGTCTCTACCTGACTTTATCTATACTAACAGTGAATGAAAATGAATACATTGTTTACTGAGAGTTACACTCAATAGTGCAACCACTAACAACGTTGTGGCCCCCATTCAATTGTTAACACTTTTTTTCTCCACAGTATGTTGAAAACAAAGTTGTGGTGCATTTGAAACAGATCGGTGTAAATTTGAGAGATGATTCGGAAAGGTGAGGCTCATATTTTTATTGTAATTCTAGTGAATGCTAAAGGCGAGCATTATTTTATAATCCAGGGCCCGGTTATTCGAAGCAAGGGTAAGCACGACCCCAGGGTTAATTCACTAACCCGAAGCTAAACTGTACAGATTACAATTACAGATTTAGCACTATCCTAGGGATAAAGTTACCCTTTCTTCGAACAACCGTGTCCAGAGCTTTACCTGGAATAGTTAACTAAAATCCTATGTTTCTAATTTCCAGTTCAAATGTAAAGGAGATTGTAAAGTTTAGCATCCAGGATCTTTATGCCGACCTCACCCAACGGCCGTCCGCTCAAGCAATAAGGTAGGTTATCTTTGACTCGCATGCACAATCACCCGACTAACAAACATTAAATAGGTTGCACCGATCACATTGAATATAATGTTGTGGGTTGAATCCGTATACAGAATTATAATCTCGGCAATCTCACAAAAATTGCTCTCTTTACAGTCGGAACACGTTGTTTACTTGTGAATAGACTTGCGATCTTCGTGACTCTTAAAGTAAAGTCACATTATAGAGGGTAACACGTTTACCGCTAACATGTAGCTCAGTAATCTTCCACATGGCCCACTGTTGACTTAGTCCTACGGTTTTACGTCCTTTTCCGAGAAGACGTGAAGGTCAACCGTTTACTGTTGGATTATGTAAAGGCAGCACCTTCTACTCAGTTATTTTAAAGCCGGGGGTAAACGTTCAAACATTGTTATACAACATAGGCTAACATTGTTGGTTCCAACAACGTTAGACTGTTTAGAATCCCATGTTGGACCAACAATGTTAGACTGTTTAGAACCCCATGTTGGACCAACAATGTTAGACTGTTTAGAACCCCATGTTGGACCAACAATGTTAGACTGTTTAGAACCCCATGTTGGACCAACAATGTTAGACTGTTTAGAACCCCATGTTGGACCAACAATGTTAGACTGTTTAGAACCCCATGTTGGACCAACAATGTTAGACTGTTTAGAACCCCATGTTGGACCAACAATGTTAGACTGTTTAGAACCCCATGTTGGACCAACAATGTTAGACTGTTTAGAACCCCTTGTTGAACGATGTTGGGCCAACATATTTTTGTTGGGTGAAACGTTCGATCGAAAACAAACTTTCATCCGTCAAATAATGTTGGCCCAACATGCTAAACAGTCTAACATTGTTGGTTCAACATGGGTGATAAACAGTCTAACATTGTTGGTCCAACATGGGTGCTAAACAATCTAACATCATTGGTGACCAACAGTGTTGGCCAATGTTGTACGACGATGTTTGAACATTTAGCCCCGGCTTAAGACCCTGAGTGGTAGTCCGGCTGGGGTTTGAATCCTCGACCTCCCGCCCACACTTAACCACTTAGCTAACCGGGAGGCGGTTGTAGAGACACTGGTGACTTTGGAGAGTAACTCATTCCAGTCGTGCTAGAAGCTTATGACTCACACTAAGTATTATGAGATTACCACTTGAGAATGGACTAATAAACCCATTCAGCTTGCTGCTTTGTTGCCCCATGCCATGCAGATCATGTCACAACTCTCCAGAGGATTCAGTGCGTTATTGCTGGTTTGCAATAATCAAACCTCGGAGATTCAGATAACAAAGACGTGGCAGCCATGTTGGTTGATCTAACAAGAGACACTAATGAGCAATATTTTGTTTAACGTCAATCATGCAAGATGGCAGCGATGACGGCGTCACATGATGACGAGCAATGTTTTATTTCGAATTCAAGGAATTTACGAATTTCCTCTTGGAATACGGAAAGAAAACATTACCCAAGGTGATCTGAATTGGGGCAACGAAGAGGCAAGCAGAATCTGTCTATTATGTAGTGTCACCACTGCTATTATGTCCCTTGTGGGTGATTTCAGGGTGACAGCCAAGGTTGATGAGATGAAGATGTATGGTACACCGTTAGGGACTGGGACACTGCCTCTCGTGATAACATCACATAGCGAAAATGAGGGTCAGTAGATTACGTGCTGGCGGTCTTCTCTGTACTTTTTAACTCGTGGATGCGCAGAACGAGTTATTGGGGTTAGGGGTAGGGGGTTCGAGCTAATTTATTCATTGTTTTATGGTGTGTACTTCGGGCGATTTTCTGTGTATCGAGGACCCTCCGATGGCGTTTGGTATATACTTCATGGTATTCCGTTCCATATAATTATAGTCTCACTGTATAATCATTTTCTCTAAAGTTTTACAGTATTATGCAGGGAGACTATAATTATGGAACGGAACACTACCATAAAGTATATACCGGAGTTTTGCTTAGCTCAGCTGAACAGAATGGCGTGAGTGTAGATAGAGATGGCCAGTTTATAAGTAAAGTGTTATAAAGTCAATCATGAGTATTCCTGAATTCGAAGTTCTGTATTCAGAATTCTCGAATGAGAAAATGAACTGAAATAACATAATATATTCACATGGGTTCCATCCAAAACAAAACGTGTTTTCTTTGATCTTCCAGCCAGTTGACCTCCGCGTCATGCACTGTTTATATTTGATACAACGTTTGCAAGTTACATTTGGCTAGCGTTATATTCCCAAAAACTCAATTCTGCGCCGATGTGGACCGGATAAAAACTTCTTTTAACCTCTTCGATATGTGATTTCAAAGTTCAGTGGGGCATTTTGATTTAAAGATCAATTTGATTTAGCTACACTAAATAATAACTTTGTCACACAATCTTTGTTCAGATTGGAAGGTTCCAGAACTACTTAGACTGCATGCGTCAACACAATTAGCCATTATCAAGCGAAAGTTATAGATGTAATCAAGCTATAAATAGGTCGTTTATTCCACACACAATAGTAATTTAACTCGTGGATGCACGCATGTGCAGAACAAGTTATTGGGTTTAGGATACGAGATAATTAATTCGTCTTTTTTTTGCTGTGTCTCAACGACTCGGCGTTGACTTTCCGAATGACCGTCCAAGGTTTCGAAAAGATTTGGTCATGCTGGAGAAGATGTATTGACGGTGCCCATCTAATGCCAGACACTTCAAACCTGGACAGACATGTAGTGGGTCCCTATCGATCACTTAGTGGTGATGACGTAACGATGACGTCATCGGTCAGGTGATCTTAAGTACATGCCAATATGTCCCTCATTTCTAATGCCAGACAGTTCAAACTTGGACAGACATGGCAACCTCGTAACCAGGGTCTTCTCGGTCAGATCCAAGATGGCGGCTACTCGAGAGAAGACCCTGGTAAAGGCTGGATCACGTGATCAAATACTCCCAGATTTTGGGAGTATTCAACCTCGTCCCCAGGGTCTTCTCGGTCAGATCCAAGATGGCGGCTACTCCGAGAGAAGACCCTGGTAAAGGCTGGATCACGTGATCAAATACTCTCAGATTTGGGGAGTATTTTGTCACGTGATTTGCCGATCTAAGATGGCGGCCAAGCTAAATATGGGAATAGTCCATGACGTGTACAAACCATAGGTATCCCAATCCGGAGTGGGCGAGATGCGATTAACGGTACTTCCACGCGGCGAACGACGTTGTGAAAACAGGTCTGCAAAACGGTTCGAAATGGAGTTTACTTGGATAAAGAAACAGTGGAAGGGTATCACAAAGCTACCAGGATGTACATAGTATCTAAGCTAGAAGAGAATCCTAAAAAGCCGTTCATTTTCTGTTAGCGTTGAAGCGAAGCAATCGATGGCACATGTTCAGATTTAACAGCTTCTCCTGGCTTTCCCACTGATGAAACTTACCAGGAAACTACCCAGTAATGCACTTCATCTATTGCTCTACCTACACAATGTGTTTTAAGGTTATTTAAAATCGTTTTAGTGATCAAATTTGAGCAATCGAATCTATATCCAAGTTCATCTGTCTGGACTCAGTCCGTTTGGCCAATAAAAAGCATTGTTAGAACAACCCTTGCATCATAATCGAAGAGCCAATCAGAATACTTGACAGTTCAGCCTTTACCAGGGTCTTCTCTTGGAGTAGCCGCCATCTTGGATCTGACCGAGAAGACCCTGGGAACGAAGTTGGGGAGTATTTTGTCACATGATTTGGCGATCTAAGATGGCGGCCAAGCTAAATATGGGAATATTTCATGACGTCTACAAACCATAGGTATCCCAATCCGGATTGAGCGAGAAGCGATTAATGGTATTTCCACGCGGCGAACGATGCAGTGAAAACAGGTCTCATAAATGGCTCGAAATGGAGTTTACTTGGATAAAAAAACAGTGGAAAGGTATCACAAAGCTATCAGGATGTATCTAAGCTAGAAGAGAATCTTAAAAAGCCGTTCATTTTCCGTTAGCGTTAAAGCGAAGCGATCGATAGCACATGTTCAAATTTAACGGCTTCTCCTGGCTTTTCCACTTATGAAACTTACCAGAAAACTACCCAGTAATACACTTCATCTATTGCTCTACCTACACAACGTGTTTTAAGGTTATTTAAAATCGTTTTATTGATAAAATTTGAGCAATCGAATCTATATCCAAGTTCATCTGTCTGGACTCAGTCCGTTTGGCCAATAAAAAGCACTGTTAGAACAACCCACCGGTTGATTTCACTTTTGCTTTACATGAATACGTGACAGTTCAGCCTTTACTAGGGTCTTCTCTCGAGTAGCCGCCATCTTGGATCTGACCGAGAAGACCCTGGGGACGAGGTTGGAGACATGGTAGTGGGTTCCCACAAATCACTTAGTGGTGATGACGTAACGATGACGTTATAGGTCACATGATTTGAAGTACATGCCCATGTGTCCCTCATTTCTAATGCCAGACAGTTCAAACTTGGACAGACATGGTAGTGGGTTCCCACAAATCACTTAGTGGTGAATCACTTAGGGTGTATTCGTTTGGGAAAATCGAAGTGATCCGGATTACATGGATTTCCAGTTCTCACAAAAACACGAAATCCGATAAGGGATTTGTTGCTACGGCAACTGTCTAATCCGTCTAAATTAAATTGGTCACTATCAAAAATGGCACACTGGCGAAGAGCTCTCGCTGCGCTCTTTCTTATTTTTGATGAGTTATTTGATACTGAAATAGATGCAGATATTTTGAATGAGTGTGATGACAATGGAGCTGTTCTTTTGCTTCTTATGTAAAGTAACCAACGGACGAACCGAGTGCGAATATCATTGTATTTTGAAGAGGTTGTACCACACTACCGTCCGTCTGTTTCCGTGTCTCGCGGGTCAATTATTCTTGCTCTTTGTCTAGAGCTACCTCAGCATCAAACCCACGGAGGCAGGGCCCCAGTAGATTTAAGAAAGCAGATTCTCATTACAGTTTGGATACTGGGTAATCCCGAGTGCACGAGGTCAGTGTCAAATCGATTTGATGTCATAACATCCCGACTGCTTTTGAAGTTTATCACCAAGTCTGCAATGTAATCGTAGATCGTTTGGGGCCGAGATTCATCCATTTTCCAGAGGGTCAGGGGGTAAGAGAAACGATCGATCAATTTGAAGAGAAACGAGGATTCCCAGGTGTAATAGATGGCTGCCATATTAGTCCTGTTCAAGCGCCTATATATTGAGGACCATGAACAATACATATATAAATCGAAACAGATGCGTGCGCACAGCATTACCGATGAATACTGCTGTTCATTAGTACTAATTACTAATCCATTTTCGGATTTCCCAAAAAAACACAAAGACAGAAATCCGGATTTGGATTAATCCACGAAATCCTTCTCAGAGATGGATTTCTTGGATCATGCTAAAGTCGAAATCCGTTTTCGGATTTGCCAAACGAACACGAAATCCGTTTTCGGATCTCGAAATCCGAAAACGGATTTCCCAAACGAATACACCCTTTATAGTGGTGATGACGTAACAATGACGTCATCGGTCACGTGATTTTAAGTACATCCCATGTCTCATTTCTAATGCCAGCTGGCTCAAACCTAGACAGACATGGTAGTGGGTTGCTATCAATCAGTTAGTGGCGATGAGACTTGACGATGAGATGAAACTTGGACAGGTATGGTATTATTTTCCCACGATTCACTTAGTGGTGATGACGTAACGATGACGTCATCGGTCACGTGATATAGGGGCCCTATGGTTTGTTCGTGTCGTGTTTTCAGGAATGTTGGAGTTTGGTTGTGGTTAACAGTCTGCGTGCCAGGTTTAATGTTGGGTTACCTTTGTGGTAAATAAGAGGACATACTATGGTAAATAAACCAGAAATAGTCAAGTGGCAGAGCCTTGAAAACAAGGGAAACTGTGGGGGAAAAGTGATTATATGCTTCAGGCTTGTACTTTCTTGTTCTTTTTTATTAGAGAGTCATCTTGCCCTCTTCAGTGCTGCCTTCGAAACCAATCCTCTAGATGGAAAATGTGACCAGCGAGCAGAAGTTGTATCTCAGCCCCTGAAGATCGTGTATGACTCGGTAATGCTTGCCAGTTTGTAATGTATGTAGTTCAACAGGAAGATACATGTTCTAAACAACTTGCTTTTCTGAATCCCCGCTCATAATCTCGTTTTACTGAAAGTAGATTATAACAGAATTTTAGAATCAGTCGGGAGCCCATGGATCAGTACATAATATCAGAACTAACTGAACTTGCAGTGTAGCCTTGCGAGGATTGCTTTATTTCTGATCGTATTTGATGTTTTGATCTTCCGTATGTTCATGTTAGTTGTTTCTCTAGTAGTTTTGAAATTCAGTTACAGTGTGACTACTGAGACAATGACAACCAATTAAAGCATTCCAACGAGAACCAATCACATTGCAGAACCGGCGAAAACAAAGCATTCCAACGAGAACTAATCGCATTGCAGAACGAAAACAAAGCATTCCAACTTACGGTTATTTGAGCCAATCAGCGTCGAGTACAATACAGTAGCATTACGACTTACTCAAGCTTCGATCTGGTAAAAGGCGAATTTGGTGGACTGGTTCTTAAGTCAGTCTTTCGAATGAAGAAGATTGTATGGATATGCTAGGATTTATAATTTGGAATGCTTCATTTTCGGTTTGCAATGTGCTTAGTTCTCGATGTCTAAGTGGCCCTGGTTTCAGTAGTCACACTGTAAACTTTGGATGTCACACGTTCTATTAACAATAACGGTATTCGTTATAACTTGTCTTCATTCTTCCACTACAGAACACTGTGGAGGAGGTAATTCATTTTTTCGAGCCTCCACAAGACGTGCACCTCGAAGAGTAAGTGCTGGTTAACAAATATGTCATTTAGCCGTGCGTTTGTCCTCTTATCGATGCACAGATGACGTCACAATATGGCAAGAACAAATAAGTTCGCCACCTGACGTCGTAACTGATGTTCTTTTCACGTTGTGACGTCATCTGTGCATCTACAAGTGGACAGACACACGGCAGAATGACGTATATTAATTTGTTATTAGTAAAAAAGGAGGCTTCGAAATGATTTACTGCAAAACGTGACGTCATCTGTGCATCTGTACTCTAATAGCGCATGGCTGTTGACCAATCAGAGCGCGTGTTTCACATTGTTTATCACTTAGGTCTTGCATTACACTGTCCAGTGGCTGTTTTGTACAAATTAAGGTAAATGTTAAGCAACATTTTTAAGTCACCGTGACTCGTGATTGCCTTGGAAGACTAAATAACTTGACGTTGTTTGTCTCGTCACTTTCACACTAACCAGTCCAGAGGTTTTGTAATTTTTGTAATTTTCCAAAAACAAATTCAGAACTGAGAAAAATTGTGATAATTATTTATAAAAAAGTTGTTAAATAAAGTTACACTCAGCTAACTTTCATTTTAACGGACACCATCGAGACCATCCACCAACCACGCTGCCGACCACATATCGACCGCATTACCGACCATGTATCGACCGCTTTTTCCCTACAACTCGTTCACATTTACCGTACCCTTTGAGAAGCAACAACAACAACAACAACAACATTTATTTGTTCACTCTTAAAGTTACAAGTAGTAAATAATAAATAAATAATAGACTGAGTAGGAGGACCCGAAAAAAACCACGAAAGCTATCTAGCCGGGACCCCCTTTTCACACCACAAAAGACAAAGAGACTAATTTGCAATTTGCAAAGAGTTGAAAAAGGGGAAGAGGGGAATTTTATAAATTATTTTGCTTGAGTAAGTCTGTATATTATATGTAATAGATTAATTAACTAATCATGGCCCAGCATATTGATTTATTAAGTATGATGTGTAATGTTGTTTAAATAAGTGACGCTTATCTGATTTAATAGAGTCAGGAATTTCTTTCCAAATTTTAATGCCATTAAAATTTATAAACCTTTTTTTGTAGTCAGTTCTAATGGACTCCAGAAAAAATATTTGTTTGTTTTTCTGTCTTGTTTCGTAATGGTGAATTTCATTTAAGGGAGTAAACATGGCTAAGAATGTATCAGGGATAGTTTTATGGATTACATCATGCATGAAAAGGCTAGAATGAAGATTATGGATGTCTTTTAATTTTAGAAGATTTAATTTATAGAAAAGTAAATCGCAAGGGGGGCCAAGCGGTTAAAGCGCTCACCACTGTGCGGAGTCATACATGATTTGATTTCACTGTGGTTCTCCTTTGCTTCAAGGGTTTGTCTCCGAGTTCCTCCGGTTTTCCTCCCTCCACAAAATCCAACATTTCCAAATTACAGTTCGATCTCGGAAAATGGGGCCACCCTCACTAAAATACGTTTGTTTCTTTGTTTGTTACAAAAAATGCTATCTGAGTAAAAAGTCGTGCCAGAGGCCTAATCAGCCTCATCCACCCGAGTTTAAATAACGTTATCTATCGCGCTCCACAAAAACCAGCATTTCCAAATTCCAGTTACATCTCGGAATAGAGGGCCACCCCCATCTCCAGGTGGTAGAATATATTTCTCTATGTCTATACCTTATTCAAATTCGTGATCAATAGATTGTTCTTGTTGATGTTATTTTTCGACAGGCTTTCAGCAGCAGCCTTGTCAAGACTCGAAGCCTTGAAAACGGCGTCAAAAGCCAGCCTGGCGTACGCAGTGGAACATCACACGGTAAGAGAGATGAGCCCTCGGCTACAGCGTTGAACGTTGCAACGTTTGATCGGTCACGTTTCTTGACAAAAATTGACGCATAACGCTAAAACATAACGTAGATTTTCTCGTTTTGCGTGCTTTGTGTTTCTTTCATTCGATCTGTCTTTAATCGAGATTCAAGTAGGTATGATACTTGTACTATTGTGGGCAAACAATTTTAACGTTTTAATGGGGAAAGTGATTGTAAAATATAGAGTATTCAACTTCAAATCGTCTTGTTTACTCGAGGGACCGCCACATTGTACAAAGCCAAGTGCCACCGTTAAACGGCCAACCTGAATCCGCAGTTTGTCTTTAGTTCCATCTTCAGTCGCAGTAACAAAATAAACGAACAAATTGGTCACTATTGTGTGTCGTCATCATGATTTCATAGCACTGGTCTGAGTTCCTCGAAGCCCGATTAGTGTTAATCCTGGATTAAATTTTAACCAAGAATACGGGTTCTTTTGGTAAAATGTGTTTTTCTCCAATCTAGGATTACAGTAAGAAGCGTACTACTCATTCCTCATCAAACAATAGGTTTTTATCTCGAAATCAGCATTCCATGAGTTAGTAAATCAAACTAATGATTACCTAGCTTAATCCTGGATTAGCTGAATCTGGCTTTGATTAACTGGGCCCTGTGTTGAAGCTTGTCTTCTCTTTTCTTAATTCTTTTAGGTCACGGATGTTAATGTGAACTTGAAGTCGCCTTATATCATTATTCCAGAGAAAGGGTGCTTTGAGGGGTAAGCAAGCCAAGTGTCATGAGTATTTGAAGTCCTCTCCGTTTTGGGATTTGGTTTTCTTTTCTTTTCTTAAGTTCTCTTAATATGCTGGACTGCTTTTCTACATTTTATTTGTAACATATACAAAATGTCTAATTTTTTCAGTCGTCAAAATAACTGTAAATTTTGAGCAGTGAAATGTTCGATGTGGAGAAACAATGTCCGGGATACGGATATTTCTCACTATTTTGTGCAAGGCGAAAATGCCTTTTGACCCCGGAGGGGGGGGGGGGACTCTTGTGTATGACGTAATATATATGTGCGGCGTTATGGAGTTCAGGTTTGGACCTAGTTTCGATTTCCGGGTCTGGGTTAGAATTCCGGGTTTTGGACCACCAATTTTTCTCGTAAAACTAGGTGCAGTTATGGACTCCCTGATGGCGCGTAATCATACAAAGTGCCCCTCTCCCCCTCCCTGCCAAATTATTTGATCTGATATTGAGATATGTTTGTTTTCGCAGATCCACCAGTGTTCTTGTTATCGACTTGGGACATCTCAAGATTACAAGTGATACTGAACAAGAGAGGGTAGTTTCTACCAAGGTTGGTGTTTGATGATCAAAATAGTTCGCTTAGCCAGTCTTTAAACCTCCTCTTACCATCATTAAAGTGTGGAATGTCCTTTAAAACTTAAAATTCTTGGAGGCGTAGCGGACGGGGGAACTTGGAATATAGATGTATTATTTGTATTGTCTATTCACAACCCTGTATCGTATACATGTGTGATCGTATGTCTGGGTGCTAGAGGCTCGAAGAAATAAAAGGTGAACATTAGGTTCAGAATTTGAACCTCCTGATTGGATAATCGACTCATTACCAGGCGCAACCGTGAGTGCTGGATGTAACGGTAATTTTCATTGGCTTACCAGTGGCCAATGAAAACCGGTTTGACGTGTTTTCTTGATTTGAAACTCAGAGCATGGAAGTGAGATTCTCAACGGGTAACACCAGCGGCTCTTCTTTGTCTTCTCTCTCCCCTTCTTTCTCTCGCTTCTTCGAGACTCTCGCACCCAGGGTAGCCTTTACCACAGCAATTGGAATAAAGAAACGATTTCATTCCTTGATTTTCTTTGGATCGTTAACTTTCCAACTACCTAAAACCTAATAAACATTTTTCTCCCAGTTTCTCAGTATATCAGAATTGGAATCCAAATGCTATGACAAATTCGACATCAGGTTGGAACAATTTCAAGTCCTTATTGCAAAGCAAGGTATGGAACGTGTTGCTAAGATACGCTATAGACCTTTTCGCGGTACGCGCTCCTAAAGACAGAAATCGCTCAATAGACTTCAAACCCAACCCCGTACCCGAACCATAAAACACCCTAACCATTTCAAAAACAAGTTTCCAGGTAAACGACGAGTTCTCACTCACCTTCAGTCCTGACCTGGCCTCTCTTTCGACCGCTCCGTAGACTGGAAGCTCGCGGGAAAGAGAATCCAGTAGGTATTGCATGCGCATGCTCAAAACTGTCCAATCAGGACAGGTCAACTTCGCGGGGTTTACCGAATAAATGATCCAGTTGAAGGTTTAGAATGGCCGATTCTCAGTGCAGAATTTGTCGCAACATATGTCCTACGCAACACAAACACAAACAATTTCTTGCTCTAAATTCTTTATTGCTTCTCGTACGGCTGTATCACTAAATCCTTCAGGTGAGAGCCTTAACGCTTTGTACTTGCACTTAGATCGAAGGTTCAAGTCTGCGCATTTATCCCGCGCAGCTGTTACCCCGTGCTCCTTTAGTTTAGACATCCACATCTAACGTAGGTGAAAAATTGGGAGGTTTTTATGGATTCCGAACCCATATCCGCCTCCCGGTTAGCTCAGTGGTTAAGCTCCGGTCTGTTGAGCGGGAGGTCGCGGGTTCAAACCCCGGCCGGACGAACACTCGGGGTCTTAAAATAACTGAGGAGAAGGTGCTTCTTTTGTGAAACAACTGCAAATGGTTAGACCTTCACGTCTTCTCGGAGAAGGACGTAAAATCGTAGGACTCCCGTCGGCCTCAAGTTTACCAGTCTCACCAGACTGTCACGAGTTACCGACGTTAAATAAAGTTGCTTTACTTTACTTTACTTTTACTTATAATTATCATGAACCTTCTGTCATCAAAGCGAACATCCACGTCGAAGTGTGACAAATCCTCAACTCAATGCTTGATTAGTGCCCAGTCCTTTAGCAGCCAATGGCAGTTGGGGTATCTGTTGAGCAATTCCTGGCCTTAGGAAGTGACTTGACGAGAATTATGTATGGGATATGTATCGACTTTGGCCTCTCGTAACTTAACTCAAATTCATTGGATGGTCAGAATGCAGAATTTCCTCAAGTAGATACTTGTTCTGCGATCAATCAGTCCAAAAATTATACTTGAATGCGAACCACAAACTTCAGTAATCTCAAATTCAAAAGAATATCAGAGCTAGTAGTGGTTCAGATAAGTTTTGATTTTTGCTTTCTGCGGAGTTGGGACAGAGATACGCCGCGAGATCAGAGTTGATCAATTTCCTATATATACATTGCTGTGTTTGCCCCATTTTCAAAATGGCGATTTTACCGCGAAAGGTCTATTTACGATTTCGTTTCTCTGGTTCCTCCTTTCCGCGAAGAATAAAAACATCTAACGTAGATGATGACTCACAGGTGATGATTGGGATGCTGCGCGGAGGCAGACCAAGTCCGCGTTTCACATTTTGGATCCACTGGCGATGGACCTCAAACTACAGAAGGCTCTCAACCCAGACGACATACGTCTCGCACAGTAAGCTATTTGACTTCTCGGACTGTTTCAATATTTCTATAGAGCATTAACAGTATGTCTATCATTTGGCTCATTTCATGAAGAAAGTAAATAGAACCTGCTTTGCTCAAATGTTGCTGTCTGCACCGGAAGTTATGGACCACAAACTTACCAATCATAGTTAACGAAGTTTCCTAGCCATATAATATATACCTCTTATGAATCGAGTGCGAGGTCCGTACCGTATGTTATGGACCGAGTCCCCCCTCCCCTTCTTTTATGGCCCAAGCACGAGCAAACAAAGTTATATGGCTTCATTTTCTTTGAGACAGGAAGTGGACGGAAGGTCCGTGCGGGAAGTTATGGAAACGCGAAATTACTTAACTAGATAGTATTTAGTTAGTGGTAAACCAAACTTATTCCCACAGGATCAAGTTGTCTGGTAGTCTACCTTTCATCAATATCCGCGTGAACGACAAAAAGCTCGAACTAGCCATGAAGGTTTGTTGCACCAGGAGACTGGAATATATATAAAGTGTTAGTAGAAACCAACTAGTGTTCTATCACAAATCCTGCAATCTGATTGGTTAAGCTACTCACTATCTATTCTGTGATAGATAGTGAGTAGCAAAAAAGCCGGTTTTCAAAGCAAAACAATGGCCACCAAGTCATCAAATTACAAAAAAAGTTTTCTTGTTTCAGTTTAAAATTGAGAAACTAGTTGACTTCTAGTAATTAATTAGACTACTCGCTCTCAGTTTCTATTGCTGATAGTTCACCACAAAATTCTGGCGCGCGCTCACTGGTCGGCAAAAGCGATCACGTGGCGTGATAGTTGTCATCCGCGGATCAAGCTATCAGGCGTTATAGTTCACCACAAAATTCTGGCGCGCGCTCACTGGTCAGCAAAAGCGATCACGTGGCGTGATAGTTGTCATCCGTGGATCAAGCTATCAGGCGTTATAGTTCACCACAAAATTTTGGCGCGCGCTCATTGGCTGAAAGAGATCACGTGACGTGATAGTTGTCGTCCGCGGATGCAAACTATCAGGTGATAGTGCCCGCTGAGAGCGGAAGACAATTTTGTGATGAACAATAACGACAAATAGACTGTGTTTGTCTCGGAACTATCGGCTGATAGTTTCCCTTGGAAATTTGATGTTCTTAAAACTAGCATATAAGCCCTCGAACTTCGTTCTCGGGCTTATATTTGTTTTAAGAACATCAAATTTCCGCGGGCAACTATCAGCCGATAGTTCCTCGACGGACACAGTCTATTTGTATAATAGTGCTCGCTGAGAGCGGAAGACCATTTTGTGATGAACAATAATTGTATAATAGTGGCCGCTGAGAGCGAAAGACAGTTTTTTTGATGAACAATAACGACAAATAGTGTGTGTTTGTCTCGGAACTATCAGCCGTTTTAGTTCACCACAAAATTTTGGCACGCGCTCATTGGCCAAAAGCGATCACGTGTCGGCCGCAGAGGCAAACTATCAGGCGATAGTGCCCGCTGAGCACGAAGGAGAATTTTGTGTTGAACAATAACGCAAATAGACTGTGTCGGTCTCGGACCTATCGGCTAATAGTTTCCCTTGGAAATTTGATGTTCTTAAAACTAGCATATAAGCCCTCGAACTTCGTTCTCGGGCTTATATTTGCTTTAAGAACATCAAATTTCCGCGGGCAACTATCGGCCGATAGTTCCTTGACGGACACACTATTTGTATAATAGAAACTTAACAACAATTATGGGAACCGTCCATACATCAATAATTTAACCTGTGATGGTTGCTCGATTAATCATAAATCGTTATGACCATTAGGAGAAGTAACCATATAATTATGTGTTGTTAATTTGTTCATATCGACGATGACAGTTCCTTTTAAGGCCAATTTCCTGTTATTCTAATAACAGTCACAGTTTCTTGGATGTCGTTCTTGTTTGGATACAGCAATGGATGCTTTGATGATAATTCTTACAAGTTTCAAAGATTCATCTACAGTGTTTACAAAATATCCCATCGGCCTCCACATTCTGTGGCAGCTTTTCCATTTTCGATGCCTACTTGCGCATGGCAAAAGTCTTCCCAAGTGGGCGGAGAAGCAGGAGGGGCCGAGTGATTCGAGCTCTCTCGCCTCTCGACTGTGTGGCCCGGGGTTCGATTCCCGTACCCGGCGAAATATGTGAGTTGAGGTTGTTGGTATCTCACCCTTGATTCGAGGGATTTTCTTTTGTTTAACCGACCCAAATTCTAATTCGACCCAGGAGTTCATCGGAATACTTAAACATAAACCTCTGGCTTGGGAGACCTGCTAACAGCTCCCTGAATCATATACGCAAAATGAATCATTTGGCATTGATTTGGAACTAATGCACCTTGCAACTCATACTTCAATGATGTCAACTTCTACTTTGAAAACCTGTGAAGACACTGATCAATCGATTACTTATTGATCAACTTGTTTTCTCGCCGATAATTTTAACGGAACCTGAAACAATCACAAGGGATAATCAAAATCAGGAACAGGGTAAACAACAGATCGAATTGGAATTTAACGTGTTGGTTTTTGTGGAGGGAGAAAAATCGGACAACCCGGAGAAAAACCCTCGAGGCAAAGGCGAGATATCAACAAACTCAACTCACCTGGCCTCGAACCCAGGCCACAGTGACGAGAGGTAAAGCGCTTTCAACTTGCACCACCCCAACTTGCACCACCCCAACTCGTCACCATCTTGTAATGCATAACGCATTGCGTTTTAAAACTCACAGATCCTCCTTCGTTTTAGCTCGCCCTCAGCATTCCTATCCCTGGTGCGGAGGCCTCGCAAGACACACGAGATGGTCCTCCTAAGGTACGAAATAGTCATCCGGGACCTGATAATAACATTGGTTACTTCAGCCAATACTTCATTAAGTAAGGCCCGCCTTTCAGACGGCGAACTTTGCATGCGCCCAACCTAATTAGGTCAAAAGAAGCCGCCTAATTATCTTTTGTTTCAATCCACCGTATCGAAAGAGATAGCGGCTTGTACTTTACCCACAATCCTTGGCGCGCAAAAATCTTTAAATCCGTTATAAAATCGCGGTAGAGAGGTTTTAAATCTTAAGAACAACCAGTACAAGTGTTGTTGTCATTTAAAAGAATAGAGGATTTCTACGTGTTATTTTGACTGTGTTAGGTTCGCAGGGGATTGTGGTCAATGTACAGGTGCCATATTTTTCGATGCGGGGACAGCGTGCGGCGCATGAAATGTTCGTCAACTAAAACGGGCCTAATGCTCCGGCTAAGAACAATAGCATGAGCGGCAAAGGAATGTTAAAAATGTTATATTCTATTCTTTCTTGTAAATTAAATATTTTGGTTGATACTCATGAATGCAATTTTTAAAAATTAGAGAGATTTTGAAATTTTAATTGAGTTTTGATCAAACTAGCTGTGGTTTGGTTTCATAGAAAATTTTATGTGAGGAAAGTTCTCAGACCTGTGATTCAATGATGTTTTGTCTTCCTCCTTTTATATTGACTGGATGATGTTTTCTTTAGGTTTTCACAGTAAAAATGGTAAACAGCATACAGTTTCCTTTGTTTTCTGCTTGTAACTTCGACTGTGGACATCTCATTCCTTTGTGAGGATATGCTCATTGCCACAGCCTGTTGCCTTTTCCTATCATTCTTAGGCGAATCATTACTTACATGTAAGACATAGCCCAAAGTATAATGTTAGTTATGAGAAAGTCGTTTGGGCCAGGAGTGAGAGAACAACAAACTACAGCCGCGAGAGAGCCTTTACAGATTTTAGAAAACCATTTTGTGTCCAGAAGAACGATTACCTGGGAGAGGGGGCAGGCTCTTGTCGTTTAACAATTGCTGATGTTGTCGTACTTCCAATAGGAGGTGTTTCACGAAGGCAGGCGATTCATCCCGTATGATACCTTTCCTGCATCCACTAACCTCGGTGTTTTGGAGGGCAGTCTAGAGGAAGACGAACCTGACGATGATGAGTTCAAAACACCAACGGGTTCCCCGTAAGTAGAGTTAGTAAGAGGAAGTGACTTGCGCAGTTGTCTCCGTTAAACTGTTAAGCGTATTTTCGCTTCTCCCATAAGTGGAGTTAGTAAGAGGAAGTGATTTGTGCAGTTGTTTCCGTTAAACTGTTAAGCGTATTTTCGCTTTGTTGTCGCTGAGAAACTGTTTCTCTAAAGCACAAGCTTCTCGAAAGTTGGTGTGACGTCAGTATGACGTCATATTTGGATGTGTTAATACGCAAGTTTCGTTTTCTCAAAGGGAAACATAATGGTCCGTCCCATCGCACAATAGGCAATATTCGTATTCTCACGGACGAGCTGGAATGAGCACTCAATGGAGGCTATGCAGGGGATTTCGCTAAAAGCTATTTAGCATTAGAAAATATGCCCCGTTTCTGCCTCCATCGAGTGCTCGTTCCAGCTCGTCCATATCCAAAGCATGCTATAGGCGAATCCTTGTTTACGTTTTTTCCTCATTAGCATACATCAAACTTCAAGCGACGTACATACAAACAAACAGAGTCCATAAATCGAAAGAGATTGTCACACTTGATAATCACCGAAAATTTGAGAGTGATATGATAAATATATTTTGAGGAATGAGCGTTTAAAAAGCTCAAAATTTACAATGAATGTATGGCTGTCAGCAACTCTTGCCCCCCAGCCCATTTTATAGTTTTGAAAAGTCAATTTCTCCGTAAATATTTAACATATCAATCTCAAATTTTCGGTGGTTACTCAGTTTAAAATTATCTTTCAACTGATATAGTCTGTTTGTTTGTAGCTTGAAGTTTAATTTATGCTAATGAGGCAAAAATGTAAACAATGACGTCAGCAAGGATTCGCCTATTAGTTCCTGGACGTAGCGACGTATGGTATTTCATGTGGAAACAAAGGTTGCGCTCATGCTGCCTTTAGATTACGTTAATTATGTATAAAGTTGGGTTACATGTACTTCACAGAATATATAAATCACAAGGTTGATTGTGTATAAAGGAAACCGAACTTATCATGATACATAGCTCATAGGTGATTGTCTTTAGGGAGTTAACGGGGGATATAACACACACCGACGATAAGGAAGCAATGGAAAAGCAAGTCAAAGTTGCTGTAACATTTGAAATTGAACAGGTCTGTCTTACCCGATCTAATTGTTTGTCAATCTAAAGTCCAGGACATTATTTATAATATAATATCGTTGTTGTTATCATTAGTATCACCACCACCATCGTCGTCATCAACAACATCAACAACAATAACATGTCAACAACATATCAACAACATTCAATATCACCATTATCATCATCGTGACCAATGGAACGTAGCCGTAGTCATCAACATTGTCATCATCGGCATCGCATTATCGTCATTACCCATATCGTTACTACTGGTTATTTCACGTTTTTTTGTGGAATACGGGCGAATACTTCCGACGAGAAATTTGTATGATTTGGTACACGAGCCTTTAGTAGAGTGAAATCGAGTGAACGTTTCGCCGGTATTCCAATAGAAAACCAAGAAATAACCATATTATCATATAAATAACAAATTTATCACGAAAACAAAGTAACTTACCGCACGATAGACTGCGGTATTTCTCGCAAAACAAACGTTTCGAGGGGCATACGCGTCAGCAGACTAATTATGTACAAAAGTTCAACATTCTTGAATTGTTATTGGCTGATAAATTTCCTGAATTTCGATTGGCCAGTTCTAGCCATGACTGAATACCGCCCAGTATTTCATAATAAAGCTGAGCTCTGATTGGCTGAAATATAATATTTATAGGATAATTATCGCGAGTATTAGGTGTCGTTGTTATTATTATGGTATGCGATATGCCGGAATCCCATCTTGAGTGCAAATATGAATTACAGAACTAATCAGGCACTCACTCTACTCTTGTCGCTTACAGGTTTGTGTTAATGTTGGTATTATTGACGAGACAAACCAAGAAATACCTTGTCTGGTTCTTAGCCTGAAGCACCTGGGGACAGACATTACCATGCATCCTCACGACCTAAGGGTCAGTGCCTCTATAGGGTCATTAGCCTTGCAGGAGATGAGCTTTGGACCTGATGGAGGGCCTATGTACCTCATCCAGACACCCAGAGATGCTGCTCTACTTTCCGTCGATATTATCAAGGTTGGTCACGACAATATTTTTAATTTAATCAAGAATAAAATCCTGAGAGACGTACTGCAAACATTATAAGGATCTAACTCTATTGCTTCTTGTAATTGTTTATGAATCTATAAGAAAGGAAGACCCGTAGTATAGTCTGCTTATACCTCATATAGACTTATAGAAAAGATAATTAACAGGAATTAAGAATTGATGTTTTTTCCCCTCATAGGCTGATCGCTCATCTCCTGAGTATCACACAACCTTCCAGTCAACCGCGCTGGCTGTAGCTGTTGACTTCACATCACTGACTGTTCTTCTACATCAGGAGGCGTTGCTCAAATTGATGGATTTATCTTCCACGCTTATTCCTACCATGTACGAACGATCTCTTTAACACGAAACCGCGCTGTAAAATGGTCAGCACCAGGCAATTGTTACTTTCAGTTGTGAAGTGAACATCTTTGTCAAAGCTCTGCAAAATGGGTTGCTACGCTTGAGTGATCTCTGGCATTTAGGATGCGTTCGATTTCCGTATTCCGGGATAAGAATGCACAAGATGATCGCTTATATCGGGATTTTTCAGCCACTGGAATACTAAATGTATCCTGAATATCATATGCCAGGAAGCGTTTATAGCTTACAGTGCAAAATGTACCTGAACCAGTGATTTCCAGAGACTAGTCCATCTATTCTTATTCCAGAATATGGTCAATCGAATGTGACCGTGTTATCGCACGAAATTAAAATAGAACACTTGAATGCGAAAACAATGCACTAAAAAGTTTGTAAATGTTTCTAAGACACAATAGGCAGGCATTACTGAGCAAATTCGGCAATTTAGTATTCTAGAGGACTGACTTGCTTACTTGCTTTATTGTTCTGAATTTTAATTTCAAAATTTGAAAGGGTGAGAAAAAGGGCTAAGTTCACACTGCACTTGTGGCGCAAGTATATGCGCAAGCAACATACGCAGACGCAGTAATGTACTGATCATTAGCGGTACTTCTTGTTATTTCACAGTTATAGCACAGTATGTGTATGTTGCACTCCCTGTGATTATTGCTTGTGTCGCTAGTGTGAATCGTTTTGTTTAATTTATATGGCATCTAAATGATTTTTTATTGAGGGAATTAGCGATTAAAGATTTTCTTTTGGGGAAAATTTATAAAAAAAATTATATTCCACTACAGAGAAGAAAACAAACAATCTGTTGTTGACAAGTCTAAGGAAATCAAACACGAGATTGACAAACTCAAAGACAAAAGTCGTGGTGGCTCCCCAAAGAAGAAGAAGAAGAAAAAGGGTGGAAGACGGGAAGAAGTCAACGTAGACCTCAAGGCCAAGCTGGGAGGAATTTCAGTAGTTGTCACCTCCGTTCAGGGAGATGTGGCTCACGTCCTGGTTGGAGGTATGACACATAGGGCACTTTCAATCCTCAAATGATCAACTTTTTCTTGACGAAAGACAATAACCAAAAACTACCTACAGCTGGAATTAAGGCGTTTAAGTCATTCTCTTTCTTCTCTAGGACTATCTGCCCACATTACTGTCATGGACGATAGGACAAATGTCAATGCAGTGTAAGTCAAATAAGATATATAACGACGACCAGTGGTACAGAATGAAGTGTTTTAAGATTTCCAATTTTGCCGATATTTCAGCTTGCAAGCAAGCCTTCTTCAGCAAATTTCGTCTTGCTCTAAACGGACGTTGGAATAACGGGCTGTAAGATAAAACCATGGTATCTCTGTAACCGTTTGGGCACCTCCAGAGTTTTTAGCCCGTCGTACTTTCGTTAAAAAAGAGTTGACAATCTTTAACCAGTTAGTTCGTTGTTGCTTTTTAATGTTTATTTGCATACTTTTTCAGGATGAAGGATCTATCTGTAGTCGACACAACCCCTGCTGTTCTGTATCCCAATATCGTGTCCATAGTCAACCAAGAAGTCTTCAGTGTTGAGGTTTGAACAAATACCTGACCATTCCTACATCCAGTATAAACCATGGTACCTACAGTCTTCAAAAGCCCTTGAACACTAAAATGTCCTTCAAAAGTCCTTGAACTTACTAAGCACATTTTTCAAACACAAAAATTAGGGAAAATAGTCGTTAAAGAAGTCCGTTTGATGGTCCCATGGTAGTTGACAAACGCGATGACGTCTAGCAGCGTCCTTGTGCACTGTAAGTATTATAATGAATTTGTCCAAGAACGGTCCTTGAATTATGGCTTGCTGAAGCTGTACAAACCATGCTAAACATAGATTTCTGTAAATATTGCTGCAAGTTACTAATGTTTTCCTGAAAATGGACAAATGAATGCAATTAATGTTACAGGTCGTTGTATACAACGATGCCATGTCCAACGGCAACATCACCAACATGGATGTGGTGGATACGAGCTTCAAGATGAACATCGGCTGCATCAGGGTCATCTTCCTGAATAAGTTTGTCATGGAACTACTGGTAAGACGTGTGACCTTGGCATCAATGTCTTAACTTGGATACTTTTCCATGCTGTACAACATCAGAAGGCGGGAAAAGCTGTTTCATAGTTCCATAGTATATAACGGTGTTTTTCCGCCATAATGTGCGCTCGTCAGAACTTGTTTCCCGACAAAACAGTCGGGCCCGTTTGATTCGGCGAACTTTTCACGCGCCGAACTTACTACCATTAAGTGCGAAGTTGGAGCTACTGGTTGAGTCAGACGGCGAAATAAATCTGGGTCTATAGATTTTAACATTGGAGCTAAAAATTAAGTTAAAGTGGCATTAAGTTCAGCGCATGAAAAGAGTGACGTTTGAATCAACGTTGCTCCAGTGGCGCATAAAGCGACGGCGTTCGCCGAACCTAATTTATCTGCCGCACCTAACTCAAACATGTCGCACCCAATTGATTCATACGCTGCGCTTCTGCTGTACTTAATTCATCTATTAAGCTCGGCGCATGAAAAGTTCGTCATCTGAAACGGGCCTAAGAGAAACAAATTCAATGGAGGCATAGAAGAATGAGTCTCAGTGAGGGCAACAACCCAATTGATTCAGATGCCGCGCTTCTGTGGTACTTAATTCATCTATTAAGCTCGGCGCATGAAACGTTCGTCATCTGAAACGGGCCTAAGGTGGATTTCCACTGTCGTTTTTTTTTGTACGAAAATAAAACGTGCGTCAAGGAAACGTCCTTAAATAATTCTACTGTCCCGTTTAAAGTTCGTATTTTTTACTTACGTTTTAAAATGATGTACTCGCGTAAAACAAAACATTTTTGCTTCCTTTTTTACGTAAGTAGAGAAAAACGCGACACAGGAAATCCACCTTTAGGCATGTTTAATTAAACTCAGCTATCTCAATTCAGTTTTAAAGTGTGTTTGCATTGGCTTCTTTAAAAATATGTGTCGCTGCTTGTTCGTGCGAAGAATAAAACCCAGAAGTTAGACCTTTGATTACATGTATCCTTTTTTTCAGGCATTTTTGAACAACTTTCAAAAAGCCAAAGAGGCAATGGAATATGCAAGAAAGAGCGCAGCAGAAAAAGCTGCAGCAAAGGTTTGTTCTCCATCTTCTTCTCGTTACATTTTATGTGCCCCCCCCGCCCCCCTAAATTTCAACTCCCGACAATGTAAAAAGTTTGTACAATATAGTCCCTATACTGTAATGCTATTTTTATTCACGCTGATCAGCAATGATCACACGAGAAAATCAACCTTGTCTGATAAAACGGCATGCAAAAAGTGTTTTTTTTTTTCATGTTTTTCCAAAGTAACTTTGGAACAAACTGCTATGAAACTATATAACTGCATACTATAAACAACTTCTTAATGTTCTTTCACTAGACAATCATTTCTTCCTGTTCATGTTTTAAGTAATGGATCGCCAAAGAACAGGAGCAAAAGACAATAGGGTACGGCAATGAGCAATTCCCAAATACGATTTTGCTTGAATATGCCTTAAGTGCTGTCTGCGATGTCTACAATCAAAGTTACAAACAGAAAATCAAGGAAACTGTGTGCTGTTGGTCATTTGTGCTGTGAAAACTGAAAGAAATCACCATCCAATCAATCGAAAAGGGAAAAGACGAAATATATTTGAATCACAAGCTTGGGAACTTTCCCCAAATACGATTTTCTTTTAAATCAGACCACAGTTAGTGTGACCAAAACAAATTGAAACATGAAACATTATCTAATGAAAATACATGACCTTGCTGATTTTCTATTGAATATACGAGTATCAACCAATGAAATTAATAATAATAATAATAATAATGGATTAATCAGTGGCATATCCACGAGGTGGCTCTTCATCCACAGATGGGCCTACGATTTAACGTCCTTATCCGAGAAGACGTGAAGGTCTAACCATTTGCAGCTCGTGGATGAAATTTTTTCACAAAGGCAGCACCTTCTACTCAGTTATTTTAAGACCCTGAGTGTTGGTCCGGCCGGGGTTTGAACCTTCGACCTCCCGCACGGTGTCTGTAAGGTGTCTGTAAGGCTTGAAGCTTCTAGATCTTCATATCATTTAAAGAGGTATTTCTTTCAAAATCTTCAGCCTAATATAACGTCAAGTATCTCATATTCTTTTAGATTCAAGACATCCAATCTCAGAGTGCGCGGATCAGTTTGGCAGTCTCGATCCAGGCCCCTCTCATCATCATCCCTATAAGCTCAAGATCACGTGATGCCTTAGTAGCCGACTTGGGTCGACTGTCGGTTTCCAATACGTTCAGTTTAACGAAGCCTGGGACTAAAGCCGATGGGTCTGATGCCGTGATAGTCGACAACATGGTGGTGGAACTTTCTTCTGTCAAGCTCTCTAGGTATGTGAACTGATGTATATCGTTCTTATAATGTGCTCATCCATGGTTCGCACGGGTCTTGAAAAGTCTTGAAATCATGCCAGATCCTTGAAAAGCCCTTGAATTTTGTTGAAACCTCCTTGGATGTTTGAAAAGACAGGCGTAATGGGCAACCTCTGCCGATTGTGTTTATAGTAGAAGAAGGCAGTAAAACAGCTTCCTTTTTGCCTCCAAAAGATCGTGAGAGCGGCGGTGAATGATGATTCATCGTGTAAACAAGTCAAAGAAAGGGTCTTACATTGGCTCTAAATTGCGTAGAATTGTGAGGTCATTAATGTGTGATCCTGTGGAAAACAAGTCCTTGAAAAGTGTGGATTGTCCTTGAAAAGTCCTTGAAAAGTCCTTGAAGAAAAAGTTGAGAAGTCAGTATGAACCGGATAAAGTTACTCTTGTTTCGAACATCCCGACCCAGGTATATATTATAGACTATAATGTCCATCATATCAATGTCAATGTTCTTCCAATGTATCTTGTTTGTTAGAGCCTTGGTGAAGGATGGTGAGTCCATCGAGGTGACTTCAACTATCTTGGAACCACTCAGCATGACTATCTACTTGGCAAGAAGTCTTTCTGCCTGGTACCACCAAATACCAGACATCGATGTTAGTGGAAAGCTGCATGCTGTCAAGGCAAGTGCCTGGAATGTCTTCCTGGAAAGACCAGCGTGTACTCTGTGTTTGTATAACCATGTCACAGACTATCGGCAAACACGCAATCTGATTGGATACGCAGGCCATAACTATATCATAGACTATCGGCAAACTCGCAATCTGATTGGATACGCAGGCCATAACTATGTCACAGACTATCGGCAAACTCGCAATCTGATTGGATACGCAGGCCATAACCAAGTCACAGACTATCGGCAAACTCGCAATCTGATTGGATACGCAGGCCATAACCAAGTCACAGACTATCGGCAAACTCGCAATCTGATTGGATACGCAGGCCATAACTATGTCATAGACTATCGGCAAACTCGCAATCTGATTGGATACGCAGGCCATAACTATGTCATAGACTATCGGCAAACTCGCAATCTGATTGGATACGCAGGCCATAACTATGTCACAGACTATCGGCAAACTCGCAATCTGATTGGATACGCAGGCCATAACCAAGTCACAGACTATCGGTAAACTCGCAATCTGATTGCGTACGCAGGCAATCATTTCGAAGAAAATGCTTATTTACCAACGTAAATAATTACAAGAGGGCATATTAATGTAGTTAGGTGCTATATGTTTCCAACATAAATAACTACATTCAATTTCAATCGAATTACCTTTGCTTGAAGTTGGTTACCGAGGGCTGAAGAACAAAAACAGCTTTTTTTCGTTTACTTTGAAATACTATCCCGATTCTGTTAATTTTACAGGAATTCCCGATTGAAAGTAGTTATTCCATATGCACCTTACATTTCCCTTCTTCATTTTCCATTTCCCTCGAACCTCTTTATCTGACAGACTTCTTTGATGCCTGCACATCTATACCAACGTATTAATACCTACTTTGGATTCTCATTTTCACCTTTGATTTGTGGTTTTAGCTTTGCACGGGAGAACAAGATATCTCGACTATCCTTGCTGTCCTGTTCCAGAACCTCAGTGAAGGGAAGATAGAACAACAAGGTACGCTTCACCGGCCAAGCGTGGTAAATAGTTTCCCTAAAGCCCCGGTCAAACGGTTTCAACATCGACTCAACATCGGTACAACATAGGTACAACATGCATTGGTACAACATCGGTATAACATCGGCTCAACATCAATGATTCAACATCGGCTCAACATCGGTACAACATCGGCTCAACATCGGTACAAAATCGGTACACCATGCATTGGTACAACATCGGTACAACATGCATCGGTACAACATCGGTTCAACATCGGCTCAACGTCAATGATTCAACATCGGTACAACATTTGTTGAAGCCGATCTTGACACCGTTTGAAATAACCTGAAAATATTGTTGAAAGGTGTTAAAGTAATATGTAAAACAGGAGGAGCTGTTTTGAAGCGATTTCTAAATATGCTGTTTTTAGAAACTCGCTTCTGATACAAGCTCCGTGTGTTTTACATGGCTTCTCAAACTCCACTTTAAATCAGCGATCTAAAAGTCTTGAAATGCGAGCTGTATTTGGAAACGATTTCTAAATATTCGTCATGTTCGTGATTTCAATTATGTTCATCTGATTAATTATTGATGAGTTTGAGAATGATGTTGAAAGCATGTTGTACAGAATTTGCCTTCGTTTAAAGGCCATTTCAAACGATTTCAAGATCTGTTTCAACAAATGTTGACTGAGCCGATGTTGAAACCGTTTGAAACCGAAGAACGTTGTATTTCTGGGTTCTCAAAATTGAGTATTCATCTGGGCTTTTTCTTTCGTTAAAGAGTTTATGTTTGAATTTTATCAAGCTAAGCCAGATCTTAATCCATCAGAGGCTCTCTAGCCATTATTATCTCCTTTACTGTTGCTCATGTGTTATTTTTCATCACCAGCACAACCAGTTATCGAGGATACTGCTGACGAGAGAGCACAAGCTGTAGTGGCCGGTATGTTGACCTTTGTCATAACATTAATTACGGCAGCATCTTAAGAACGTGCAATTTGATTGGACATTAGGATTGGGCTCATCGTTTGTTTGTTTGTTGTTATACAATAAACAGTGTGAAACGCGTGCTCTGATTGGTCGATAGCCATGTGTTATTAGAGTACAGACGCACATATGACGTCACGTTTGGCATTAAATCATTTCGTATCCCCCTTTTTTCGCTAATTGTGTAAAACAAACAGATGGCGTGTGTCCTCTTACAGATGACGTCGAAACGTGACGAGAACAGCAGTCTCGACTGCGGCTCGTAGCGTACTTCTTTGTTCTCGTTACATTTTGACGTTATCTGTTAATATATAAGAGGACAGACGCATGACAGAAAAAATAGATATACGATTCTGCAGAAGAAATGCGCGCCTATAATGTAGCCAATCAGCGCCTTTCGTTTTTGAATTTTATCCAATCAGCGACGAGATGTTTTGTAAACAACTTCAGCATGGCTTTTCTTTTGCTTTTTTGATTTTTATTCCGACATTTCCCTCATCGTAAAAGCTCTGCCCGCTTCAATGAAGCTGGTTTCTTTTAACGTAATCGGAGCCACTTAGACAACGAGAACCAAACATTTCAAAAATACAAATCCTAGCATATCCACGCGATGTTCTTCATTCGAAAGACTTCGACTTCAGAACTAGTGCACCACATTTGCCTTATACCGCATTGAAGCTCGAGCAAGTTGAAATGCTATTGTCTTGTACTCGACACTGATTGGCTCAAGTAACCGTAAGTTGGAATGCTTTGTTTTCGTTCTACAATGTGATTGGTTCTCGTTGTCTAAGTGGCTGTGGTTTCAGTAGTCGCACTGTAAAATATGCATTCAATTGCGTTAACCTAGTGAATATTTTCAGTCTCGTCGCTCAAGGGGAGTGCAGATGACACCAAACCTCCACAAAATGATGTCTGGGATACTGTCAAGTTCGCTTTTGAAATCGAAAGCGTGACCGCAGCTGTTTACTGGAAAGAACAACTAGAATTGGTAAGTTATTTCACCGCCATGTATCTTGAATTTCCGTACATCGCAAATGGCTTACCCAGTCTTCCAGTCATCGACTTCGTTATGATTAACCGTCGCGCGCGCGTCTTCCCACTTTCCCGCCGAAACTACTTTTAAGTACGTACGCGTATTTACGTGAAATCTTTCGCGAAAAACAAGAAAACTACTTAAAAGCTAAGCCTAAGACTTTAACTTATTAGACTTTACACTTATTAGTGCTACGCGGCAAACATGATTTCATATCATAACTACATATACATATATAATCGCCGTGACCCCATAAAACGCACCAATACCCACGATTGCTCTCATCTGACTTGATAGCTCAGTTGGTAGAGCGCCAGACATGTAACCTGGAGGTCGTTGGGTTCGAGTCCCACTTGGGTCAGAGATTTTTTCTCTTTCACTCGTAGGGCGTGCACACTTAGCACTACAGCTTACCACGTGACTTTACATCACATCCATCCTTTACACTTATTAGTGCTACGCGGCAAACATGATTTCATATCATAACTACATATACATATATAATCGCCGTGACCCCATAAAACGCACCAATACCCACGATTGCTCTCATCTGACTTGATAGCTCAGTTGGTAGAGCGCCAGACATGTAACCTGGAGGTCGTTGGGTTCGAGTCCCACTTGGGTCAGAGATTTTTTCTCTTTCACTCGTAGGGCGTGCACACTTAGCACTACAGCTTACCACGTGACTTTACATCACATCCATCCTTTACACTTATTAGTGCTACGCGGCAAACATGATTTCATATCATAACTACATATACATATATAATCGCCGTGACCCCATAAAACGCACCAATACCCACGATTGCTCTCATCTGACTTGATAGCTCAGTTGGTAGAGCGCCAGACATGCAACCTGGAGGTCGTTGGGTTCGAGTCCCACTTGGGTCAGAGATTTTTTCTCTTTCACTCGTAGGGCGTGCACACTTAGCACTACAGCTTACCACGTGACTTTACATCACATCCATCCTTTACACTTATTAGTGCTACGCGGCAAACATGATCATAACTACATAAGACTTTAACAGGTTGAAGTTTTCTTTATTTGCAATTCACTGTGAGTTTACCAAGTTATAAAATTATTTACTAAAAATGTTTAAGATCTCGGAAATTTGTATTTGTACTCCAGAGCCTTCGTTGTTTCGGCCAGCGGAGCACAACGTTTTGCCCCGGTGCACACAACGGTCAAACGTCTGCGCGTGCGTATTACGGTCAGATTTCCCGCGCAAAATTACCTTAAAACGTATTACAGAGGGTTTCTACCCCCAAAAGTTAAGAAAAATACGTGAAAGTTAAGCTTTTTATTTTCACAGTCGACGGGAAATTGAACAAACTTCAAACTGTGAGTTTACCAAATTGTTTCGTAATTTACCAAAGAAGTTCTCAAGGTTTGAAAGCGGGTTTGTGAACAGTGACGGCCGCCGGCTCGCTTTGAATTTGTTTTGGAATAGGTTGTTGTTGCAGGACTTTTGACGCATGCGCAGACGTTTGACCGCTGTGTGACCCCGGTGTTGGTTTCCATATGGTTGCAGTGAGATTCACAACAGTTGTTAGACCTACTGAAATTTTAATGAAACCATGAGTTTGTAACTGTTTGAAACACAAGGTTGTCTTTGCCACAGCCTTTCACAACTGTGTTGCCCTTGATAGACTTGGGCTCTTTCTCTACAACAGCAGACCAATTCGCATTTGTTCTGACATTTTGAATGTATGTGGACATTTCTCAAATTTGGATCTCTGGCATTTAGTGAATAGTAGTTACCCAAACAACTTCAAATTTCCTCTGTCAAGATTGTGTACATTTTAACAAGTGTATAAAGTTTAAAGGTAATTACTGTTCATATGAGAACGTTTCAAAATCTTACCTGTTTCTTTGTAATTAATTCGTCTTAATTATACAGCAATTGTATAGAACACTAACATTTGTTTTATGTTTGAAAGAACAACTAAATCCAGCTCAAATTTCATCCATTTATTGACGCTCATAATATCTAATTAATACTGAAAATGTGATGCTCTTGTGTTGAATACTCATTAAATGCGAGAGTCATCATGTTTTCTTATAAATCAAACACTTTTGCACGTCATTCGACTGGTGCAATAGGTCTATCATACACAACAATGTACAGCACAGATGTTACGGTAACACACCTACAATTTCTGTGCAACACTATCGTGCAATTGCTGTTCCTATCCTTGCAACTATGTGGAAACCAGGTATAATACACCCTGAGACAATTCTTTAATAATAAACGTTCTCTATATAATTATTATTAGTAATATATACCACACAAGTGAATAGCGCTTTTCACACGCTCTGATTGGCTACTCAAACTCGGTATATCCACCATTAGTATATACCACACAAGTGAATAGTGCTTTTCGCATGTTCTGATTGGCTACTTGTGGAGGTGAATATCCTTTGCTATTCACCTCCGAGCGAAGCAGCGATCACCTCGCGCGAGTTTTTGTCCATTTGACAGAAAATAAAATAAGTATTTGGTGCTGGCTATATTCACTTGTGTGGTATATACTAAAACAATTATTCACCTCGGTGTCGGTGAAAAGTGGTGGATATTTACCTCGCTGCTTTGCGGCTCGGTAAATATCCACCATTATTCATCTCCACTTCTGGCGTTGAATAATTATTCACTAGTCACCCCAGGCCTGGAGACAAAATGGCTTCTTGGTCTCGTGCGCGAAATATTCACTTGGATATAGCTTTTTAAACTAATTTGAGGCTAATTCACTTGTGTGGTAAATATTAAAACAATCACCCATAATGTCGGTTGCGGCGAGGTAAACATACACCACCAGTCGCCCCCACTATGGAGAATAATTGTTAACTATTATTCACTGTTTGTGTATGTCGTAGACGCCAGAAAGTTCCTCAGACAGAGACCCAGCGTGTTGTTTGGGCCAATTCTCTCTGGTTTCTGTCAGCGCCAGTGGGAAAATGAAGTCGAACATGGCCCTGACAGCCCTTGTTACACTGGAAAGTTGCATTCTAGACGACAAGCGACCGGAAAGTGAAACTGGAGTCACGAGGTAACGAGTATTGCTTTGTCTACATCTACTTTGGGTTTTTCAAAGTTGTAGCATGGGTTGGTTGTTTGGTTGGTTGGTTTTGATGAACCATTGTATTTAATCAGCATTCCGCTAGACCAACAATTGCCGGTTGTTACCGATTTAAAAAATCGAACTCGACCGGAAAAGAGTGAGGCTGCTGGTTTTTTTCCACAGATAAAATTTCACGCTTGGCGACCTATTAGCAAACACGTTCTTTTGTAAATTTTGAGTTATTTTGTGCACTTTCCAATTCTCGACTTTGTCTAGACCAATGGCTACATGCTACAAAAATAATTAGTTTTTGACATTTTTATAAACAACTTCCAACGTGCCCGATGTATTTTCCAAATTAGTATTTGTTAAGATTTGAAAATGTTACATTAGTCAATATGTTTTTTGTTTTTGTTTTATAGTTACTAATGTATGTGGCTCTAGACCAAACAAAATTTCATGTCGGAACAGAGTACTGGCTAACGGAAGTGTTCATGAATGTATACTGTTTGGCAAGAAGCAAAAGTAAAGCAATCAAGTTGTCGTCTTTATTTCCTTAGAATGATGGATCGTTTCATGGGTGATGGAAGACAAATTCCCAACATGATAGACGTCAAGTTTCAACAGTCTGCTAACCTGGACAAGAACAGTAAGTCTATCGAGTATTAACAGCAAATTACAAAAAACATGAACATCTCGTGAGCGACCACTCTTAATTACTCGGGCTGCCTGTGGCAGCACCGAGTCTTAAAATGCAAGTCGTTATTTTTTTTGTTGGGTGTCGCAAAATGTCTGCGCATGCGTTAAAGGTCAAATTCACACCAATCAGATTGCACTGTGCTGGTCACGCAACAATCGCCAGGTTAATTTATTTACATAATTTAATACAGTAAAGCAAGATGGCGGAAGACCCGCGAGGAACTTTCTCTCTAATTTGGAGTCTCATCTCTCAAATGTAAGCCAGTTTAATGTTTTATTTAACTTCACTCGTGCGAAAGCCTTCCAACAGGCTCAGGATATTTCAACTGGCGCTATTGACGGAGCCGAAGGACCGCGTTTTTTACCCAGATGGCCAGTGATACGACACGTACGACGACGGCTGAAGCCAGTGAACTGGGGCCAGGATCCGGAAAGCTAAAATTCGAAGAAATAGATATTGGAATCTATAAGCCATCGGCTCGCTGTGCTGCATTTAAAACATCCGAGGAAAACATCTTATTTTGGGTGAAGGCACTTCAAGACCAATATTACGAGTCTCTTAAAAACTGTCAGAGATTTAAATTTACCGTAAGTTGGATCAGAGAGTATTGAGATCAAGTTATTTCGTTCCAGCGAGGATATTGACCTAGCGGAAACGGTACAAGCTGTCGAAGGATTTTACTTATAATCATCCACGTCTACTTAACAACAGGAATAGTTATGTGCCAAGGCATGGGCAAAGATTGAGTTTCCCAGATTACAGATGAAAGTAGAGAACTTAATGAATGAAGAAACAGAGGTCACGCGCGACATGCTTGAGAACATGAACATGTTCAACACTTTATATTATACTAAGAAAACAAAACAAATTACAGAGCCTGCAAGTTCACAAGTCAATGAAAAACCCCAAGTGCCTGTAGTTTTGGATCAACATATCCTTGAAACTCCAAAAGCAACATACACATGAGTCAAATTCAAACCGGAAGAGACGGAATTCTTTAGATTATTCACGAGAATAAATTTGTTAGCCCGCAATAAGGACCAAGGGCAAGGTCTCCAGTGTTCCGAGACTACCCAACCTACTGAAGCTTATCAGTTTGTTCAAGAGCCATCTTTCTTACATGACAACCCGATCCCTATTCATCAGAATACATTTTCTATGCTAAATGACGAGAGTTTACAATCACCTGACCGACAACTTACTACTAAAGAAAGGGACCATGAAGTACGGTAGTACGGTTAATTCTCGGGTTCAAAACAATGAATATATGCCTACTCAAATGCAGTGTGTTAAACGAATAAGTAGTGTTTAAATTAAAAGGTCAACATACGAGAAAAACAAAACTATAAAATTACATATATACTAGAGGAGCAGAGAATGAAAGTCACCGCGCTACCGGCCACTAAAGACTGCTAAATTCAGCTAATAATTCTTCCCTTTGGTTATTACTAAGAGGATTTCAAATGAAAGTGTATTACATCTTCAATCTCATGTGGCCCGAGTGAAAGCCCAGATGGGCTCTTGTTTCAAATGTAGGTGATGTGGTCGCTAAAGAGGGAACAAGCTAAACAGGTTTTTAGAAATGTGGTCGCTGAGAGAGGTTTCATTGTATTTGCAGTAAGATTACATGTCCTAGCGTTATCCTCATCCCAACTTACGATACGCATCCCCCTCGTCTTGGTGCTCATCTTCGAAAACTAAGTTACTCGGCTAATTAGCATATGTACTTGCTAGAGGCCTAACCAGCCTCATCCATCAGAGGATAATAAAGTTACCTTCCTTCCTTCCTACCTTCCTGCCTTCCTACCTACCTACATGTACCTACCTACATGTACCTACCTACCTTCCTACCTTCCTACCTTCCTACCTTCCTACCTTCCTACCTGCCTTCCTGCCTTCCTACCTTCCTTCCTACCTTCCTTCCTACCTTCCTACCTTCCTACCTTCCTTCCTTCCTTCCTACCTTCCTTCCTACCTTCCTACCTTCCTTCCTACCTACCTACCTACCTTCCTACCTACGTTTCCTTTGGTTGAGAAGAAACAAAACAACAAACGCTACTCAAGAGGGGTCCTCGTGTGATATATGAATCCAGACAAATATGATACAACATAGCACAATATTAAAGCGTAGTTTTTACAAGCGACACGAACATAGGCACAAGCAACATACACAGACTAAGTAATGCATTTGCTTGTTTTTATCTCACACCTGTGAGTAGAAGAAGTACCGCTAATAATAAATACGGCAGTGCGTCCGCAAGCGGATTTCGTATGAGTGGGAGGGTTACGGCAACGACTCACGGCACGGTTACCGTACGGCATTCCGTGACGTTGAAATGGTTTTTCCATTGTTTTAATTTATTCTTCTGATCCAATCAAATTACAGTTACTGTACGGTAAAGTACCAATACGGTACTCATACGAAATCTGCTGTATGCTGCTTGTGATTATGATTATGCACCTATCAATGTTAAGCCTGTGGGGTTGGGGAGGGGGGTGAGGATTTGACAGGCAGGGCTACCCCGAGGGTGGGAATTTTGACATACATGTACGCTGCCTGCCCGTGGTGGGGCTATTTATAGGAAACATAAGGACGATAGGGCAGATATTTTTGACCAAATGTGTTGTCCCAAGGGTGGAGAATTTGACATTCGTTTGGAAGAAATTGTCAAATCCGCACCCCTTGCCCGCGTCCCCCCCCCCCCCCTCCCCCCTCGGGCTTAATGATAGGTGCATTATGTCGCCAGTGAAAACCAGACTCGAGACAGCTAAATCAGCCAACAATATTCCGTTCTCTCCCATAGTTACAATCGAAGTCAACAATGTCCACATTGTGGTAAACCTAGAGTTCTTGTTAGTACTCTCCAACGTGTTCACCTCAGCTTTGAGTGCTGCTCCTCCATCATCGGTCCCATC
This sequence comes from Actinernus sp. WN-2022, assembly GCA_030867875.1. Lineage (NCBI taxonomy): Eukaryota > Metazoa > Cnidaria > Anthozoa > Actiniaria > Actinernidae > Actinernus > Actinernus sp. WN-2022. The sequence goes on from JAOWCC010000936.1 coordinate 72,090,477, forward strand.
TGCTGCGGACACGACACAAGCCTTGGCAAAAATCAAGACTGCTGTACCATTGCAGTCCGTGCATAAAGAGCCGCCTGAACTAAGGCTCGCCTTCAGTGTTAAACAGCCAGAGATAGTGCTGCTTGCTGATGCAAAGGACAAGGCGACCAATGCTTTATTATTGACGGTAGGACGATGTTCCTCCTTTCCATTCTGCCATCCTTCCTTGTCGGGCACGTTCGCGTAACGATTCAAATTTCCGCCAAAAATGCCGCCTATGATCCAGTCCACCTCGCTGTCGTTCTTGAGCGCGCCGTCCAACCTCGAACCCAGGGGTCTTTACGCGCCTTATCCAAGACGCCATCTTGGATTAGGTGCGCAAAGGCTCCTGGGGTACGAGGTTGCACGCCGTCAATGGTTACGCAAAAACAAACTGTATTTTAATCGCTGCGTTTTACGTTTCAGAACTCATTGGAATTCAACTTTCTTATCACACAAGGTCAGCAAAAGATGTTTGGCCATCTTGAGAACTTGAGCATCACATCGGCGGCGTTTGATCTTGAGAAGAGAGCTGCAACCAAGTCGCAGGTAAATGTACTGGGAATAACCCAAAATGGTTGGCTCAACTGGATTAATTGAACGAAACACGTCAGGAACAAAGGGGGGAGTGTTGTATTTAGGTAACTAACAATCATCTTTAGACACCGAGGGACAAATTTTGTTATTGATGTTAATTGGCATGTTAAGGTGCCCATCAGCCCAAATTTGTTATCATTCAAACCGATTCTACATCCAGTAAAGAGGTGAATAGTAAAATATTTAGTGATTTTAGTGTTGCGTCTGATGTCACAGCAGACCAACAAAAGGTCATGTCTTTCTCCTTTGTGAATGCAACTCTTTTCTGATTTATACAAAATATTTGGTAAAATCACTGATATAAGGCCCAAATATAACATAGATGTGTATAAAAAATTATTTATCTCTGCCAGCATGTTTTTGTATAATAAGTGAGGCCTCGTGTGATATCACACATTAGGATATTGGAAATAGAAACCTGTATAACACATAGACGCAACACTCAAATCAAGAAATATTTTACTATTCACCTATTTACTTGATGTAGAATCGATTTTAATGTGGAACAAATTGGGCTCATATGCACTTTAAAGAGATAAAAAGGATTTTTTAGATACTGTAGATACTGCTTCCATTTTAAGTATCAATATTATAGAATACAGAGGTTCAACTTATCTCCATTTGGTGTGAATAAAAGAAACTAAAATTTGGATCAAAACTGTTCACAGGCATTCCTGGTTGGTATACTAATTGGCATTAACGGGGCACTGTCAACCCCAAATGCTTTCCAGGAGTATGCTTTCCAGGAGTATGCTTTCCAGGTATACTGGAGAAAATTGGAGACAATTTTGATAAGTATGGCAAAGATTCGAGTGTATGAAAAATACTGCTTTTAAGAGAGATTTAGAGCAACTTGAAATTGGTTCACTGTAACCGAAATCAAGTCTCTAGAATAATCCACTTCAATCTTTGCCATCCTCTAACGAATTTTTTTTGAAAAGCTTATCAGGACATGGTATTTCTCTTCTATCTCAGGGTGTTATAGTTTTGAAGGTACAATTCGATTCAGTGCCCCTGATACGTTCTAGCCAACACTTTTAAATTGCTTTGTTTTCAGGTGCTGTATCTCTCACGGTTAGCCTTGCACGGTTCAGCGCCTGAGGGGCAGGGCATGCACCTAGATATCAGGAGTGGTGTGGCCCAAGTGCATGTGTCTCCGCCCACTATAAAGACAATTACTGCTTGTCTCATGTCCCTTGCACCAGCAAAGGTTGGTTTTAGATTTAAAAAAACTGTTGTATGAAAGTTATACTGATCATGTATACAGCTGAGAATCTTTTAGAGGTAATAATACGTTCAGTTGGGCGTCATCACCTTCACGCTATATTAGCCATTGGGTGGTGCAGTGTGTAAACTCTTGCCACTGTGACCCACATGCATATGATGCCGCGTTCGGGGGTCAAACCCAAGTTGACTCTAACTCATCCTCCCAGGGTTTTCTTCCGGTTTCTCCAGTTTTCCTCCCTCCGTACAAAATCAACATGTGAGTTGTAAATATTTAACGTAGTGAAAAACGTGTCAGTGTGGAGAATTCTCAAATCATTAGCAGGATCTGCTAGATGCCTAATAAGTCTCAATATCCCAGAGTAAACAAAATAGTTGAGTTGAGTTGAGGAAGGGACCGAATATCAAAAATATATTTGATTAAGAAATGAACTCCACCACAAGAACGATCACACTAAAAGATTGGTTTGATAATAAAATGGTGGCGAGATTTCTAACCTGGAAAACATACAAGAGAATGTATATGGTGTCCCCCAAAACCATACACTGTATCTTATATTTGTGATTTCTGAAAGCTTGCTATTCATTTCGTATTAATCTAAACATTCTCAAACTCGAGAACCTTGCTCATGTTGGTGTGATCTTTCTTGTGATGACGTTCATTTCCTAATCCGATGAATCGTTTTCACTCGGTCGCGGTCCTTTCCGAAATGGCTCCTGTGATGCTACCGTCCCATCTCAAAAACAGCACTCGTATGTTATAGGCTTCAGCAGTAGATCAATGAATGTAACAATTCACCAGCCATAATGTTAGTAGCGCTGCTACTTTTATGGCTCACTAAAACAACGTCGATCAGCGTCTTTCTCTTGTCCGTAACACGCGTCGGCTCGGAGATTTTGTTTACTCGGCAAATTCGCAATCGTTGACACAAATCGACTAAGATTGCCATCTGGGACCGACCCTATCTCTCTTGTGGTATATATCCATATTTGAATCACCCAACAAGAGTAGTTCCTTCCTTGTGTTATACATCTAGCCTAAACACGTACATCGTTCATTCTTTAATTGAACATCTGTAATTTCCTTTTTCTTGTTGTGTACAAATAAACGTGTTGTTTAGGATGAAGAAGCTGACAAAGCGAAGTACGAAGATGATGTCACGCTATGGAGTCAGAAGATTATCGATGAGAAAAGGAAGTGGTATCTCGCTCAAGGTATTTTAACGTAGTACTGCTTAATGCAGAAAAAAATCAACGTTTTCTTCTGGAAGTTACCTTTGGTACCCCTGTAAACCATACAGGTTTAGGCATCACCTTATTTGGCATCACTAAAATAAAGATTTCTGATGTTTGGCTATTTGTATATGGAAATCCCATAACCCCCTGCGCCTTGAGCTTCAGGACTAGATTGATAGAAGGCCGATAAGCGTGCATTAAATTTTAATCGAGGATTTTGTTTGGAAATAGGTGTCTTTCTGCGATCTAGGATTACAATTAGAAAGGTACTACTCATTCCGCGTCAAGCAATACGTTTTTAATCACAAATCAGTAGTTCACGAGTTACCAATCGAACTAAAGATTACCATTAATCCTGTATTGGTATAACTTTAAATGTTTGTTTTGTTCATTTCCTAGTTCCGGAAGATCAGTTGATACCTGGCCGTCGTATATACGGGCGCTGGCCTAAGAACAAGAGATACTACGCTGGCTACATAGCCAAGATAGACAGTCGCATTCACCTCCAGTTTGACGACAATGATAAGACGTCTCATGACATCAATGACATCACAGCTGTACTCATCGACGCGATACCCGATGCAATGGAACTAAAGGTTGGAACTGAGGTCATCGCCTCAGATCCCAAGGCTGGGTACTATTACAGCAGAGGAAAAATTACCAAAATTGAGAGAGTAGATGGTGTCGTTATGTACCATGTGCGGTACGATGATGGCCAGGAAGGATGGAATGCCCTTAACAGCGTCAGGGTGTTAATGACGAAGAAGCCAGGAGGTGACTTGAAATTTGCAGTTGATGTACACCTCCCACGCCCCTTTATTTAAATGTTGGATAAACTTTTGTTGTGGCTTGGTACCTTTTACCCCCAACGTTGAATGGGAGGAGTTGGGGGACTTTAGGCTTGCTTGCTGCTGGTCAAATATAACATTTAAGAAACAATCCGTTGCTTTCCCCAAGGTAGAATGTTCGGTTTTTAATACTGCCGACAACTCATCAACCCTTAAATGATACATTTCTGAAGTCAAATCCACTGAAAGTGTGTTTTAAAACTACATTCCTTTTGTGTGAAGACATTTCGTCCAATCAGAAGAGTTCAAAACAATAACCAAGAAAGCTTTCAATTTTAAAATGTTTCCCACGTTGAATTTTCGTCATATTTAAAGTTATTAGAATTTTCACTAGATGCATTTCAAATCTGTTTAAAAAAAACTGAGAAAATGATAGTCTTTTTCAAGTTTTGATAGATTTTTATGATTCAGCCAATGAAGTGGACGATTGAAACAATACCACAATTAGAAAGTTCATAGCCGGACTATTACTTAAAAGGGATTAGTGTTGCAAGATTCGTGTCCAAAGCTGTAGTTACCGATAGTCTGCTCTTCTAGGTGTGTTTGATGTTGGATTGCCTGTCAAGATGATATGTCATTCTCCCCTTCTCCCCCCTCCCCAATTCTTCCCAATTCGTTTGTGAGATTAATTACAAATACAGTTACTAACTCTCAATACAGTTAACCTACGATCTTTCACTGTATTTCTACGACCACTGCTTGGTGGTGCAAGCCACGGAACATTCCTCAAACCACTTGTGTTCCTTTTCATGTATAGTTGCAGACAATGACATCGTGCCTTCTAGTATAGTGTACGTCAGGCATAAGAGCGGCTATTACTACAAGGGGTTTGTCTCAAGCAAGCTGCTTACAAGGTTTACTATACGCACCTACCGCGGCGACGTGGTTAATGTCAGCATCCATGACACCCCAGCCATCGTCTTGGATAGGATTCCATCGCCTGGTTCCGTCTTTGGCAGCACGGTTATCGGTTCCTGGAAGAACAAGGAACACTGGTACATTGGAAAAGTAATTGACATCAAAATGGAGAGTGGAGTACGACTCTTCCATGTGCTGTTCGATGATGGAGACAACGTCTGGCACAACGTGGAGAACATCAGGATCGTCAACCTGAGGAAACCAGATGGTAAGGGAATGCCTTAAAGGGGCACTGACTAAACGTTCAAGTTTCTTTAAAAGAAAACTACAAAAATAACAACGTGAGATAGAACAGAAATACCATGTCAATGTCTGACATCATGCTTTTCAAACTTTTTCGACAGGGGTGGCAAAGATTAAAGTGGATTACAACAGCTTATTCTTATTTCAATGTTACCCAGGTCGATTAGCTCATTATAGTTATTCTGGGTAGCAGTATTACTACTGGCATGTCTAATGTCTGTAAAAAAAAATAAAAAATCCCATTGGTAATAACAAAGTTGCTGTTGTTGTTGTTGCTCAAGTTGCTCTAAATCTCTCTTAAAAACGCTATTTTTCATCCAATCGAATCTTTGCCATTCTTCATCGAATTCTCCAAATTTCTCCAGTATACATGGAAAGCATGCTCTGCTAATTTGAGCAGTTCTTTTTTACGTTCGTCATAGCCATTATATTTCTACATATCGTTTTCACAAGTTTTCGCATTTTTCCATGGTATTCCGTTATATTTCCACATGATTCACCGTTTTTACAAGTTTTCACATTTTTCTATGGTATGCCATTATATTTCCACATGTTTCACCGTTTTTACGAAAGCGTAGCATCCATGTTGTTGGTATAACAAAAGTAGCTAATGAGGTATATTTTGTTCTGCCACTGGTGCACCCAGCAATTGGCGGGGAAAATAATCTAAAAATATCCCAAGTTGTGAAAACGCCGTGACACATATTATCCTGCGGTCAGGCTCTCTTTTCCACTAAATAAGTAACTAAAGGAAGGGGAAGAGAGGAAACGGAGAGCCTGATACAAATGTCAGGAATCATATGAATTTTGCGCGACCCATCCAAGCCACTGTAAACTGTAATTCAACTGCGCGCGCCAGTCACACTTTTAAATGTATGAACCAATCAGAATGCCACAATTGTTTTACGACTAATCGGAAAACAAGACCAGAATTAGGTCTGTTTACACGCGATTCAGCACGTATTTATATCAGGCCCTTCTCTCCCTTCTCCGCGCGCGCTGTGAATTCATAAGAAAAGCGGGCATGATTGCAGGGTACACCTATATAGATTTCCATAGTTTTGAAAAATTGGAAAGCATGGAAATATCATGGGAAAAGTCATGGAAAACCATGGGGAAATGCTGTAAATTGGAATCTCCAATAGTATGGAAATTGGGTAGTGCTATTTGATTGAGCAGCCTGTAACATTTCTTGTATTTGTTCTTCTTTTCGTGCAGTTCCTGAAGGTACCATAGACGTTGGATCTTTCGTGTGGGCCTGGTGGTCCAACATCAGTTACTACAGGGCCTTTGTTTCCCACAAAGGCTCCAAACTTCACGTAGACTTCTACGACGGTGATAAGCACCTCTACGAGCTGAAGGACGCCTTAGTTACCATTCTCCCAGATGTCAACCCCAAGCCTAGTGACCTCAGAACTGGCACAAGAGTTATTGCAAAGTACAAGAAAAGGGTCATGTACTTTTCTGGAACCGTGATTGAAGTTGACATGTCTCGAGATGATCAGCGCTACTACAATGTGGAGTTTGACGATGGGGATGCCGATTGGAACATATTGTATCGCATTCGTCTGCTGCCTAAAGACGTTACACCTGGTTTTGGTAAGTCTTGGGAGGTTTAGGTTTGCCTTGAGTTCTTGTTTGATTGCAGTAACTTGGTACCACTTGCAGATTCATAGGTAACTCGATCCTGTCGCAGGCTAGAAGGATGGAACTCAAAATGTTCTTTAACCTACTGATATCGTGTTCTCGTTTAGTATTACGTTGGGGTACCATCTTTATTTCTAGACTGAGTTGCAATCACCAGATTGCGTCTCTTTTCATCACAGCCATTCCAGTCTTTCTCAGCAGTCTTTTGTCCTCAAGAGGGTCATGGTTACTATCGTATGAATTAGGGGGCCATGCAGTTGAAGTTCAGAGACGTTATTTTTCATGTATGGACTTGTAATTGGAACTTACGTCTGCTTGCTCAGGCTTCTTGCAGGTATTTGGAGAACTGTCTATAAAAGCTGTGCATACACCACAACAACAACAACAATTACAGTAGTGTTAGGAGCATTATTCGAAGGTCTCGATACTCTGACGTAAAACCAGACATCATCTATTATACAAATGTATGCAAGTTGGGACAAATGACCTTTCATGAACATCTCTGTTATGTTTGAAGCTTATATCAATGATTCAACCAAATATTTTGTCTAAATAAGAAAGTATAAATGACTGGTTTTGATGTCATCATTAGCATATTGGAAATAGAAACCTCTATAATTCATAGACGCGGCACTCAAATCAAGAAATATTCTATTATTCACTTGATATAGAATCGATATTGGTGATCAAAAAGTGGCCGTATAGACACTTTAAAACTTTACTGAAATAAGGGATCAAACATTCTGAAGCCTGTTGGAATTATGTTCTAATTAGTAACATTACTAACCCATACGTGCTGTGTATTCTTTTTTCAATGCTGTGAGATGTATCTTAGCACATGCTGTTAAACAATCTAAGCCTTCGGCCAGTTTGCACAAACAATGCAATGCTCTTCACTTTGCGAATGCAGCAAATTCTTGCCAAAATAGCTAACCTCTTAACGGATACAAGTCCAAGAAAAGGCTAACAACCTTATGTCGAACCGTTTACAGACTGATGAATTGTGTAATAAGTCTGTAACATGTTTTTAAAATGTATGGGAATGTACAAATGTAGAGACATTTCTTACAAGCATTTTGCAGAGTATAACATTTCTCTAAATTTAATACTCGGTAAAATGTATGTTAAAATGTCTGTAAATTCGTACATTCACAGTCATTTTGCAAACATTTTACAAAGTCTGTAAACTACTCACATTCTACAAACATTTAACATAGTTCTTTAAAGTCTATAAATGGTTAGATTTTTTCAGTGGCAAGTCGAAGAAAGGTACGATGACAAAGATGCTTATAGAGAAGAGCACAGGCTAAGCCCCTTGGGATTACAGTTTCTTAGATAGTCACTTCTATAAATCGAAAGACTTTAATAAAACCGCGGTGTAGTAGTTAACTGATCTGACTTTATTGAATTGTTGTTACTGAATTGAATTGCTGTAACTAACTTAACCATTAACTCAATCAGAATTACAGTTTCTTGATGCGTAAAATTCATTTCTAAATCGAAAGACCTCAGTTTTAATGAAAACGGTGTGATAGTTTACTAACCTAACTTTATTGAATTATTGCTGTAAACCCTAACCCATGCCCAGGACGGCCACTTCGTCTCTCTATGGACAGAGACTGGTTACTAGTAGGGGAAACAAATCCGGATTCCTATGATGATGGTAAGATAACGCATGCGCGCTCTATTTTAACCGCTGTTTACCTGCTCTTTGAGATTTCGTTCTATCGAATACTCTGACTGTATAGTTCACCCTGCTAACCGCCTTGTGAGACTTCCCTTCCTTGCTTCTTTTATATGTTTTGAAGTTGTTGTTTTTAAACTCGGTTTTTACTATCAAAAGGTTGGCTGTGCGATTTTGATGCCTTAGGGCGCACACCGATCTTAGTTCATTGTTAGGAAGGCTATCTAAACAAAATAATGAGCTCAGTGGTAAAACCCAAAACAATAGCTGTTTGAAAGGTCCATTGTTAACGTTTTGGTTGTCAGTTGTATGTTATATGTAGTTTTTTTTCGTCTATGATTTCCATAATTATATGTCGGCCTCCATTGATACCAGTCTGTTAGACTGAAGGGGCTGCCGACGTTAAATAAAAGGACTTTTTTTTTACTTTTGTATGGATTTATTCTACAAGAAAATTCGATGTTCGCGGTAACTTCAGCAGTAATTGGGAGTAATTCAGGGGTAATTCGGAGTAATTAAGGGGTAATTCGGAGTAATTCAGGGGTAATTCGGAGTATTTAAGGGGTAATTCGGAGTAATTCAGGGGTAATTCAGGGGTAATTCGGAGTAATTAAGGGGTAATTCAGGGATAATTTGGAGTAATTCAGGGGTAATTCGAAGTAATTCGAAGTAATTCAGGGGTAATTCGGAGTAATTCAGCTGGATTGACATCAAAGATAACCGACCTAACTATGAACTAAGCAGTGTTATCTCTAGATGAATATATGAGGTATACTACTCTGCATAATAATAATAACCACAGCAATAACAACAATAATAATAACCATAAAAACAATATGTAATCTAAACGATTTCGATGGATTTCAAGGGGCACTGACAACCCCCAAATGATAAACTCTTGACGAAAGATACAAATAACTACTCAGATTAGTAGAGTATGCTCTCCAGGTATACTGGAGAGAATTTGAGACAATTTTGGTGAAGGATGGCAAAGGTTCGAATGGATGAAAAATACTGCTGTAAAGAAAAAAATTGAGCAACTTGAAATAGTTCACTGTAACCGAAATCAAGTTTCTAGAATAAGCTTTTGTAATCCACATCCTCCGTCGAAAATGTTTGAAAAGCATATCAGTACATTCACATGGTATTTATCTTCTATCTCGGGGTGTTATTTTGGTAGTTTTGTTTTAAAGCAACTTGAAGCTTCAGTTCGATTGCTAGTGCCCCTAACTAACACGCCTCATTGTTGTCGCTGGCATGCATGTATGCTGAAATGTTTCCATCAACATCTTTACCTTGCACTTATTTGGCACTTCATATCTTATTTCTGTTTTATGTCACTTTATGTTAATATTGTTTGTTTCTTTTAAACATTAATTGCGTTTTAATGATTGTTTAATTTGATTAACGAATAAATTTGTTTTATGTTGTTTGTGATCAACAATCGTAATACGCATGCGTAGGAAGCCAAACCACACAACGCTCTGAAGGGCATTGGGTACTAATAGGGCACAAAGACCAGTCTTCCATGGACGGTAAGATAGCACTTGCTCAATTAATGCTGAAGAGTCGCATTTAACAGTAGATCTAACTGATATATAGAGGTTTTATTCTCCAAGCATGTTCGGTCAAGATGTGGGCCAAGTCATGATGTGGGATATGGGCCTATTTAGCTCGTGGATGTGCGCAAGCGCAGAAACGAGCTATTGGGTTTAGGGAAAATCGTGTCACTCACTCACTCGCTCACTATGGTGTTAACATGCCAAAGAGCCTGGGAAGCAGAGTGATGACAGGCGATATTCAATGTTTTCAATATTTGCTGGCATATCGATATTAAAGTTTCATCAGTCGATGCCTGAATTCACGTACCTAAAATGTTCGCTTCCAGGTCCCCATCGCTAGTCTCCTCTTCGTTACTGTCTATATAGTTGTCCTGAGTTCGTATACATACCTAGATCGCATCCGTCTAACACATGTGGGAGATGTTTGTATTTATTCACTGCCGATACTGACGTAAAAGCTCGGTTACGCCACACTTTATAACCCGTGATGCAATAACGCTTCCCCGACTTGGGATTTGTTGGGTTACCTGTGGTCTTTGCCACTCTTATATTTTATTTTTTATATATAAAAAATGTCTTCAGCAATTAAATATTTTTACTTACTAAAATTGTTTGGGAGATGTTTTCGCTACTTGGGGCCTTTTCTGACAGTTTATTAGGCGGCGAATTTTAGGGCAGTTTCGCCATTTACGAATGCTAATCATACGAACAAAGGTAAAGGTTTTCATTTTTATAGCTCAAATTCTATATGAATATATCCAAATGCGCTTCACAAGGTTATTGAGTTTAAGACTTTTCTGGCCTTTCTATCCCATAATTTACTTGTGTGAGATCTATCCCATACTTTCTTTATTTGAGAGCTAGAGGTTAGGGATAAGTTAGAAAAACGCCATTTTCTGGTATTTCTACTCAAAATACGGCAAAATTCCGTGATTATACTTTATTCTGATGGTGGTGAATTCCAATCACTTTGGATTGAAATTTCTAGTGAAGACGATAAAAATATATTAGTTTGTGTCACTTATCTCCATCCGAAACTAAAAGACCCATCAGTATTTCTTGAATACCTGGACAAAACATTACATACATTAAATAAAGAAACCAAGACTGTAATATTGACTGGTGATTTAAATCTTGATCTCCTAAAATCAGAATTCAAAGATTGCATAAGCAATTATTTACACATTCTGTTTTCTCATTTTACGATTCCTCAGATTACTCAACCTACTAGATTTACAGAACACTCAAACCCATCACTTATTGATCACATTTTCATTAATTCATTAAAATGAAACCTAATCTCTGGTAATCTTATACCTCATATAACTGATCATTTACCTAGTTTCTTACTCATAACTGATATCGATATATCCTATAAATCCTCTAAAAACATACTGAGAAGAAACTACTCAAACTTTATTCCTGATAACTTCGTAAATGATATTAGAAACTTAAACCTAGATGAAAAACTGGCTAATTTATCTTCTACCAATGATAAATATAATTACTTTCATGATGATCTACTTGCAACAATGGATAAACATGTTCCACTTACTAAACCTTCAAACAGAAAACTGAAACAAGAAAAAAAACGTTGGATAACAAATGGTATACGAAAATCAAAAATAAATAAAAATAAGTATTTTAAACAATTTATTAGAAGTAAAAACTCTGTCCTCTTTCAAAAATACAAATATTATAGAAATAGGTTTAATCATATTATTAAACATTCAAAGGCAAATTATTGATTTAAATTATTTCAACAAATTTAAAAATAACATGAAAAAGACTTGGCAAGGATAATGTCTCATCATCTACTTCTAAACAGTTTTGTTTACAAGAAGATAATAAACTAATTACTGAGTCCTTAATAATAGCAAACAAATTCAACAGTTATTTTAATAAAATCGCAGTTAATCTCGTATCAAAAATGAAACCTAAAAAATGTCATAAAAGACTTTCTGCGATCTTGCATAAATGATAGCTTTTTCATTACCCCTGTGACGTCATTAGAGTTTTGCAAAAAAAAGCTATTCGTGCAGTACTGAATAAAGAATGAACTGTCACACTAAACCTTTGTTTCAAAAATTAACTTGCCTAACACTAGATGACATACATAAACTTCACACCAGTTTATTTATGTATGACATCTTCCACAAAAATATTAGTGAAACATTTATTGAAATTCACTCTTGTGAAACCCGTCAAAAACAGAAACAATTTTTTTTCTATAAAACCTGTTAGAACTGACTACAGGAAAAGTATTTCTGCTATGTTAATTAACGAATACTCAAACGAACAGTAAAATTCACTAATAGTTTACTTCAACTCTACCCAATTACTATTAGAGCTACTTAAACTCCTCTCGTAATCCATCTTACGATATACTTCATTTATCTTATTAGTTTATTGTTATTATTATTTTTATTAATGTAATAACTAGTCTTTAATTAATTATTAGCTTCTTGTCCCTATATCTCCTGCTTGTAAAGGTGTTCCTGACTCGACAACCCCTTGGTTTATTCAGGTCCTGCCTACTCAGTAATTATTGTTAAATTTCTTATTTGTTTTTGTTTTGAGTGAAATAAACGTGTATTGTATTCTATTGTATTATTATTTTGTCCGCGGATATTATCTGTTCCGAGAAGAGAACAGTTCCCGAGAGCAAAGCTCGAGGGAAACTGTGAGCTTCGAGGATCAGATAATGTCCAAGGACAAATATCAGGACATATTTCGATGCCACAATGTAGGTTATTGTTGTTATCATCCTTCAAATATTTTCTTTGTCACGCGCTTATACGCTCACTGGGGGTGTATTCGCCGATATTTCCCGCTCGCGAAGAGAAAATATCGGGTTACGGACGCTTTCAACCAATCACGCGCACGATTGGGTTATAACTGGTAATATACATTTCTTGAGTATATTAGAACATCGGTATCGTTAAAAGTCCATTCTAGGGTTGAAAATCTAATTATAAGTAATAACATGACATGAGAGAGATTAGTTACTCAATTGCCCCGCGAGCCGAGGGAGGACTTTTACAAATCCTCCAGAGGCTCGCACGGCAATTCAGGACTGAGGCTGACCCTGTGTACAGCGTGATTTTCAGGGTCCGGTTGTTCAAAGGGTGAATAATGCTATTGTATAAAATTTATTTGTTAGATTTATACTTCTCCACTCGATGGGAATTTATCCAGCATTAGCATACCCTTCGATCAATCGGTGGCTCTGGTTATGTTTCATCCAATCGTGTGACGTGTATAAAGTCGTGGAGACAATCCACCATTCTGTGTCTTACAGTGGATGAAGATAAGCAATATTAGTGGCTGTATTCGGTTTGGCCATTCTTCTCGGAATAGGATCTTTAAAGGGGATATGTCATGGCGTTATGTCATGGCGTTGTACATGTGTGGAGTCAATGTTCGATTGGTGGCTGTTAATTGGCTACAAACAGTTAAAGGGTGTCATGGTGTTGCGCATGTATGGAGTCAATGTTCGATTGGTGGCTGTTAATTGGCTACAAACAGTTAAAGGGTGTCATGGTGTTGCGCATGTATGGAGTCAATGTTCGATTGGTGGCTGTTAATTGGCTACAAACAGTTAAAGGGGCTGCCATGGCGTTGCGCATGTATGGAGTCAATGTTCGATTGGTGGCTGTTAATTGGCTACAAACAGTTAAAGGGGCTATGTCATGGTGTTGTACATGTATGGAGTCGATGTTTATTGGTGGCTGTTAATTGGCTACAAACAGTTAAAGGGGCTGCCATGGCGTTGCGCATGTATGGAGTCAATGTTCGATTGGTGGCTGTTAATTGGCTACAAACAGTTAAAGGGGCTGCCATGGCGTTGCGCATGTAAATGTATGGAGTCAATGTTCGATTGGTGGCTGTTAATTGGCTACAAACAGTTGAAGGGGCTGCCATGGTGTTCCGCATGTATGGAGTCAATGTTCGATTGGTGGCTGTTAATTGGCTACAAACAGTTAAAGGGGCTATGTCATGGTGTTGTGCATGTATGGAGTCAATGTTCGATTGGTGGCTGTTAATTGGCTACAAACAGTTAAAGGGGCTATGTCATGGTGTTGCACATGTATGGAGTCAATGTTCGATTGGTGGCTGTTAATTGGCTACAAACAGTTAAAGGGGCTGCCATGGTGTTCCGCATGTATGGAGTCAATGTTCGATTGGTGGCTGTTAATTGGCTACAAACAGTTAAAGGGGCTATGTCATGGTGTTGTGCATGTATGGAGTCAATGTTCGATTGGTGGCTGTTAATTGGCTACAAACAGTTAAAGGGGCTATGTCATGGTGTTGCGCATGTATGGAGGCAATGTTCGATTGGTGGCTGTTAATTGGCTACAAACAGTTAAAGGGGCTGTCATGGTGTTGCGCATGTATGGAGTCAATGTTCGATTGGTGGCTGTTAATTGGCTACAAACAGTTAAAGGGGCTGTCATGGTGTTGCGCATGTATGGAGTCAATGTTCGATTGGTGGCTGTTAATTGGCTACAAACAGTATCATGAGACTCATTCTATATATCAAGATAATTCAGATAGCCATTTAATGGAGACGTTTAAAGTACTCATGGCAGTACTCGTGAATCATCGAGATACCTCATTGTATTTAACCTATACTATTGCAATTATTAACTTACCTTAATCCATGACCTCAATCTGCCCTTGTTGCAATAAGCTTGTGAGAGACAATTCCAGAGCAATACAATGCGACTCATGTGTATTATGGTATCATCTCAAATGTAGTGGTTTAACATCTAAGTTATATAATTATTATTCTAGGACAGGAGATCTCTGGTTTTGCCTCTCTTGTAGAGATCTAATATTCCCATTTAATTCCCTTTCATATTCTGAACTAATTGACTTAAACTTTAATTCAAATACAAACTGCTTCTGTTCCAAGAGGATTTCTCAGGCAACTATAAGTTGTTTATCTAACCTCGATACAATATCTTCAATCTCTAATGTTCCATATTTAAACAGTGCTGATGTTGACTCACACATTTCTCAAAGTTCTCATTTTGACTACTATTCTCCACATGATTTTCACAATAATTTGGAAATTCTAAGTACTAAATGTCCCTTTTCTCTGATTCATTGCAATATTCGTAGTCTACAAGCTAATTTCGATAATTTAACTCATATGCTTAGCAGTTTAAATTTCAATTTTTCTATTATTGGTCTATCTGAAATAAGATTTCAGAAAGGTAGAGAAGTGCTGACCAACATCACTATACCTGGCTATTGTTTTGTTTCCCAGCCAAGCAATTTTGCTGCTGGAGGGGTTGGCATGTATATATCAAATGATTTGAAATTTGTAGAAAGAAATGAACTGAATAATTGCACAGAAAATTTTGAATCTCTCTGGATTGAAGTAGATACTAACACAGGCAAAAATATCCTTTGTTCTGTTTTTTATAGACATCCAAATAGTAAATTAGATGTGTTTCTACAAGATCTTTATAAAATATTAGATTTAATAAGTAATGAAAACAAACTTTGCTTTATTATGGGTGACTTTAATATTAATCTTATAAATTATGAATCACATCAACTCACTGAAGAATACATTAGTACATTAAATTCTTATTCATTTCAACCTCTTATAACCCACCCAACAAGAATAACTCATCATTCAGCCACTCTAATAGATAATATATTTTTTAATTCTCTTGAACATTATACTATTAGTGGAAACTTAATATGTGATCTCTCTGATCATCTTCCGAATTTTGTAATAATTGATAAAGCCTGTGCTATACCATCAGTGGGTAAAACTTTCAAAAGAGACTATTCTAAATTCAATGAATCAAACCTGATTGAAGAGTTTCAGAAGATAAATTGGGTTGAAGAACTTCCATCAAATGGTACTGTCGATAATATTTTTGATGCTTTCTACACAAAAATCTCTAATATTGTAGACAAACATATTCCACTAAAGCAAATATCTAAGAAAGATGCTAAACTATCATGTAAACCTTGGATAACTCCTGCCTTAATAACATCTATTAAGATAAAAAATAACTATTACAAGAAATATATATCCACAAAACATAATTATCATTTCCTAAAATTCAAGATGTATAGAAATCGCCTAAAATCACTCATTGCTCTTAGCAAGAAAAAATATTATAATGAATACTTTAATAAATATACTAATAACATTAAATATATATGGAAAGGCATAAAACAAATTATTTCTATTAAAGCTAAAGTGCTTCACTTACCTTCCAAATTGATACTACAGAATGAGAAAGTCATAACTGACCCTTTGGATATAGCTAATCATTTTAATGATTATTTTGCTAATATAGGCCAAAATATTGCAAACAGTATCGCATCTACAAATAAATCACCCTATTATTATCTTGAGCAATCTATATCAAATAGTTTTTTTTTATTCCCTTGTACATCTGAAGAAATTCAACTTGAAATTGATAAACTTTCCAAATCTAAAGCTACTGGTCCTTTTAGTATACCTGTATCAATAATTAAAATGTTGAAATCACAAATTTCAGTACCACTGGAAATAATTTATAATGCATCTTTTACTTTAGGTGTAGTTCCTGCTAAATTTAAAGTGGCAAGAGTAATCCCAGTTTATAAAAAAGAATCCAGGACTTTAATGAATAATTATCGGCCAATTTCATTATTATCTGTTTTTAATATCTTAATGGAAAAACTTGTGTATAAGCGTCTAATCACTTTTCTTGAAAAGTATCATCTAATCTGTGACACTCAGTTTGGTTTTCGTTCAAAGCATTCCACAATCCATGCTATCCTCTTGATTATTGATAAAATAAATAAAGCAATTGAAAATAATGTTTTTTCTTGTGGAATATTCCTCGATTTTACTAAAGCCTTCGATACGGTGAACCATGACATCCTCCTAAACAAATTGGATTATTATGGAATTAGGGGTTTACCAAAGTCATGGTTTACATCCTACTTATCAAATAGGCAACAATTCGTCTCTATTGGTAGTATTGTCTCTGGTCATAAACCAATAAACTATGGAGTTCCCCAAGGTTCTGTTTTAGGTCCATTATTATTTCTAATTTACATCAATGATTTTGTTAATTCTTCTCATGACTGTGATTTTCACTTGTTTGCTGATGACTCAAATTTGATATTTTCTAATAAAAGCCTCACTTCTTTGAAGACAACCATCAACAATACACTCACTAATATTAATACATGGCTAAATACAAATAAGTTATCTTTAAATATAGAAAAATCACATTTTGTAATCTTTCATCCCCCACAGAAGAAAGTCCTTGGTATTGATCTATTTATAAACAACAAACGCTTATCACAAAAAGATAGTGTAAAATATCTTGGAATTTTGATTGATTCAAATTTGTCTTGGAAAATCCAGACTCAAGAAATATTAAAGAAAATATCAAGAGGGATTGGCATATTAACGAAAATACGTCATTATGTAAATTTAAGTACTTTAGTTAACTTATATTATTCATTAATATATCCTTTCTTTACCTATGGCTTACTTGCATGGGGAAATACATACACTACTACACTTAATAAATTAATCATTATTCAAAAGAAATCATTACGTATTATTACCTTTTCTCAATTTGATGCACATACAAGCCCCCTCTTTACAAAGTTGAATATTTTAAAATTGCAAGATTTGGTTTATTTGCATACTGCTCTTTTCATGTTTGACTTTTACAACAATAATCTTCCAACTATGTTCAAAGATTTTTTCATTCCAATCAAAAAAGTACATACTTATAATACTAGACTAGCCTCTAAATGTACTTATTATACTCCAAAAGTTCGTACAAATTACGGTAAATTCAGCTTACGTTACAATGGTGTCACAACCTGGAATTCAATTTGTGAAGACATTAAGACACTACATTCTAGAAAGTTATTTAAATCAAGTCTTACTAAACAGTTTTTGAATCTATATTAGTGCTCTCCTTATCATATTAAATTATACAATATAGATCTTCCTTTCAGCTTGTACGTGTATCTGTCTGATTTAAATGTAAATAGTGACTGACTTATACTTGTATAATGTGTGTGTGTTCGTGTTTTTCTTGTCTGACCAAAAATACTCATATATAATTTACTACATTTTTGGGGTGCCAGACTCGATTAGTTTAATTTAAGCTACTTCTGGCATCCCAGCACTCTAATTTTAGCAAACAGTTTTTCACTGTAAATTCCTATTTGTTAAAAGAGTGTAAATAAATTGTTGTTGTATTGTAAAGGGGCTGTCATGGTGTTGCGCATGTATGGAGTCAATGTTCGATTGGTGGCTGTTAATTGGCTACAAACAGTTAAAGGGGCTGTCATGGTGTTGCGCATGTATGGAGTCAATGTTCGATTGGTGGCTGTTAATTGGCTACAAACAATTAAAGGAGCTGTCATGGTGTTGCTGATGTATGGAGTCAATGTTCGATTGGTGGCTGTTAATTGGCTACAAACAATTGAAGGGGCTGTCGTGGTGTTGCTCATGTATGGAGTCAATGTTCGATTGGTGGCTGTTAATTGGCTACAAACAGTTAAAGGGGCTATGTCATGGTGTTGCGCATGTTTGGAGTCAATGTTCGATTGGTGGCTGTTAATTGGCTACAAACAATTGAAGGGGCTGTCGTGGTGTTGCTCATGTATGGAGTCAATGTTAGATTGGTGGCTGTTAATTGGCTACAAACAGTTAAAGGGGCTGTCATGGCGTTGCGCATGTATGGAGTCAATGTTCGATTGGTGGCTGTTAATTGGCTACAAACAGTTAAAGGGGCTGTCATGGTGTTGCGCATGTATGGAGTCAATGTTCGATTGGTGGCTGTTAATTGGCTACAAACAGATAAAGGGGCTGTCATGGTGTTGCGCATGTATGGAGTCAATGTTCGATTGGTGGCTGTTAATTGGCTACAAACAATTGAAGGGGCTGTCGTGGTGTTGCTCATGTATGGAGTCAATGTTCGATTGGTGGCTGTTAATTGGCTACAAACAATTAAAGGAGCTGTCATGGTGTTGCTGATGTATGGAGTCAATGTTCGATTGGTGGCTGTTAATTGGCTACAAACAATTGAAGGGGCTGTCGTGGTGTTGCTCATGTATGGAGTCAATGTTCGATTGGTGGCTGTTAATTGGCTACAAACAATTGAAGGGGCTGTCGTGGTGTTGCTCATGTATGGAGTCAATGTTCGATTGGTGGCTGTTAATTGGCTACAAACAATTAAAGGAGCTGTCATGGTGTTGCTGATGTATGGAGTCAATGTTCGATTGGTGGCTGTTAATTGGCTACAAACAATTGAAGGGGCTGTCGTGGTGTTGCTCATGTATGGAGTCAATGTTCGATTGGTGGCTGTTAATTGGCTACAAACAATTGAAGGGGCTGTCGTGGTGTTGCTCATGTATGGAGTCAATGTTCGATTGGTGGCTGTTAATTGGCTACAAACAATTGAAGGGGCTGTCGTGGTGTTGCTCATGTATGGAGTCACTGTTCGATTGGTGGCTGTTAATTGGCTACAAACAGTTAAAGGGGCTATGTCATGGTGTTGCGCATGTATGGAGTCACTGTTCGATTGGTGGCTGTTAATTGGCTACAAACAGTTAAAGGGGCTATGTCATGGTGTTGCGCATGTTTGGAGTCACTGTTCGATTGGTGGCTGTTAATTTGCTACAAACAGTTAAAGGGGCTATGTCATGGTGTTGTGCATGTATGGAGTCAATGTTCGATTGGTGGCTGTTAATTGGCTACAAACAGTTGAAGGGGCTGTCATGGTGTTGCTCATGTATGGAGTCAATGTTCGATTGGTGGCTGTTAATTGGCTACAAACAGTTAAAGGGGCTATGTCATGGTGTTGCGCATGTTTGGAGTCACTGTTCGATTGGTGGCTGTTAATTTGCTACAAACAGTTAACTTCCCCTCCCTCAATGCTTGATGGAAATGCTACGCAATATTTTTCTTGAAGACTACCTCTATTCTTTGTTTGCAAGCAATCCCCGGAGATTTAAAGTGCATATGAAGCGAAAATTAAGTTGAGCTAATTTTAGAATGCTTTCGAAATGAGGAATAATGACATTTTCCGTTTGTCAATATCTCGTCTCGTTTCAGAGATATTCAGGTTTTTGTAATAGGCAAATGAGATTACCTATGACGTCGTATTGTTTGCACAGCCTTGGAGACAAATCACAAATGAAGAATATCTCTACAAATATTGGATAAAAACTATTGAAACTTTGTACATATGTGGTACTATGGAAAATACACAATTGTGCAATTTATGATGTTGCCATGGAAACACTCTGGCCCCAGGCTTCCACTACAAATAACACAAACTACCCTAATTTCTCCTTTTTTGGTGTGGGTCCAAAATAAGATCAAGATTTGGAACAATGGCAACACCATAATTTGCACAATGATGTGTACTTTCCGTAGTGTCATACATATGCAAAGTTTCAGTATTTTTATTCAATATCTGCAGAGATATTCTTCATTGTGTGATTTGTCTCCAGGCTGTGCAAACAATATGACGTCACAGGTCATCTCATTTGCATATTACAAAAACTTGAATATCTCTGAAACGAGATGAGATGTTGACAAACGGAAAATGTTATTATTCCTCATTTCGAAAGCATTTTAACATTAGATCAACTTAATTTTCGCTTCATATGCACTTTAAGAGACAAATAATCTATTGCCGAATCTTCCGTTGTTGTCATCCACATGGCCGCCATGACGTCAGTTGCAAACGAAGAATACACAGTTTGTTAGACATTTTAGCATATTTGCTTCGATTTTAACGATCCCACATGTGTCCGAGAGGTTCGTCAGTTCATATGAAAATCACTGATAATAACTGTGTCCGATCCGGACTGTGAATATAAAGCCTCTCACCGTGACACAGCCTCGCCGTGACACAAACTCACCGTGACACAAACTCACTGTGACACAGCCTCGCCGTGACACAAACTCACCGTGACGCAGCCCTTACAATGCGCGTAAAAAGTAGGCCAGCAAAATTGTTATTCTTCAGCGGCAACAGGCCTTAATGTTGGCACAGTAGAGGTTGCTGTATTTTTTTTTTAATTGAGCACGTCAAGGAGTTTTACTCTCTTTCCTTGTGAAGATGAAGTTGTAGGTATCCTGCACAACAAAACATTTCTTGAAAGAAAACAATCCACAATGAAGGAATACTTTTTCTTGGATTGTAGGTGGAGGACCCCAGTCAAGCCAGCAGCACATCGAAGCAGGGAAAATTGATGTAGAAAGAGGAGAAATGGTAAGAAACTTTTGTCTTTTTTGGGATGGAAATTTCTTGGAAATTAGAGTTTCCAATAACATTTCCAACATATTTCCATCCATTGAAAGTGTGCCAAACCATGGAATTTCAAACTTTCAACTATTTTACAACAAATGTTCATTCCATGGAAGAGGTCTAGTTTTTCCAGTGTATCGTCTAGTGTATCGAGCATGCTTATGCATTTAAAACTTCTAATCTGCAGTAAAGTGTGCAAAGTAGTAGCATGCTTTATCCACTGTTTATGTGTGCGTGGAGGAGGGGGGGAGGGGAGAGGACGTTTGTGTGTGTTGGGGGAGGGGGACCACTGGTACTATGCTAAATTTAACACTGAAATAGAAGATGATTCTTCATGTTCTATAAAACAAATGTACGCTCGAGGTCTTGAAAAACTGCGGATGCATGAGCGGAACGCGAGTGCAATCAGCAGCTTTTCAAGACCTTAAAAGTGACAGGAAAACCATTTTCTATTTGTTTAACCAGTATAACACGCTTCTTTGTTATAAACACGCGGGATGTGTTGGGAGAACAAAGAAAAACAAAGAACAAAGACATGGAAAGCGTGTTATATTGCTTTTATATAATAACGACAATATGCAACAACAAAATTAAAAGGAGATAGCGCGCGCTCTGTTTCCATGTTTTTAGCCTCTTATGTAAGCATGCTTTTAGGCAATCAGAGCGCGCATACAATTTGGGTTGTTTTATAAAAGAAAAGCTCAAGTCTGTTAGCCAATGAAATCGTGCGTTCTTAGAATACTCCCGTGGTTTATTTTATAATGACATTTATCATATCGAAATCAAACATGGAATACACGACGGTGTATCGTTGCACTTCTTTCCTCTGCAGATGCTGTTCAACATGGAAGGTTTTAGCATTAAGATGGAGGGCGCATTCGGTGGTCAAATGGTGCCATTGCTGTCCATGAATGGGCAGATACAGGCCGAGGTCAAAGACTGGTCAACAAAGGTACGTAATCACACGTACGTGCAATGTCAAAATTTCCGAAACAAATGTCAAAGTCGCTTTGAAAATAGCGAAGACTCTTGACTCCATAGTACTCTAGCCCGCGGAGGGAGGGGGGTTAGTTTGGTATTACTCAGTCCGGTGTTCAGTTTGAAACGTGCACAGTATTGAAGTTTTCGTGGTATTCAAAGTGAGATAAGAACTACTTGTCAGGAAATAAAATTATTGTTTCATGATCTCTTGGCCTGGCTTCGCGTCTTTGTATTTTCACAGTGAATTGAACTTGGATCAAATGTCAGTTGATTTTGTGTTTTGGGACTTGTACCTTTTCTGGGTAAAAGCAACATTGAGCCACGCCCACAGAAGGAGATTCTGGTACCTTATAGAGGTTCATTTTAAAATTTCCGACGAGCATCCGTGCCACTTTTATATGGGAGTCCCCGGGGGAGTTAACCTTTCCATTGTAATACATAAACAAAACACTTAGAAACATGTATCTCGCTTATTTTGTACAAATTTAGTAACATTATATCTAACTTTAAAATGAACGGCAATGACTTACTGTGCGACATGCCGTTTCCCATTGTTTTTTGTCTTTCTGGTCCAATCAAATTACAGAGATTCTGGTACCTTTTAGGTGTTCCTTTTAAAATTTCCGACTAGCATCCGTATCACTTTTATATGGGCACAGGTTAAGCAGAATCTGCTAAAGTTATCAAAGAAGTTGTTTTCTGTATATCCTTATTGAATTCACCTTTGAATGTTGTAAATATAAAGCGAAACTATTCCCGTAGGACCCTATACAGTATAACAGGTCTTTACTAAAGAAGGAATTGTGGCCATCGTAAGCGTGTACCATATGGCTTTCGTGCTAGTGTCCTGGAACATAAAACGGACATCGGACATCCACTACGTACTCTTGTTATATGGCTGCGATTTGTTCCGTCCTCGTTGGATAATTTAGAGTGACATGACAGGTAACAAATAAAATGTTACCGCTAAAGTGGATGAGTGGGCAACTTCTTGAAAAGTATGACGTCGAGGGTAACAATGCATTGTTGCCCGCTAGCGCACGTGATCAGAGCGTGACAGAAGGTGGCGTGATGTTGTGCGTTTTGGTTACGTCAGAGGTTAACAATGCGTTGTTGTCCGCTAGTGCACGTGATCAGAGCGTGACAGAAGGTGGCGTGATGTCCAGTGCGTTTTGGTTACGTCAGAGGGTAATAATGTTTGCTGGCCGCTAGCGCGCGTGATCAGAGCGTGACAGAAGGTGGCGTGATGTCGTGCGTTTTGGTTACGTCAGAGAGTAAAAATGAATTGTTGGCCGCTGGTGCACGTGATCAGAGCGTGACAGAAGGTGGCGTGATGTCGTGCGTTTTGGTTACGTCAGGCTTTCAAAACGTTTTGGTTTGCCTTTTTTCTCGAAAATGTGGAATATAGTTCTGGGACTATATAACAAAACACTTAATGACTGGACCCTCGGAAAACCAGTGAGTTTTATTTCCCTTCAATCTCGTTGTTTCCCTCGACTCTGGAAACATCAAGATCTCGGGAACAAAACTCACTGTTTCCATCGGGACCAGTAGTAAAGTGTTTCTTATTCCGTTCAGCTCTCAGCCAGTGCAGGGATGAGCCTTACTGCTAACTACTTCAACGAGAACATCTCTGAATGGGAGCCGCTGATAGAACCAGTACAGGAGAAGAACAAGTATCGCCCCTGGGAACTGGCTGTAGAGGTGAGCCAAACTTATGTAAAATATATATTTACCCGATCCCAGTCATGTAAGAGAAACCGTAGATAATATATAGGTTGCAATAGCTTTACGTAACCCGTCTGGGTTATATCTCTTGCATCCTTCACTCTCTCTATTCTTATGTAAAATACCTGATCCAGTCATGTAAGAGAAACCATAGATAATATAAAATTATAGGTTGCAAGAGCTTTACGTAACCCTTCTGGGTTGTATCTCTTGCATCCTTCACTCTCTTTATTCTTATGTAAAATATGTGTTTAACCGATCCAGTCATGTAAGAGAAACCATAGATAATATATAGGATGCAAGAGCTTTACGTAACCCGTCTGGGTTATATCTCTTGCATCCTTCACTCTCTTTATTCTTATGTGAAATAAGTATTTACCCGATCCAGTCATGTAAGAGAAACCGTAGATATTATATAGGTTGCAAGATCTTTACGTAACCCTTCTGGGTTGTATCTCTTGCATCCTTCACTCTCTTTATTCTTATGTTGTATACCACTTTGCTTTTTGTTTTGTGTGGAATCAACAAACCTTTAAACCAATGGTGGGAGTTTTAAAGTAGGTTTTTCATCATGGAAATTATCACCTAGTATTCGCCCTGTTTCTCCGAAGTAGAGCTTGTTATAAAGTGTGCATTTTGACTTTACTTGACAAACAATCAAACTGGTCAGTAACGTCGAGGGAGTCTTTGTGTCCTGACAAGAGTGTGGTCTTAAAATAGCTGAGTAGAAGGTGCTGTCTTTGTGAAACAATCTAGTTCTCGAACTGCAAATGGTTAGACCTTCACGTCTTCTCGGATAAGGACGTAAAATTGTAGGTCCCACGTCGGCCTCAAGTTTATCAGTCTCACCAGACTGTTACGAGTTACCGACGTTAAATAAAGTTACTTTACTTTACTTTTACGCACACAAGAAACACTAATACAATAATAGCTGTTAGAAAAATAGACGATACACGTAAACATCGATGGTCACCCCCGAGACGGATACCCCACACGCACGAAGAGATCCACTGCTATCACTGACCGAAGTGGATACACTGCGTAGGATAGCCTCCCCACGTTTGACCACAATATGGGACAGAGTAGTACTCTCCCTCAGTGGTACCACAGCGGGGACCGCCAACCCCAACTCCTATCGCCTCACAGCGGCAAAATAACTAATCGAGCTGGGTAGCACAAATTAATGTATGAAAGGAATTAGCCATCCGTTCAAAGTATGGAGTGAGCAAAATGTAACTAAATAGAACTGAATGAAGTCATCTTTGATTTTTTCTTGAATAAAAAAATAGATAAATAATCGTTTTCATCAGTAGAGTTCCAGATCTTGACACCTAAGAAAGGTAAGTTAAATTTGGCATAATTAGGCGTAACAAAAGGCGTAACGTATGTGGATTTGGCAGCTAATCTAGTGTTGTAATTGTGTGAAGAGAATACTTCAAAGGTCAATCACGGTTTCTGGGACCCCTCTTCACCTAAATTTAATGGTCAATCATTAATTACAAATGTATACCCAAGGGAGGGGTGGGTGGATAGTTTAATGGTTAATCATTAATTACAAATGTATACCCAAGGGAGGGGTGGGTGGATAGTTTAATGGTCAATCATTAATTACACATGTATACCCAAGGGAGGGGCGGGTGGATAGTTTAATGGTCAATCATTAATTACACATGTATACCCAAGGGAGGGGCGGGTGGATAGTTTAATGGTCAATCATTAATTACAAATGTATACCCAAGGGAGGGGCGGGTGGATAGTTTAATGGTCAATCATTAATTACAAATGTATACCCAAGGGAGGGGTGGGTGGATAGTTTAATGGTCAATCATTAATTACACATGTATACCCAAGGGAGGGGCGGGTGGATAGTTTAATGGTCAATCATTAATTACACATGTATACCCAAGGGAGGGGCGGGTGGATAGTTTAATGGTCAATCATTAATTACAAATGTATACCCAAGGGAGGGGCGGGTGGATAGTTTAATGGTCAATCATTAATTACACATGTATACCCAAGGGAGGGGCGGGTGGATAGTTTAATGGTCAATCATTAATTACAAATGTATACCCAAGGGAGGGGCGGGTGGATAGTTTAATGGTCAATCATTAATTACAAATGTATACCCAAGGGAGGGGTGGGTGGATAGTTTAATGGTCAATCATTAATTACAAATGTATACCCAAGGGAGGGGCGGGTGGATAGTTTAATGGTCAATCATTAATTACAAATGTATACCCAAGGGAGGGGTGGGTGGATAGTTTAATGGTCAATCATTAATTACACATGTATAC
The DNA here is from genome assembly GCA_030867875.1 of Actinernus sp. WN-2022. Taxonomy (NCBI): domain Eukaryota; kingdom Metazoa; phylum Cnidaria; class Anthozoa; order Actiniaria; family Actinernidae; genus Actinernus; species Actinernus sp. WN-2022. The sequence goes on from JAOWCC010000936.1 coordinate 72,116,769, forward strand.
CCAAGGGACGGGTGGGTGGATAGTTTAATGGTCAATCATTAATTACACATGTATACCCAAGGGACGGGTGGGTGGATAGTTTAATGGTCAATCATTAATTACACATGTATACCCAAGGGAGGGGCGGGTGGATAGTTTAATGGTCAATCATTAATTACACATGTATACCCAAGGGAGGGGCGGGTGGATAGTTTAATGGTCAATCATTAATTACAAATGTATACCCAAGGGAGGGGCGGGTGGATAGTTTAATGGTCAATCATTAATTACAAATGTATACCCAAGGGAGGGGTGGGTGGATAGTTTAATGGTCAATCATTAATTACAAATGTATACCCAAGGGAGGGGTGGGTGGATAGTTTAATGGTCAATCATTAATTACAAATGTATACCCAAGGGAGGGGTGGGTGGATAGTTTAATGGTTAATCATTAATTACAAATGTATACCCAAGGGAGGGGTGGGTAGATAGCTTCCCAGGAATCGTGATTGATCCATCATTTTAGTTTCCATGTAATAACCAGCAGACGTTTCTCTTAAGTTCGCTATGGGAAGTGTAGATAACGGCGCGGAGAATGGTGACGAGACAGTTGCAGGAGACCTTGATGTGGAGGATGAGCCCGCGATGTCACTCACGGTCAAGTCCAGTGATGATCTTCAGATTACAGTCACCAAGACTGGACTGGATGTGTTCAAGAAACTAGGCGCTGTAAGTAAAGCTTATGTACATATTTAACAAACATGGACGCTTTTTAACTTTATTTCTCGTCCGAACTATCACATATGTTCATTCAAAACGTCAATCTATCTTAAACGTAAACGGCCACGTTTGTAAACACCTGTTTAGTTCGTTCCTCAGTCAAGTCATTCTTAAGCGACCACCTTCGTTTGACATTAAGGTTGGTCGCTTACGTGAGGTTCAAATGTAGCGAAGTGATGGATAGCAAATGCGTTGTAAGGGTAAATGTTCAACTGCTATTGCAAAACTGTTTTCATTGTTTTTTTTTGGATGGCATGAATTTATTACCTTTCCATGCCAATCTCCATACACGACTTTCATAATGGCCGCCTCCTAATTTGCATATGTGATTTCCCGTTTCGGTAGTTTATCCACATGTATAGAAAATATGAACATTGCCATGTGAAAGAACATGTCGACATTAGTGAACTTGTGAAAGTTGAGTGCTGTAGCTTATAAAGCAATGAAGTTACATCCAGTTGAAATTAGAGAGATTTGTATGAGAAAAACAACGGAGGCCTTTATAGCCTCGCTTTCATATTTTTCTGCATTACAAATGCTTATAGCTCAACAGCAATTTTCCACATTGCTCCAAAACTCAAAACAATTACTAGTTTTAATGTAATCTTGCATGTGGTAGCATTGGTTTCCCCCTATAGATTTTTCTTCCAAATTATGCAAATTAGGAGGCGGCTGGAGTCTGCTGGTCGTGTATGCCAGGCGGGAAAAGGGCCAAAACTTTGCAATGGGCCTTTTGCGGGATGTAACCACGTGGTTGCACCTCTTCCATGGGATGGAAATCCCGGTTTCTGGGAAACTACCCACCCATCCCTCCTTGGATATGCATCGTTTTATTAATGATTAACCACCGAAGGTTAGGCTGAAGTGTGGGGGAGGGGTGGAGGTTTCCCATAAACTGGGATTGATCTCAAATTTCTTGGAAGGTAGAGTTTCCAATAACATTTCCAAAGTATTTTCAACCTATTTCCATCCATTGGAAGTGTGCAAAACCATGGAAATTCAAACCTCCACCTATTTTCCAACAAATTTCCATCCCATGGAACAGGTGCAGTTTTTCCAGTGCATGTACTAGAGGGCAAACAATATATCACTTCATTTATTTATACGCACTTGTACGAGATGGTAGTGTTATGAGCAAAACGTGTTTGTAAATGCTATTTTCCAGCTTCAATCAAATTTCGATCTTTCTAAAGCAGCGTTTTGAAGATTGTTTGCCCACCAGAAAAGCCTTTCCCATGCGATCACAAGCTCAATTCATTCGTTATTGAAGTGACTACTAGTATGTGACTGTTTCCTTTAAAAGGACTATTGGTCAATGTCGACTGATATATATATAATTGTGTGTTCTGGTGTGTTCTGATGTGTTGCTGACTTGCTCTTTTGTCTCACTTTATTCAAGGCGTTTGGCGAGGCGGTCTCCCTTCAGGGTGAAGATAAAATCGCGATGGAAGACTTATCTCCCTACGTCATTCGAAATGAGGTCTGCTGTACTTCAACTAAAGTCAGTTGTTTGGTTTGCATTTCGTTCCCATGTTAAGAGAAGTTTAGAACTACTGTCGAACAAAAAAAATAACACCTTTTGTTCATGTTTCATAGCTTGGACTTGGAATCAAGGTGTATCTTGGTGATGATCTCAAGGTAAGTTCGACGTAGAAATGCGGAAAATAAGAAGTAAAAACATGGCAAATACTAAATGAATATAAATGGAAGGCATGTAAGCATGGTGGGTATACAGAGATACTGTAATTTGTATACAGTACGTATACTAGAAAGCTAAGGGGCTATGGCATTTTTTTGCACAGTTTCAAAAATTCAACAAATATGCTTCAATCGTAGGAAACCTCAAAATGAAGGTTTCGTTTTTTTAAGAGAAATGCTAGAGAGAGAGAAAGTAGCCTGCTTACAGGCTCTCAGGTTTTTTCGGAAATATTAGTTTTCGGGTTGGGTAGAAATGTTGGGTTACCTGTGGGCCGAGCGAGGTCCGGACCCGCACTCGCCTCCGCCTCGCTCGGCCCACAGGTAACCGAAGCCCGACCCGAAAACTAACATTTCCGAAAAAAACCGAGAGCCTGTAAGCAGGCTAGAGAGAAAGCGGCTGTGGAGAAACAAGGGTGGGTAAAGATAAGAAGCATGGACTCGGATTACAAAACTTGCAATTTGATTTTCCGTAAAAAATAAATCATGTCTTGTGAATTATAAGCCCAAAAGTTAACAAAAACATATGTTCGACCTTTAATACTTTGATTTGTTATTTGCAAGCTAAGCAATTTGCATTTAAACCAAAACTTCATATTGAAAGGGAAAGGCTACTGCGCATGTGCACTAGGTTTTTATTTTTTATTTTTGACAGACACAGGGTTACCGCCCTACTGTCTACGTGGAAGTAAATGTTTCCTACTGTATTCCACCAGGTTTTACTGTAAACCTTTTATAGCAGATAAAGAAACACTGAATTTCTAACGCGACCTGAAAAACAGCCATAGAGGCTCATCAAAGCCAGGACCCGGCTAAATCACAGATCGAATTGGAATATGGGGTGTTGGTTTTTGTGGAGGGAGGAAAACCGGATAACCCGGAAAAAAAACCTCGGAGCAAGGGCGAGATACCAACAAACTCAACTCACATATGGCGCCGGGACCGGGAATCGAACCTGGGTCACAGAGGTGAGAGGCGAAGCGCTTAACCACTGCGCCACTCAGGCTTCTTAGAATGAAACGCTATTGTACTTTTTATTTTCTATGTAATACTAACTAATTTGAGTTTTTGTCACAGGCGCCTCCTGGTTACTCTGAGAATGTAATCCCCATAGCTGGGGGGCAAGATCTTCCATTATACCTGTCACAAGGGTTTAACCATCGAGCCAGTAAGAAGGTCCGAGGTGCTGTGTCGGAACTCGCCGTTACCATTGAGGTAAGACATCTTTATTATTTATATCAGAGCTATTTACTCCTATTTCAAGCAAGCTCCGTCCAAGGCTCTCTGGCATGCTAACACCTTAGTGAGTGAATGAGTGAGTGAGTGAGTGACACGATTTCACATATCCCAATAACTCGTTTTTGCGCTTGCACGAATCCACGAGTTAAAAAAGGATGTCCGATAAAAAGCAATAACCAACGAGCCAAGACCAAAAGGCTTCTGTTGCTCTATGGATACAGTTATTTTCGAATTACTATTTCACGATCATAGCCGCAAACGTAAGTTCACAAACTTCGCTCCGCACTCTTCCATTTTGGTAAAAATATACTGACCGCATGCACAATTGAATAAATTTAAATACGAGCACAAAGTACCGATATCCTTTTCGGTCTTGGCTTGTTTCTTTTGATTGGACAAACTTCTTGGATCAATCACACCTTGGAGAGAAAACATTTATTCTGCACAAACTCAAAGCGAAGCAAGTTTATTGTCACATGATCCACAGGAAATTTAAGGCACCGACTTCGCAAATAAACATTGAACGTCGAGTGGGTTTTTCCATTATTTGGAAGGACGTTTATAGAAGGTCATAAGACTACAATTGATGCATATTTGCGAAGTTTTAAATATAAAATTTTGAACAACGTTTTATACTTGAATAAGAAACTTTACAAATTTAAACTGATAGACTCTCCAAGGTGCTCTTTCTGTTCCTTTGAGTTTGAAACCATTGATCATTTGTTCATAGACTGTATAGAATCAAAAAAAATTACCTAGATATACAAAACTGGTTATTTACCAAATTTAATATTAATCTTCCTCCTTCAACAATTTGACCTATCTTACTAGGAGTTGAGGAAAAACACTATTCTAACATAACTAATTTTACTTTGTTATATTATAAATACATAAAGCTAGGGACAGTCGATCCCCACGAAAGATACAAGTCTTCATTAGTAATCTGGCTAATTACGAAAAAATAGAATACAATATTGCAAAAAAAAAAAAAAAAAAAATCGAACTCCACCTGACTAAATGGGAAGTTTTATCTATATTCCTAAGAGATTATTTAAGTTAGATATCTTTAAAAAATTAGTGTTGCCATTTTTCTTTTTTTCTTCTGAGCCAAAACTATTGTCCTCAAACATTTTCTTGAGCTTGTGATTTTTTTTATGTAAACCAATGGTTGTATGTTATTGTAATGGAAGTAATAAAAGATAAAAAAGTGTTTAAAAATCACAGTTTCTGGGAAACCCACCTGCACCCCCTCCCTCCTCCCCCCTCTCCCCCTCCCCCCTGTTTCACCCTAAATGTATTGGTTAATCAGTAATTACACATGTATACCCAAGGGAGGGGTGGGTGGATGGATAGTTTCCCAGAAACCGTGACAACCGTTTTTGACTGTAAGATTTCGACTAACGAACTGTACTTGGTTAGGTTGAAGGATATCACGCAATCAAGAACATTCCCATCAAGCAGGCTCGAGTAGCGTTCTACAATATCATTCCTAGACAGGTAACACTCTTGAGTTTTCAGTGAAATATAGGCTATAAGTGAAAGCATCGTGAAACATCTGAAAAGGTTATCTAGTCAGGGAAATGGACCGGTGAGTACACAGTGACGTCACATCACAACAATACCTTCTAGTTTATTGCTAGAAAGAGCGTAAAACAAAAGAATATATTACTTTTATCTTGAGCGTTGAAAATCACTGATTAGAGTGACATCCAGTACAGTTGTTAACCCTTTCACGCCGGTACACGTCATTTGACGTATTTTACTGGTTACTTGATTTGAGGAATTCAGTCTTGCTAAGTTCAAAGAGCAAGACCCTGAGATTGCCACACAACATAATGTATAGACAAATGATCCTACTGAACTGCATTTAGGCATATTAAAATTGAATAATTTCATCTAAATTCTTTGCATACGTTAGTTCAGTTAACATTATTTCATTTCAGAAAAAGTAGCTGAAATGGCACTTACAAAAAAGTTCTCCTCAGATTCTAAATTTTCTCTCAAAAATGCATATTTCACATAACCTTTAGAGTTTCATGTTTGCACTAACCTCACTTTCTGTCTCCCAACAACTAAACTTGCCCAGTACCAAGCCATTCTGTCCATAAGCTTTTCACAGCAAGTTAAATTCAACCATAATGACCGCAAAGCATACCGGGAAATCCTACCAAACAGCGACATGGCACTTCCCCCATATTCATTCTTCAAATATATACTAAGTCTAAAGCCATTTCGACCTAATAGCTTCATATTGGAATCAATGGCAAGTAAATGTTGTCCAATATTCTAAAAAAGCTATGATAGGTGGCTCCAGACCCCCATTTATAAAGCCCACGCTAAAGTGACAGAAGACGTCCTTGCCCATTCACGAGTGGGAAATGAGGCTCTTTCTCCATCACAATAACACTGGCACAGACTCGGTTCTTTGAGAAAGTGCTGATTGAAGCTCTCATCAAGCACTCTATATATGGTGAAAAAGGCTTTAAAAAGCCTTAAAGTGCATATGAGCCTTCGTGCAATTTTCATAGCTATGAACCTCAGGAAAGTTTTGAGTACCCCTGCGAATAAATTTTTGGTTTACAGAGAATACTCTATCTTCTACGCTTGTTTGAAATCGTGGAAACGTGACCTTTCCTGACCCATGACCGCGTAAGTAAAAGCCTGGGTCGATACCTCGGTAGACGTCATTTAATTAATTCAACTTTGCAACAATTTGAATAAAAACTTACAATTTTCACTAATATGACTTTTTCCTTTACTAACAGCTCATAAACTGTGTATATTATCTAAAAATAGATGTTGTTGTGATAGAAAGGTGCCATAGAGAATAATGCATTAATGAGATGACGTCGAGCGAGGTATCGACCCAGGCTTTTACTTACGCGGTCATGGGTCAGGAAAGGTCACGTTTCCACGATTTCAAACAAGCGTAGAAGATAGAGTATTCTCTGTAAACCAAAAAATTATTCGCAGGAGTACTCAAAACTTTTCTGAGATTCATAGCTATGAAAATTGCAGGAAGGCTCATATGCACTTTAAATTCTCGGTATTCCTCCAAACAAACTTCCCGCCAGCTCCCTAGTAATCCGCAACTGCTTTCAAAATGGCCGTCTAAAAACTTTGAGCCCCCAGTAGTATAGGTAAGTTGGAAATTCCATGGTAACAATGACTACAGTTTACTTAGGGGGGAGGGTTCTTTTTGGTCTAGAAATAGCTAAAAATCAGTTCCAAAAAAAACTCAGGGCTGAAAGGGTTAAAAACGATATGACATTTTGTTTCAGCTGTTACGGGGAACCACGATGTCCGCTGTGATGCAAGTCGAGAGTGGAGAAGGGCAGAAGATCGTCACTGTCAGGTCACCACTTCAGGTAAGAAATCAGTTAAAAGTGGAGAAGGGCGGAAATAAATCATTTGAAAGTGGAGAAGGGCAGAAGATCGTCACTGTTAGGTCACCACTTCAGATAAGAAATTATTTAAAAGTGGAGAAAGGCAGAAGATCGTCACTGTCAGGTCACCACTTCAGATAAAAAATCATTTGAAAGTGGAGAAGAGTAGAAGATCGGCAATGTCAGGTCGCCACTTCAGATAATAAATCATTTGAAAGTGGAGAAGGGCAGAAGATCGTCACTGTTAGGTCACCACTTCAGGTCAGAAATCATTCGAAATTGGAGAAGGTCAGAAGATCGTCACTGTTAGGTCACCACTTCAGGTAAGAAATCATTCGAAAGTGGAGAAGGTCAGAAGATCGTCACTGTTAGGTCACCACTTCAGGTAAGAAATAATTTGAATGTGGAGAAGAGCAGAAGATCGGCAATGTCAGGTCGCCACTTCAGGTAAGAAATCATTCGAAAGTGGAGAAGGTCAGAAGATCGTCACTGTTAGGTCACCACTTCAGGTAAGAAATCATTTGAAAGTGGAGAAGAGCAGAAAATCGTCACTGTTAGGTCACCACTTCAGGTAAGAAATCATTTGAAAGTGGAGAAGAGCAGAAGATCGTCACTGTTAGGTCACCACTTCAGATAAGAAATCATTTGAAAGTGGAGAAGAGCAGAAGATCGTCACTGTTAGGTTACCACTTCAGGTAAGAAATCATTTGAAAGTGGAGAAAGGCAGAAGATCATCACTGTTAGGTCACCACTTCAGATAAGAAATCATTTGAAAGTGGAGAAGAGCAGAAGATCGTCACTGTTAGGTCACCACTTCAGATAAGAAATTATTTGAAAGTGGAGAAAGGCAGAAGATCGTCACTGTTAGGTCACCACTTCAGATAAGAAATCATTTGAAAGTGGAGAAGAGCAGAAGATCGTCACTGTCAAGCCACCACTTCAGGCGAATTTTCGCTTATCCATGGAGTTGTCCAAGTTGTAAGCTAAACTATTTTGTAACCATGGCGGTTAAACATTTTTTAGCCATGGTGACTGCATTTTGTGTAACCATAGCAACTAAACATCTTGTAACCATGGCGACTATCCTTGTACTTTACTGCTTTTGAAGAAGTGAAGATCAGCCTTGTCTGACGTACATGACAAACTAGTAGTTTATGTTTGGCGACCACTGGCAAGCACTACGGTACACAATACTACAGAAAAATATGACATCATGCAGCAATACAACACTATTTTCACTATTTTCAACACGTTTTCAGGTCCATAACCACTTCTCCATCCCAATGGACCTTTGTTGCAAGAGAGAGATCGAGATGGTTAAAGTCACCACTATCCCACCGCTGAGCGTGTATAGTGTCCCCCTCATCCTGTCATACCGTGCAGGACTCTACCTCAAGCCGTCTGGATTTGGGTAAGGCTGCAAACATGAAGAATAAACTTTAAATCTTAAGGTACTTCCGAAGACTAGTAAAATACTATTTTTATCACAAAAGATGGATTTTTTTCTGTCAAATCAGGCAGCAACCTCAACCTGGTGAACGTAAAATTCAGCTGAACGTAAAATTCAGTAAAGTAAGTAAGTGACTTTATTTAAGTGTCAATATATTTAGCTTTGCAGCTAATTGGGGACACTAGTTCTACGGTTTTACGTCCTTATCCGAGAAGACGTGAAGGTCTAACCGTTTACTGTATTATGTAAAGGCAGCACCTTCTACTCAGTTATTTTAAGACCCTGAGTGTTTGTCCGGCCGGGGTTTGAACCCGCGACCTTCCGCTCGACATACCGGAGCTTAACCACTGAGCTAACCGGGAGGCGGTTAAACATGCTTCATAGCTTTCACACGTCACATGACGTCACATAGTTTCTTGTGGGAACTCAGCTGGTCTTTGCGCAGGGGTCTTTGCGCACCCAATGCATGATGGCGTCTAAAGTACCGTCTGGCTGGTACAGGCTGGTACAGGCTGGTACAGGCTGGTACAGGCTGGTACAGGCTGGTACAGGCTGGTACAGGCTGGTACAGGCTGGTACAGGCTGGTACAGGCTGGTACAGGCTGGTACAGGCTGGTACAGGCTGGTACAGGCTGGTACAGGCTGGTACAGGCTGGTACAGGCTGGTACAGGCTGGTACAGGCTGGTACAGGCTGGTACAGGCTGGTACAGGCTGGTACAGGCTGGTACAGGCTGGTACAGGCTGGTACAGGCTGGTACAGGCTGGTACAGGCTGGTACAGGCTGGTACAGGCTGGTACAGGCTGGTACAGGCTGGCGGGATTCGTGACTGGAGAACTTCCAATAGTGCATGCATTTTTTATTCAAACAAATAAACTGCTGTCGTATTTCGCATTGTGCATTCAAAGTCGTTGAAAACAACTAAACATTCTTAAGTATTTAGCGTTTTTTGCTATTTCAATGCTCGCCTCTAAACTGGATAAAAGTAGAACAATGTACGGTTGGAATTCATTGGGCTCATAATTCAACCGCTAACCGTTCTTCAGCGATGATGAATCCAAGATGGCGGATGTTCTTCATATATTGGACATATTTTTGGGTCACATGACCAGCCTGTACCAGGGGTACTTTGGACGCCATCTTGGATTAGGCGCGTAAAGACCACTGGGAACGAGGTTGCTCAGCTTGAGAATTAGCTATGCCACGACGCCCAAAGTGGCACATTTTAACCTCTGACCTGTTGACCTGGTCTTTGAGCCCCTAGCGGCTTTAGCATTCCAGTATACGTAATGTAAACGATTTACATATGTTCATATTAAGTGCACTTTAAACCTTCAGTTACAACGACACTGGTTCACCTCTGTTGTGGAATCAGCTGAGACAAGCACGCAAAGCAAGGTTTACTTGCATCTCACAGACACCTGGGGAGCCGCCATTCTACATTGAGGTACGATTTTTTTGTTTCATGAATAAAGGTTTCTCTTTAATCGGTGATCTTTAAAGCAAATAAGCCAATGCCAAAGTGGATTTATGAAGGAACTATATGAAGTCGAATCCCCGTTAAACAAATGCTGTCATGCATCAGCGTCGACATCGAGCGATACCTGCCAAACTCAGTGATGATTGTGTAGCTGATGACGCTACTACAGACACTAGCAATAATTTAGCACTAAAATTCTTGAATCTTGTTCAAGTACTCAATATTTTTTTACAACACTTTGACCACGTTGGTGGAGTGGCGCACAACAGAACTATAGGCTCCTCATTAAGTTTCGCCTCTTCATAGGCTCATTCATTTTCGTCTCAGGCTCACAATTTTTTATGGAGCGAGTATTCAGGACTCATCACACGCCGTTTGTAATAATATAACTGTGTAACGTTACAAACCATGATTGACTCAATCTTGCGTGGTTGTTTTAGCTATGCTTCGAATTAATTTAACTCGCAGTGGAAAGCGTTACCAGATTTGGATGTTTCGTTCTGCAGGTCGTCTGTGAGAAAGCTTTATTTACGGTGTCTCAGGGAATGCAGGCCAACTCTCCAGTCTACACATTCCATATCTACCCACCAACGATCCTGCACAACTACCTACCCTATAGCGTGCACTACTCTACTGAGGTGAGAATATTATGGTTACCTACCCTATAGCGTGCACTACTCTACTGAAGTGAGAATATTATGGTTACCTACCCTATAGCGTGCACTACTCTACTGAGGTGAGAATATTATGGTTACCTACCCTATAGCGTGCACTACTCTACTGAGGTGAGAATATTATGGCTGCAGTAATTTTTGAATGATCGTCTTTTCAAGTACGACGTGAATGTGTAAGGCAGAGTCTTGTTGAGCGGGAGTGTCCAGTGATATTTGAGCCGCGTCAGGCAAAAAGGGCCCGGACGACATAACATGTAAATATCTTTTGAAATTGTACTATGTTTTTTTGTACTTGTGGTGCGATTACAATATGCATCGCGAGCGCCACATTGTGTTACTAACAAGTAGTGTTGATTTCATGAAATCGACAAGTGAAATCGAAGACGAAATTTACGACATTTTTACAAACATTCCCTATCATCAGACGATTGTTTCAAGGTATAGCTTATACTATTGCTAAAATCATATTACGCGCTACAGGGAGCAGAATGACTGCAGAAAAGACATTTTTGGGCCAAAAAGTGATCATCTTCTTCATCTTATTTATTTTTTACTCTTTAATGCCAGTAGGTATAAATGAATGTCATACATCAAAATCATCTCCTCTGACAGGATTCGTATAATTTTTGTGGTCATATTTGTAATCGGGCCCTTGCATCAAAATCACGTAAATTTCACCCTAATTTTTGTTGTCAATTTCTTGAAACTGCATGACACTTATTATTAGGAATGAAATGTAGCGCTTCTCGTCAAGAATACAATACAATATTCAACCTGTTATTAGAAACACCATTGTAGGAATTGTTTAACTTGAATGTCGTCCGGGCCCTTTTTGCCTGACGCGGCCCATTTGTCAATACGTATAACACCTTTATTTTCGTTTTTATCACTCTGACTTAACGCAACAAGTACTGACATGGAAGAACATGACAACAAAACGCAGCACGACATGACACAACACGCCACGACAAGACACGTCATAACATGACAAAATACGGCACAACACGACAGAAGAGGATCGACATGACACAGTACGACATGACACAACACAGCACGACATGACACAACACGCCACGCCACGACATGACACGTCATAACATGACAAAATACGGCACAACACGGCAGAAGAGGATCGACATGACACAACACTGCACGACATGACATGTGTTACTAAAACGAGTAACGACAAAACGAGAAAAACGTTCAAGTGGTTAAAAATCACAATCCTCCAGTTGCACTGTCACAAGCCCGAACCCGAACCATAAAACTTACTCTAACTATTTCGAAAAGAACTTCCCAGGTAATAACGACGAGTTCTCACTCACTTAGGGCTAGGGTTCACAGGTAAACAATGAGTTATTCTTCGTACGATTTGCACTTTACCTTTATTTTGATCCTTCAAATCCGGTCAAAACCGTCAAACTAAAGAGAAATGAAATGATAAGATACAGGAAGAAAACGGTCAAATAAACACAAGGGCTCTACTTACGACTATAGGAAGGGACGTCCTTTGCCTACGGGCTCACTCAATTTTGGTGCTCTTTGAAAAAAACACTTGTGCGAATTAATCCCAAATTGCGAAAGAGACCTCCATCTTATTATTCTCCACAAGGCCTTACAACACAGCCAGATAGATGTACACATTGTTTTGTTTGTTTATCTTTTTTAAGGGAATACCATTCGTGAGTCTTAAGGGAGGCGAAAATTGTTCGCTGTATTCTGTGGACCTGACAAATGGAGTCCCCCTCTACATTCAGGTGAGTTAGAAAGGTTTTCGTTTGAGTGTAAAGGAAGTACGTGAAGACCCTACGGTAACCTTGCCTTGCCTTACCTTACCCGTAATTTGAATAGATTCGAAGACCGTATGATAATCTTGGACAAAAATGATGGAAATACATTAAGTGTTACGATAAAATATTACAAAAGCCGCTTTGTCGTTTTCCATCGCGTGTGACTTGCCGATCTGTAGATTCGCATGAAACCTGTGTGCAGGAAGTTATATCAAAGCCATCAATAGAAAGCTGCTCGTTAATCAGCTAACTAACTGGAGCATCTTTCATCGAATCACCAAACAGGTAATCAGTAATGAAAGAAGCACATCAGTCTGATTACTTGTTGTTATTAGCTATAAAAAGTGTAGGCTGATCAGTAATTCTAATGGTTTTGCTGCTAGGTCGATGGATACATGGAAGACGCCTGGAGAGGTGAGATAGAACTCAGGAGAGGTATGGATGAACTCACAACATTCACTCTCGCGCCATCCAAACCCGGATCAACGCTACGACCAGTGGTAAGTAGAGCACCTCGAAGGTAGAAACTGTTAACAAATGTTGTACTTATCTTAAACTGTTGAAAAATCAGTGATGAGAATAATATTCCATTATAATAACGGACTAGGCAATGATCATGGAAAGAGATAGATGTAAGTCGGTTAAGCTGCTTGTTATTTACTTTACACATTTACTTTATATTACATTCTTCTGCTATCATTCTAATATTTTCGCCATTTACCAAATCATTCCTGGTATCGATAAGGGCACACTCCGAAGACGAATATTGAAATCAACTGTAAAATGAGCATGTCGTTCATTTTATGTAATCTTTTTTCCCCAGGAACTTGGAGTGTTCACACAATTCGATGGTACAATGAACATCACAATCTACAGTCCGTACTGGATGGTGAACAAGACGGGAATGTTCATTGAATACAAGGTAAGTACACTTCACGAAACAATTTCGTATAAGAACTGTTGATTTGACCATGTCGCATACATTTTCCCATTGTCTGCACTCTTGTTCATCATAGAAATGACGTCATAAAATGTTCAAAACTCGTGTGGAACACCTCTACAAAGCACTTCGAAACGCTCCCACTGCATGCGATTGACGTCATTTTCATTATCTGTACTTTTATTGAACATGGCCGAGAGCCAATCACAAAGCGAGAATATTGGCTGTTGTAAAATACTTATTTGATGTCCCTGTTGATGAACTATAGGCATCAGATGATGATGTGTCCTTACTTCACCCTGAGTCACTGAATGACGTCGTGATGTATTCTTACCGAGGAAAAGGTGGCATCTTCGCCAAAAAGACAGTATGTAAATGACAGATTTATTTGTTACCTTACAAACCTATCAAGTTAATTTGAAAAAAAAAGGGCGTCTGTGACTTGCTAAGGATATTAAGGAGCCGGGGATATCAAAGAGGATATCTAGGAAGATATAAGGATATCTTGGAGCCGGAGATATCTAAGAGGATATCTAGGAAGATATAAGGATATCTAGGAACCGGGGATACCTAAGAGGATATTTAGGGAGATATGAGGATATCTAGGAACTGGGGATATCTTAGAGGATATCTAGTAATGTATAAGGATAACTAGGAGCCGAGGATATCTAAGAGGATATCTAGTAAGGTATAAGGATATCTAGGAGCCGGGATATCAAAGAGGATATCTAGGCAGATATAAGGATATCTAGGAACCGGGATATCTAAGAGGATATCTAGGAAGATATAATGATATCTAGGAGCCTGGGTGGCGCAAGTGGTAATTAAGCGCTTCTTCTCTCACCTCTGTTACCCAGGTTCGATTCCCGTTCGCGGCGCCACATGTGAGTTGAGTTTGTTGGTATCTCATCCTTGCCCCGATGGTTTTTCTCCGGTTTTCCTCAATCCACAAAAACCAACATGCTCAACTCCAATTCGATCTGTGGTTTAGCCGTTGTCTGACTTTGATCAGCCCCTATGGTTTCTCCAGGTTACGTTAGAATTCAGAGTATTTTAAATGTCGTTTACTGTGAAATCTGGGGAATAAATACTTTCAGCTTATGCCTTACTACTATTGCTATGTATCAGTAAAGTGGTAGAATTTTAATATTGGACGGGGTGAGACCGTTTTTGGTCAAGAGTTGTGTTGTATTGCAGAGGAAATGAAGGAATCGCATTTTGGAACTAATGTGCAGTATCTCTAAATATCGAAATTAAATCGTTTATTTTCCAGACAAAGATCAAGTTGGCAGGTTCTGAGTGGTCAGCCAAGTTTTCTCTCGACACAGTGGGCAGCGGAGGGTCCCTGAAGATCAAACGACATGGGAAAGAATATGAGGTGAGAATATGAGTAATGGACAGGTCTGTAAAATGTTGCGCATCTTTTTGGCAGTCAGCAGTAGAAATCGTGGGAGCAGCTATAAATGATCCTAAATCGTTTCTGTACAGAAACTCGACACCTCGCAGACAAAGACCGGGATTAAGGAGAATATCACAACAGTTTTGTTTTGTTGAGACGTCACGCCAATTGAAATTGAGATTGGTTCGTGATAAGTACTTAACAATCGTAGCTTGTACTTTTTCGTAACAATGTTTTGAAGTCCAAATTTCGAGTGAAATTTCAACTAAAATGACGTGCGCATGCGTAAATATGTCTGGTGAAAATCACGCATGCGCAGCTGTTTTTCAGACTTCATTGAGTAATACATTGTACGTTGTGAAGCTGGTGAATAAATATCCGGCTATAGTCTAACGATTTCTTTATATACAGATTGGTATCCTGATTTCCTTGTCGTACTTCAGCCTTACTAAAGTGGTAGAATTCACGCCTTTCCACTTGCTCAACAATCACACAGAGGTAAGGGGTTCTGAAAACCTGTTTACTCTGATCTACGTCCCGGTATGTTCATAAAACATAATATATTGTGTATGGCAACAGGAAACATTCTCTCCATCTTTGTATAACAGAGTAGACGAATATGCCACTTGATTTATGCTTCACTTGTCACGCATAACGGACTCGTATTGAAATCGTTGTGCGTGACAAATGAAGAATATATTGAAAGTGGGCTATTCGCAGTTATGGAAATGAGCACAAGTCTTTGTATTGATCAAAGTCTTTCGACAAATGTTCCAGTCTACCTTGCTGCGTTACCAATACAGAACCAGTCATGATACATGACCCAAAAATGTAAAGAAATAATCGGATGTCGTTACCATGCTACTGGGTAAGATGAGGAATAACTCCTGACATCATATTGATTGGGACATCACTGCACAACGCTCAGCCGAACACGATATGCTCGCAGGGTAGTCGCCTGTTAAAGTGCTACTACGACGAAAATTGGCCATTCCTTTTTACATTTTTTTGGCTTCCAAAAGGACAAACAGTGGCGGAAACATTCAAATCAGTCAAGTAAATTTGCCAAAGAAACCAAATTAGACAAAGCATTTTGCGAAGAATTTACCATCAGAATCACGTCCGCCATTACTGAAGTGTGTTCCAAATAGTTCGCGACTTTCGTCCAGCGGTTTGCCGTCGTGACGTCATTTTCTCAACACGTCGCTTTTTTAAAGGCATATTTCTATTCAAACTTCGTTCTTTTCTTAACTTTGTGGAAAAAATGTTTAAGAAATGGTGCTTTACTTATAAGGTCGAGCGAAGGTTTGTTTAAAGAGTACATGTTGTGTTGAGTAAAATGACGTCACTTCCGCTGAAAATTATCTCTGTCACGGGTTCGGCAATGTAGGACATAAGAGCTCAAGAAAAACGGTCGTCATATTGAAAAACGGGTTGGATAGGATAAAGCAACTTTACTTTACAAATACGCAAAAACATCGCTCTATGAAAATTTTACTGTAGTGGCGTTAGGTCAACTCACGTTTTCCTCTTTGATTATGCCATGTATCGTTCGTACCTTTGGAATATATGTCGTGTTTGTCTTGTTCGTGCAATCCCCTCTTTTTCCCAAATTAGTTTGATTGCGTTCTATTCTTGTAATAGTACCCAGTCTCTCTGTGTGAGGCTCCTGATGATTCTAATCTCATTTGGACAACTGTCAACCCAGGCGAGGTGAGTTGATGATCGTCTAGTTAAATACTTCAGTTAACACTGCAGTGGTCAGCTAAATTCTTAGTGATACGATTGTCTTTTCTTCCTTTTGCAGTGCATTCCTGTCTGGCCCACGCATGTGCCACCCAAGGACCTAGTCATCCGAGTTGCCGATGGCACCGAGAATTCTGCTCGATTCAACTTTGAACCTGATGTCTCTGTGCTTCTTAGAATGGAAGGCAAGGTAAGAGTATCCAGCCTCGACAGCTTACCTTTATTACGAAAGTCGCTGAATTCTCATTGTTAGCTGTCTGACCAATATACCGTTATCACGCAGCGGCCTTGTTGTTTCCTAGAAGAATAACAACCTTCAAACTCGACGTAGAGACGAGGCTGGAAGTGTAAAAGCTATTGTTTGTAGCCAAAATGGCTGCTGTGTGATAAAGGTTTATTACCATAGTTATTTGTGGATGATATGATAGACTCTGAATATATCCTAAGGCTAGGATTACATCGCGTTATTCTCCGTTGGCCGAAAGAATGAAGGATCTGAGTTCTAATACAAGTTTCCGAGAGCTTAAACTTTTTAAGTAAATAATGTTACAACTTAGTAAACTCCCAGTCAATTGCAAATTAAGAAAACTTAAACCTGTCTTTGGCTTAGCTTTAAAGTGGTTTTGTTGTTTTTGGCGAAAGAGTTACAAAAAAAATAGAAACATGGGTGGTTGCCTCTTTCAGTTTTGGCGGGAAAATGGGGAGACGCGCTCGCGCTGGGCTCATCTAAAGTGCATGCGCATTACGTTTTAGGATATTAGTCTTTTGGGCTAATATTCCTACATGAAGTACTTACCGTAAAAAAACCTGCAGCAGTCATAAGCCGGGTAATAATCCGTAGTCGCAAGATTACATCAACCTTGAAAGTAAGATTCGTGGTAAATGTAATATTCTTTTTGAGAGAGAGAGAGACAGAGAGAGAGAGAGGTTTTCGATTAAGTGTCGTAAAACCAAAACCAAAGTAATCACAGAACCAATCACGGGAGCAAGTAAAAACACAATGAGCCAATCACGAACTGAAGTAATTTGTGATTGGTTTTACTTGAACCAATCACGAGGAAAAGGGAAAAGTAAACGCAATCGTGGCAAACTCCCGCTAAAACGAGCATTGATTGCGTGACGGACCACAACAATGTTTGGTTTTAGTTTAGAACTTGATTGGCTGATGATTACCAAACATTTCTCACAGTCAATAGAAAAGCTAAGCAAACGCAAAACCAGTCGCATATTACTTTCGACACTCAATGGAAAACGGTTCTAAAAGGAATTTAATTGTTCTCAGGTTGGAGCAGTTTGCGTGGAGATGCTCAGTAAAGACTCGGCTGCCATCATGACATTCACGCCTTATTTTGCTGGCGCTGCTCCTGTTCGTATCGAGAACTGCACAACTTTAGAAATTCACTATAAACAAGACAGGTAACGTAACATTTTTATTGGTATCTTAGCTGTGAAATCAAATTTGAAGTATATTGGAACCACTACGTGACCGCCTCTCTTAAGAATCGTGTTTCTAAAACCCGTTTAGTTTGTTCCTCAGTTAATTCACTACATTTGAGATCTCTCGCTAGCGACCATCGGTTTCTAAAACCAGTTTAGTTTGTTCCTCAGTTAAATCATTAAATTTGAAACCTCTCGCAAGCGATCATGCTAAAATACCCATTTGATTTGTTCCTCAATTATATCACTACTCTTGTAAAGCGATCACACACACACGCACAATGCATTTTTAACGAGACCTGGAACAACCATAGAGGCTGATCAAAGTCAGGACCCGGCTAAACCATGGATCGAATTGGATTTTAGCCGAGAGGTTCAATAGTAACTCTTCTAGGGATTTTCCCTGGTGTAGTGAAATATTGCCAAAACGTTGTTATATTTGCTCATTTACCAATTAAAAAATATTCGGAATCAGTTACAATATGTTTCAATTCTCTTGTAATTCATAAAACACGTTATGACTTGTGACTTGTGGTTCGTTTGTTTTGTCATTCAGTAAAGACAGCACAGAGTATACCCTCCATCCCAAACACTGTATACTCTACACCTGGGATCAACCCATGGATAAGAATATGTTCATATGGTACGCCAAGGGAGAAGCTAGCAAGAGCATGAGAACCACTGACCTAACCGAAGTAAGTAATATTCCTCACGTAATACTTTAGTGACTCCAAAACTAAAAACTCCAGGGAGTGGGTCATTGTGGTCTCTGTAAGTCTACCTCCTGCATCCTTTGCGAGTCTCAAATATCACATGCTTTAGTTAAGGTTGATAAATAAAAAAAAAAAATTAGCTTGATTACGTTTTATCATAACTGGGTACTGATCGCGTTTGTTGGGTCACAATAGCTTAACAGATAATTTCCAAGTATCATATACTTCTTGTTTATAATCAGGTTGGCCACGGATCCTTTAAGGTTGATAAAAAGAAGTTTTACTGGGCGACTTTCCTGGACGGTCTACAGAGGGTGCTGCTCATCATTGATGACTTCACTCTTGCCTACAGAGCACAAGTGGTAAGCCTTACGTTCATCATTATGTAACATTTCTTAGATACAATTTATCAC
Organism: Actinernus sp. WN-2022; assembly: GCA_030867875.1. Lineage (NCBI taxonomy): Eukaryota > Metazoa > Cnidaria > Anthozoa > Actiniaria > Actinernidae > Actinernus > Actinernus sp. WN-2022. The sequence goes on from JAOWCC010000936.1 coordinate 72,135,889, forward strand.
ATACATACTGAGATTTACGAATGGAATCATTCATGCGAAAACCCACTTCACAATTTTCGTTGGCCAATCAGAATCGCGAAACGAATTGTTCACACGTGCGAAAAGCGTTTCGTCCAATCAGAAACCACCTGCCAAAACATATCGGGATTTTCAAACTGGACTTGATATCGGAAGCGCCACTTTCATTCACTACGAAACTTGGACATTGACCTGTAAACAGCCAACTAACGATGTTAAAATTTCCAAGTCAATTGAGGAGTATATTATCGACCAACAAAACAAAATCGCAAAAGCAAAAACGACGTAAAGTTACTTAAGAGACAAAGAAGAAGCGAAATTCTACCGAAAGAACTCAACAGATATTGAGATTATCTATGTGAAATCATTCTTAGTACCGTCAAAAGAAAATACGGCGACGATTACGAGCTTTCAATCCTTCGTGGAGTGATTTCAACTTCCATAGACCATTTGACATTTAAAAAAATCGTAAATATATTCTGTGAGCAGGGAAAACCTACAAGCCGTGGAGATGTCTGGAAACTCGTAGCAAACAACTTGGAAAAAGCAGGTATACTAATGTATTGACGATGTAAACTTGTAAACTTTATTTGTTGAATCAAAGACAGTTTCATATTGATGTTGAAAACTATTTCAAGGCTGATGTCAGTTTAGAAAGTAGGATTTTCTTTCCATTTTGATTGTATAGAGCATACATTTTAGTCTACGTTGAGTCGGATACGAAATGCAGAACAAAAAATTGAAAGCTTCAAATGTACGTGTTCAATGACAAGACCTAAATAAAACCTATTTGATATTCGCTCGTACCTCGCTCGTTCGTTTTGTGAAAACAAACTCGTGCGTAAATACCATACGCCAATACTTCCCATTAAGTAATCTCTATAGCCATTATGGAACTATTTCTCAGATGTAATCATGATAATGGTGACAATTAAAAATAGCGAGTAAGTATCTCTATTTGCGTCTAAACTTTTGGTTGGTATTGGTAATCATTAGTGTGCAAGTTCAATTAACGATTAATAGTGTGAGTGATGTTTGAAAATTTTCAAACATCACGAGCACTATTAATCGTTAATTGAACGTTGAACACTAATGATTACCGGTTAATAATATAGATGCAAAAATGAAAAGGAGAACTAAATTAACTAGTTTTTGCATCGAATTAATTAGTTTTTGCATCGAATTAACTAGTTTTGCACCGAATTAACTAGTTTTTTGCATCGAAGTAACTATGTTTTCACTGCTGTCAGAATTGAGTATTTTTGTATTTTTGTAATAAATCATTGTCCTTATTCAGTACAAAGTCGCAAAATTGTTTTTTTTAGAGTTGTCTAGCTCGTAAGCTAAGGTAGAAGCCTCGTCTAATAGAGTTATTGCATTTGTGTGTGTTTTATTCCTGATCTGACCTGTTTGACCAAAGTAGTGCTTCTTACTAATTGACCTCGGTTTGGAGCCACCAGAGCGAAAATCTCATCACACCTAAAAGGTTCACTGCCTCATGGTTTGCGTGTTGGAAACAACACAGTGCTGTTTTTGTTGAATAGCGTTTCAATGTTTATAAACATTTAATTTGTCAAACTGATGTTCCAGCCATGATTCGGAAAGGCTGATTCGTGTCTGGAGCCAATAATTCTCTGCACTTTTATGATAACAAGAGGCTCTGAGTGGCCTTAACTCGGGCTATCTATAGCATGTACTACATGGAGTGCTAGCATAATTTTGTGTCAACATGGTTTGTGCTAGAGTAGCCAGAGAATTGGTTCTCTACTGATGCTCTTGTCTGTCAAATGTCAATGAGCAAGTGCCCCACGTATGCCTGGGGGGGGGGGGGGGGGGTTGGAAATGATAGAGCCATTATAATACACACACAACACACACATACATACATGCTGTGCATGTACATTTCAGCCACAATTTCCCTACATTCTGTAGTTTAATATTACTTTCTTTTCAATATTATTGTTCCTTGAGGGTCGTTAGAATTACAAAAAAAACTTGGTATGGGTGTTCTTGATTGAAGTGCAATGGTTATTTGAATAGTCTGCACGATAGTGAGTCACTCAAATTTGATGCATTGTAATTATATCAGGTGCAGTACAACTATGAGAAATCAAGCAATTTAGAACAAATTCCACATAATGTTGCTATTCATTGTGAATAGTTACATGTAGGTAATGTCATTCTACATGTGAAATAAAGTCATCTATTTGTAATTCTCAATTATTAACAAACCAGTGGAGATGGCTGACATTCAGGCTAAATTCTCAATACAATATTTTTGATTGAGGTTGTAAACTACAGACCACCATTTTCTAGTATTAGTGAGCTGCCACTGTGCTAGTGCTCATTTTCTACATCTTGAAGGAGACTGAAACTTATAATGGCAGGCCACAAATAAACATGCAATGTCCACTCTTTTTATATCATTCACTCAGGGGTCGCAGGAAGATTAATTTTCATTCCCAAATAATTCGTAAAAGTACTCGTACTCCTGATCATGACCGAGTGAAAGTGACAATGCTGACACCAAGAACTGAGGAACAACAATTACATTTATGTTCTCATAAGATGATGGAAATGTTTACGAGTAATAAGGCATAATAAGAAATACAATGATGAGAAGGTAGGTCCTTAAGGTAACCTTAGGGTTATCTTAAGCCAGGACCAGCTCAGATGGAAAACACTGAAACAAGATCTAGCTTGCATGGCTAATATATAATGGTACCAAGAAAGGGGAAGGGAAAGAAAGAGTGCCACTTGCATGTGAGTATACTCTCAGTTCTGGACCAAATTTAGTTATGTTATGTTATAAACTGATAAATACACTACTCGATACATAATATCATTATGTCAGTTCTAAAAAAAACACATTAAATACACTGTAGAATGCCTAAACCAAGAGATAATAATCAAATACAAAGTGGTACAGGCCAGATGTAAATAGACCCGGGAAATAGAACAACAATAACACGTACGCCACAGATAAATATGCGATTTCCACATCAGAGTCATTTATCGTTCGATTGAAAAAATCTTCATTTCGGATTACTTACTCAGTTTATACTCACTCACTGCATGCTGGATTTTCGTTCCCGAATTTATAAACATTTAAATACATGTGCATGGGGGGCGAAACGACTGTAATTCTTTTAAAAGGCCCCTGTCAGTCAGAGAACTGAGAAATCGGGTCATTTCTACTACACTTTCGAGAGGTTAATAACAATAAATAACAACACAACGACAGTCAATTGGTATAAAGGTTATCATGTTCAGATTAGCGGCTACTTACATTTACAAGCTGTTGTCTTTATATACAGTCAGTGTTGATCGCAGAGCAGAGCAGACTCCGCTGTCACGTCTCACGAGTGCATCTTAAAGCATGTCGCATAATATGTGATAAATTCCCGTCCCAAAGCCCGTAAAACACCTCTCAGCTTTAGAAAAGACAAAAATATTGGTATTGCACTTGAAGGAATCTTTGGTTTACACAAAAAAACAGCTGATATTAAAGGTTTTGCTAACTCAAAATTCCCACTCGCCGCCATCTTGAAAAACCTGGAAAGTTGTCCACTGTTCACGTGACCAGCACAGTGCAATCTGATTGGTACGGTGGTGAAAAGAACTTCCAAAGTAGGCACAATCTGATTGGTTGACGGCGCCAACCAGCGACACAAAAAATAATAATAATAATAATAATAAACGGCTTGCATTTTCTGACTCGTGCCTCGGCCGAAGGCCTGGCCCGAGTAATAAATGTTGTGACATTTAAGCATTCTATTCTTTTGTGTTTTAGGAACAGCCAGAGCGCATATCTCAGGAGATTACCTTGGAGATTCATGGCATTGGCTTGTCCCTTGTGAACAACGAGAAAAGCATCGAAGTGGCCTACATTGGCATTACCCCGTAAGTTGGATGTCCTCGCATTTCACAGTCACTACTGAAACATAATAACTCAATGTTCTATGATTAAAGGTTATTTTAGGCAACCGTGTAAGTTATGAGAAAGGAATTATTACTCGGAAACAAAATATAAGACAATACTTGGGGCACATTTTGGGGGATTTATTCCGAAATCAGATATCCGTCCTATCAAATTAATGTAGAAAGTCGCTACTTTTATGAATTATTTTTGTGTTAAATACTAATGTAAAATGTAAAAACATTGTGGTTTTTTGGTGCATTCCTTTTTCGGAATACCTGGAATATGTCACAGAAAAACGAGCACTTTTCACGCGTTGCCAATGTCGAATGTTTTGAGGTGCATTCCACATTCCTTGTAACGAGAACTAAGTCATAACTTATTTTTCAATCTTTGGCAGTCGTCTGGAATCTTCGAAGGTAAGGCTAGAAATTGTTTAGCTCTCCCACTAGCGTAATTTATGGTTAATGTGCATGGAATTTAAATTCTCCTCAGGAGCCAAATCATATGGGAGGAAATGAAGAAGAAGGGTCGATGGAAGGCTCTCAAATTGGGAACCTCGCAGCAGCTGGAGGAGGCCTGGATCCGAGTTGAGCACGTGACGTCATTCGGCGGCGAGCCAAACTTTAGACAGAAACTAGGCGAATTGGAGGTGAGTGACAAGACAGGAACGATATCGCTTAGCATGTTTATCGAAGAACCAAGAAAGCACGCGGAATATTATACTTGTTAGTGTTGTTAGATATTAATGAAATGAGAACGCTTTAAAAGGATAAAGGCTTGAGACCTGGCCACATATGAGATGTTTATTGAGTGAGAGAGATTATTTTCGCTTAGGTTCAATTATTTAATCGATATAAAAGAAAGTTGGATTAAGTATTGACTACTATGTAGATACCATACGTACTATTTCTTCTTATAAAACTTTAAGTATATGTTTTTACCTAAAATCAACGCTTATCACCTTTAGCTTTTACATTCAACATAAAATCAGTGAACGATTCCTGATAGGAACCACGACGTCAACCTCTAGGGCGACGCGATAAAACAATAGTCTGAATTACAAAATACAGTAACGCAGTGCACACAGGTGTCGTTCTATGCAAAAAGTCAACGGGAAAACCAAAGTTTACGTTCACAAGAGAACGCGAACGTAAGAAGGTAAATCACATCGTTTTTTGTTCGGACTGAACGGATTTCTTTGCTGATCATGTTTTTTTTGAAAATCTGGCTGTGAAAAGCACCTTACGGCAAAATTAATAAAGGAAATAGTAAACACCAAATTTTGTGAGAAAACACTTTTCGTCACAGTACCAGGCTAGGATACAGAGGCTCGATGAGAAATCAAAGGCAAAGAGACTAGAGAAGAGAAGAAAATGAAAATCCTCTGGTGTTATCCGGTGAGAATCACTTCCATACGAAGAGTTTCAAATCAAGAAAACATGTCAAACCAGTTTTACTGGACCATTGGTAAGTCAATGAAAATTATCGTTACATCCAGCACTCGCGGTTGCGACTGGTAATGAGTAGATTATCCAATCAGGGACGAGGTTCAAATTCTGAACCTAATGTTCACATGGAAGTGAGATTCTCAACGGATAACACCAGAGGCTTTGCTTTTTCTTCTTTTCTCTCTCTCGGCTCTTCGCCTTCTATTTCTTCGAGCCTCTGGCACCAAGAGTATCGTCACAGCCTTCGCCGTCCTGGTTGCTTTAGGTTTGCGACGATCTCAGTAGAACGTGTCTGTTGTATTTTGCTGAGAGAAATGCCCACCTGTATTTCATTACTACATGTAGCTTTCATAATCTGTGTAGATGTGCATGAAGCCAGTGATTGTGGTAACTTTCAGGGTTCGTACGCCTCCTGGGAAGTCCTGGAAAATAAAACAACTGGAAAACTGAAATCCTAATGATCAAAGAGTGTTTACTTTGAACATGCTATTGACAGCAGTTGTAAATCATGGATTTTGTGCGAAGTTATATTTTTTTTGTGATTTCAAAAACTCCAGGAAAACTCCTGGAAACGTCTTGGAAATTCCTGGATTTTTTAAGATATGAAAGTGTATTAACCCTGAACTTTAATTTATTTCACCGAGGTTGATTTTGAGGTGATGGAGATCATTCACCCACGCCGTCGTGCCATGAGACGGTCCTTCACTCCAGGTTTCTCGATCAAGTACATCGCCTCTGCACACGAACTGGAGCTCTTCACCAAAGTCAATTCAGTACAGGTACCTCGAGTATTCCATAGTTATGAAGTAATACGTACAACACGAGGATCTGTATTAGAAGCAATTTCTAAATACAGTGAAATGGGGTTGAAAACCGAGCTTAAGCAGAGGATTTTCAATCCCCTCCGACTGTATTTTGAAACTCGCTTCTAAAACAAGCTCGGAATGTTTACATGGCTTCTTAAACTTCAAACTCTCAAACTTTAATTAAAACTAGCTATCTTAAAGTCTTGAAATTCAAGCTGTATTTGGAAACGATTTCTAAATACGTAGTGGTCATTGATATCTGTATTGTGTTGAACTGATGAACTATTAATTGAGTTTAAGAACGTTTATGTTCATTAGATGTAATTGTTGTTTTGAATTGTTCCACCTGTTTTATCCTAGATGCACTCAATTGTCTTTCATCAAAAAAATCAGCACCCAGCGGTAATACTTTTTAGCATGCGCAGAGAATACTCTATCTTCTACGCTTGTTTGAAATCGTGGAAACGTGACCTTTCCTGACCCATGACCGCGTAAGTAAAAGCCTGGGTCGATACCTCGGTAGACGTCATTTAATTAATTCAACTTTGCAACAATTTGAATAAAAACTTACAATTTTTACTAATATGACTTTTTCCTTTACTAACAGCTCATAAACTGTGTATATTATCTAAAAATCGATGTTGTTGTGATAGAAAGGTGCCATGGAGAATAATGCATTAATGAGATGACGTCGACCGAGGTATCGACCCAGGCTTTTACTTACGCGGTCATGGGTCAGGAAAGGTCACGTTTCCACGATTTCAAACAAGCGTAGAAGATAGAGTATTCTCTGTAAACCAAAAATTTCTTCGCAGGAGTACTCAAAACTTTTCTGAGATTCATAGCTATGAAAATTGCAGGAAGGCTCATATGCACTTTAAAGCCTAAATTATGTATACACCTATTTCAAAAATGGTTGTCTCGTGGATGATGCGTTGTCCGTTCCATTGATTGTATGGCGTGTTTATTTAGTTAAGTGTGTGTTATAAGTATCCTGTGCCCGGTTGTTCGAAGCAAGGGTAAGCACTACCCCGGGGTTACATCGCTACCTCGGGGTTACATCGCTACCTCGGGGTTACATCGCTACCTCGGGGTTACATCGCTATCTCGGGGTTACATCGCTAACTCGGGGTTACATCGCTAACTCGAGGTTAAACTGTACAGATTACAATTACAGATTTAGTGCTATCCTTAGGGATAAAGTTACCCTTGCTTAGAACAACCGGGCCCAGTTCTATTACAATATGAAGAAGAAATCGCATCAGCTGCTCTTGCTATATATACATGATATATGGGCACTGGGGGATATTTTGAAAGTTCTGATAATTTCACGAATCTTTAGGCGAGTGCAATTTGAGAACTTTCAAAATATCACTCAGTGCCCATAAGTCACGTAGCACGAGCAGTTCATGCAAACATTTGCTGAGAGCATGCAACTGTGCACTCTATAACCGTTTTATGCACTCGTTATTGACCAATTAGAATCCAGATATTTTGTTGAGTATATTATGAGAGCCATTCACTATTTCTCAAACCCTTTGTGCATTTGTTAGACCCGGTCTTTGAATACAACATGCATACGACAACATTTTTGCAATAGGTGTACATGTTGCAATCAACGAAGACTACATGCTTACTCCTTGTGCGCATTATGTAACGTCCAATTTTCTTTTGCAAAGATGATATATTTTGTTGAGAGCTTAAGGTTACCGGATACCTTCAGGGTGCGTTTCCAGTCTAAATTATGTAGCGCCCCGAGGAAACATCGTAGATAAAAAATTCATGTATCATTTTAAAGCTTATAAAATTGGCTACAAGAATACAGAAAACGTTTTGAGTTCTTTGAAAATCTCGAATTTTCCGCCATCCCGTTTCTCCAATCTAGTGAGATGGCTTTCAGAAGCTCCGACTCCGAAAATATTTTAAAGTTTAAAAATCTGTTTGCTTTGTCGCATTTCAGAGGAATCGTATTACAAAACCGTGTCGGGGAATTTCAAAATTCGATTTAGTTCAAAAGTTATCATGCTTTCCGTGAAAAGGCGAAAAATAATCCGAGTAGATATGCGAGAAACGTCGTCAAGAGCTCTCTTTTTAGAATTTTCCAATTCCCCGACACGGTTTTGCAGCTGAGATATCAATTGACATTTTGTGGAAATTTCGCACAAATCGAATACATTCCTCTTGAGTGGGAGCTTTTTTTAAACTCTATTTTGGTTGAAAATCGAAAGCGAGAAAATAGCACTTCAAAAAAATATACCCGTCTGTCGTGCGTGAATCTGAAGCCCCGCCTCTCCAACAATTAGCAAGCTCTTGGCCAATCATTTCTCATCACAGTTGAATTATCTGTCAAGATTTCCCGCCAATGTTGATTTCCGATCAAAGCTACGCGCCGCATCGAGAAAATGTTTGTTCTTTTTTGTGTGACTTGAAAAATGGTAGTGGTAAGAGTCGGCTGGTTTCCCAGGCTAGAAAAATGGGAAAGACAAAAAGACTTCGAGGGACAAAGCCAAGGTGAACACCTATAGAGACGCTTTGAATGCCATCATAGTTAGTAGAGGAGACAGCGATTTGCAGGCGGCTGAAACAGCACGGCAAATAGCGAGATCGTGGTTCAACCGATTCAGGGTTACCGTCAGACTATACATTTCCATCTAAGTTTTCTTGGAAACAAATATTCTCTCGGCTGGCTCTTATCAATTCTTTATGTTCAGATGTGGACCACTCGGCACTCTGTCTGAAAGAAACGCTTGTCGGGTTTTGCGAGGACTATTTGGCTTTGTAATTGTAGTCGTATGCATTGTTTGGCCTCGTTTTGCTTTTCTTTTTTCTTTGTTTTACAAGCTAAGGACATCCTGCTTGCTTTTTGTAAGATATAAGGCCAACGACCGGTGGAATCGTGTGTGGAAAAACTTTTTTCAATAAACGTAAACGTAAACATTGGTATATGAAATGAATTTCCCCACACCGTTGTTACGGGTGAGTGAGCACTTGTCATGTGTTTATTGATCTGCTGTCAATCAAAACGAACCTTTTACTTCCGGTTAAAAGCTTCCTTTTGGTATTTCTCCGTCAATAGAAATTTTTTTTGAACGGAGTTTTTGGTATATGAAACACTACTACTAAAACTACATTTCTGTGCGAAAAAAATATTTTCCCACCTTTTTCGTTTTGAAGGTATCCGGTAACCTTAACAGTGCATATAACTATTTTTTCTGTCTTCCAGATCGACAGCCAGATTCCTGGTTCCACTTTCCAGACAGTGCTGCACCCAGTACCACCTCCCAAGTCTGTAGCAGCCGACAATGGTAAATTATATCCCGGAGGAGGGGGTTTAGGGGTTGAAATTCCAAGTTTTCGAAAGTTTTTCGAAAATACCATGGGAAAGTGATGGAAATACCATGGGAAAATGATGGAAATACCATGGGAAAATTTTAGAAATTGGAATTTCCAAGATTAGTGTGAAAATACCATGAAAATACGAATTTCCATGTTTTTTTCCATACTTTGGTAATTCGTTGGTTTTTCCAGTGGGCCCCGGAATTACATCACATTTTTAGAGACATCTTAGGAACTCTGAAAGTTCCAATCACTGCTGCAAAGAAGAAACGGCCACGGTGGCTAAAATTGACAAATTCCCATGCTACATGTATCTTATGCTACATAATTATATGAGCCCAATTTTTTTATCATTAAAATTGATTCTCCATCAAGTAAATCGTTAAATTGTAAAATATTTTCTTAATTTGAGTGCTGCGTCTATGAGTTATAGAGGTTTCTATTTCCGATATGTTAATTATGTGACGACATGTGATGACTCATTTATTATGCAAAAATGTGCTGGCAGAAATATACATATTTTTTAAACATCCATGTAATATGTGGGCCTTATATCAGTGATTTTACCAAATGTTTTGTATAAATCAGAAATCGTTTCATTCACAAGGAGAAAGTAGTGACCTTTTGTTGGCCTCACATGTCGTCACATAATTAGCATATTGGAAATAGAAACCTCTATAACTCATCGACGCCACACTCAAATTAAGAAATATTTTACGATTGAACTATTTACTTGATGGAGAATCGATTTTAATGATAAAAAATTTGGGCTCATATGCACTTTAACTGTTTTGAAACGTATTTTGAGACATGTTTCTCAGTTTGGTATCCCTCCTTCGTGTTAAGCCTTGACCAAATGTTTGACTCGTAATATTTATTTTGCCATTCAAGCACCCAAACCGTTTTTTGAGATGAGTGTTTTAACGAGGCAGGTCGAGCACAGCCAGGTGAACGAGATCAAGTAAGTACTTTTTCAAGTCACCATATAACCAACGATTGTAACCATAACGTACCGTTATTACGTCAGGAAGCATATAACTGGGGTTAAGGAGAATCTTCAATACCTATGGCATATTGAAAGTAATACTTGCCTTTTGACCCAATGTCAAAAAAACAACTTAGGATATAAGGTGAAGTGAATGCCGCCTGTATTAAAGCATGCCATAGCAAGTAATACTGATCAGTTTCAGATTGCTGCAACGTTATTGGCATTTAAATACAGGGAAATCATGAACACGAGGCTGGTTAGGTATAACTGTCTCAAACCCATACAAACTCTATATATTGAAATCTCTTACTTTAACATGGCAGCATTCAACTGTTATTTACTGCTCTCTATACTATATTGAAATCTCGATAACTTAGTACCATTTCATGCTATCACCCCTAACATTCAGAGTATTGCTAATCTTGGCGTACTCTTTAACGTGGTAGTATTCAACTGTTATTTACTGCTCTCTATACTATATTGAAATCTCGATAACTTAGTACCATTTTATGCTATCACCCCTAACATTCAGAGTATTGCTAATCTTGGCTTACTCTTTAACATGGCAGCATTCAACTGTTATTTACTGCTCTCTATGCTATATTGAAATCTCGATAACTTAGTACCATTTTATGCTATCACCCCTAACATTCAGAGTATTGCTAATCTTGGCTTACTCTTTAACATGGCAGCATTCAACTGTTATTTACTGCTCTCTATACTATATTGAAATCTCGATAACTTAGTACCATTTTATGCTATTACCCCTAACATTCAGAGTATTGCTAATCTTGGCGTACTCTTTAACGTGGTAGTATTCAACCGTTATTTACTGCTCTCTGTGCTATATTGAAATCTCGATAACTTAGTACCATTTTATGCTATCACCCCTAACATTCAGAGTATTGCTAATCTTGGCTTACTCTTTAACATGGCAGCATTCAACTGTTATTTACTGCTCTCTATACTATATTGAAATCTCGATAACTTAGTACCATTTTATGCTATCACCCCTAACATTCAGAGTATTGCTAATCTTGGCTTACTCTTTAACATGGCAGCATTCAACTGTTATTTACTGCTCTCTATACTATATTGAAATCTCAATAACTTAGTACCATTTTATGCTATCACCCCTAACATTCAGAGTATTGCTAATCTTGGCATACTCTTTAACATGGTAGCATTCAACTGTTATTTACTGCTCTCTATACTATATTGAAATCTCAATAACTTAGTACCATTTTATGCTATCACCCCTAACATTCAGAGTATTGCTAATCTTGGCATACTCTTTAACATGGTAGCATTGTCATTTACTGCTCTCTATACTCTTCATGCATTATTCGTCATTTTATAATACGGTCTATGACCTTACAAAAATGCCTCACCAAAACAATACGTTACAGTGTTCTAAACAGACCGTGACATTTTGATTTTCCAAAAGTGCAGTAAAACAAATACATGACAAGTCAAGGGATGCTCAGAGTGCAAAAGCATCATCTTAAAAATAAATGTTTTCTGATCACTTAGAGGTTTGATGCAAGCGTTTGTATGCTCCTATACTTGACCTTGGCTTTAGAATGAAAATGGAAGTGTTCTTTCCATTCATGCATGGGTCTGGCAAAGACCAAGTGAAAACACTGGTCCTTTTTTTTACAACATACCCAAAACTACATCAGATACACACAACGGAAATTAATCATGATCTGCCTACTATTAGAATGTTTACTCATTCTACCGATGCCCCTATAGATACTTCAAGGTGCTTATCCAGGAGATGGAAACGATGGTGGACATGGGCTTCCTCACGGCACTCATTGATCTCTTCTCCAGTGATACCATCGACCGCAGTCAGGAGGTTTGCCATCTGATATCATAATAAGCCTTATGCGTGATGATGTCACGTGATCACCACCAAGCCTCACTTTCGTGTTGAGAGGAAATGTGCCAAAGTGAGGCTTGGTGGTGATCACGTGATTATTATCACAAAAGCGTGACATCGTGATGCATAAGGCCTATTAAATATAAAGTATATATAGTCCAGCTAGCCAAGTAAATTCTTTCTATTTTCTATTTGTACAAACACTCTACCACTTTCAATGGTTCAACTCCATGGTATTTCAAATTGGGAAAGCTGTCAAAACGAAGTTAGCGATTATTATTATTATCGTATGTTGAAATGATTGTGCAACTGTTATTGAAAATAACACGGGCGAGAGGGCGTGCGGGATCAGGTAATGGGCACCCGCGCGGTATAAATTTTGTTTTTGACTTCCATGAGTTATTCTCTTTCTCCCGTTTTTCATTGGTTTTTTTCGTTACTGATTTTCTAAGTGTGTAGAGCTCCGCTAAAATGTGAGTGGTTCCCATCTTTGACAGCATCTAGAGCAATAATACTTACTCGAATGTGCTCCTTCGCTTCCAGTTAACTCAGTACATTGCTGACAAGAAGCGAGTCCTCGATGCTCTTGGAGAAGCACATGCAGTGCAGGTACGCTTCAGGGATGTAGCAGATGTTAGCGTTAGCAGATCTATGACATTTTAAGGACTTGTTCTTTTGGGACACGTCCGGGTATTCCGAAAAAGGAATACACCAAAGAGTCAATGTTGTTGACATTATCAAGCACAAAATATATATTCCAGATGATGTACCAGAAGTGGCAATTACTTTCTACATTTCGGGAGATGAATATGTGCAGTTTTTTTAGATATTCTGATTTCGGAATAGTCGGGAACGCGCCCTAAAGGAGACCTGAAAACTGTTTTAGTTAAATGGTGAGTGTTGAACATCAAATAGCAGGGCCGTGACAACGTTACAGCCAGGTAAATGGACTGAGAATCGGCTTATTTCTACTACAGGCTTTGCGTGTGTTTCTAATGCCATCTTGATTCACATTTCCTTGATATAAAGGATGGCTAGTTCCTGTGTTGGTCTGCGTCGGTGGGGGAAGATACTGCGGATTCAGATTGAGGTGTCTGATTTTGTGTTTGTTGCAACGGTTGTTCGCTCATGTTTCTAGACACAATTTGACATGTTGCTAACCAAAAATATAGACGTTGTAGTTCTTACCGCGCTTTGTGTTTCTTTCATTCAATCTGTTTTTATCGAGATTCAAGTAGGTAGAATACTTGTACTGTTGTGGCCAAATAATTTCATTGTTTTAATGGAGAGGAAGTAGTAAAATATCGAGTGTTTGACATCAAATGTTTTGCTTACTCGCGCGACCGCCACAACGTACCAAGCCAAGCCGCCAACAGTTGTCAAATTGGTTAGCAACATGTCAATTTCTACTTAGCAATGTGACCGATCACACAAAATTCGACACCGTTAAACGCTCAACTTGAATCCGCAGTAAACACTGGTATCATGATAGAATATAAAGCCAGATTTCCACGTTATGATTCTCTAGGATCGCCAGCAAGGATTTTGACCGATTAAACTATTACTAGGCTTTCATTACTATAGTAGATTTGACTTTCATTACGAGAGAGACGACGTACGATTGAAATCCCCCCTCTACGCTTGTCCTTGCAGGCTGCTCTCGACGACAAGAAGAACTATTTTGATTATTTCCACTTGTCGCCGCTAAAGGTAAGTGTTTTTTTTCTATAGTCATGTGTGACCTTTAGTGAACTTTATACTATAAGGTTATGACTACTAGGCTACAGAACATTTCATGGAATGGTTCTAGTCCATCTTGAGACGACATAAATCGATAGAAACTCAGCTTGACAAGAAATGGTACTTGTCTATACTGACATATAACATGACAGAAACTCGCAGTTTGATTATTTACCATAAATATTATATCATAGTTTTGAATCGAAACTGTAGAGGTTAAAAAGGTACCAGGCTTGGCAAGAGCACACGGAGATATACGATGTCCTTATTTGGTACGTGTTTGCCAACAATTTCTCATGGATATTCCTCTCCCCTCTCCTCTCTCCTCTCTCCTCTCTCCTCTCTCTCCCCTCTCCCCTCTCCCCTCTCCACTCTTCCCTCTCCTCACTCCCCTCTCCTCACTCCCCTCTCCCCTCCTCACTCTCCTCACTCTCCTCACTCCTCTCTCCTTGTAGATTCATCTTAGCTTCTCTCAGCTTGGCGGTGCCTCGTCTGACGACAAAGAGAAGTCAGGAATACACATCGGTAGCAGTTTCATCAACTTACTGATGCAGAGCGTTGGTGTGGCCGTCACCGAAGTGCAAGACGTCGAATTCAAGTAAGTTACTTGTAGTATGGAAGGTATTATATTGAGAGAGGATATTCTATTTGATACTTTGTTCACGGTATGCAGTAGTACATGAACACATGTCCAACAAAGGTACTCAAGTACAAAAATGTTTACCCTTGGCAGGATTTAAAGTGAAACAATCTCGTTCTCGAACTGCAAATGGTTAGAGCTTCACGTCTTCTCGGATAAAGACGTTAAACCGTAGGTCCCTGCTCCTTTCTCGCTCTCTCTTTCTCTCCCTCTCTGTTACATAGTCGAAGACAGAAGATGGCACGCAAGCCTTACCCAAAACCTTTAAAGGTTTTAAATGTTGATGAAAGTGGTTTATTTCATTGCTTTAGACTGGCGTACTTTGAGATCATCAACCAAGTGTACAACCAACAGCAGCTGACCAGCGTCATCGTCAAACATTACACAAGTCAGGTGAGAAATACCTACATATAAAATGGTCAAGAGGACGGAACTGATTGTGACAAATATGCCATCACTATGATGGTAGCAAATTGAGATCAGCTGTAGAGCACCATTCTAACGTGCGTGAGGTTTTAGGTCCGATTGAGCCACTCCTCTTTCCACGCATGACGAGCTCGAAATTTAAAATTCAGGACCAGAGGGAAGATAGTTGTCCACTTATGACTGCCAATGGTATTTTAGGACTGTTTACGAACTCTGTAGCCCTTACTCTGAAGTTAAACATGTTTGTGTTTCATTTGAATTTCGCGCGACAAGCAATCAGTAGGGAGCACTCAAGCGGAGCATCACGCAGATGTTCACTCCACAAAGGTCGATTGACAACTGAAGGGTGACAAACCCCAGGGCTCGCCTTTTTATACCGGAACTTCGTGTTTAAGCACCCAATTTCTTTCGGACTGATTAGGCCAATCACTTGGTCCGAAGTGAGCTTCCAGTTTGATGAGGGCTATTTTTGTACCTGAGAGTGATAGTGCTGGTAAACAAAGATGACCCAACCAATAACATCAATACTGTCGGCATTTCTTTCAGGCCATAAAGCAGATGTATGTCCTAGTACTGGGTCTGGATGTTCTTGGAAATCCCTTTGCACTTATCACTGGCTTGAAAGACGGAGCAAAGGACCTATTCTACGAGCCTTATCAGGTACTGCTTAGAGCACATATCGTATGAGTGGGCAAGTTCCGGCAATGACTTACGGCGCGGTTACTCTAGAGCAGATTTCGTATGAGTAACCGTGCTGTACTGTAACTCTGTGATTTGATTGGATCAGCAAGACAAAACAATGGGAAACCATTTCAACGCACGGCATGCCATATGAAATCTGCATGCCATACGAAATCTGCTCTACGGCATGCCGTGACATTGAAATGGTTTCCCTGTTGTTTTTGTCTTTCTGGTCCAATCAAATTACAGAGTTACGGTACAGTAAGTTACGGTACGGTTACGGTAAGGCTATGGACACGCCGTATTCTTGACCCACTCATACGAAATCCGCTCAATGCTTTCCTTTATTCTCTTTACTTCAGTAAAGTGCACGTACAGATATGTCAGGGATACAAATGAAGTATGCTGTTATTGATTTTTTGTTGTTGTGCAAAAGATTGTGTTAAAGGAGCTGTATCACGGTGATGGACGCGCCTTTATATTCCGGGCCGGAACACAATTATTTTCAGTGATTTTCATATAAACCTAGCACACGTATGGGATGGATGTAACTGATCAAAGTAACTGTGAAAAAATGATAAATAAACTGTGCGTAGATCTCGTCTTCAAGGAAAATATTGCATATCCTTTCAATCAAGCACCAATCGAACATTGATTCCAGACATGTGCAAAACCATGACACAGCAACTTTAACGCACGGCCTGAGCGAGTTTAACGCACGGCCTGAGTGAGTTTAACGCACGGACCTTTAGCAACCAGGATGGCGACGGCAGTGAAAACCGGACGTAGAAAAGTGTTTCTCCCGAAATGTTGCGTTTATAATTTCCTTTATTCGCCTTGAATTGCTTTTCACAACCAGATTTTCCAAAAATATGATCAGCACAGAGATCCGTTCAATCCGAACGAAAAACGGAGTGATTTACTTTCTTACGTTCGCGTTCTCTGTTTTCACGTTGTGTGGTTTTGCGCAGAACGGTCAAAATATTGGCGACTGGTACGCTTTCACGTGCAGTTATGCCATTTTGAAAGGTAACCAAGCCTTAGGTGATATCGAGGCTGGAGTTGATACAGATTAGTCAGAGCCTTGTATCTAGTTAACATGATGATCTAGGGTCAACTCCAGCCTCCATGCAAGGCCAAAGCTTGGTTACCTTTCAAGAACTACGCATTGGACTATTCTATTGTTGTTGTGTGTTTATTTTGCCGTAGTCATGGACGTCGCCATCCAGTTTGCTAACATTCCCTATTATCATAACTAAGTTGCCCTAAAATCTAACAAACAACAACTAATTTGTGTATTTATAGAGTTATGGTTTACAGGCCTATAGCATATTTTCATTTTGGCGTCATTTTACAACTACCAGAATCTTTTCAAATTCTCTTTCTCATTCAGATTTTAAAACTCCTTTGAGAATTCCATGACAATGGTCCAAATTAGAGGAACAAAAGAATCCGCGCAAAGAGTTCTGGTAGTATGTGACGTCATCATGCAAATGTCCTATTCTGGAATATTTTATGCTAAACTAATTTGAAATGGCTCCACAAATTTAAGTGTTATTGATTTGACAAATATTGAAGTCCTTCGGCAAGTAGAATTTAACCGAACGTGTCTGTTACTTCATTGTTTCAAAGGGACTCATTCAAGGACCTGGTGAATTTGCAGAAGGACTGGCTCTAGGAGTACGAAGCTTGGTGGGACACACAGTCGGTCAGTATTATCAGTTTTATTGATACGCCAATTAGGACTACTCGACATATCGAAAACAGTTTCAGTTTCAGAGATAGAAAAACAGAGATTATAATGTTTCAGTCAATTCCAAAATTTACTTCCGAAGAGACTGTGCTAGCCAATGAAATTTGGCCTCGATTTGGATTTTCGCAGAGCTCTCGTTTATTGGTACTGATCAAACGGAACATGGGAACGAGATTGAAACCTGCCTGGTACTCCCCCCTCTCCCCCCTGGGCATTTATGTGGCATTTGATATTTTGAATGAGAACATTGCAAATGCTCCACAGTGGAGCCTATTTCTTCAGCCAGTCTATACCATGCAGACAGAGTTGAATCACTAGGGCGCATGCGCGAAGTGATGCATAAATTGGCGGGAATTTTACCGAAAGCACCATTAGTTTCGTGTTTGAAGGCAATTTTTTCCCAGCGGCCAAAACTTAAACTACATTGTCCAAAACATATGTTGTTTCTCAGTTTCTGGAGGAAATGAGCTGAGTAGTCGAATCTTATCTTTCCAGCAAAACTCATATTCTTTGCAGAAAACATGAAGGTACTCGCTAAATTTTGAAATTTCCGCCATTTTTGTTATACGCTGCAGTCGTCCCTAGTCTACGCGCGAAACATTATTCGGTAAATGGGGTCTGGGTACGAGATTGTTATTCAGCGCTGTCTACCATGCAGTGACTGTGGATCTGTTGAATACCACTAGGTGGAGCTGCTGGCGCCGTCTCCCGTATAACTGGTACCCTGGGTAAAGGCATCGCAGCTCTCACAATGGACGACAAGTATCAACAAGAACGACGACAGGCTATGGGCAAGAAACCGGTCAACGTGGCAGAGGGACTGGCACGAGGTGGAAAGGGACTCCTAGAAGTAAGACCATGGAAGCATATTAGCAGTTTTTTAGACAATGGGATCTCAATCGTGACTATAGCCTGGTTTACATGACAAGTGTGTTGGGCACGGCACTCCTAACTTGGGCACGGTACTCCAAACAGGCGGGCCGAGACTCCCTTTTCACAGGGTCTCAGAACCCTAGATTTTCGGGTACGCGTACCCGAAACATCCCCTTTACATGACAAAAAACAGGGGTGCCGTGCCGAACTAAATTGGTACGAGTACCAAAATTTAGGAGTACCGTGCCCACATTTCTTGTTGCGTAAACCAGGCTTTATATTTCGACTCCTTTGGAATTCCTTATGTTGAAAACGGAATTCACTTTTTATGCGAGAAAATCTGTGAAACTGATCAGCTGTTCATTGCTACAGTTCAAATGTACTTCAAAAATGTATTCAGTAAGTTAAAAAAGCCCTTAAAGATTATAACAAATCCTTGAGAAGTCAAAAGAGTAAGGCCCGTTTCAGACGTCGAACCTTTTATGCGCCGAGCTTAATAGGTGAATTAAGTACGGTAGAATTAAGTAGCGTTTGAATCAATTGGGTGCGACATGTTTGAATTAGGTGCGGCTGATGCTGTTCCATTATGCGTTTTTTTAGCTGGCAGAAGAGCAGCTATTCTGCAGTACATGCAGCCAGCCTAAAGTTTGTGAAGAATTTCTAAATTTCCCAGCTGAAAGCCTGGCTATTGTAGTTTCCGTTCATCATTGTTGCCATATTATAGTTCACGTGGAATCAGTTGTGAGTTATTTCTCTTTGTATATCACTAGTTAACTTCTTCCTCTTTTACCCTTTCCTCAGGGTGTCCTTGGAGGAGTAACAGGAATCGTTACCAAGCCAATGGAGGGTAAGATTGCTCATTGTTTTATTCAATGAATTTGAGTGTTCAGGAGTCAAACGCAATCTTGTTATTATTTTTACAAGTTGTACAAGGCCCGTTTTTTTTTGCCGTTAAAATACGGAAAGCAGTCTCGTGATCGGATTTGACTGGGCTTTCAAAATCCGCGTGAAATTACAAATGCCGAGAGCACATGGAATAATACCGATCGAGACTTGTATTGTGATTGGACCCATTATACTGCAGTAGCTGTATTCTTTTGTACTGCCAGCTCTTAAAGTGCCACTACGACGAAATTCGACTATTTTCTTTTCTACTTTTTTGTGTTCCAAAAGGACACAGTGTCGAAAATATCCAAATCAGTGAAAAATATTACCAACGGACCAAATTGAACTATGAGTTTTGCAGAGAGTTCACCGTCGAAATCACGTCCGCCATTACTGAAGTGTGTTCCAAAGATTTTGGATCAGCGGTTTGCTGTCGTGACGTCATTTTCTCAACGCGTCGCTCTTGTAAATATTTGAATATTTCCATTCAAAACTTCGTTCTTTCCTTTTTGGAAACAAATAGTATAACCACGTACTTTACCTATAATTTCATGCGAAATTTTGTGTGAAACGTGCCCCGCATGTTGTTGTGTTGAGAAGATGACGTCACGTCCGCTGGAAATGAGCTCTGTCATGGCTCTGTCACAGGAACGGGTTCAAATAATGGCGGACATAACAACTCAAGATTCGGACCCCAAAAATAAAACTTCCCGTCGTCATATCAAAAAACGGTGTGGATAGAAAAAAATATAGCAACTCTACTTTACAAATACGTAAAAATATCACTATCTCAAAATTTGATCGTAGTGGCACTTTAAGGTTAGGGTGTTTTGTATTGTTGAGGAAGCCAATACTGTGGCTCGTTTCGAGCGGTACTGTCTGGCTCGGCACATGACGAGTATATGAAACATCTTCTACTACTCATTAATTATTACATTTGTGTATAGTTATCCCGCTCATGGATTATTATTCTTTTTGGGACTGGAGAGCTCAACAAGCGACGCTGTTGTAGTTGGTAAGGGAGAAGGGAAGGAGTCACTCGGCACGTGACGAGTATATGAAACATCTTCTACTACTCATTAGTTATTACATTTGTGTATAGTTATCCCGCTCATGGATTATTATTCTTTTTGGGACTGGAGAGCTCAACAAGCGACGCTGTTGTAGTTGATAAGGGAGAGGGAAGGAGTCACTCGGCACGTGACGAGTATATGAAACATCTTCTACTACTCATTAATTATTACATTTGTGTAAAGTTATCCCGCTCATGGATTCTTCTTCTTTTTGGGACTGGAGAGCTCAACAAGCGACGCTGTTGTAGTTGGTAAGGGAGAGGGAAGGAGTCACTCGGCACGTGACGAGTATATGAAACATCTTCTACTACTCATTAATTATTACATTTGTGTATAGTTATCCCGCTCATGGATTATTATTCTTTTTGGGACTGGAGAGCTCAACAAGCGACGCTGTTGTAGTTGGTAAGGGAGAGGGAAGGAGTCACTCGGCACGTGACGAGTATATGAAACATCTTCTACTACTCATTAATTATTACATTTGTGTATAGTTATCCCGCTCATGGATTATTATTCTTTTTGGGACTGGAGAGCTCAACAAGCGACGCTGTTGTAGTTGGTAAGGGAGAAGGGAAGGAGTCACTCGGCACGTGACGAGTATATGAAACATCTTCTACTACTCATTAGTTATTACATTTGTGTATAGTTATCCCGCTCATGGATTCTTCTTCTTTTTGGGACTGGAGAGCTCAACAAGCGACGCTGTTGTAGTTGATAAGGGAGAGCGAAGGAGTCACTCGGCACGTGACGAGTATATGAAACATCTTCTACTACTCATTAATTATTACATTTGTGTATAGTTATCCCGCTCATGGATTATTATTCTTTTTGGGACTGGAGAGCTCAACAAGCGACGCTGTTGTAGTTGGTAAGGGAGAAGGGAAGGAGTCACTCGGCACGTGACGAGTATATGAAACATCTTCTACTACTCATTAGTTATTACATTTGTGTATAGTTATCCCGCTCATGGATTCTTCTTCTTTTTGGGACTGGAGAGCTCAACAAGCGACGCTGTTGTAGTTGATAAGGGAGAGGGAAGGAGTCACTCGGCACGTGACGAGTATATGAAACATCTTCTACTACTCATTAATTATTACATTTGTGTAAAGTTATCCCGCTCATGGATTATTATTCTTTTTGGGACTGGAGAGCTCAACAAGCGACGCTGTTGTAGTTGGTAAGGGAGAGGGAAGGAGTCACTCGGCACGTGACGAGTATATGAAACATCTTCTACTACTCATTAATTATTACATTTGTGTATAGTTATCCCGCTCATGGATTATTATTCTTTTTGGGACTGGAGAGCTCAACAAGCGACGCTGTTGTAGTTGGTAAGGGAGAGGGAAGGAGTCACTCGGCACGTGACGAGTATATGAAACATCTTCTACTACTCATTAATTATTACATTTGTGTATAGTTATCCCGCTCATGGATTATTATTCTTTTTGGGACTGGAGAGCTCAACAAGCGACGCTGTTGTAGTTGGTAAGGGAGAAGGGAAGGAGTCACTCGGCACGTGACGAGTATATGAAACATCTTCTACTACTCATTAGTTATTGCATTTGTGTATAGTTATCCCGCTCATGGATTATTATTCTTTTTGGGACTGGAGAGCTCAACAAGCGACGCTGTTGTAGTTGATAAGGGAGAGGGAAGGAGTCACTCGGCACGTGACGAGTATATGAAACATCTTCTACTACTCATTAATTATTACATTTGTGTATAGTTATCCCGCTCATGGATTATTCTTCTTTTTGGGACTGGAGAGCTCAACAAGCGACGCTGTTGTAGTTGGTAAGGGAGAAGGGAAGGAGTCACTCGGCACGTGACGAGTATATGAAACATCTTCTACTACTCATTAGTTATTACATTTGTGTATAGTTATCCCGCTCATGGATTCTTCTTCTTTTTGGGACTGGAGAGCTCAACAAGCGACGCTGTTGTAGTTGATAAGGGAGAGGGAAGGAGTCACTCGGCACGTGACGAGTATATGAAACATCTTCTACTACTCATTAATTATTACATTTGTGTAAAGTTATCCCGCTCATGGATTATTATTCTTTTTGGGACTGGAGAGCTCAACAAGCGACGCTGTTGTAGTTGATAAGGGAGAGGGAAGGAGTCACTCGGCACGTGACGAGTATATGAAACATCTTCTACTACTCATTAATTATTACATTTGTGTATAGTTATCCCGCTCATGGATTCTTCTTCTTTTTGGGACTGGAGAGCTCAACAAGCGACGCTGTTGTAGTTGATAAGGGAGAGGGAAGGAGTCACTCGGCACGTGACGAGTATATGAAACATCTTCTACTACTCATTAATTATTACATTTGTGTATAGTTATCCCGCTCATGGATTATTATTCTTTTTGGGACTGGAGAGCTCAACAAGCGACGCTGTTGTAGTTGGTAAGGGAGAAGGGAAGGAGTCACTCGGCACGTGACGAGTATATGAAACATCTTCTACTACTCATTAGTTATTACATTTGTGTATAGTTATCTCGCTCATGGATTCTTCTTCTTTTGGGGACTGGAGAGCTCAACAAGCGACGCTGTTGTAGTTGATAAGGGAGAGGGAAGGAGTCACTCGGCACGTGACGAGTATATGAAACATCTTCTACTACTCATTAATTATTACATTTGTGTAAAGTTATCCCGCTCATGGATTATTATTCTTTTTGGGACTGGAGAGCTCAACAAGCGACGCTGTTGTAGTTGGTAAGGGAGAGGGAAGGAGTCACTCGGCACGTGACGAGTATATGAAACATCTTCTACTACTCATTAATTATTACATTTGTGTATAGTTATCCCGCTCATGGATTATTATTCTTTTTGGGACTGGAGAGCTCAACAAGCGACGCTGTTGTAGTTGGTAAGGGAGAGGGAAGGAGTCACTCGGCACGTGACGAGTATATGAAACATCTACTACTCATTAATTATTACATTTGTGTATAGTTATCCCGCTCATGGATTCTTCTTCTTTTTGGGACTGGAGAGCTCAACAAGCGACGCTGTTGTAGTTGATAAGGGAGAGGGAAGGAGTCACTCGGCACGTGACGAGTATATGAAACATCTTCTACTACTCATTAATTATTACATTTGTGTAAAGTTATCCCGCTCATGGATTATTATTCTTTTTGGGACTGGAGAGCTCAACAAGCGACGCTGTTGTAGTTGGTAAGGGAGAGGGAAGGAGTCACTCGGCACGTGACGAGTATATGAAACATCTTCTACTACTCATTAATTATTACATTTGTGTATTGTTATCCCGCTCATGGATTATTATTCTTTTTGGGACTGGAGAGCTCAACAAGCGACGCTGTTGTAGTTGGTAAGGGAGAGGGAAGGAGTCACTCGGCACGTGACGAGTATATGAAACATCTACTACTCATTAATTATTACATTTGTGTATAGTTATCCCGCTCATGGATTATTATTCTTTTTGGGACTGGAGAGCTCAACAAGCGACGCTGTTGTAGTTGGTAAGGGAGAAGGGAAGGAGTCACTCGGCACGTGACGAGTATATGAAACATCTTCTACTACTCATTAGTTATTACATTTGTGTATAGTTATCCCGCTCATGGATTATTCTTCTTTTTGGGACTGGAGAGCTCAACAAGCGACGCTGTTGTAGTTGATAAGGGAGAGGGAAGGAGTCACTCGGCACGTGACGAGTATATGAAACATCTTCTACTACTCATTAATTATTACATTTGTGTATAGTTATCCCGCTCATGGATTATTATTCTTTTTGGGACTGGAGAGCTCAACAAGCGACGCTGTTGTAGTTGGTAAGGGAGAAGGGAAGGAGTCACTCGGCACGTGACGAGTATATGAAACATCTTCTACTACTCATTAGTTATTACATTTGTGTATAGTTATCCCGCTCATGGATTCTTCTTCTTTTTGGGACTGGAGAGCTCAACAAGCGACGCTGTTGTAGTTGATAAGGGAGAGGGAAGGAGTCACTCGGCACGTGACGAGTATATGAAACATCTTCTACTACTCATTAATTATTACATTTGTGTAAAGTTATCCCGCTCATGGATTCTTCTTCTTTTTGGGACTGGAGAGCTCAACAAGCGACGCTGTTGTAGTTGGTAAGGGAGAAGGGAAGGAGTCACTCGGCACGTGACGAGTATATGAAACATCTTCTACTACTCATTAGTTATTACATTTGTGTATAGTTATCCCGCTCTTGGATTATTATTCTTTTTGGGACTGGAGAGCTCAACAAGCGACGCTGTTGTAGTTGGTAAGGGAGAGGGAAGGAGTCACTCGGCACGTGACGAGTATATGAAACATCTTCTACTACTCATTAATTATTACATTTGTGTATTGTTATCCCGCTCATGGATTATTATTCTTTTTGGGACTGGAGAGCTCAACAAGCGACGCTGTTGTAGTTGGTAAGGGAGAAGGGAAGGAGTCACTCGGCACGTGACGAGTATATGAAACATCTTCTACTACTCATTAGTTATTACATTTGTGTATAGTTATCCCGCTCATGGATTATTATTCTTTTTGGGACTGGAGAGCTCAACAAGCGACGCTGTTGTAGTTGGTAAGGGAGAGGGGAATGAGTCCATGGGTTCTGATAAAGTTGGTTCGAATCGTTAGAGGCAGGTTTTTTCTTTCGATGTTACTTCACTTCTTTATTGTTGACACGTTAGTTTTCCAATTATTATGGACAGGCCTTAGACATTTCAAAGTCCCTAGTAGTCTGAATTTAAAGTCTTCGGAGTTTGAAGTGTAGTCGAACTCTTCATGGGAGTATTCGACGGGAGATTCCAAGTACGGCACGTGGTTCGTGGTGTCTCTGTCTCACTCTCTCTCTCTATCTCTGTCTCAAGTACCACATGCCGTACTAATTAACGATAGTAGAAAAGGTATTATATTCCTGATTACTTTTCTGGATGAACTACCAGCAAGTGTGTCGACCAATCAGATTGATAGAAAAATGAAAAATGAAAACAAAGACAACCTTTAAACTTCAGATAATGCCACTAATGTAAACTTGACATTTTCATGTCAATATTTATCGATACTTGAAACAAACTATTTAAAATCATCTTAATACAATCTCTTTCCATTCCCTTTAGGCGCAAGGGAGCATGGCGCAGCAGGGTTCTTTAAGGGCCTGGGTAAGGGTGTCGTGGGCGTTGTGGCCAGGCCTGCTGGAGGTCTTGTGGACTTCGCAAGCAGTACTCTAGAAGGCATCAAGGGGTAAGGAGGTGATTCAAGCGAGGCACACTAATAATCCTCATTTCTCATTCTTTTACTTGACAAGTGTTTTGTTTCCATGGCTACAGATCAGCTGACACTGCAAGAGAAGTCAAGCAATTGAGACCCCCGCGTGTCTTCTATGCAGACAAGGTACGAAGTTTAGTAAAACAAACAGTTCAGTAAACATCAGTTATTTGTGAGAGTCTTCTATCTCTTCTAAACTTCATTAATAATTTATAAGGGTGTTACCCAATCCTGTTCTCTGAATGATATCATCAATGATATGGCCACTTATTACACAACCGCTTATTACGTACATGCTTAGTATACATAGGCAGCAAATGTTAATGTTCTTACGATCGTCTCAGGTTATGAAGCCGTACCATTCTTATGAGGCTGCTGGAAACGCCATCTTACAGGTACAACCTTCTCACACAATTAATAGTTATTACAACGCGTGTTTATATTAACATAATACCCCTACAAACAAACAAACGAACAATAGGTTCGACTTTCTAAGAAAATATGAAAGAGCCATTCGACTATAGAACCGTGAAACAAAACGTGACTTTTAAAATCTTGAGGGTCTTCTACTATCTTTTGGTATTACTTAGCTAACTAATTAGTCGTAAACTAATCTGCTAATCGTTCAGGTCAATGATGTTCATTCTTGTCACAGGGAACAAAGAAAAACCACAGTTCTTTAGGAGGAGACATGTACTATGCACACAGCGCCCTGAACATCAAAAAGGCTCTCCTGATCACTAACAAGTGAGTGTCGTCATAGCATTAAACTTTAATAGCTCTACGGTTATTATATTTGACGTCGTGGCCGCCATCTTGGTTGACGTAAACAACTTCCTCGTTAGCTTCTCTTGTCAGATCAACTAACATGGCTGTCATTTGAATCTCTGGGGATTGATTGAAAGCCAGTCTATTCGAGGTCCGCCATGTTAAAGGGCCTATCTTCGATTGGTGGCTGTTAATTGGCTACAAACAGTTAAAGTCTCCTCCCTAAATGCTTGATTGAAATAATATGCAATATTTTCCTTGAAGACTAGATCTAAACACAGTTTGTTATTTTGATTTTAACCATCCCACATGTGCGCCGAGAATAACCGGGTCCGGCCTGGACTGCGAATATAAAGGCCTCTCACCGTGACACAGTCAGTCCATAAGCCTTATTATGATATAACGCCGTGAGCTGATTGGTCCGTTTCGGCCCATAACTTCCCGTACGGACCCCAAAATTGAAGCAAAACTGGTTTTGAATAATTTTGAATATCGATCTGTACTGTAACTAAGTTATGTACCCTCTAGGGTTTTTTCCGCGAAGCGCTTGTGCCAAAAAGCAGGGAAAACAACTGCCCATAACTAACGGTACGGACCGAGCAAGCGAGTTTAATAAGAGGTATGAATATTCATCTGAAGTGCCTATCGCCCTATTTCCTTGATGTTTTAATCCTGGTTTCTATTACAAGATACTCAGCGATCATATGGAAACCGGGCTTTAGTCATGTACGCATGTATATTTGTGGTACGCGTCTCTAATGCTTTATCTGATAATCATTGTTTCTACAGACACATTATCGTGGCTGGTAAAACTGAAGTTTTCGGTAACTGGGAATGTGACTGGTCGTGTGAATACTCAGAACTCACCGCTGAACCCACTTTTGAGAAGAACAAACTCATCCTCAAAGTACCTGTAAGTATTAACCAAACTCAACTACTGCAAGAATGCCGAAGACAGTTGGAAATATTGGAAAATGGGACAGTATAGCACTTTTTTAAATCTCTGCATTGAGAGAATGCTCTTACGAGGTTAATGGAACCCGGCTGAAAAACAATCTTTGCTCTCAAATGTTCCTTATGGATATCTAAATCTAATGCTGTATCTGTTTCCTGTAAATTGTAAATTCATTTGAATTTCGCGGGCGCCGCCATCTTTCTTTTTTTTACGTCACACGGTTGCCACTATTGCTACCCGATATACCCCGCGCGCCGCCATCTTGTATGATACAAGATGACGAAAAGTTACCATTTCAATTTGCCACTTTTTTTAGTGTCAGTAGGTAAATTTTGTTAGAAATATTCAAATTAGTAAAAACAAATCCCGATAAAATTATGTCCGTCTTTACACTATTTCCCGCGAACCTCGAAAGAAGAAGAAGAAGTTTGTGAACGAGAAAATTTGATCAGTGGCACTTTCTTACCGTCTTCGTTGAAGTGCGAGCCTGGAAGTTACTAGTGTCGTCTATAAAATTATATTTAGGCGACCGTCAATCAAACGCGTACCGCCTATAGTTAATTAAATATCTAGGCGGCAACGCGTTTGAAAGCTTTGTTTGAGACAAGATTTTGATTTGAGAGACTTAACTTCCAGGGTCGCACTTCAACGGTAATAGCGATACTTCGTGTTGATAAACATTACAATTGTTATGCCAATGTGCCAACCGTGACTTCAAAAGGTTGTTTTGTGTCAAGAACCAATGGATCTCTGGTTGGCACATTAACGACAATGGATGACGTGCAGTAAGTATCGCTATAAGGAATTACGTTGAGGTATAATAACGCCGTAAATTGGCGACAGTGATTAGCCTCCTTCCCAAGCAACTCTACTCGGAGTAACCAGATTCTGATGCCTATGATCTTTCAACGTATCCTCGCTCTACAATTACCAATAATCAGTAAATAGCAAACACGCTTGAAATACCGATTATTGGTAATTCTACGACAAATCCTAACCCGAACCATAAACCGAACCCTAACCATCGGACGAGTTCACGGGTAAACGACGGGTTCTCACTCACCTAGAGCTAGTGTTCACAGGTAAACAAGAACAGAAGGTAAACGACAGAAAAAATAATTTTTGAGCGCTCCTTCTCGGGCTCGTAATCGTTTGCGTGTTGTGCTTGGTAGTGCAGGCGTCACGACCACTACACTAAGCGCGTCTACCGCCGTTCGCATTTGGACAATTGTTTATATTTATCCTTGACTGGTTTTAAGAATGTCATTGTTTAATTTGCGTTCCAGAATTAGCGATTATTGATAATTGAAGAGCAAAAGCCATTTACTGATTATTGGTAATTGTAGAGCGAGGATATGTTGCATCTTTAGTGAGGCTGATGGGCTTGGCGGCTATGCCAACGTTGTACCGCTCACACAAAACGCCTGCTATGCTGATAAGTCCTAACAAGGACGAAACAGCTGTACATGGTTGCCACTCCACGTGTAATAAGATGTGAGCATGCGTGTTAGACGCTACAAATGTAGCTACGTCGTAGCGTGTGTTGGCCGTAGTGTCATGCAACTTGCTTGGTTCTTAACTCCACTAATATCCGAAATTTGGTCGTTTGAATTTCCTGTGCCTGTTCAACATTCAATAATCGCCAATTCTAGAACGCAAATTAAACAATGACATTCTTAAAACCAGTCAAGGATAAAGATAAACAATTGTCCAAATCCGAACGGCGGTAGACGCGCTTAGTGTAGTGGGCGTGACGCCTGCACTACCAAGCACAACACGCAAACGATTACGAGTTCGAGCCCGAGTAGGAGCGCTCAAAAAATTTTTATCTCGTTTACCTTCTGTTCTTGTTTACCTGTGAACCCTAGCTCTAGGTGAGTGAGAACCCGTCGTTTACCCGTGAACTCGTCCGATGGTTAGGGTTCGGTTTATGGTTCGGGTTAGGATTTGTCGTAGAATTACCAATAATCGGTATTTCAAGCGTGTTTGCCATTTATTGATTATTGGTAATTGTAGAGCGAGGATGCGTTGGCCTGTTTCAGGGAAGGGAGTGCACTGGGGCCGAGAGAAGAATATTTCTTTACCCTCCCCTTACTCGTTACAGTCTCTCTCTCCTCCTCACCACAGGTAACCCAAGTCAGGAAAGTAGAGTGGACTGTGGAGGAGGCTAGTCAGTGAAATTATAAAACTAAAAAAATAACAAATTAAACATCGTCTCGTCATAAGACTTCCTTATTAAACAGATAAAGGCAACTTTTTGTTGATTCCATAATCAGTGTAAGTCGTAAACGTTCCTTACTATCGAACATAGTTGGACTTTACTTTACAATTACGCAAAAAAACATCACTATATCAAATTGAGATCGTATTGGCACTTTAATCAGTTTACGCTTTCGGTGGATTCTACGGCAATCTTCCCTAAACAAGGTGTTACTTGAAGATGCAATAATGAAAATCAAGCATTAGAAAGGGCGCCCTTATTGCATAACCTGTTTTCCAGAATTAATGTTCGAAAGACTTCCAGCGGTAGAAGTCTCGTCATCTCTCACTATCTCAGTTCTCGGGTTCAGTGGTTGCTATATTATTCATTGTTATCAGAAGCCCATTACCAGGAGCGTCCATATATACTATACCCGTGAGTCAGCGTATGACCGGTTTGAGCTATTTTTAGAACACGTTTCCCAGGTAACTGCCTTCTGACTCTGCTGCGATCGTGCATATGCTTGCCGTGATTATCGAGATTAAGAATGATCTATTGTTCTTTGAGGTGATTTTACTAACGCTGCATTGTCCGGACTATGTGGATTCCCAAAGTGTGGGCACGTGGACTCCCGTGAGATCTGTTCTAAATATAGCTCAATCCGGTCAAACGCTGACTCACAGACCTGGTATGGGAGATGGACGCTCCTGGTAATGGCTCCTGGTGTTATTTTGTTTTCGTAGGACAAAGGACGCGTTATATTCAAGCGATCAGAAATCAAGGCAATAACGACACCAAGTCCTGAAGTGGCTCAGGTGTGTAACGACACAGCACGACCAGTGTCATATATGATAATAAACTTACGCCGATATAACAAGTACTCTGATTGGTTCAAAGACGTTTACCCTGAAACTATGGTAACAGAAACGTATCCCAGTTTCTGATTGGCTATGCCAATGATTGCATACATGAGAATTTACTTCTTTCATATTAAAGTGGAAGGAAAACAAGTGAGCGTATTTATGTTTCAATAGTTTATCCACGTGTACAGAAAACATTAACATGACCCATGTGAAAGAGCATGTCGACATTAGTGATCTTGTGAAATTTGAGTGCTGTAACCCAAAGAACTGTCAAGTTACAGTGATTTGAAATTTAAAATTTATACGATGAGAAAAACACCGGAGGCCTTTCTAGCCTCACTTTCATCATTATTTTCTGCATTTGAAATGCCTATAACTCAACAGCAATTCTACACATTGCTGAACACAATTTTAATATGATCGTTCATGTGGTAGCATTAGTTTGTCGTAAATTTGTTATCGAAATCCAGGTGTTGTGGATCCTAATTAATGAGCTCGTTCTGTTTATTTTCTCAGTGGCTGGTAACCCAGATAAAGGAAGCCAGGTCTTGAAGTATTAACATCAGTAATGTTGGTAATCAAGTCAGGCAAACGTTGCCTGAAGAAGCGTGAAATGTAGGAGCTTCCCAAATAGACTACATATTAGCAAGTTAAAGCAAAGAGAGCGAAGCTCTAAGGTAATAGCAAGACAGCAGCTCAAAGCTGCGTTACGATATGTTCTTGGTATAGACATGTCGTTGACAGTTGTCACCCGGGGGGGAGAGGGGGGGGGGAGGTACTCACCGGAATTTTGTGTGGGAGTTTGCCGCTCGGGTCTCCAAATCCTGACCATGACATACTTCCATGACAAAACCATACCCTATTCCACACTAAAAACGCCTACGTTATACCCCTATTTCAGACTTAATTATATTCATTTTGAAATCACTGGTGTTTCCTGCAATTTTATTGGTTGAAATCAGCATTGATTTCAGGCTAAATCGCATTATTTTGTGTCTGTAGTTGCATCCTTTGTTGAACCAATCAAAAAGCAGAATTTAAGAAGCCATTTCACAGCGGTACAGTTGCGTGATTACCCGCGCACGCTCCTAGATTTACATTTCCCTCTTCTTCAAAGCTCTACCTGCTTGATTTTTCTAGTTTGTTGTAGTAAAAAAAAATTTTTTTTTAATTAAGTGGTAATAGAACTTCGTGTCGTGCAATTTTGGTCTGAAATCATACTCTTGGTACTTTAGTTTTCTTGCCATCCGGGGAATGTTGACCAATCAATGGTAAAATGTCTTTGATCTGCCGAGATTCACTCTACAAACGGCTATAATCCGTAAGAACTTAACGTAAGGTACGAAAACACTATGCAACATTGAATGCAACAGAGAAATTGCTCAGTATTTTCCTCCTAAGTGTCGCAGTGTGCCTAACCTTTTAAATGCAATTGCTGGCAATGTTGCGCACACTGTTTCTACAAACATGGCATTCCAGTGAACCTTCCGAGTTAGATAATTCACTTTAAAGCCACAGAAATACTACATGCTTTCCCCTCCTTTCTGGATGTATCTTAGATCCCCTGAAGAAATAGGTCCATGTTAGTATAACTTTGAGTTCAAATAGAATAACACCACGTGACCTGGTGTGCAGCACAGTAGATCACGTGATTTAGTAAAGTGAAATAACCAATCAGGTGGTCTTTATCCTTATAAGGGAAAATAAGTCATGATTCTATCAAAGTGTGGTCTAAGAAAGGTGAATGGCAGATTTTATACCGGATCGAAACCTTTAATTTACGAAAATATTCAGAATAATCTTCTAATGAGAGAACCGACAAAGATGCTCCTCCTTAGGTGATTTTTCTGTGGGACCCTCCCTTTGCCTGCTATATGAATCTCATAATTTTAACGCTGCTCAACCGAGCGCTTAATTAGTTTACAGTATGGATGCCTTATTAATAGTCTATTGGACCAATCAGATTTGTAGAGTGGGAAAAGCGTCGGATAAAGGGCGATCGTTTAAATTTTGCCTCATTAGCATAAGTCTTACTTCGAGCTACAAACAAACTGACTCCATAAATCGAAAGAGAATGTCACACACTTAGTGATAATTATCAACAATTTGAGATTAATACGTTTTTTGAGAAAACGGCTTTTCAAAAGTGCAATATTTTGGTGTGTGGCAAGATGTGGACTCGGTTTGTTCGCATACTTGTCCAGTACTCTAACAAATTTATGCATGGCATTGTTTTGTATTTTATTGTATTGCTTCGTTCTACTATTGTTTGTATTATGTCGATATAATATAATAATACCAGCTTGAAGTAAGATTTATGTTGATGAGCAAAGATGTAAACAAAGATCCCCCCTTTAGAAGACATCTTCCTTTGATGCTGCGAATTATGTGCTAGTTAGGTATTAAAATATAATTGACCAATTTTAATTTCATGAAAGCGAAATTAAAGTTAAGTAATGGTCCGCGTAAGAACTTAGTAAAAACAATAGAGCCGCGGCAATGAGCATATGCTCAATGTCGATTTTGCTGTACGAGATGTCTACAGTCAAACTACACACAGAAAATAAAGTAGTTTTTATGCTGTTGGCTATTTTTACTGTGAAAACTCAAAGAAACCACCTCGGAAAGGGTAAAAACAAAAGATATTTCAATCGGAAATTTGATAATTTCCCCACGGTCGATATTCTACGAAATTAAACCATAGTCATTTTGAAATGTATTATTTCAATGGTTTTCTATTGAATTTATCAACCAATGAAATTACGAGAGAGAAGAATAGAAAATTAACGCCTTTTTTACATTTCATGCCGTTCAGTGCTATCGTTCTTAGCCGGACCACTACTTAAATTATTGTTAAAGCTGAATAAATGTCGTCCAACTTGAATAATCATTGTTTAGGAATCTTTAGTCTCACATGTATGTGGCGCGTATTTAAATTAAACGCCATTTATGCAGTACTACTTCTACTAATAGACCAGTTTACGGTTCATGTGCAGTTGTACAAATCCATTGTTTATCTAGTTGTGGAATAGGCAGATGTTAGGATATGGTGGCCCACCAGTTGAAACAAAAGACTTGAACAACTGCGCATGAACCGTAAACTGGTCTAAAGGTGTGAGATAAGAACAAGTACCGCTAATGACCAATACATTACTGCGTCTGCGTATGTTGCTTGTGCTTATTCTTATGTCGCAAGTGAAAACCAGCTAAACAAGAAGTTCCGGTAGACAAGTTTAGCTCCTCCTCTTTTCATGCCGTTGGAACTCGAAATTTGACATTCAAATTGCAGAGCAGTGAAGAAAGCAAGCGAGTATCTCAGCCTTTTCTGTTAGAATGCTAGAAAAAAGTGAAGAGAGAAGATAGTTGTTCACTAATGATTGAAAATGGTATTTTATGACTGTTTACGAACTCTGTAGCCCTTACTCTGAAGTTAAACATCCATGTGTGTGATTTGGATTTCGCGAGATCAGTAATCAGAAGGGAGCACTCAAGCGGAGCATCACAGAGATGTTTACGCCACAAAGTGACAACTGAAGGTGTCTGGCCATGGCCCTCTTATACTGGAACTTCATCTTTAAAATCACAATTATTCAAACGTTTTTTCCAGAATTTTATACACACTATGCATAACTCGCGCGGTCACAACACGAAAAAGAGGCCGGTAGGTCCTCTGGAATGTTGAAGTTGAAATACTAGCAGGAGGTGTGAAACGTGTTCAACATGATTGTTTAGTTGAAAATGTTGCTAATCTGTCCTCACTTATCCTTTATTTTTCTTTATAGTACAATCAGCCAGGCGCATAGCAAATTAACGGCATTGTTTCACTGAACATTCGTTCAGTGCATTTCACAATCTCCCCGGGCGCTTCAATTTCAACATTCCAGAGGACCTACTGGCCTCGTTGACATGCTAGTTACCAGAACTTATGCATAGGGTCTATACTAAATAATCCCGTCGATCACGGCAGCTGTTGAGTGGCTTTCGTAGAAACGCTTCTGTGATTGGTTCAAAACTGCGTAACTGTAGAACCCAGTCAAATGCTACAAGCGTTTTGGCAAATCATTCATGTTGACGGTCACGCATCGATGAGACTGATTGTTGGAAGAATGAAAAGCTATATGACATCAAGGCGTCATTTTACTACAACTACCAGAATAGGCCCCTTTGCAGCTAACACATCACGTGGCACTGGAGCAAAAAATATCTGACTTCATTTATTCAAAGGCCTTGTACGAGATCGGTAATGTTATTAAGAGATCTTGTTTGTAAATGCTATTTTCCACCTCCAATCGATTGTCGATCTTTCTAAAACTGCGTTTCTAAAGATAGCTTGCTCTCTAGCATCCATGGCAACGCCTTTCCCATGGGGATCACGAGCTCAATTCATTCGTTAATGAAGTATTATATCAGCACGTGACTTAGCTGCAATGGGCCTATTAGTTTCAATTTTTCTCATTCAAATTTATCAACTCCTTTGAGAATTCCAAGACAATGGACAAAAGGTCCGGCGCGCAAAGAGTTCTGGTAGTTGTATTATGTGACGTCATTACGCAGCTGTCCTATGAAGATATGTTGCTTTTTAAAAAGTTCTGAAACATATTTTGAGAAAGTGTAAAACGTTTTAACAATGCTATTTTTGGTAGATTGGAAATAGTTGTATGCAAAAGAGCTCTAATAAATGCAATTGTTTTGAGAGCCTGCTTGTTTTGTAGTTTACCTTTGTCACGTAATGTTAAAAGGAAACCTCTGGAACCAGGGTAGGATCATGGGTGTTTGGAGAAGATTTGTGGGAGGGGAGGGTCTGAATAAGGGTCCAAAGGGGGGGGGGGGGGGGGGGGGGGGGGGAGCGGGAGCTTGAATGTGTATGAGTAAATGTTATACGATTTGGCGTTTCCATTGCAAATATATATTATCTGCGGTACGCAGTTTAGCAGACAATAGTTACAAAAATACTCAATTCTCATTGGCTGAGCATAGACGTTCATCACTAACAACAGTGGAAACACAGTTAATTCGATGCAAGAACTTGTTAATTCAGTTTTCCTTTTCATTTTTGCATCTATATTAACCGGTAATCATTAGTGTGCAATGTTCAATTAACGATTAATATAGTGCTTGTGATGTTTGAAAATTCCACAAATAACACTCGTCCTGAGGAGTAGTGATATATTAGAATTTTCAAACATCACTCGCACTATTAATAGTTAATTGAACTTGCACACTAATGATTACCAATACTAATTGTTATCTAATTGTTCTACAAGCAATTGTTGTTTGAATAGTATTTACATATTTGGCGCTAAATATTCGTTTTTAGGCGTCTCTTTCGTTAGCTCTTTCTCCTCGCTGCCACGACCCGGCCACGACTAGTAACAAGCTAAATTTATGGCTAATTAAGTTTCGATTCATTTCGAGCGATATTATTTTCTTCTGTCATTCCGTTAAGGCAGTGCTGGCAGTACGATCACTTACAAGGTCAATGTACGAGAACAACATATCCTCGCTCTACAATTACCAATAATCAGTAATTGGCTTTTGCTCTTCAATAATCGCTAATTCTGGAACGCAAATTAAACAATGACATTCTTAAAACCAGTCTAGGATAAAGATGAAACAATTGTCCAAATCTTAACGGCGCTTAATGTAGTGGGCGTGAAGCCTGCACTACCAAGCACAACACGCAAACGATTACGAGTTCGAGCCCGAGTAGGAGCGCTCAAAACAATTCTTTCTCTCGTTTACCTTCTCTTCTTGTTTACCCGCGAACCCTAGCTCTAGGTGAGTGAGAACCCGTCGTTTACCCGCGAACTCGTCCGATGGTTAGGGTTCGGGTTAGGATTTGTCGTAGAATTACCAATAATCGGCATTTCAAGCGTGTTTGCCATTTATTGATTATTGGTAATTGTAGAGCGAGGATACGCTGACGAGAAGGCCTGCAGCCCAGCCCGACCGTTATTTGACTTCCGGATGAGTCGTTTATAATGATCAGTTCCGCTAGGGAACACCAGATAGATGACGTATCTAATAATGGTAGCAGTATACAAGGGAGAATAAAGAAATATATAGAATTTTGGCGATTTTTAGACCCTCCAGAATTCCTTCTCGGAGTTGTAAGCGACGGTTATAGGCTATCATTTTCTAGTTATTCGGAGTCTAATGCTAGTTCGTTGAAGCATTCCACCTTCATCGAGGAATCCATTCTAAAGCCGGTTTTATCAATTCGATTTACGTACTAGCCGTTGGCCCATCTGTCAGGCTCTTTACTAGAGAAATTCATGCTGATGGCACAAAGATTATAACTTCATCAATATTTAAATTATATATAAGGTAATATCTGAGTCATTAAATTGTTAGAAACCAACAGCTCGACAGACAACTTGCTGCTTAGAGGTTGACTTGGGGGACAGGGAAAGTGCGAGTTCAAATACAGGGAAAAAGACTTCAAGGGCGTAGCTGCCCGGACTCGAAAAAAAATATTTAAGATCACAAGCTTTGGCTGAGCCACGTCCAAGAGAATTTGACCTTTAGGTGATGATTTGTTTCACATTAATGTCTGATAGAACATAAACGATAAAAAGCAAGCATTTTTTTACGAGCTTTCGGAATCACTGTTCACCGAGATATAACCAGAACCGAGATGAAGAGAGCCGAGAAGTTTAGAACTGGCAGAGCGGAACTGGAGAACAAGAGAACTGAACCCGGACTAATGTATGGGCATTATTAAAAATGAACCGAGAAAACTGAACTGAGTTAATGAATAGAATAAATATAACTGGAAACCGAACTGGAAAAGCTCATGGACACGAAGAAATGGAGGAAACTGAACTGAGTAAATAATATATAGAACCGATACCGAACAGAACCGTCTAATGGAATATGGATTACGGACATGAATGGAATATACAGAACTGAGTAAACTAAATTTCGGATTGCAAAAATAATTTATCGAACTGGAAATGACATGAACAAACTAGAAGGATAAAGAAGGAAAATGTTGAACCCGGAAAATTACAGAACAAGAAAAACGAGCGAAACTGAACTCAGAGAGGAAATTAAGAAATTGACCGGACTCCTGTGGAAACATCAACAATTAAGGGTGACTTTCATTGGAAAGGCGATTCTCGCTGGAACTGGAAACAATGGGAAAGAACTTAAATGGTCAAGAAGAAAATAATTAAGCTGGCGAAAATAGGAATTGAACTTACTGGAAAAAAAAATGTGACAAAAAAATACTGCTTGAGATTAGAATAGCGCTAAGCCGGACCGCAATCAGTGAAGAACCGGAATTGTCTTCAGATAGAAGGATATGAACTTGGGCTGTCGTGATAGCAAAGAAATTTCGTTAGGAATGTTTAAACTGATATAAAGCGGGATTTATCGGGCATCTTAGTTCTCGCACCGGTCTATCTGGAGGGGCCGATCCCTGTATGGCTAATAAACCCCGTTCAGTCAACCGTAAAATATCATTAGAGATAATACAAACGTCTAGCTTCTTCGGAAGAATGAGAGATACAAGAAAGTGAATAGTTAAACTAAGTAATAGAGTAAACTCAATTGTGAATGCAATTGAAATATTGTAAATTAGAATTGGAAAGGACTTAGTTCTGAATAACTGTTGAGGCCTGAAAGAGAATGAAATAAAATAAATAAATAAATATTATTTGTTATAGCAGGCTGAGTATTACAGCTTAAAGCTGGTGGGGGCCTGCTTTTACTCATCACACACTCCCCACTACATTATTTAACTGTTTTGGATACACCACACTCGACTCACGGTTGATTTTTATTAAATAAAATCTCCAGCGAGGTATACGCTGGTATAAAACAAAATAAACTGTATTTTGTCTAGGGGTCCAGAAGCCAAAAAGCCAAAAAGGGTGTCCTTGACAAATATACTAATATAAGTATATACTGTAAGTACTTTTTGTTTAATAATGCTAATATCAAAACTTAGAATTGTGGGATGTTGACTAAAATATATTTTCTGATTGGCCTGACCCTGAAGACATCTGAAAAATGTATTTTGACCGCAATGATAATAATACTTTATTACACCTTATATCCCTACAGATACATTGGTAAAATGATACTAGATAACGAATACTTGTAAGCACTTCAGTACAGAGTCATTACAGCAATAATTATACAACTATTAATGCTTTTGCTAATTCCAAAACATCATAAAAATATTTTGAAGATATATCAATAACAGAATCATCCTTCATTGAAAACAAATACAAAAATAAAGTCCTCTTATTAAATACACGAAAAACATCATTGACGCAATATAACTTTTGAAGAAAATCCTTTCTCAAGTTGACAAAATCATGATTGTTGCATTCAAATATATAATGTAACTCATCGCCAACCCTGTTATCATTACAAATAGTACAGATTCGAGAATCATATGGTATTTTTTTGTATCGCCCAGTTTCAACCGGCAACCTGTGTGCCGAGATTCGTAATCGGGTAACGGCTTGTCGATGTTTTACATTTGAGATACTACTTAAATACTTCTCAAAACACACATCAGATTTAACAAGTCCAAATGTCCGTAATTTACCCCGCGTTACTTCATGAGAGTCAGAATGCCCTCCGAAAACCTCATTGTTCCAAAAACTAGAGTACAGACCATATAACTTTGTTTTTAGAACTTTTGCAAACTGTCCTAACTGTTTTAATGGAACACGGAGATTTGAAACATTATCAAGACCACACATCTTTAAGATATAATTCGCAAATATAACACTTTGAGAATTGGAGTTAATACATACGCGTGAAGCCTTGCCAACGATAGTTTCACTAAGAGTGGGGTCATTCAGACGTAACCGATATTTCACAATAAGAGCAGATACCTGTAAAATAAGAGGTACCCTACCTAACTCAGCATAAACAGCTAGATTTGATGCTTTAGCGTGAACACCTAAAATACGTTTACAAAATTTCAAATGGAGCTTTTCTGCGAGAATTATTGTTGAAAAAAGTTTCTTCTTAAAAATATCAAAACCAGAAAGCTTACCTAGGGCATATACTCCCCAAATTTCACATCCATATAATAAAATCGGAATTACCATCGAAGAAAACAATTTCAAAAGAACTTTTACTGATACATTGTCTATAGAGGAAAAGCAATTAAAAAGACTATGGTAAGCACGCAAAGCCTTGTTATAAAGCAACTTTTGTGCAGTTTTAAAGCCACCTGAATAATGGAACGTAATACCTAAATACGTATATTCGTCGACCCGTTCTAACATGTCGTTACCATAAAACCATTGACGTAATATTAGTTTTAGTCTCTGAGAAGCCGTTGCAAAAACCAGTACCTTTGACTTTTTTAAATTAACTTTCAACTTCCACTTGTATGTATAAGACTCAAGTCTACGAAGACAGGTTTGCAAGCCAGTTGCCGATTCAGATAGAATAACCAGGTCATCCGCATAAAGTAGTGAGCTCAGTTTAGTGTCTCCTAAATGAACTTTGTCGCAGCCATCGTTAAAAATCTCAGGTATATCGTTAATAAAAACATTAAAAATGATATGATATGATAAGAAATGATATGATAAGAAATATATCTGGGCCGGGTTGTTCAAAGCCGGATTAGTGTTAATCCTGGATTAACTCTGTACAAAACCTATTGGTTGTCATGGAAATTAACCCTGGATTAGCACTAATCGGGCTTTGAACAACCCGGCCCTGAAGTATATATTTGTCGATTTTAGGATTGTAATGATGAAATATATATTTGAAATATATTCTTGATATGCCATTCCGGTTAAAACATATTTTTTTACATCTCTTGGGAGTCAGGCCATTTTGGACAACATCGCATTATTCCACAAAAAGGTACTTACAGTATATACTTATATTTTAATACTATGTTTGTCAAGGACAACCTTTTTGGCATTGACTGTATATATATGTATATATATGACGAGTTTTGGTTCGTTCTTTCTTATTTGCGTCGTAAGTTCTGTAGACGAGTACTGTGCACAAAGTTATTAAATGTAACTAAGTTAAGACGGAAATAAGACCACAATTCGTCGGTTTAGCAGGCTGCCGATTGAGAAGATTCATCTGAAGCAACAAGAGCGAACAATGACATGGAAGGCCGCCATATTTGCAACACATCCTCCCCGTTGAATTCACAACTATCCTTAAATGGAAGACACGCTTGAAATAACGATAATCGTAATTCT
Organism: Actinernus sp. WN-2022; assembly: GCA_030867875.1. Classification (NCBI taxonomy): domain Eukaryota; kingdom Metazoa; phylum Cnidaria; class Anthozoa; order Actiniaria; family Actinernidae; genus Actinernus; species Actinernus sp. WN-2022. The sequence continues at coordinate 72,176,597 of JAOWCC010000936.1, forward strand.
AATGACATTCTGAAAACCAGTCAAGGATAAACATTTGTTACATTCCGAACGGCGGTAGGCCGGCTTAGTGTAGTAGTGATGACGTCTGCACTACACTGCAGTACACGCAAAGGGCTTCGAGTCAGAGTAGGAGCGCTCAAAAAAATATTTTTCCTCTTTTTACCTTCTCTTCTTGTTTACCTGTGAACCCTAGCTCTAGGTGAGTGAGAACCCGTCGTTTACCCGTGAACTCGTCCGATGGTTAGGGTTTGGTTTGTGGTTCGGGTTAGGATTTGTCGTAGAATTAACGATTATCATTGTTCCAAGCGTGTTTGCCATTTCAGGATAATTGTTAATTCAACGGGGAGAATGCGTTGATATTTGCCATGTGTCAGTTCAATCTCGTACCCAAACCCATTTGTTTCTTACTGCGCATGCTCTACGAAAAACATTGTTCGTCGAGCATGCGCAGTAAGAAACAAATGGGGTCTGGGTACGAGATTGCCATATGTTTGAGCGCGCGATATTTGTCCTGCGCACTAGCTATTTTGATTGTGTATTATTTTGCAAATACTTGGTGGAAAAAGAGTCGGAAAAGATTTTCCTTGGAAAACGGCGAAAATGTGGATATAACTGGAATGGATATTGGTTGTTCTAATGATAATTGTTTTCGCGTGTGCCCATGCGATAAGTTCTTTTGATACTGTTTCTGTTTGTTAGCATTAATTATGCTTTATAATTTCACGAAGAATAGCATACCGGAAATAGCATTTGCTTTATAGTTTGAACTGTATTCTTACCAGATATACTACTGAATTTTATTTTACACTGTACAAATACAATCTAATTTGTTGATCGAGTTCTGTACAATAAATTCATATATCTTTATATACTCACTTAATAAACACAACAAAAAGCATTATAGGTATAAGCACGCTAAATTCCAATTCGATCTGTGGTTAGCCGGGTCCCGACTTTGATAAATGTTTGATCAGCCCTTAGGTTGTTCAGGTCCTGTTACCAGCAAATAATAAGAAAACATCACAAACTCAAAATATACACAAAAGTTCAACAGGAAGTGTACTAAGTGTTCCGGATTTTGCCACCAGGGTGTTGGTTCGGTGAAGTTTCGTCAAGTTCCTATGTACAGCCGTTCGAGGGAAGACAGGCTGAAGATTTTCAAGCCGAATATATATATAAAAGTAAATAAACAATACCAAAGGTTTCTGGTGCCTATAAAACCTCTTGGGAAAGCTTCTTCGACCGTTTCCCACGGTTCGGACAATAGGGCATGTGGTCGCTTGAATGCACCTCTGTTTGTTAAACAAAGCCGTTATCCCCTAATTGCCTTTGTTTCCCAGTTTGACAAAACAAAACGTGCCTTCAATACGGTCTCGACTATTTTGACACTTTAGAAGGCTGAACACGTTTTTTTGTTGACATTCAAAGTGTTGTTCTTCAATCAAAGTGAAATGGAGAAAGAGAACGACAATGGCCAGAAAGACAGTGTTGCCAATTAGCCGAGCACGTCAACATGGAAGAGAAGGATAAGAGAACGAGAAAAACTACAATAACAGATAGAGATGTGTATTTCGCGGCAACTAACTTACGAGTAACGCAGTAAGGCGATCCCAATAAAATGTTTCATTTACCATCGCGCGGCCAACCGACCCATTTTTTTGGGGGGAAAAGCAAGGTTTAATTAAGACCAACCCAAATTTTTGGAAAAAGTAAAAAAAACAATTGAATAACTTTTTTTCTTTAACTGCACTTTTTTTAACTGCTCTTTTCCGAGCTCTACGGATCCCCCAACGTTTTTTTTTACCGACCCAACGAGCCAGAGAGCGACGGTACACGAAACATTTTATTGCGGGGATGGGGTAACGAGAAAACGAGATAAAAACACCAAGTGGTTAAAAATAAATGCACTAACACAAACTTACTTACAAGTTCCCAGAGTTCACTAATTTGCCACCTTTCGAGCTTGGATAGCCGCTTAGTACAGTGGTTATGGATTCGAATCCAAAAAAAAAGAAAGAAAGATAAGGCGGGAAGCAGCGACTAGTTAGTGTCCACTCCTTCGCGGCCTTGACAACAAAAAAACGCCTGGGGAGAGCCTCTGGAAGCTCGGTCAGTTGAGTCACGGAAAAGAAAAATGGCAGACAGAGCAAAGCCCGAAGAAGAACCGGTATAAACTGGAGCGATGAAGCTATACAAACTCTATTACAGCTCTGGGTCGAGGAACTATTGTGTGCTGGTTCATCGTAATGATAACCAACCGGCACATGTTCCTTTTTCCTGGTCTATTTTTATCCGCATGTCTCTCTTCTTCCTTCTTCTTTAGACTACGTGTACACTAAGGAAAAAACTCGTCGGAGTCGTAGTGTTTTATAAATTACGTCAGTCCTGGAAATACAGAATAATAAAGGGTAATTCTATAATATTTGCTGCAAATAACGGTGTGACCAATTTACAGAGCTGTTAGTGCCTCAAAGTTTCCAGTTTCGAAACTCTGTAGGTAAAGTTATAATTTATCAAATGATAAATAGAGATTATTACATGTATTAAGAGTTTGATATCGCTTTTACTGATTCAAGAGTTGTTAATGCCATATTGCGAACGAGCGAGTCTTCGTCTTACAATTTGTTTATTACATTTTTAGGGTTTATCCTCAACCCCTTGTCTACGCACACCAAGTATAAATTCTTTAAAGCATCCAATTCCAATTGTTGTGGCGATAATTCTTCAGGTTCTTTGTTGTTTTTTGGATTAAAAAGTCTTGATACATGGTCTTTCTAGCGGTGTCATTTTTGTTTTCATTTTGTTGAAGAAACCGCGTCATGATTTCTTCTTCAGAAACTACTACAAACCTCGAACTAGGTGAAGCCGCCATTTGTTTCAGAAAACAGCAAAGCGAGCGCTGATATTCACGTTAAGCCTATCTTATTCTATAAACTACAGTGTTTTACAAGGATTTCCAACACTGAGAAATGTTAATTGTATCCGGGGAACACACGTAAAAATACGATAATTTTACGATAATTCTATAATAATTCAATAATTCTATCGCCTATCAGCGATTGCCACGTCACTTGCTGTTTTCCGCGCCGGTTTGACAACATTTTGATGGGTTAGTTTTGTTGTTTGTTTGGCTCGAGTTTACCGACAGAAAACAGTTCAAGATAGCTTCAAATGATATATTTGCATTAAGAGGCTTGAGGACATATCACTTTTACTGACGAGGATGTAGGGATTTATCGAAGTTTTAAAACGAAACAAAATACTCAAAACGTGACACAACGTGGGTTTGGAGAAGTCATTTCTGGACAAAGAAAGTGATCAAAATCACTGGCGACAACTTGAATAGACGTTACCTCGGCCGATTTCTTGCATCTATGAGACAACGACTGCCAAAAACTCTCTCAGAGGAATTATTGCTTCTGTAAAACGTTACATTGTCAGAAATTCATACCATTGTGGGCGGGGCATAAAATTATGCAAATCTGCCTGGCCATCATAAATTACTTGTTCTCAGGCTCGCTCAGCCATTATTCCAGGCCAAATACTCTGCTCGAAGCGAATTGCGAAAGGCTTCTAGTATTTTAGCCTGCGAAAGCAGCCGCCTCTTTTGAGCTCTGGTCGCTCGGGCTCCCTTCCTACTAGTGTTTATGAACTGCGTGGTTGAAAAGTTCGGACTAGCTATGTCGGATTATTATGAAGTAGAGCGGCTAATAGCCTAGCCTGCAGAGAAGATAAAATCCGTATCTCCAAGCGGCCATGTAATGTTCTGTTTAATATATAATTATTGATGAAATACTAGTTTCAATCTCTTACTAAAAAGGCTAGAAATCTTTGAAATCCAGTCATATTTTCAAAAGTGATATCTTCACGTGTGAAGATATCATTTATATCTTCACGTGTGAAGATATCACTTATTAGAAAGAAATATACACTGGTATTTCATCGAAAATTATATATTAAAGAGCGGTATTTCATGGCTAGGTCAAGGCCAATCAAAATGCAGGAAATTTCGCGCCATTTCTTTACCAGCCAATAAGAATTTACCATTTTGAATACATAATTACTCTGCAGACGTGCGCGGTCGCCACTCGAAATTTGTGTTTTCCGGCAAGAAAATTTGCAGTCTATAGACCCATTCGAAAAATGGCGTCCAATTTAAAAAGCTATTGTCCTGGTAACGTGAACACGAGGCTAGTCAGTACACACAAAAACTTTTGACCGTGTAAGCGAGGCTAGTCAGTACTAAACAATAGTTAAATTGGACGCCATTTTTCGAATGGGTCTATAGTCCGGTAAGTTACTTTGTTTTCGTGATAAATCTTTTTGTAAATTTGTTATTTATAGGATAATATGGTTATTTCATGGTTTTCTATGGAATACTGACGAAAATATCTCGTGAAATATTCGCCCGTATTCCGTAGAAAACCATGAAATAACCAGTAAGTATGCGATAATTATAACTAGCGTGATAAATGGTTATCACACTGTTTAGCATCTCACTGTTTATCACATACTAATATCAGCTATTGTGGGGTAATAAATAATCAGTAGTATGCGATAAGTAGTGTGATAAATGGTTATCACACTATTTATCACATACTAATGAGTATATTTATACAGTCGAATAAATGTAACAACAAATTAAACCACACCACCCGCAAAGAAACGACACAATTTTGCATCTTGAATGTATTAAACAAAATATTTCGTTACATACCTCTTTCATTCTAGAATCCAACGCCGCTCTAAAATCAACAAAACGAAAGTCTGCTTTTGAAAGAATATCGATGTCTTCCCTTCCCAAATCTTCTTTGACGTGACGACTCAAACCACATGCGACTGAGGTAATAGAGCGTGGAAGGCGGAAGTCGTCACGGTCTTCCTTGCGTATACTTCTACAATGAATCTTGCAAGCCAAAAAATGAACTCTTCTGGGCTTGACGTTCCAAGCTCGGCAATTTGAGGGTACCTTCCCAAGGCAGTATTGACAGCTTTCTTTCGAAAGTTTGCCCACGATTCCCAAACTTTGACTGCCCACTTCGTTTGCGGAACGTCTCGTGTTAGCTGGTACTCTTTCGACGTTTCTCCTCTCTAAATCACTTTCGGTCACTATATCGCCAAATTGCTTCTTTGAATCCTGAAACTCATTGTCATACAAGAAATAGCAGCTCTAACACAGAAAAAATCGTCATGTTTATCCCAGAAACAAGGTCTTGGGTATTAATCTCCTCTAACAACTCCATTGCTAGCGAGAAGAATAATCATCTGAGGTTGTTGTACCAAATAAATTTGTCAGTTATGCCTACGAGCGTATCTGGCATTTTTTGTCACTTTAATAGCTATTTTGCATAAACACAATTCCAACGAAAAATGTTTTGATTTCATGTTCATTTGCACGTGAATTTCAAAATATTTCATTCACGTGCATGTGATTTCGAAATATGGAACTTGTGATATTTCTTTATATACCGATCAAATCGAGACATCAACATCTCCCCCTAGCCTGCCAACATATCCTCGCTCTACAATTACCAATAATCAGTAATTGGCTTTTGCTCTTCAATTACAATAATCGCTAATTCTGGAACGCAAATTAAACAATGACATTCTTAAAACCAGTCAAGGATAAAGATAAACAATGGTCCAAATCAAAACGGCGGTAGACGCGCTTAGTGTAGTGGGCGTGACGCCTGCACTACCAAGCACAACACGCAAACGATTACGAGTTCGAGCCCGAGTAGGAGCGCTCAAAAAAAAAAAATTCTCGTTTACCTGTGAACCCTAGCTCTAGGTGAGTGAGAACCCGTCGTTTACCCGCGAACTCGTCCGATGGTTAGGGTTCGGTTTATGGTTCGGGTAAGGATTGGTCGTAGAATTACCAATAATCGGTATTTCAAGCGTGTTTGCCATTTATTGATTATTGGTAATTGTAGAGCGAGGATACGCTGAGCCTGCAGACGTATTTTTTCACTCTCATAAATTCGAAGAAAAAAGTAACTTCTGCTCACCCGAGCGCTTAATTAGTTTCCAATATGCACACCTCATTGTGTTATGGACCAATCAGATTTTACCTTCCATATCCTGGAAAGTGACGTAATGTTACATTTAAAAGAAATTCAGACAATACATTTGCCATTAACCAATCATAGGAGTGTGTTCACTGGCACGCCAATTCACTAATATTCTAACAATGGCTTTGATTGGGCAGAAAAATAAAACAAACGTGTCGACGTCTGCTTGCATATTGAAAACTAATTAAGCGCTCGGGTAAGCAGACGTTACTTTTTTCTTCGAATTTATGAGAGTGAAAAGATACGTCTGCATAGCAGGCTACATCTCCCGCCGGCTCCCCGGGCATTTGAATTTTTGGAGTTTAGATTGTTCAAATTTCCGGCCTAAAAATGTTGTTCAAATCCCCCACCCCATATCGTCGTATTAGGCGATCAAATGCCCCTACCCCTGGGACATAGTGTTAGTCTTGACACCGCATTTCGTTTTTAACAGACAGTTTAAATATTCGTAAGCAATTTACATTTTTATTTTAATACCTTCAAATACAGCACGAAGCTTTTGGAGTCTCCTTGTTTTTAAGCCAGTCGCTTACAAAAGCAGCATTTTGTCCTTTGAAGTCGTCTAAAGGCTGGTTCTCATATAATCGTCCCGATCGCTCGATTCTTTTGTTCTGGATATTAATTTACGCTTCGATTCACACCGAACAAAATGTTCAAGCGATCGCGACGATTATATGAGAACCAGCCTAAAAGTGACCTCCCCGCTCCAATTCCGCCATGATCGAGGAAACCACGCAGCACATAACATGGAATCGAGACAACTTGTTCAAGGCCTCCCGGCCGGTGTCAAATTCCCCACCCCAATGTCAAATTCCCTACTCGCCGGGCACAAAAACGAGTCAAATGCCCGAAGGTCGGATGTTGATGTTTCGACTTTATCGGTACTTAAAAAACTCATGAATAATTAATGAGCATTTTGTCCAATCAGATGAAACAAATCAGTCACGTGCATGCTCCTTTATACCTGATAAAATCTCATCATTCTAAAAGGCCCGCGGAGGGATTTGAATTCTGTCCCAGGGGGAAACGGGGTTAATGATTGAGACAATGGATAAGCACCTTACAACTCTTGGAATTTCTATTGATGTTTCAGCTTTCTCATTGAATTGCTAATTAGGATGAACGTTTTATATATATAAAGAATACTAATAAACATGAAATTTTATATAAAGTTTCATCCTAATGAAGAATTCACTGATAAAGACCCAAAGATAGCAAAAAGTACACGGAACATAAGGTACCTAGATAATAAATTTTGCACTAAATTTACTAATATCAGCAGACTACCGAGATACACAGATAATATTTTTTAAATGAAGTTATCCAACTACCATTACTTGTTTACCGAGCCACTGTTTAGTTCCAATTATTAAACCAAACTCAAAGCCGTAAAATAATAAAAACGTGCATTAAACTTACATATTTTGTGCCGGAGTCAAAAATTTAGAGTCTGCCGTCATGTCAGTCACAGCGTTTTCCAAGTCTTGAACTTTATCGAGGTAAACCACGACACCAAATCCTTCAAGTGCAGGTTCTTCTTGCATTGCGAAACGCCGCTTCAAACAACATAGTATGTTAATTTCTTCATGCCTTAGAGATGTTCGTAATTGCAGGCGGTGATTACTCGAATATTTTGTAATATACTAAAACAATTATTCACCTCAGTGTCGGTGAACTAATTGGTGGATATTTACCTCGCAGAAGCGGCTCGGTAAATATCCACCACTATTCACGTCCACTCGCAAAATATTATCATTTGTCCGTGTCTCGCTGTCAGTCATTTGTCTCTGCCTTCGACATCATATTTTGCTCAGCCTCGTCCAATAATCGCTTAGTGTTGCGCATTTTAGCCTGAAATTATACGTTCGATTCCAATTTTCAACAAATTGCTCTCTCGTTATGCGGTCATAAAATGTTGTAATCACTCGCATGATTGTAGTCCAAATTACCTTTATTTATTATTTTATTATTTATTTTATTTACAACATTTGGGCGTAACGCCACAGGAGACAAACAATAGGACTCAAAGTCCCCTACGAGGCTTGTCTCCGCCAGCAGTAACGATGGATGTTAACGAGAAGAAAAAAGAAAAAAAGAATATATATATATACATACAATAATTAGATAATGAATGAATAAATACAAAATCAAGTACGATAATAACATTATGCTACAAATAGTTTGAATGCAAGCAGCGCAACTGGATGATATGATGATAGTAACAATAATCAACTACTTTAACACGGGCATACGGTTACAAGGTTAGAACGACGACAGAGGGGACAAGTAACGAACCAAGTTCGAATGTTGAAGGTATCAAAGACCGAGTTTAGCCTTTCAAAGTAAAGTTTTTTCAGTTTGAGTTTGAAAGAGGAGGTAGAGAGAGAAGAGCGAAGATCGACTGGAAGAGCGTTCCATAGAGGACAGATACGTACAAAGTAGGAAGAACGAAAAGTCGAGGTACGGGCAGGAATTAAGCGTAAGTCTAGACCAGAGGAGCCGCGACGAGTTACAGATCTGTTAAATAGTAGAATGTCAGAGGTGTCGATCAAAATTTCACCTTTAAGACAGCGGAATAGAAAAAGCAGGTCAAGATATTCAAGGAAGTAGCAGAGAGGAAGAAGATTTAGTCGATGAAGTCTCGATTTGTAGTCCAAGTCGGAACCGTATAAGATGAGACGAGTTGCTCGCCTTTGAACACTTTCAAGATTACGAGCTAGACGGAGGGAGCCATAGGAAGTAGGAGACCAAATCTGTGAGGCATAAATTAGATGAGATCGAACAAGAGTGGTATAGAGAATTGTTTTAGAAGTAGGACAAACATTTTTAGTGCAGTTCCACTTAGTTCTATTATTAATACTAGAAGTAATCATAGATTATTAAAGTGCGTTTGACAAACTTTTTTGTATGAGAACTACGCCTCTCGGGTTTCAATTGTGTTCTCAATATTTAGAATACGACTCCAATTTGTTTGAAATAGTACATAGGAGTTACAAATGTAGTATAGAACACAATCAACCCTATTCATATGTCACAATACTAAGTGTCAGTGATTACCGGTACACTCAAGTGTAGAACATAACATATATGTGCATGTGTGTAAACTACACCAGTTCCTTCAGAGGATTCAAATTATTCTTCAGTGTACATTGTCATTGCAGAATACTACCATTTGCAAGCTACCGTTAAGCGTGAACCTTTTTCCGCGTTCGTTTATGTTTGAAACCTAGACGTTTGGCGGCACAAACCTTTGCAATTTAACCGCGATTGTGACAACCTTTGACATGTCCCGCCTTCACGTTTCAGCGAGTGGGATTCAGGTTTGGAAACTTTTCAGCTAGATTTTCCTTCGCGCTACGCGCTAAATCATATAAATGTCGGTTCAAGTTAAAGTTTTGGACGCTCAGAATTATGAGAGATGCAAGACAATAACGGTCTCTTGGCATAATCTGAGTTGCACGACGGTAGAAGACATATCAAAGGTTTTCAACATCAAGGTTGAAACTAATTAGTTTGCCGACGAATTGCACAGGTTTGGCACGACAGACGTCTAGTTTCAAACATAAACGAACGCGGAAAAAGGTTCACGCTTAACGGTAGCTTGCAAATTGTAGTAATTTCTGATCACATTAGGGTACACAGCAATAAAGAGTACTTTAAATGTCCCTCACCTTGTTTTGATATTTAAGTTCATTGACATATCCAAGTGTGGTTATATACACTGAATGCATGCAGTGTTAATTTAATGTATAACGACGATGAAACCACCACGATGCACACGTGTAGTGTTTAAAAAGCTTCTTCACAACTCACACTGAAATATCCATATTTCTCTTTCGGTATGATTTATAACATCTTGATCATTTGCAGTTTTGGTATCAGCAAAGCGAACTGCACAATTCAATGCAGCTAGCAAGCCAACAGAATATTTTTCGACCGCAGATTCACTCTGTTTTTACTGGATAGTCCAGCACAAGTAAATAATAGCAGAGTTGAATGTTCAAGGTGCAAAACAGACCATACTGGACTGTGTCAGAACTCCAGATATACTACACACGTTCCTCAGGCTTTGCTCAATTCTACTTGCGAACCTTTTAAACATCATTGCATTGGATTGTCGGAAAATAAGGCAATTAACTTACCGATCGGGAGCAAAACAGAAACCATACGAACGGCCATTTTGGTAAATGCCAGCATCGCGTACCAGAAATACCTGCGTGCGCAGTGCGCCAGAACGAGCTTCTTCGACATATCCACCAAGTCCAAAATATCTCGATTTCTTTCGCTTGGAAACGCACAGGTAGCCCACACATGACCACAGGGAGCCCCATGCAAGATTAGTATGCGTTCTCCTTCGTCGAACGCAACAATGACTCACTCAACACATATCTGCATGTAATATGTTTTATTTAAAAGTAAGCTTGGGTTTAAGAATGTACAAAACTTTACACAACGTGCAGAGGCGGAGACTTTTCCTAATTTATATCGTAAAAATATATTATTAATACTCTTTCTATAGTATTTATCCGGCAATTCTGCTCCCCCTTCGATCGACAAAAAATCCGACAGTTCGAAAATCTACCTCCGACTGATATATTTTATGCATACGTGCGCAATGCGATGGGAAATATCTCGTAAAATTAACACCTAGTTCAACTACAACATTTGGGCACTTTCCTTGCTGTTTAACATTACTGTGTGACTACTGGAACCGCCCCTTAGACAACGAGAACCGAACACATCGCAGAACGAAAACAACGCATTCCAACTTACGGTTAGAGCAGTCATCAATTGAGTGTTGTAAAACCAAAACCTGAGCCAATCAGGAGCAAGTAAAAACATCAATGAACCAATCGGGAGCAAGTAAAAACATCAATGAACCAATCACGAACTAAAGTAATTCATGATTGGTATTACTTACTCAACCAATCACAAGGCAAAGTAAACGCAATCTTGGATAACTAGCCAATCAAATTCGAAACAGCTCTATTTGAGCCAATCAGTGTCGAGTACAAGACAATAGCATTTCAACTTGCCGAGTTTTGATCCGGTAAAAGGAATATTTGAATTCGGAGTATTTTCAATGAAGAAAATTGGATTTGTAAAGAAGAATTATTTGTTTTCGTTCTTAAATGTATTTGTTCTGGTCGTCTAAGTGACTCCGGTTACAATAATCACACAGTAATGCTATCCCGATGATATATAATTTGCTAAGTTGGCTTGCTTTGAAGTGATCATTACAAAATCATAAGGTTACTTGAATAGGTAAACAATGAATCAGGCTAAGACTAACTCAAAAGCAAAACTGGTTTAGGTTTGTCTATGCTATAACGCAAAACTCGAGTGAGAAAGAGTTAAGAATTGAAAGGGAAAGAGTACAAAAAGCTATGAATCTCAAAACAGTAAGGGCAGTTTACTTTATATAAAACTGCCAACCAGGCTATTTTACTAGCATACATTTTCAGTAATTCAACTTTGTAAAAATTGGGAAGCAAGAACACTACAGGAACTGAAAACTTGTCTCGAGATTTGACTTTAAAATCAACGATAAATGGCTGAGAAAATGTTAACAAGTGTAGAAAACCGCTTCAAAAACAACACAATAAGACTGCAAAGAATGCTACTCGTTTGTTCAACTTGAACGTAAGTCTAAAAATAACGTAGAGAGCGAAGTTTCATAAAAACCAACGGCCACAATGCAAGAATCCAATGTACAGGGAAGAATAACCCAATGGTATATGTTTCATCTTGAACTTCTATCATATAATTATATATTTTTCTATTCTTTTAAAAGTGCTTTTTGCCACTGGCATTATCGTAAAATTGGAGAACAAAATATTTGCCAGATACTAACACAATTGTCCAGATTTAGCTGAACTGGACTGAATTGAAGTTGGTGATATTAGAATGAGTGAATCGTGGATGGACTGCAAGTCGTCAACTTCGATAAACACGGCTCTCTAACCCCTATCAATTGTCACGATTTTTCTACGCTAAGATTCAGACGGCGAACTTCTCATGCGCCGAACTTAATATATGCATGTGACGTATTATACCTAAACTACCAGAATTAGTTTCCTTATTCACATTTTAAAACTACTCAGAATACCAAGACAATGGTCTAAATTGGAGGATTCTGGTAGTGTAGCTCTAATACGTCATCATGGTTAATGCCTACTTAATGCGATACTCAAACAGCGTTGATTCAAATGTGCCGAATTTAAGGCATAACTATGACAATGTAAAAAAAAAACTTCCCATAGTTCTCTGATACGAGTTCTCTCTCCGACGACCACGGGGAATTAGTTTGCCGTCTAAATCAACCAGTCGCCCCAACGTTGAACTTAATGGCATTAGCTTCGGCGCAAGACTAAAAGTTCGCCGTCGGAAAACGGGTCATACTATACTCCAACCTTGTGACAACACTGGAATACACTTGCTATTTTTGTTCAGTGACAAATAATTAAATCTAACTAAACAAGAAGAGGAACGACGTGCAATAGATCCACGATCCACAACACCAATTAATAATCTAATTATACGCATCTTTACTTTTCAGTGACGTGTATGGTTTATAAGATTACTTGTGTATAAATAGATGTGTTATTATGAGCCCCTGTGTGCATCACAAGTCAGTAAGTGACAAACTAATTTGTAGGCTCCTTATAAATCTACACAAGCTCATTCCAAAACTTCACCTAGAATTCTTCTGAAATGGAACTCATCTGTTTTGGAACAACTCAATATGTAGTTATCCTGATACTCGAGAATCCAAACCCTACGCTACACTAAACTAGGGATTTTAATAATCGAGTATCAAGAATTAAGTAATACTTTAGTCTTGAATACTTGGGTGAAACTTGACTCAAGTTTGCGAAATGTCCGAGAAATCCTCGAGAAATGACCGAGAAATTCTCAATGAAACCTGTACAATCTTTTCAAACGCCCAGTAGATTCTCCTAACATAATGGAGGCATTTTGCTTGTATTTCTAGTAAAATTACTAACAGCCGCGCCAGATCCTTTTTTTTTACGACCTCGACTCGGCATCACCGGGCTGAAATATGTAGATTTCTATCTTTGTATATATGTATATTTTACGACTCTCACCAAGCACTGTGTCAGTGCAATGGAATACAAAATATCTTGTACCCGAAACTCAGTCCTAACATGCGGACCAGTCCGAATTCGAAGAATGCGGCGACGAAGACCACTCCTCTGGGGAGTCCGGCGATGGTGTCAAATACGAGATGGGGAGTTTTTGTGGTGAAGAGTCATATGAGGATGTTGTATACGAATGTACCGATGGTGGAGTAGGATACTTCTCGGTGAAAACCATTGTGTTTGGGTTTTCAATTGGATGATAAAGTTGCGTTTGATTGTGATGCAATGTTGTAGTCTCTTTCCTACCATGGACCCCGTTGATTCCACTTGGCATTGCTGCCGCCTGAATTGTGCTTTGTCGGGATGGATAACCGTTCACAATCTGCGCAACGACAAGTTGCCGTGCCTCAACTTCCACGCTGTATACCAAATTAGGGCTGCTCTGAGCCGAGTAAAGTCTGGGTGCCGGGTTAAAGTCCCCACGCGGATGATTTTGCTGAGTCGGGAAAAACATACAGTCCGATGTTGTGGGCACCGTATTGTCAGGTTCGACTTGCCCTATTGTCGTAACCGGAAGCATGCAAGACATTGATAACGAGTCTTGCAGATTTGACGACCCGGTCCCTACTCCACAGTTAGGGTCCGAGAAATCCCCTCCGAGTTCTGAGTCGTTTAAAGTGATATCAAAGCCGATGTTTAACCCATCGAACACGCCGTAATCATTCCCCGCAAGAACGTCTTCGAACGGCGAGTCTGAAAACACCGGAGGCGAGTTCGCATCTAACGAGGACTGCTGCGGAGGAGAGAGTGTTGTCGAATTTGATGGTGAAATCCCCGTTCCTGAACTCTCTTGTGGAGAGAGTCCATTCATAACCGAAACACAGGGAGGTGAGAATGTGGCTCCGCTGCTACAAGGTGATAACTCCTTTCCAGTGCTGGAAGGCGAATAAGAGGAAGCCCCATGACTAGCCTTCCTGCTATTGTTGCTACACCGAACACCCGTATCATCCTCCTTGCGCTTTTTTCGCTTTCTTTTTGCGCCTCCTTCTGGGTTCTGCATTTTTGATCGTGCCCCACGCGAGCTCGTCGAGGGAACTTTGGGCCTTGTCGACCCTGCAGTTAAAGGGAAATGAGTTACGACAGTAGCACTGCTCGACGTCAGCTGATCAATACATGGTGGAGAAGTCGTGCCGTTGAGTGGTGATCGCTGGTGATCGGGTGGAGACGTCGGAGCTGGCGCTGCTTTAGGTGAGTTGCATCCCAGAGACCAGTCTGTTAATAGCTGCACTATGTCATGATGTAACTTCTGGCGTGCAATATCCTCTGGTGTTTTATCCATGTTGTCGGCAATCATACGATTGGCGTAATTTAGTAAAAGAACTCTTACTGCCTCTAGGCTGCCTTCGCGCGCTCCAAGGAAGACTGGTGTCTGACCCTGAAACGACAAAGAACATTGACGTCAGCACTACAAAAAATTGCAGTAAAATCTGCTGATGCAAATAGAAAATATTTTTTTACCATGAAAAGTAGTGAAGTAGTTAGTAATTAAATAGTGGTAAATCAAATCAACTGTGTTAAGGTTACCGGATACCTTCAGGGTGCGTTTCCAGTCTAAATTATGTAGCGCCTCGAAGAAACATCGTAGATAAATCATCCATGTATCATTTTAAAGCTTATAAAATTGGCTACAAGAATACATAAAAAGTTTTGAGTTCTTTGAAAATCTCGAATTTTCCGCGATCCCGTTTCTCGGATCTAGTGAGATGGCTTTCAGAAGCTCCGAATCCGAAAATATTTTAAAGTTTTAAAATCTGTTTGCTTTGTCGCATTTCAGAGGAATTGTATTACAAAAGGGTGTCGGGGAATTTCAAAATTCGATTTAGTTCAAAAGTTATCTTGCTCTCCGTGAAAAGGCGAAAAATAATCAGAGTAGATTTGCGGAAAACGCCGTCAAGAGCTCTAATTTTAGAATTTTCCAATTCCCCGACACCCTTTTGTAGCGGAGATATCAATTGACATTTTGTGAAAATTTCAAACAAGTCGACTAAATTTCTCTCGAGTGGGAGCTTTTTCAAAACTCTATTTTGGTTGAAAATCGAAAGCGTAGAAAATAGCATTTTAGAAAATCTAGCCGTCTGTCGTGTGTGAATCTGAAGCCCCGCCTCTCCAACAATTAGCGAGCTCTTGGCCAATCATTTCTCATCACAGTTCAACTATCTGTCAATATTTCCCCGCCAATGTTGATTTCCGATCAAAGCTTCGCGCCGCATCGAGAAAATGTTACACATGTAATATAGCTGGTTGTTCTTGTGTGTGACTTGAAAAATGGGAAAGACAAAAAGACCTGGAGGCACAAAGCCAAGGTGAACACCTAGAGACGCCTTGAATGTCAGCATAGTTAGTAGAGGAGACAGCGATTTGCAGGCGGCTGAAACAGCACGGCAATAGCGAGCTAAGATCGTGGTGTTGGTTTCAAGCGATTCAGAGTCACCGTTAGACTTTACGTTTCCATCTAAGCTTTCTTGGAAACAAATATTTTCTCGGCTGGCTCCTATCAATTCTTCATGTTCAGATGTGGGCCACTCGGCACTCTGTCTGAAAGTGAAAGTACGAACCCTTGTCGGGTTTTACGAGGACTCCTATTTGGCTTTGTAGTCGTATGCATTGTTTGGCCTTGTTTTGCATTTCTTTTTTCTTTGTTTTCTAAGCTAAGGGCATCCTGCTTGCTTTTTTGAAGGCATAAGGCCAACAACCGATGGAATTATGGAATCATGTGTGGAAAAACGTTTCTCAATAAACGTAAACATTGGTATATGAAATAAATTTAATATTATATGCGCCAGCTTTCTTCACACCGTCGTTACGGGCGAGTGAGCACTTGTCATGTGTTTATATTGATCTGCTGTCAATCAAACGGAACCTTTTACTTCCGGTCAAAAACTTCCTTTTGGTATTTCTCGGTCAACATTAATTTTTATTCAACGGAGTTTTTGGCATACGAGACGCTACTACTAAAACTACATTTCTGTGCGAAAAAAATGTTTTCCCATCTTTTTCGTTTTGAAGGTATCCGGTAACCTTAACTGGCTTTTTTATTACTAAAAACTGCTGTGATTGGATGTAAAGTCGCGTACGTGTAGAACCCATTCAAGTGCTATCTTGATTGGCGGCGGTCTAGACCAATCCTTTCGGTTAATTACAGTATATATGAATTTCACATCCTGACTGAAGTAATTCCACGTTAAATTACCGAGTCAGGCATGTGATTTTCCTTGAATCGCATAGTCCGATGAAGTAGTTGATGATTTAGTGCTTTTGTTGATATTTTGCTAAGTTATCATTAGTGCGCATAGCCTACAGTGGTGATTCCACTGACTCACCACTCCGCTCAGCCAATCAGCGCCGTCTGATTTCGCAAACGCACGCGTGCGATTCAGCTGTGACTATGCGATTCTTTTCGTTACCGGTTGGGAATCAATGAAAACGGTAGTAATATTATATTGTTTTGGTTAGAAAACCAGTGTACCTTATTGTCCTGCATATCCTTTTTGGCGCCGTTTTTGCAGAGTTCAGCAGTAACCTCGTGACTATTTACAGCCGCTGCCCAATGAAGAGCAGATTTACCTAAAATGAAAGGCCATTATGGTTACGACACATGATCTGGGGTTACATTAACGCACAAATGGGGTCTCTCACGCACAAAATTGTCGCAGAAATTGTGTTCGGTTGGGTGTCCCAGGGTGCAGGGAAAGCCTTAAAGAAGACAAAGAGCTTGGAGAGGAAGCAATTCGATTAACAGCAAGCAAAATCAAATAAGATATGCAATCAGACATTTTAGATGCAATAGTTATTTATTCATCTTTTATATTTACAACTTTTGGACCCTTATATCTTGTAGAGGGAACCGTAACCGGGTCAGTCTCCCAAGCCAGTGGCTTGTAATGACGCATTCGACGAATTCCTGGGTCAAATCGGAAATATATTAGATTGGTTTCTGAGGAGGGAGGAAAACCGGAGAACCCGTGGAGAAAAACGCTCAGATACCAATAAACTCAACTCACAAATGTTGACGCGATCGGGGATTGAACCTGGGCCACAGAGGTGGCGCCTCTGAACATAATAAACTCAAAAAGATAACTGCTAAAAGCGATAACATCTAATCAAAACCAAAAAGTTAATTAAAGAAAACAGGAGGTAATGGCGCCTTGAGTTATGAATCCTAAATTAATTGAGAATTATTACAAATTAATTGGAAGAAAACTAGATCAATTACGCGATAATAAACTGTTTATTTTCAGGGGCTTTTCGATGTTCAAAACCCAAATAATTATAGTATTCTACGATTAGGTAATTTGAAATCGAGGGAGCATTGAAGAAAATGCTAGATAGTATAGCTCTTGGTTTAAGAAATATTCTTGTCTTAGGAATATAACGTCGGTCAGGGAGGAATGACGTGGGTCAGCAGCAATGCGCGACAGCCGAACCGTGGGATTTAATGAACTGAAAATAAACCAATATGTAATGCTCAAAGTAACTGCTCATCTGTACCGCTATCAGAACAATAGGCATTTTGCAGGGAAGAGTCACGTGCTGATATATTACTTCCATAGCCAATGAATTTCGCTCATGATCCCATGGGAAAGGCTTTACTGGATGGCAAACAAACTTTAAAACGCTGTTTTAGAAAGATCGGCAATCGATTGGAGGTGGAAAATATCATTTACCGATCTCGGACAAGAGCCTTTAGATATATTATGAATCGAGATAGTTTTACCACCCAGTACAACTACATGTACGTGATTGCATTCCTGCAAAATGTCCATTATTTAATCTTCATCGTACCTTGGTTGTCCGTATTGTTCACTTTAGCGTTGGATTTGATGAGGTCCTTTACAATGTCAAGAAGATCGTGGCGGGCAGCCAAAATGAGAGGGGTTGTGCCGTCATCCATTGCAGCCTCTAGTTCCGTGGTACGATTGCGTAGAAGAATCTGTCGAGAAAGTGTCAAATAAATAAAACGGTCAATTAATAAGCTACCAAAATGATGAGTTAAAGCCTGGTTCACGCTATAGTGACATATGTAAGCATAAGCACAAGCAAAACACGCACACTCAGTGCCGTATTTAATCATTAGAGCTCCTTATTCTACCCACAGCTGAGATAAGAAGTACCGCTAATGATCAATGCATTCACTGCGTCAACAAAACGGAGTCTGAAAACTTAAAGGCACTGCATGCTTGCTTCGTTATTAAATTATCTCGAGACAATTCTAAATTCTTGAAGCGAAGCCTAATCAAGGCGTGACCACAAATTAAAAACCTTGATGAATATTTGGTTTGTGTTTTGCCCTTGGGTGGCAGCTACGTATTAAACAGGGTTCAAATGTCAAATGCTCGAATTGATAACTTTATGTATATTGGCTTGGCGCTTGAGAATACCAACACCAAGGAATGGTCAAAGTTATCACTGCGTCAAGCACTGCCGTACTCTTCATAAACCAGCTGTAATCCCTAACTTTGTTCCTCCAGGCTGTAAATGTAAGCCACAGCTGGGCTATAGCGGGTTCCTAACGCTCATCTTGCTTCATTCGATATCGTAACCCGCACATCAAACCACTTATCAATTAAGCCTGGTTTTCATTAGTGACAGAAGCACAAGCAGACGCCGTACCGTATTTATCATTAGCAGTACCTGTTCTACTCACACTAATGATTACTGCGTCTGCTACCAGGCTTTACCTGTAAGTACACATCTGGGAGTCTTCTTGTGTGTACAATTTCTCACTTGCTCACTCACTCCATCTTTACAAATGCGTAAACTTTCGGTGATGCAAATTAGAACTAAACGTGTGTACACTAAACGTGCGTAAACTGAACGCAAGCTCCATCGCCGGTATTGTCTTCAATAAATAACCGCATACTCTTTATATATGTACCAGGGCCGAATGATTCTAATCGATGTGGGAGGCACTTATGTTTATTTTAAATGCGTCACAAATTCGAGTACTAGAGCAAGTTGTGGAGTAATTCTTACCTGGAACACTCCTTGGGCATCAGCTCCAACAGCCAAGTGGAGTGGGGTCCTTCCAAGCTTGTCCTTAGCATTTGGTTCGGCTCCAGCATGTAGTAGCCGCTTGGCGGCATCCGCTCTTGAGTGACGAGCAGCCAGATGTAGTGGGGTCTCCTGAGCATTGTCCGTCTTGGCGTCAGAGCTTGCACCGAGGGCAAGAAGATCGGTCACCATAGCGCCGCCGCTGTCATCGCTATCCTTGTCATCATCAATGCTACAGCCATCCACTAGAGTGCCGCGACAGGACGCCAAATGCAGAGCAGTAAAACCACCGGGGCCTCTTGCGTCGACTCCCGAGTCCGCACCGACACGCTCCGATTCGCCGTCCTGTGGTGGCGTCAGCGCTAATGCGGTGCAATTTCTAACATTCACGTCCGCTGCTTCACGGTGCAGTCGAGTCCACTGCCGAGTGTCTTTTTCGCCTTGTTGTACTCGCTTTGGTTCGTCGTCCTCTTCGAGTTTGACACGCTTTGGTTCGCGTGCTTCCCGCGGGGGGGTCAGATCGGCACGGGCTATCTCTTCGCCGCCCACGGCACCTTCCAAATCGGTACAACTTTTGTTCATGGATCTAAAGTTGGAGCGATCGGAAAGAACGTTACTCTCCGCTAGATTTATCATCAATCTGTTAGTATGTTCGCACAGCTTCAGCAAACCAATATTTAAGGACTTTTCTTGGACAAATTTTGATTTTCACGTGCTAATACTTACAGTGCACAGGGACGCTGCTGGACGTCATCACGTTTGTGGTGAAACCATCAAACTGACTTCTTTAACAAGTATGTTCCTAATTTGTGTTTCTGAATACCCTGCTAGCAGAGGTTTCCCATCTTTTCTCGACCTTTTTGAAGGGGCATTTCACTGTTTCGCTTTCGTTGTGGCGTTCCCAACTCCCCCGAGAGAAATCACTGCCACGAAACGGTCGTTGTCTTTCATCATGTCGCATCCACATTTTTGGAGGTAAACAACGTGACAAACCGGCATTCAAACTGTTTTTTCGTGTTTTCCCATGGTTCTGATCTGAGCCCACAGTAAGGCACATGGTTGTACATCACCGGTTTCCAAAGTAACCATTGCGTCAAACCAAAAACCCGCTCAATACCAGTTTGTCACGTGATTTACCTCCAGAAATTTGAGTTAAATTTGTGCATGCTCAACATACGAAATCTGCTCTATTAACAAAGACTCAGTCCACACCTCATTGAAACCTCTTGTCCTACAGGGTCATGCCTGAGCGATCTCCGCTGGTTTACGATCCTGCGCGGAAAGCCTTCTGGAAGCCACAACTTCGTGTACATGCGCTTTCCTCCGGCAAGAACACCAACAATGAACAGAGGAATACCAACACACATAACTGCAATCCATAGCGGCCCAAAGGTCGGGGGTGGTTCTTTAGAGGGCTTTTCTTTGTCTGATGCTGTTTAATAATAACACAAGTTTAGTTCAGTATGAAGTTATGTTACTGGGTTGGGTTTTTCTAAAGGAAAGGAAAGGATGTACATTTGTAGCTGGCTTACAAGTTGTTATCATTACTAGTTTCTTCCCTTTAACTCAGTTTTGCCTCAAAATGCAGGAAATACCATTTAAGAGGGCTAGCAGGGGCATATCTACATTTTATAGGCCCGTGCCTACACATTTTACAGCCTACTTGTCTTATTACAAATGAATGTTGGGCTTGAGGAACTGTCTAAATACACAAAACATGACCTAAAAGTGTAGGAGAAGGCATCTGCAAAAGTCTAACTAAACATTTCCCAGAGGAGCATACCCCAGAACCCCCAAAGAGGCTGCACTTACGGGTCAGATATGCCCCTGGCTAGCATCATCTCAGATCCACCTAGACTAGTGCGCTTCTGACACACTATGATAACGCACCAAGCAAGGAAACACATGTAATATTAGTCAACTATGTTTGCCTCTTCTGTTTCTAGCCTCACACGTGTATTACAAAGATTCTCTTATGCTAAAAATGTTTACAAACAAATGTATCCCTCTTTCCTGTTACTTACCTCTGACTGAATACACTGGATAGGGGAGGTTCAGTTTGTTGTTCGAAGCTTTGGCACCCAGAAATTTAGCAATCTAAAATCAAAGAAAATTAAATATTATTGCTTGCCTAACACGTTTGTCATATCTCATACATAGAACGTTTTTTGGGGTGAAATATCACCAATTATTATATGGACAAGAGTGTTTTACTGGGATCTAATCCATTCGTAGAATATTTCTCTCACTGGAGTAAGATAAGAAAACTACTCTACAAAGATGGCGGCAGGTTTGTGGAAATCACAAAGGAAAATTTAAACAGCTTAAATGAGCAGAAAGAAAATGAACATTCCGGTCAGAAAAAGTAAATTAAGATCTAAAACTCTCTAAGTATTTTCTCAAATGCAACAAAGAGAAAAGAGAACCCAACTAAAATTCTCCCAGAAGATCACAAAGAGGTTTGTACTGACAGTAAGTTTAAGTAAAATGAATAGATAATAGCAGTTTAATTGTCCATATAATAGAAAAGAACATTACATGGTGGTTTGAGGATATGAAGTTTATCCTCTAGAGTCCAAAAATTTCACTCATTGGCTGTCCTCACTCGTGAAATATTTCAACTCTTGAGGATAAACTACATATCTTTGCACCACTGTGTAATAATTTGATCCTCTATTTAAGTTTTCACTTCAAAAGGTTGGAACTTACGTCGCTTGTACTTTTGAAGCAGTTGGTGATGCAGGCTCTGTTGTCAACGGTTATTAATACTTCAGTACTGGAGAGGTAACAGTAATGCTCCATCAGATTATACTTATAGTACAGTAAGATCATGTTAAGCTGAAGCCCTGCTCAGCTCTACAAAACCTTAAAATGAGCAACAATTTTAAAACTTGTGAAACACCTTTTTCAACAAAGGAATCTCACATACAATGTACATGATACATGTACATGTAGAATAAAATTCCTATTGTGCAAGTTCAAGGAAAGATCGATGAATCTTCTCCATGAAAAGATGGTTAGTACTAACATGAAACAGAAACATATCAAGAAACTTACCCCTCCTTTGTATTACTAGCACGCCTGTAGCGACCACCTGAAGAACCAAGAGAGTCGATGTACCACACTTGTTCACTGGATCTCTTTTTTCTGCTCATCGGCAGAGGGGCAGAAGGAGGAAGAGGGTAGCCCTTGATAAGAGGCCTCCCATTCTCATCTTTCTTTATGAAGGCAGTAGCCCCAAGAACTCTAGAAAGCTCTCGCATGAACACACGGGATCCATTCATGAAGGACTCTGGCACAACTAAGAGGACAAGAACCAAGGTACCTTCAACCAACTGGGGTACCTTCTCACTACAGTCTAAACCATCCTCCAGGCAGCCAACATTGTTACAGCTTGCATCACATTCAGAATTGGCAAACTTTGACGCACAGTACCAATTAGCCTTGCACTGCGGTATGGGTTGCTTGCAATCGAAACCATCAAACAAGCATGTGCCTGAGTTGCATTTTTGATCACAAACTCCATTATTGAATACCTCATAGCAGGCTTTGTCAGAGCTTGTGAAGGTACTACAATTAGACCATGGTTTGACACCCAACGAGCACGTGGTGCCATCCCAGTTACATGCATGATTGTTGCACAAGTGCTGTTTGGGGAAAAAGATTGAAACGTTTAGTTTAGAAACATTAATTTTTTTGTCACTGTACACCATGTCACTTGGGACAATGAGAACAAATCACAGGAGTCGACATTAGTGGCAGTAAGCTACGTAGCAGAATTCTAGTTGATTTTGCTAGTGAAATTTGCGTTTTGCTAGTCAGAAACAGTTACATGTAAAGCAAAGACATAAAACCAAATTGAGACATTTTAATTTCTGCTAGTTTGGTTTCTTACTTTGCTAGCTTGAAAAAATTGGACTAGCAAATTTTACTAGTGGCAGAGAAAGTTAATTTCTACCCATGAATCACATTGCAGAACGAAAACAATGCATTCCACCTTTCAGTTATTTGATCCAATCAGTGTTGCATACAAGACAATAGCATTTCAACTTGCTTGAGTTTTGATCAAGTAAAATGCAAATTTGGCAGACTAATTTTGAGTCTTTAATGAAGAAAATCATGTGGATATGTCAGGATATGTAAGTTGGGATGCTTTGTTTTCGTTCTGCAATGTGATTTACATGTACAATGTATTCTCACTGTCTGAGTTACATTAGGTTGCACAGTACAATATAAATGACTAAAATGTTTGCCAAGTACACGAACGAACGAGAGGTGGGCATATACTAGTAATCTTACTCCTGACAATCTTTAACAAATTGAAGTTCTTATTTTTCCGGTAAGTACAGTGTAGTTCTACATGTACGTTGTGCCTTCATTGCACTCTGTACAAAATCAACTTAACTGTGGGGGAACATGAAGTTCATGTGTTGTTGTCAGCACCGAGTTGACGTGCTGTCAACAACAAGTTCATGTACTGTGAAACCATTAATCGACAGCTGAGAACAGACTGATTACATTGTGTCTGTACATGTTTTGTGTGCCCCAAAAGTGACACACAGCACACTCAGCTGAAAATACATGCGTACACGTAGCAGTAAACTTAAGGGGGTAAAAACAAGAGTCAAGAACAAATACTGTAGTATGACATTCATTACATACTGTAGTAAGTACTTACATTACATTGTCCACCATCAAAACTCTTAGCACAGTTTGGAACTTGGCATTTATCCTTCACTCTAGTCTCACAGTTCTTCCCAACAAATTTTTCAGGGCAGTCACACTTATAGCCATTCACAAGATCTCTACAGCTTCCCCCATTACTGCAAGGTTGACTTGCACACTCATTGATACTCTGCTCGCAGTTGTTTCCAGTATAACCTTGAGGACAGTGGCATGTATATGATCCATAACCATCAATGCAAGTTCCACCATTTTTACAAGGTGCTACCAAACACTCATCCTTATTCCATTCACATTGTTTCCCAACTACGCCAGGCATGCAGCTACAGTTGTATGTTCCCTTGACATTATGACAAGTGCCACTGTTAAGGCATGGCTGATCACGACAGGCATAGACCCTTCTTTCACAGTTTGTTCCAGAGAATCCATATTGACAAAGACAAGTGTATTTCCCTGCACCATCCTCACAGGAACCTCCATTTTCGCAGGGATATGACAAGCATTCATTTATGTTCAGATCACAATGCCTTCCAAGGAAGCCTTGTCTGCATTTGCAGTGATAGCTGCCAATGAGGTTCAGACACTTTTCTGTACCAAGACCAGAACATGGATCTGATGCACACTCATCAACATCAATTTCACATCTTGATCCAGAGAAGCCAAGAGCACAGGAGCATTGATAACTTGCAATGCCATCCCTACATGTTCCCCCATTGAAACAGGCATTGGGAAAGCAGTCATCTGCATTGTGCTCACAGTGGATACCAGTGTACCCTTTTGGACACGAGCACAGGAATCCATTCACAAGGTCAAGGCAGGATCCACGCTTACAAGGGTTTGAAGCACATTCATTGATATTTATGTCACAGTTTCTGCCTTTAAATCCAGCTGTGCATGAGCATGAGTAGTTTGCTACAAGGTCACGGCATGTTGCTCCAAATTTACAAGGACCTTTGGCACATTCATTAACATTTGTTTCACAGTAACTTCCAGTATATCCATGTTTACACTTGCAGGACTGAACACCATTAGAGTCATCGAAACAAGTCCCACCATTAGCACAAACAGTTCCAGCAACTACACACGATACTTCTCTGACATCACAAATTGTTCCCTTGAATCCAGTGGGGCAGCCACACCGGAAGTCAGACAGATCTTGACCAGTTCGCCTACAAGTCGCACCATTGCGGCATGGGTTATTAGAACATCTGTTGATGGGATATTGACAATTTATTCCTCTATATCCAGGACGGCAGTAGCAACTGTATGATCCAATCTTGTCACTGCATGTTCCGCCATGCTGACAGGGATTTGAATTGCACTCGTTAAGATGAATTTCACATCTAGGACCCGAGAAGCCCTTGGGACATGCACATGTGTAGTCATTAATTCCATCAATGCATGTTCCCTTGTGGACACATGGGCTGCAAGACAAATATACTGGTGAGGTTAAAATTATGCTACAACTACATGTAGTGTTCACATAGAGCAGATTTCATACTATGGCATGTCCGTAACCATCATGTACCGTATTTCTGTAATGTGATTGGATCAGCAGGACAAAAACAATGGGAAACCATTTCAACATCATGGCATGCCGTACGATAACTGTGCTGTAGTCAGTGCTGTAGTTTGTCCCACTCATACTAAATCTGCTTTATTGAAGCCTACAATGTAAGTGTGATTGATAATACTACTATTTGCAAGCTACATTGTACCATTAAGCATGAACCTTTTCCTCATTCATTTATGTTTGAAACCTAGATGTCTGGCTGCCCAAACCTTTGCAATTCATTGGCAAACTAATGAGTTTCAACCTTGATGTTGAAAACCTTTGATGTCTTTTACCGTTGTGAAACTCAGGGTATATAAAAATTATATTCCCAAAGACAGTTGTTGTCTTGTATCTCTCATAATTCTGAGCATCCAAAACTTTAACTTGAACCAACATTTCTATGATTTAGCATGTATACATGTAGTGTGAAGGAAAATCTAGCTGAAAAGTTTCCAAACCTGAATCCTACTCTGCTGAAACGTGAAGGCGGGACATGTCAAAGGTTGTCATAATCTTAATTGAAAAGGTTTGGGCCACCAGACGTCTAGGTTTCAAACATAAATGAACACGGAAAAAGGTTCACGCTTAACAGTAGCTTGCAAATGGTAGTACAGTAAAATCCACTACATGTTCCAGTGTTTCTGCTAGAAAAGTTTTTGTTTGGGACACTTGTCCCATGATACATATACATGTACAAATGTAGGTGTTTGACTTAGGACATTTAGAGGCCAAATCGTCCAGCCAATTTGTTTTGCATATTTTGATGTGTTTTCCTGCATTTTGAGCTAATATGTACATGTACATGTATTCTGGGAGAGGTCATGTCAATTTTTCATTGCATCTAAATGTTTGTGTACATGATATTTTCATGATTTCTTGAACACAAACAGCTTGTACAGTAAGCAAATTAAATATTATTTAATTTCATATACAGAAATTTCTTTTGGACAATTTGGCCTAATTGACTAACTGGAAAATATTTTGGAAAATAACTGAAGGCCAACAGCAAAATTAATCACTGCACTAACCTTGACTGGCAGTCGTCAATATTAATATGGCACCGTTCACCAGTGTATCCAACATTACAGCGACAAGTATATCCATTTACATCATCAACACACGTTCCAGAAACACATGGACGTGATGCACACTCGTCAATGTCAGATTTGCAGTACTGACCAGCATAACCAGGTAGACAAGTACAGGTGTAGGCATATGTTGATGTGCTGACACATGATGCTCCATTTCTGCAGGAGTTATCAATGCAACTGTTTATTCTTATTTCGCAGTCTCTACCTGCAAATATTGAAAAAAAAAATGTTGAGCTCATGGTTCTTCTAACTGAAAAAACATACTTCATATTTGTGTAAGGCCAATTGGGTTATAACTCACATCTACACAAATATACATGTACACTGTATATTGTACTGTACATGTATGTCTGCAGTTATCACTGGTTTTCTGTTGTTCACGGCTACATGTAGGATTAAGGTTCTTGTGATGGGTAAGGTATCTGCTTAATGTTTGATGTAGAGAACCACTGTATATTTTAAAGGTAAAAAACAACAAGGTAAAACCAATTCAAATACTTCTCTTACCAGTAAACCCACTACGACAATTGCACTGGTACTGTGCCACTCCGTCCACACATGTCCCACCATTTCGGCATGGGGATGTTGCACATTCATTGATGGATGTTCTGCAGGTCAATCCAGTGAACCCAGGATGACATTTACAAGAGTAGGAGTTCATGCCATCGAGACATACCCCACCATTCTGGCAAACATTCTTGGGGCAGTCGTCAGGATCGTTCTCACAATGATCACCTGGGAATATTAAATTGAAACAATTTTAAGGAATGCCAATTCATGGACATTAGGCAGGGGTTTCATTAGAAGCTGGCAGCTCCGACAGCTACATGTACTTGTCCTCTTATTGCTGCCTATTCTGTCTGTTACTCCTGATTAGGCTATTGAAATAAAGCAAATACAGACAACTACATGTACATGTACTTTTCATTCATGGCCACTTACATGTACTCCAAAATTTACTGAAAGCCCTCTTAAGATTTCCAGACAGTGTACGTCTTTTGTAATGGGTTTTACTTTATCATCATCATCATCATTATTATCATCTCCATCATCATTATGACTATTACATTGTATTATTATCATACTGTATGTTAACTTACATGTTAGTGTTTTTGTCTTTCTGTTCCAATAACATTAAAGAGCTAAGGTACAGTAAGTTACAGTTTGGTTATAATAACCAAACATATTTTTGTCCCACTCAAATAAAATATGCTCTATGAAAGGGCAACATACATACATGCTTCTACACCAAATAATTAAGAAATATAACAATTTTCTGTGTTAATTTCCTAGAGTTATAGAAACACGAGTGAGAGTTTGGGAGAATGAGAAATAGCAATGGGAGAACGAGCCGAAACAGCGAGTGTTTTCACTGCTACATGTATTTCAAGTTCTTCCAATCTACCACAAGTGTTTCTATTAACTCTATGGAAAGAAGGGAAAATGATTTCTATCTCCTTTATAAAATATAAGAGTGATCTCTCCCAGCTAGCTCAAGCACACACTCAACTTTCTATGTTTCTATAGAGTTATAGAAACACGGCTTTCAGCCAATCAGAATACACATACTATTGAATCTATTTTATAAACATTATTAGAACAACACTAACCTGAAGCCCCAGGAGGGCAAATGCACAGGTAACCGTTGACACGATCATGGCAGCTACCACCATTTTGGCATGGACTACTGTAACACTCATCAATATCAGTCTCGCAATCCTTTCCAGTATATCCCAGGACACAATTACAAGTATATCCATTAATACCATCGATGCAGGAACCCCGATGCTGACAGGGTGAAAGTGCACATTCATTGATATTTGTTTCACAGTTCACACCCGAGAATCCTGCTGGACAGATACATGTATATTTTCCAATTCCATCTTGACAGGTTCCATTATTCTTGCATGGTCCAGATGCACAGTCATCATAGTTGGTCTTGCAATTTCTCCCAACATAGCCAAATTGGCAGGAACAAGAGTAGTTACCTACATGGTCATGACACTGGCCGCCATTGAGACAGGGGCTACTATCACATTCATTTATTTCAGAGTTGCAGAGTCGACCAGTCCAACCGGTCCAACAGGCACACGAAAACCTGTTGATGTAGTCCAAGCATGTTCCGTGCACACATGGATCTGATCTACATTCATCAATATTTTCATCACAACGGGCACCTTGACAAACATAAATGATACATTTAAGTTAACTACATTGTAACAGAGTTACTCTGTCAACTGTCATGTACAATGTATTATTACTGTATTTGGATTTTTTGAAAACTTTTTTCTTTTCTCTGGCCAAGTTGTTTCATTGTCAAATCCTAAAATTATCACTTCTCTGAACCACCACCTCTTGTAAGCAACCATATGCATGTTTCTAAAAACCTGCTTGGTACATGTAATCACTAAATTTTAAACCTCTACAAGCGACCACCTCTCCTTTGTTTGATATTTAGGATGATTACTTACAAAAGGTCCAAATGTAAATGTTATTTACTGTAGAACAACTGTTCAGGAAACATTAACATACCTGTATATCCAGAAACACAATCGCACACAAAACTGCCAGGGATATCTCGGCAGGTACCCCCATGGTAGCATGGTGACTGTGCCACATTGCAATCTTGGATGTCGACATCACAGTTTGTTCCTGTCCAACCAGAGGAACAGATACAAATGGCCTTGCCAAAGGGTGAAGTGGTACATGTGGCATTGCCACTACATGGATTTGATGCACATTGGTCATCAAATTGACACATGAGACCTGGAGTGAAAAAAGTCAGACTTTAATGTGGATTTGTGTTTTTATATCAGTATTGCTTGAATAGGATTAAGCTAAAGCAACTTACTTAACATCATTATCTCATGACAGTCTTGTGAGACTGATAAACTTAAAGCCACCATGATAGCAAGGGGTTTAATTACAATGTAGAAGCAGGCTATTTCCTGAGTACCGACAGCTACTCAACCTTCATGTACATCGTACTGCTAGCTCATGTGGGTTACCTCTGTCAATGAATTATACTTCTAATATGTGTACCATAACTTTTAATGCTTTTTATGCATGGTTGCTGCCAGAGGGTCAAATGGGGTGGGGGGAGGAGGGGGGGCACTGCCCCCCTTTTCCCAAGGAACTGCCCCCTCCCCCACTCCATTCACTCTCACATCAAGTGCCAATTAAATGTAGCTACTGGATGTCACTCACTGGGTTATAATATAAACATACTCACCCTCAGAGTCTCAACCACTTTTTCTCCCATTTGTTTTCTTGACTTTGCTGGACCCAAATATTTTTTCATTTCTGATTTGGACCGATCTTACCCCCCTCCCCCCCCCCCCCCCCCCCCCCCCCCCCTCTCCACCCCCCAAAAAAATCCTGGCAACAACCCTGCTGTTACTGTATGTCTACTTTAAAATTATGAAACCCCTGGATAAAACTGTTTCAAATTGATCCTCACCTGTTTTTCCAGGCACACACTTGCATTGGTAGTAGCCGACCTGGTCAATGCAAGTACCACCATGTAGACAAACTGGCAATGGGTCATTTTGGTTGCATTCATTGGAATTTATTGAGCAGTTAGATCCTTCCCAACCCGTAATACAGCGACACATATAACCCCCATAAACATTTGAACACGTTCCTCCGTTCTGACAAGGCTGATTAGTACATTCATCAACATCTATATCACAACGGAGTCCTGTAAAATTTGCCGGACACCTGTAATCAAAGAGTAAGAGATGCTTAGCACTTGTGCTTTTTATGTTTACATTTACTGTACCTTTCTGTTTATGTCAATTCTTGACAAATGAATTTAATAATAAGTTTTTATTTTCAAAACTCAAGTAGGTACAATCTTAGACATGGATGGTCCATCAAAGTAGTTATTCTCTCATGGAGTGGCTTACTGGTATACAGTACTGCCAGAAATTATATGGACATCCAACCGCGGAAAAGCCTTGTGCAACAGACGCAGAGCCGCAGTACGCCGCCGCGGTCACCGAACAAATGGTCACAGTCACTGAACAAATGACCGCGGTAGTTTTTTAGGATGCCGTGGTTGCAAACTGAGGTGATAAACCAAGGAGCTTGCCGCCGCCGCGCTGAGCCGCAATGGCAATACATGTACGTTGTTAGAAGTCTTCGTATTTGAAAGCTTTGAATTATTTGATGGATGACAAACAGCTTATGCATTGAATCTTTCACCCAAAGAACGATCACCGGCATTAAACTTCTCGTAAACAATCTTCTGTTAACTTTCATAAGTTGTCTTTCTTACTCGCAACCGCCATTCGCATTCTTATTAGCTAACGAAGCCAACTGCTTCAAAATAAGCATTTCTTAAGACACGCCCGCTAACAATCTTCTGTTAACTTTCGTAAGTTGTCTTTGTTACTCGAGACCGCCGTTCGCGTTCTTATTAACTAACAAAGCCAACTGCTTCAAAATAAGCATTTCTTAAGACACAGCTCGCTAACAATCTTCTGTTAACTTTCGTAAGTTGTCTTTGTTACTTGAGACCGCTGTTCACGTTCTTATTAACTAAGGAAGCCAACTGCTTCAAAATAAAATGTATGAGATGTACATGTAGATGTTACATGAGGTCGCGGTTAGCGCCTCGGCATGACCACCGCGGTTACCTCAAAAGTGACCGTGGTCACCTCAAAAATGACCGCGGTCACCTCAAAAACGACCACGGTTTTTCGAGGTAAAACCACGGGCATTGCATGCGGCACAGCCGCTGTAAATGTCCCTATAATTTGTGGCAGTACTGTACATGCCATAAAAGAAATACACTTTATCTTAATAGGATAACATTCAAGGGGGCTTTAATACATTCAAAATGTTGGGGTATAAACAACACATTTTGACAGTAAACTAGTATACATTGTACATAATTTATTACAATTGCAACAATAATGAAATATTACACTATTGATTGTTTAACCACTGATTATGGTTAAGGGTCAGGAGTCTGAGAGCTCAAGGAAGCTATTTACTCAAGTCTAAAATTAAGTCTCAAGTCTCAGCTGCCATACAATGAAGTTATTAGTTGCTTTTAAGTTGAAGTTGCTTTTAAATGCCTTTCCCAAAATCTTAATATAATCAAGCAAATGAACTGAGCTTCATATATACTTTCCATAAAGTTCCTACTGCATGTACTTGATATTCCATTAGGCATACAGTGTATTGAGGAATCAGAGTTTAAAGTACATGTAACTATTATCTAATCTACAAAGTGCACAAACCCAACCAAGGCCAAAGACTGATTGATCTATTAAATTATCAACATTCTTTATCTATCAGAGTTCTCCCCAGAGCACAAAGCTCAAGCGAGCTTGAGGTTTCAAAGTCATTGGTGTTCCTTTGAATATTAGTTAAATGTTTAAAATAAATGAACAACAATTTAAAAACCCAAGCAAGTGGCACTACCAGATCAGAGATGTATCTGCTGCAGTTGAAATTGACCATTCAGTTCAATTTGACCACAAGTCAAAACAAACCAGTTCAATTTGACCATCGGTCATATTCAACTAGTTCAATTTGACCGGGTCAAATTGACCCGGTTTCGCTATCAATGATTCTAAAAAAAATCACTCTCCCCTCCCTTCCTTCCTTCCATCCCTTCTCTCCTCTCTCTCCCCTCCCATATACTTATACTTACCTTTCAGATGTAATACCACGTACTGAACTCAGAGGGATTTGAACTCAGCAGCTGCCTTGACACACCCAGTTTTCCACTGACTTAACACACTGCGCCACACAAGCGCTTGTTGATTTGGAAGCAACATTTATTATATAAGTAACTTAAACCAGAACCCAGATCCTCTCGAGTCAACAAGTCAACACTTACATGAAGTAGTGACCCACATGGAATCTGTCATGAAACTCCCAATTTTTTTGTTTGCTTTAGTTTGCTTCAAACAATCAATAATCATGTGAACTAATCCAAATCCTACCCCTACATTAAAAAAATACCTAACTGTCAACAACGTGTGCTCACTAATTTGTTTGAGTCAAATTAAACTAGTTTGTTTTGACCATGGTCAAATTGAACTAGTTTGTTTTGACCGGGTCAAATTGAACTAGTTTGTTTTGCCCGGGTCAAATTGAACTAGTTTGTTTCGACCCATGGTCAAATTGAACTGAATGGTCAATTTCAACTACAACATATCCACAGGGCTTGCTTTTTAAAAAAAGAGGACATTTTCAAGTTTGGGGGAGACCATTTTTCTTCTCCTGGAAAAAAAACAAGCGCATGCCAAATTTTGGATAAAATGACAAAATTTGAAAACTTACATGTACGTTAATAATTAAAAGTCGCTGAAGATAATTATGTTAATAATTACAACTTGCTGAAGATAAATAAGACCTTGAAGACTTACAACAAAGGCAAAGCAAAATTAATGACTTTGAAACCTTAATAAGCTTGCTTGAGCTAGCAAGCTATTCAACCATGTGCTCAGCCAATAATGATTGAGACCCAGGCCTCTGGAAACAAACACAGTTTCCCAGAGGCCAAGTTGTGAATACGGGGCATTCAAAATAGCAGACACTCGGCAATGACATGTGTGCATTAGGAAGACAATAAATGTAAACTAACTGCGAGAAGCAGGGCTTGGGAGATGAAAAGTATACACAAATGATGGGGGAGCAAATTCTTGCAAAATTGTGCCAAAGCACAAGCCCTGATCCAGAGTGCAAGTGCATCATTCAGAGTTTTCCCAAAGCACCGACAACCAGCAATTTTCTCTGTGTACTCTACTTGACCACGCCAGCTACAAGTTTTCTACAATACTCTTTTTACTTACTGTAGAAGCCTGAATTTGAAATAAATGCCCCCTACTCAAATGTTTTCTCCCCTTACTACGTCTGTGATGGGAGAACCCTGATCATGTGCCTTGGGATGCAATATTTTCATTGACTTGTGGACACAGACATGAATATTAATGAAAACACCAATCTGGGGAGAACACTCTCTAAAAACACATCTTTCAACAAAAGCCTTCAATAAAATTATCTAGACAAGATGCATGTATCAACTTTTAAACTAAAAAAAAATCATGTTAAATGTTTTCATGAAAATCCTACATGTACATAGAGTATGGTCAAGTCTTACAATTGTGTTATTTATGATAGTTGATCTCTTATTAAACTACATGTACATGTAGCATTCCCATCAGTATTCCTGTCAGACCAAGACATCATACATACAGTTGTATTATGATTTTCAAATGCATATTTCAGCTAGAGCATATATGTTTTTTAATACATGTACATACATGTACATGTAGCAATGAGAAAACAATCCCTGAATAATTTATAGCTATTATGTAATTTCTATGGTATTTCTCTTTAAAGGTTCTATTTTTGACAAGCAGGACATTAAACAATATCAGTAACTGACACCTGACAAACCTCCTGACAAACGTAACATAATGGCCAACATCAATAATATTATTATAATGCCCATGCAGTGCTTTACTGTTTGATTTTAAAGATTTCTACTCAATTCACTATTTATACGTTGTACCTATTTAAATTTTGTTTGTCTACACTCTACACGTTGTTCGAACATGCGGAAAAATAATATCTACACGTAATGTATATAGTACAATTGTATTTGCAATTAGAGAAATCAAAATAATAATATGGCAAGGTAGGAGTCTTCAGCTTCTCCTAAGGCTATACCAACTTGATAAAGAACAATTCAATAATCTTTCAGATATTTTAATGCCAATTGTTGGCTTGAACAATGTGCTGAATTATTGCTCTGAACCACAGAAAGATTTTAAACACTAGAGTAGTTGTGAGTCCTGCTAGGTCAAGTATTTACTCATTCTTCTGTGAATCAAAACGCAGGCTAACAAGCTGTGAAATCAGCACTTTACCACAGCAGTCAAGAGTAAGACTTTTAACAAACTATAGTGACTGATGCACATATCTGGAACTCTTTAACAGAGTATCCTATTTCAGGGCCGAGTATTTTCCCAAAACATCAAATAAACATGTAAAGATGTATAAATTTGTCATGGTACAAGTACTATTTAGATGAATTTTTGTATTATCTTTGTCAACAAAATCAACCCTAATCCTACTTCATACCCCCTACTCAGATTAAAAACATGCTCAGTTTGTATTTTAAACAAAATGCAAAACAACCAAAGTGTATCTCTGAGTAAAGTACTCAAAAAGGCTGTTGAATGGTAATAACACTACTTGGGCTGACCAATCTGTGACAGTTTTACAAAAATGTAGCAGACACATGTTGTTATTTATTGCAGGTTTCATAATATTAATCTTGATTTCATGCACTGGTGATTCAGAAACAAATCAGTCAAGTACTTACTGCAATAGCCTTGAGCAACTTAAAGGTTGATATCTATGAATCACAAGGTCAAATAGACTACATTTTTAGTTTTATAGTTAAGTTTCAAAATGATCTTGCTCTCAGTGATGAAGCTCCAGAAACCACCCATAGACTCACCAATGGACAAATCAAATGAACATTAGTATTAGAAGTAAGAATGAAAAATAATGGAGCGACTACAGAATGCAGGGCCATTTTTTAAGCTCCATACATGTATATTTGGCTTAGTTGCTCGGAAGTCAATCTCTTCATTTATGAATATGTAAAAACCTGAGGTACATAATTTTAGTGTCTCTGTGGCTCGCCAGTAATGCCATTTTTGAAAAATTAAGACTGCCAAGCTGCCGAGCCAGTGTCCACTCTTTTACAACACATCCAGAAATGGTCATATATTCTGTAGCTTATCCAAAATATCTCTGGTATATATCACCATCATTTACACTGAATTGACCAAACAAAGGACATTCAAGAGTAGTGTAGAAAAAAATCAGTTCCTATCAATAATACATGAAAATTTAATATTCCTATAAACACAAATGCTAATAATGTTTGTCAACTTGATGAAAAAGAACTCTCAAGCTAGTAAAGTTAGCAACGCAAATTCTGATAAAACAGAATCTGTTTATCAGATTCAAATGTGATTACATAATTCATTGATTCTTTTGCTATTTGAGCCGAAAATGAATCCATGCAGGCTTGAAACAAGGGGAAATATAAGTCTCTCACAGCTGTTGTCTTAGCCTTGCACATGGCTGAATTAATAACAATTGAGAGGCCACAATACAGAAGCGCGTACGTATTAGGCCCGCAATTGCGGCACATGCCCTAAGTTCTCTATGAAATTTCTATGAACAGCAAAACTTGGTTAAACCACAGATACTTGTTCTGGGTTACATACATTGGGATCCTAAGCCAATTTTAAGGGCATGGTGAACTTATTCTAGCATCAAATTATGCTAAAGAAGTTCGCAATGTCACCGAGCACAACTCGACCAAACAAAGAGCAAACAAAGGCTAAATTACACTAATCTAGCACACGTTTTCTACATAATTAGAAACGTAGTATATTTCACCACCACTACTAAGAAATCAAATAACTATAGGCTTTGGAAATCTGCAAGGGAACCGGACTTGATGATTGCTTACAGTTGATGAACTTGATTGTCGTGTTATATCTGCTGAGTTTGAAACGAATTCCGCAGTAACAAAAACGCCACACTCGTTCGCGATCGCCTGGCCTCGTGCCAAAATCTCAAAAGGGTTGTCTTTGAAGACATACAAAATCAAAACCCCGAATGAAATAATTCTTCAACAAGTTAATCCTCGTTGCACAGGCCCCCCAAAACGAGTGGTGCGCAAAGCGAAGCTTGGGGTTGCGAATTAAAGCGAAGTTACTGAAAAGTTCAACAAATAATATCATTGAAAATATCGATAAGAAGCAGGAAATTCAGCATCACAACTTGACAGCTTATTGTGTAACTTATACAAAGACATCAACTTTCTTTTTAGGCATCTGCGATAACGTTTAGTAAAGAGCAGAACCTGAAATTTAATTCCCAAAGTTGCAATTTATGAAAGCCGCGCGCAATGACATATTTCTGTGTCAACAAGACTTTACTGAATGCTTTGGAAAAGCGAACGGTGGAAATTCTTTACAAATCTGACTTAATCATACGAAATAGCAGCATAGAAACGCCAATGGTCGGATCGAATTTTGTTTGAGAACTTGACTGAATCGTAATTTGATGATTGGCATTTTAGCACTTGACAATCTATAGTCTTCAACTTCTGGTAAAGCTCCCGACTCATGTAATTCTCTGACCACTACTTGCACAAGACTAGTAAAAAAAAAATTTATGTCTGCCATTGTAAAGGGGCTCTAATAGCATTTGTTCAAGCCTAATTTCAAGTTGTAAAACCTATTGAAATTTAGCCTAGAATTAATCCCCTTTTAGACTCAGATATGCGCACCCGAGATGCATATTCTGAACGGAGGTAAAGTTGCCGAGGAAGAGGAGTATAGAAGAATCTTGTCAACACCGCAACCACACTAGCAAAATACAGATCGACTTGCTAGACTGCTTCGAGTCACTACAGTTCTAGAGTTTCACACGTTGGGAAATAATCGTTGCTTCATTGCTCGAGTAGAGGCACAAAACGTCACACGAAAAATAAAACTACCGATAATTTAGTCAAAAATCACTTCGTAGCGGCTGTGTTTTTACGCTATTAGGAACTTTCCTAACTCACATCAACGCACCGCAGTAATAACTGAACGCTCGCAAACCAATCAGTATTGAATAACCGACTCGATATTTTATTTCAATAAGAAACATCTGGAGTTAAACCTTAATAATGTATGTGTTGTTTAACTAGTGCTGCCATGGGCTATTTGAACATCCTAGCAAAGCATCTAGGCCCTGGAGTTGCCATAGATTTCCTAGTTAAAATGGGTAATCAAGTCCATTTATTTGCCTTACTGAGACAACCCTTGGGCCGATTTTCAACACTTATTATTAAACCACCAAATAGTATATACACTTTGGGACCTGAAACCCTTGTGTATATGTAATCGTTTCAAGCAATGCTAAAATGTGCTATCAGTGGGCATGGAATTAGGCGGGAAATCAATTTAGAGTAACTTAACATCCTGCTAAATTATTAATTCAGTAGGCGAACAGAGTAGAGTACCCTCGCAGGTCAATAAAACTGGAAACGAAGACTTCTTCAAGGGAGTCCGATGTCTAACTACTGTCTAATGCAGTTGGTTAAACCCGAGATAAGCTGCCAAAAAGATTATTTCAAGATATACATCGAGTCGACTTTGCAAACATTCGCATGTCAAGAAATAGTCAATTCAGCTGCAGATTCACGTGCTTTTAGTGAGACTGAGAGGTACTGATTTCCTGCGCCAAAATTCCACGCACAGTACACTTAACCCGCTAAATACCGGACTAAAATTACATTACCTGCATTTTGCATCAGTTCTCGAACAAGATCCTCCGTTTTTACACCAACCAGGAGTGCACGTGGAGGCTGTGGGGAGAAAACCGAAGAAAAGTTAGAAACCCACACGATTTGGACCAGGTGAAAATTCACACTACAGGCGCTCGGCATTAGTCGATCGTCGTTTATTCAAAATAAAATTAGCCCTGCAGCAGCTGTTTAAGCTTGGAGTTAGTTAATGATCTCTTTCTTCCGTCGTCGGTAAATGTGTCGGTAAACTGCCAGTGTTGGCTTCACATAGCTAAAGAGTTAATATCTCTGACTAGTCACTCTCATGCGAATTCCAAGATTCTTTCGCACGCAGCGTGAATCGTTCAAACCTTCACTGGAGCGTGCTAAAGTGGCAAACGATGTTAAGATTCTACCTTTGAGTCGCTATAATAATGCCCTAATTCGCGCCTTTCGTGATCACATTAAGGATAAAACGCAGGCCGTCCCGTGGTAGAATTCCCCGAAGAAGTTTCAGAGAACATCCTTGCGTAGAATAGAGACAGAGACGCTCATTTTAACGCGCGGTGAATTACACTCGGCTCGTATACAAGACAACGGTCTGTATTCGCTTGACGGTTCAAGCAATTATACCATTTCACTGCCATTTAGATGAAGCAAAAGATCGCTCTAAAGACACAGCAACGACCTCCAGATACTAGATCATATCAGATAGCCAAGATCTCCGTATTCCAGTTCCACCCTTCGAGCCATGTGAGAGTCTTTTGGCGGTTGAGCTGTAAAGCACGCACTTACCAACTATCGGAATGAACAGGGCGACGACTATCGTTGTATAGAAGCCCTTCATTGTTCACACAACTCGTCCGGATAACTCAGGAACTCGTTTTAAAACTCGTCGGACGATTCATTGACTCGGACGGACTAAGTACAGTATTTTCGCCGTCAAACGACCAAGCGATAGAGTTTCAGTGAAGAGCTCAGTGGTTGACGATTCTGGTTCTCATTTGCATTTGTATACCACACTGTTATCAATGTATGCGAGTTCGGCAACAACTAGCCATGTTCACTTAATTAGTTGCCCAACCGCGTCGTAGACCCCCTTTTGTTTGACACTAATTGACCAATCAGAAATGCGCCTGACCAACATTCTTGACACCTAGAAGTTTACGAGAGGGGGGAGGTACGTTTACGAAGCCCGATATATAGCCCCATCACAGACGAGAGCAAATTTATGGCTCGCTTCTCAATGGCACTTGAAATTTTCGATAACCGAGCCCCATGCTCTTGAAATTGGACCTCAGGGAGGGAAGAAAGAAGAGACATTTCGAATATATGACAAAACAAGAATATTTTTTTCCCACCGATATTGAATTTCTTTCAACGAGAGGAAGGGGTGCAAATGGCAACCTCTGTCAGTCTCTCCTCTTGCCGCTCGCTACCTGGGAAACTCTCGTTCTAGCCATAACAATCCATGAAAAAAGTTGGAAAACCACCTGAAAGTTTATGTGGCGAACATTTGTGAAGAGCAACGACAAATACAGCGCTTGCAGTTGCAGTACAAAACTAAATTGCCTGTCTTCGCAATGCGCAGAGTTAAGGGCTTATAGCTGAAACTGTGTTTTCGCTGCTCAGTGGGTAAATAAACTGAAGTCAATTTTGATTTATATACCGTTGATATGTTAGCTTTTGGGTTGTCAGTTCAACCGACTGAATAGTCACATCACCATAACAACTTGACGTTTGCGAAGCTTGTTTTTTTCCCACGACCTTACAAATCAGAGGCAAAATTACAAAACACGTGAAAGCGGACAAGAAGATGCACTTTACTGACTCAGTACAATTCTCCGACAGCCTTAAACCACCAGCTATTGTGTACTATTTGCACAAAGCTACTGACAAACTTGTAACCAACTCTAATTTCATCAATACTGGTGATGCGCCCCCGCGCGGTCTATTTTTGGACACAGTAGGAGTCTAAAAGTCAGGCATTAAACCCAAAGTACTTTTTTGTTGTTTAGTAACCTCCGAATGAGCAAAGTTACCCGCTCTTTTTAGTCAGTTCACCCCTTCAGTGCTTAACTAAACACATCGACGTACGACCATAAAATCCGACGGTGCAACGCCCTCGTAAACACCGCTTTTATATATGCTGGATAGTCCGCCCAATTTTTTTAGTTGATGACTCAACACGGACCAATTAAAAAGACGTATGTATGAAATAAATGCTCCTGCAAAGAAGTTAAAAGTGAGAAAAACATCAAGAGAAAGCGATTTTAATTAAGTCCAAAATTTATACTGAAGCGATTTTAGCTTCTTTGTTCGAGGTGACCCGTGTTTTAAGAATGTGGCAAATGAACAACTCAATCTCCTTTTTTAAAATCTTGATAAAAAGAGCTATTTCTGCGGCATTTTCACACGTGCGACGAAGCGAGGCGCTCGTTTTGTTCAAACAAAGGGCGTTACTTAGAAATCACACCAGTCCTTAAAAACAATTTCATTACTGACATGCCGAAGTACTGCAAACGCCGAGGGGGGATAACACTGTGTAAGCCTACATGTACAAAGTAACAAGTTTTCCTTTGTACCAAGGAAATCTTAGATAACTCCTTGAGTAATGTAATACAAAGTATCACTCCGCCAATGTTACACGGACCTTTGTTCCAAAGGTTATAATTGTTATATGTGTTAGCGATAAAGGATTCTTTTAGTAAACCCGCTTTTAAACACGAAAGCCAGCTGTGCGGGTTACTTTATACCGCGGCCATTTTTTAGTAAGAGCTTCTCATTGAGTACTGATGAATAATGTGCTTTTGAAGTCTTTTTTTTTTCACTCAAAATAGAATAGGAAAGAATTTCGTCTTTCTCCGCTGATGGCGGCCATATTACTCTAACACAGGAGAATTTAATAAAAACATTCGAAGGCGTACGCTTCTAGTGATATAAGACCAACTTAAGAAGCGTGAAAGATCAGTTAATTTCTTTCCAACTGCAAGTGTAATGTACTTAAACCATGAACACATTTATGTGTGAAGTATAGATCGTTCAGCAGGTTCTGTACCCCGGCTTAATACAAGCGATCATTATTAATTCATGGTGTCTTTATTACGTTAATTATTCGAGTTCTTGTAGAAAGTGTATCCAGAAAACTGGTGCTAAATAAACTCTTGTCAATCCCAAGTTAACTTTCTTGAAAAGAAACTAATTAAAAAAATAGTAAGTTAAACTAAAATTTTAAATATGCCACCCTAGATAAAGAAGTGATGATTTCATGGCGTGATGGAGGTACGAATTCCGCAATTTCCGACGTATTCGCTGAAAAAAAACTCGCATGTTCCTCGAGAACAGGTTAGGGGTCAACACTAAATCGAGGATTATTTAAGCGATAATTCTACAAGTATTTAATATATATAGTATATACCATAACATTTGTATTATCTGTCATAATAAAGGTATTTGAAAACTCACAACTATGTTGTTTTCGAAGTCATACAAAGAAATGGCAAAAGATGATTTCAAAACAGCAAGGGTTAGATTTATTGTAATGATAGTAGAGGTATTGTTTCTGAAGATATGATTTCGCCGTATGAGCATTTTATCTTCGATCAGTTAACTAAGAAATGAAATTAGGTCAAGAAAATTAACAACAGAGCCATGTGAAGATCTTCACTTAGCTTCCGCGATAACAGGTAAACCAGTTTTATTTTAGCTGGTTCTCGAAATGTTTTTCATCATTGCACAAAATGAACACTTAAACTAGTTAATAACAAATAGAACGTATCACAGTCTCTATGGATTGCAATCCCTCTATTAAAAGAGAGACGAAGCCGATATAAAAGGAGATTCTATTTCAAATCTTTCATTTGATAGTAACTGTGTTGTATATTCTACATATGGGCGAAACCTCGGAAACTAAATTTTATAGATTTACACAAAGAAGTTTCTGATGAGCTATCACTTTCTTTGAATATTGATTAGTACTTGGAATCACACTCTTTGTCTGGTAGTTTTATCAAGTTCTTTTCCTCTAGGAGTAATTTTCTCCTTTCTTCTTAAACCCATTGTCAGCCCTTGTTGCATTCTATTCAACGCCCAAATCTCTCATCACGTGAACAATTCTGTGAATGCTCGCCACGTGTTGTAAGAATACAGTCGAATATGACAGCACGGCTAAACTACAGCCTCAGAGCTTTCACGTCCATGTGTTCACAAGATAGAAAAAGTCCAGAAAGACTGATACTTAGTTCATAAAGACTTAGACCGTTAAGGACGGCGAACTTTTCATGCGCTGAATCCAATGCAAATGAGCTACATCAATTGCTATGGTCATTAGTTCGCCGTCTGAAACTGAATTCAATTGTACCTTATACGCATACTCCTACTGTTTGGCTGCGGGTTGTTTGCCTGTTTATGTGCGGGTGCTTTTTTTTTGAAGACTGAAATCATTAATCACTCGAAGTTTGTGTGCAATGCAGCTTGAACCATTCCAACTTCTATCTCTATCCGGAATTAAAGTTTTCACCCGGGATGAGCGATTACTCACAAGCCTTACACGACATCCCAGAATTGAGGAATCCCTCAAGGAACAATTTACAAATAAATATAGACTCGAATACGTGGTCATCAACCCTCCTTTATGGCTGAAAACGTTCGTCCTTTTATTTTATTTTAATCAAGAAAATAACATCGTGTGATAGGAATTTTCACGCACGATGTAATCAAAACTTAACTTCTTGTGTTAATCAGTTAACCACGAAAATTCACCCAAGGAGCGCATGCGCACGTATTAACGTAGACTGATAATCCTCTATCTTGTAATTGTATTGATGTGGTGTTACTTGTGATTTATTTTCCTACTATGGCAGGGGAGGGGAAGGTAGTAATTGCAAATAAAACAGATCTACTGTCGGAATTTGAACGTGCTGAGTACTTTGTCCAATCTTTGACTCTGCATCCGACTTCGCCAAAATTTATGAATGAAAAAAGTTTGCTACGAATGCAAGGAATAACATTTCAAGAATCGCTCTCGGGAGGTGAGAATCGGACGGAGTATATACAGTACATTTTCTAATTTGCTGACATTTGACGGTGGCAAATTTATATTAAATATTACACTGGGTGTTCATTAGATTAGCTCAACTACAAAGCAAACCACACACTGAGATAGTTCAGTGATAAGCGAAGGCGTTAAATTAAATATCATTAACAAATTTAATAAAGTTCCTTTAAAACATCATGACTCTAGGTGGGAACAAGTGTTTTGCGAACGGAGCTACGATAATGCAAAACTGGTAGCGTCGATTGCAAACCGACAGAGAAAACTTTGATGGGGGTTACAATAGAACACGTGAGCGACCTGAGGATCCGTATTCTTCAGCTATCGCTAGTTCTCGCCATGAAAAGGCACACCAGGTGAAACAAATGATCAACCAAATGACTAATAATCTAGAACAAATTGTGCGGACAATTAACTTCGAAATGGACACGTTTTTTAACACCCGCCATAGTGACAACTGGTTGTCTGCCAAATACTTGTGAGAACATTTGGCCTTTTTAACAAGCGGTGTTTTTTCTACGAAGACTAACAAGAGAGGCAAGCGAAGTGTTGGGTTTCGAGCGCGTTGGTCGAATGGGTTTCTACTTGTTTCAAATTCTCAGAGGGTTTTATTACTCCTAGTGGAAGAGGCTTCGAGGCAACAGCTGAGCAGCTGAATGTTTTTTTTTTCAGACAAAATAAGAACCACATCGTCTTAGAAAGAGCAGCGATCAGAGCTGAAAGGACAGGGACTCGGTACGAAAAAATCCAGTCCGGTAAGCTATGAAAATTGGTATTTGATTATTCAATATTCTTCTAAATTTTTATGTTATTTAATGCCATTTGTGTTGCTCTAAGTGTCGCTGCTGGAGCTCGGATATTTTGCTATATTGTTGGCTTTGGTTTTCATGCATTTAGAACCCCAACCTCGTCCGGCTGGTCGTCTGTTATGAGACACGAACTACTGTACTGCTGGACCGACTTCGCGCGTTCACCAGAGAGTACAAAACGTATTCACACAGCGCAGCCTCGCTCGTAATTTCCTGCTCGAAAGCCTAAGTAACGATTTAAAGTTAGAAAAAAAGCACTATAGTGGTATCTGATATGGTTGTTTATCTCGAGTCGGTAGTAGGGTTTTAAAGCTATTAATTATCGGGATAAGTATGTTTTGATAAGCCGAAAGCATTCTCAAGTCCAGGCCGCACCTCAGGGCTTTAAAATATAGTTCACAAAATGGTATATTGCCTCTAGAAATTTAATATTTCAAAAAGCCGAATTATTTATACTGCTTTTGTTTTGAGATTAATAGTCCAGGCAGACAAATCTGTCGCTCCGAGATAAATGAGGTTAACCATTCATAAGTCTCATTGTGTGGGTTTTATGGCCGGCTAGTAACACGTGCTCTGCCGATGTGTTTTGTGTCATAACAGGTAAGAGGCTCGGCTACATTATTATCTCAAAGTCCAAATGC
The DNA here is from genome assembly GCA_030867875.1 of Actinernus sp. WN-2022. NCBI lineage: Eukaryota > Metazoa > Cnidaria > Anthozoa > Actiniaria > Actinernidae > Actinernus > Actinernus sp. WN-2022. The sequence continues at coordinate 72,220,980 of JAOWCC010000936.1, forward strand.
ACCTGCTTGCTAATAAGGTGACCAAATGCATCAGGGTAGAGTGGGAAGCCTACGGCACACTAAATTTGGATAGGACAAATCAGTGGAAGTTTAGGGGAAGTGGGTGGGGGCTAAGGGAACATGAGTGCGGATGAGAACATTTATTACTACTAGTTTTCTATTTAGAGTCCACAACGGCGACCAAAACCATGATGACGGGGTCAACTAAAGTATGTGAAGGGAGGGGTCGGGAATTGTGTTCGTGGGTTGCATAATACCTAGGAGGGGTAGTGTTATTTTTTCTGAAACATTATTTGAGTCAGGACCGCGATGGAATAGTTTTGGTTTCGCAATAAGCCTCGCAATGAAGCATGTGATCAATTGCGTAAGTGTAACAAGGTTGAATTGAGAATGCAGGGCGCAAAACGAGTGACCGTCAGCCGGTGCGTGCTTGATGAACTCAGCCAGCCATTACCAGTTCTTATTTTTTCCTCGAAAGAGTTTGCTTGTGGTGTGACAAGTATTGCATTATCTGCCTTCTGTGTGGATATTTTCCTTTTGTCTCCTTTTAGATCACGCATGATCGCACCACACACGCCTAACACACGCGCGCACGTTTCCGGGATCACTAAAGAACCCAGCAAGGAGAATTAAACAGGTAGACAATTCAACAAATCCGCCGATAGCTCTCGCCTGTTGTCTCACCGCAGCAACCGAACCAATTACTCAACCGCATAGAAAGAATATATGTACTGGTACACTATATTACCACCAGCAGGAACACTTGCTCAACCGTGAGAAAATCGAGTAACTAAACTTCAAGGAGTGGATATATAAAGTAGCAAGAAATCGATCCAAACACTCGGTCTACTAACGGCTCGGTTGCACCACGAATTAAGGATGGTTACTAAACCTAGAACAAGCGCTAAAGTTGAACAAACTATGCAAAAAATATTTTTGTTAGCCCTCGGAAGGTGCTATCAGGCCGCGAACACACTGCCCAAATGCTCTCGAAGCTCAACATTCGGCTGAAAGCCTACGCTTTTTAGTTCTTCTTTTCAGTTCATTATGGCTTCATACTCTAACATGGTTTCACTATAATCCTGGCAGGTAGGTTTGGAAGGAAAAGCATGTTTGATAATGTAACTAATGTAGGTTTTCTTTTGAGAACAAGTCCGTTGACTGACAGCCGGGCTGTCATATGAATATCTAATCCTGTCTTTCGCGAAAACTAGTCCGGCCGGCCGACGCGGGTCTTGTAGAAAATGAGCTAAAATTGCGAGCTGTTAAAAAGGCAATATGAGGGGGTAATGTTAAAATTATCAGACTATTAAATAGAGTAACAACGAAGAAAGGCTGACACGGCCAACCTTCTTCAGGGTTTACAAGTACCGACACGCAAGGAAACGTTAACAATTCAAAAGTAGGAATCTGACGCTATGGTGTGCAATTACAACCATGGTGATTACATGAGTCATGAGCATTCGTTGTTACTTCTTTCACATTTTTGCTGATTAGATCCCTCCAAGGTGATCCAGTACTATATTTCGTCCGTTGGTCAGTTTTTCAATATTCATATTAAATTGAGGCATAAATTAAGTTAGGGGTCTTTAGCCAAGTAAAGAAATAAACCGCCATTTCTACTCGTGTCCTTTTCTGCAATTTTTATTTCAAAACTTGGCTAGAATTACTTTTATCATGAGCCTGCTTTTATTGAAAGATATTAATTACACAACCTTGCATGATATTGAACCAGTATTGTTTCCCAAGTACTCGGTAAAACGCATAATTATGAATAAGTGACTATATAGCATGGTAAAGGTCTCTGTTATCTTGGTTCATTATTATCACTATCATCGTTGAAAGATATTAATTACACAACCTTGCATGATATTGAACCAGTATTGTTTCCCAAGTACTCGGTAAAACGCATATGAATAAGTGACTATATAGCATGGTAAAGGTCTCTGTTATCTTGGTTCATTATTATCACTATCATCGTAATTATCATCCTTTCATTATTATCAGCATGATCGATCATCATCATCATCATAATAATAATTATTAACATCATCTTTGTAGCTTCGTATTTGTAGCTTGTGTTTTACTAACTTTTATAGTCAATTCGTTTGTTATATTGTTTAAGTTCAATTTTAAATCTATTTTAATTCTAATTTTAATTTTAGTTCTATGATTGTATAGTTAGTCATTAAACATTTTTATTTTTTTATTTTTTTACTTGAATTGTAAAGCGCTTAGAACAGAAATGTATAAGCGCTATATAAATATTATTATTATTCGTATTTACGTATAGCCAAACTAAAATCAGTCAGTCGTTGCTGAAACGTAGAAATGAAAGAGAATGGGTCGAGGCAAACACAAAGGAAAGATTTCTGTTTCATCCAAAATTCATGGTGGTTGAGCACATAACTGAAGTCTCCCTTTCATCGGCGGAAGTTGCTAGCAAGCCATAGACAGTAATATTACCCTGAAGTGATTACCTAAAGGATAGTAGCCGTTATACCTGAACAGGATCTGTACAGTAAGCGATCCAGTTGATGATGCCAGTGTAGTGATGTAGCGTGCAAACAAAAGAGAGGAAGAAAATAGAAGTTACTGACAAAGAAAAGAGAAGACAAGAACAAAAGAGTAGAAGAAAAGAAAGAGGAGGAATCGTTGAGCGTTGACCACACCCAGGCCCAGTGGGGCAGGGGAGAAGGAGAAAAAGAAAGGAAGGCCTTCTCTTTACTTTTCTCTACCCTGTCTTCCCTTCTTGAGAGCCTGATATTAAGGTTACACAAAAATCTACAGACAATACTAATGACATTAACACAGTTCACTGCGCTAAACCTTAGACTTGAGCCTAATATAATAGCATAGCGTACATCCTGCGTCATTTCCCGAGCAGAAAAAGTAACTAAAAGTGTCACGAGCTTGTATCAGTTAGTCAGTTAGTAAAATCACGCGTCATCAATTTGGAACTTTAATTCTTCTCCAAAGGTGAGCCTTTTGTTTTTGCGAGCCGAATTTTATTCGCCCCGGAACCGGGTATGGCAAAAATAATCTAATTAGAATTAGAAACATTATTTATTGTTTTTCTCTCTGACATGGAATTTGAATTCCTTTTTTAGCCTAGGGGAACAAACATTAGAAAAGTCGTTTGCTTCTTTTGCAGGTATTATTTTCCAAGCGACAATCCATTGATGGGAATCAGAATACTGAAATGTTGTTGCCACAAAGAACATTGGAGATTGGAAAGGTATCAATATACGATAACATCGTAGTCAGACAGCGCGCGGGAGGTAACTGTAAGCTATAGGTATGCATGTCTAACGGGAAGTACGAGTGTTTTGACGTGCTTAAAAACGAGATTTTCTATCAGATTGAGATACGAAATAGTAAACAAGAAGTGAAGAATGCATTTCTAGCAAACATTATATTCATTTATTATCATTGTTATTAGTATTAGTAGTTAGTAAAGGATGCTTTACAATGTGCAACTGAAAATCACAATCCTTGAAAATAAAACTGGGCATTCTAATGTCAACTCTCATAGGATATCCACATCCGTTTCCTAATTTATCGGTTTTTCCTGTCAAGTTGACGTCGGTACTCAAAACCTGGCAAAGTACGTGTGTATTTTGTTACTGTACTTGTCTGTGCGTGTGGTGTAAAGTTGTGTTCCGGTAATTGCTTGTTGTTCCGGAGGCGGATTCCAATACAAAAGCAGCCGCTCCTTTGGCTATACATTGGACCACAATCCCTTGCGAGCCTAACACAGTAATAACACGTAGAAATCCTCTGTTCTCTTTAGTGACTGTATTGGCAACAGCACTTGTACTGGCTTGTTATTAAGATAACTCGTATAAATCCTCTGTTCTCTTAAATGACAGTGTATTGGCAACAGCACTTGTACTGGCTTGTTATTAAGATAACTCGTATAAATCCTCTGTTCTCTTAAATGACAGTGTATTGGCAACAGCACTTGTACTGGCTTGTTGTTAAGATAACTCGTATACATCCTCTGTTCTCTTAAATGACAGTGTATTGGCAACAGCACTTGTGTTGGAATGTTTTTAAGATTTTATAATGAATTTAAAGCACAGAATTGTGGGTAAAAGTACGAGCCGCCATCTTTTTCTGTATTATGTTGGATTATGCTGGGGGGTGGGGATGGGGGTGCTCGTCGTATTTATGGAGGTTAATCAGGTATTTTAGGGGTCTTTTAAGCAAGAAAACAAATCTGTTATTTTTAGGGGGTACATAATTAAATGAACAGAGCTCGCATACATGTTACTGAGAAATGTTGCGCTATCACCGGCCGAATTTAACGATAACGCGATCGAAACCACGTGGGTGGGACGGGAACAATCCGAAAACATCAGAACATTGAAATATTTAACTAACTTGGTATTTTAGGGTAATTTATTTTTAGGCTATAATAGTGAGTGCATTTTCGAGGTGAGGTATTTTGGGGCATTTTTCCAGCCTTTTCCAACGAGTACCCCCGACAATTTCACCCCAAAGTCCCCCCCTCTCTCTCCCTCACCCTAACCCCACATTCCCCCCTCTCCTCCCCCTCCTAATTATGTTGTTAGTAATCGGATCTGATGAAAAGCTTCTATTTAGCTTCTGTGCTAAAAAAGATCGCGACAATAGTTATTTTGTTTCAATGATTTCATGCAGTGTGATCGCCTTGTTTTATCATAGGTATTAGGCTCGTGTCCGACGATTCTGTTAGTTAAACTTGGCTATTTGGAATCTTGAGTAGTATGAAATGTTGTCTGTATTCTAGAAAATCAAAACTCTTCAATAAACTGAATACACTGAAGGCGTTTCAATAATATTTTCACCGCCACACAAGCCAAACAAAAGCCTGTTTTGCTCTCGAGTACCGAACGTTAATCTACACCCAGACATATTAGTTTCATGACGTAGAGCTCAGCCGAAGTGAAGACTAAAATCCAGAACTTGTATCGGAACCCACTGCACCGTTGATTGCTAGTACACCACATACATACTCCATACAGTAACGTAACTTTATACTTGGATTCACAGTGTAGCTAAAGGTATTGGCTAGCGCAAATTCTATATAAATATATTCAAATCATGCGCGCACAAGCGAGGCCTTCAGATGCGGACTGCTATTGTGGCGTAATGTGCTGCAGTTTACAATCATGAGTATTTGTTAGTCAGGGTTGTTAGTACCGCCAGAATGGATACCACTGAGCCTGTTGTGCCGGAAGACAATCCCATACTTTTCACGTCCCCCTCGTATTGATTAGGAGAGGAAGGAGACAAGGCCAACAGCTTAAATACGTTTCTGCCAAAGCACGCAGCCGCTGGGTTTCGAACCCTCAATCTCCCGCACTCTAGACCATGCTCTACCAACTGAGCTAACTGAATTGAGGCAGAATAAGAATAGCTGGAATAAGAATAAGGGCGCGTTCGTTTGACCGTATTCGAGAATGAAAAATTCCGCGCTGAAGCTTACAGTGCAAAATGTGCCTGAACCAAATGAAACACTTGCTGATATGTGACTGATATTCAGGAATGCATTTAGTATTCCAGGCTAAAACATCCCACTACAAGCGATGTGTAACAATCATTCAGTCTATTGTTATTCCGAAATACGGTCTATCGAACGCACCCTAACCTAATATAGTATACAACCCAAAGGTTGTTTTCGATTTTCCGTGCAAACCTTTATAAATTTTAGGGGCATTGCTATTTATTATTTCCAACGACGTATTATTTTCATGGTAGGCAGTGTGTGTGAATCAGAAACTTGTTATTACTGTGACTGGTAATTTGTTTTTGTTTTCACTGGACCTACCTCTAACTCGTGGTGTGATAACACGACGGAAGGATGTTTTATTTATAAACTGTAAGCCTCGGCCTCAGCTTCTCTACAATAACACTTGCCATCAATCCGATTAGACCCTGGAGTTCCTGGCTAAAGCAATTTGGTGTTTCGCCGTTTTCACAGTCTGCGTTTTCACAGTCTGCCGTTTTCACAGTCTGCCGTTTTCACAGTCAGCTTTCGACAAGGATAAACCTTTTGTTCCGAAGGAATTATAAATCAAACTCAGTGGCTATAAGAAAAACTATCGTTGGAAAAGAAAATTTGTGCTTGATGGCATCGTTATTGTAATTTACTGTTATTGACTTTGAGATAAGGAAGTATGGAACATGACTTCTCGACAAATTTGGGATCCAATTCGCATATCAATTCTGAGCCAACGTCACTGATTGGTCAAAACCAATATAACTCTAACACGTGATTAACTTACAAAACATAAGTGACAAAGCTAAGTCTGATGTTGTTATCGTCAATGAACCAACGAATAAAACAGGAACATGTGAAGATCGTACGGCTATACGATGTTATTTACTGTGCCCTATATTACGATTCGGCAGAACGACCCTTCTTCAGGGGTTATATAAGCTAAGAAATTTGAATAAAAAGGAGGTGTGGTTGGCTTCTCAGTCAATTAAAGAACGCAACGCCCAACACGCGATCTGATTTTATTAATCTTTCGTTCGCTTTAGAAAGAGTCACCCGCAGAACTGAGAGTTTCAAATAACTGAACTCTCTACTGATGTTTTTTTACATGATAATGATTGCGGAGGGATTTGTTTTCAACTATTCAGCACCACAAAATATGAATTCTATCCCTTGTGAAATTAAGAATTAATGAAGAGAGCTGGTAATTCCATTCACAGATCAATCTCTCCGTAATTAGAGCACAAACACGCATGGGGTCTACCCCCCTAGTAGAAGTTGTCAAGTAACCTAGTCTTCGCAGGATTTCAGAGCGGTGGGAAAGCATTTGGGAGGTAAACGCCATATGGAACTAGGAAAGAAATTATAATATCTCGGCGGGTCGGCTATTCTCGATCCGGCTAATTTAAAACCATTTAGGAAATTCCTCAGCGTTTTATGTCTGTTTGTTCAGGAAAAACCTTTGACTCCATCATATGCTGAAAAGAAATTGTCATGTTGTTATTCGTTTTGTTCCGGGTAATATTGCTTAGTTTTGCTATCTTTGTTTGCGTGGCTGAATTCGTGGCATGTTTGTAACTGACAAAAGATTGTCGATACTGTTATGTTCTAAGCATAACCATTTTAACTTAAGTGCTGTTGTTCAGGTATTAGTTTATCTTATCTTTTCCGGTACTACTGTAGTATACACCACTACAGTATATATAACGTTCCCTCTTAATTCTATTCATATTGTTTAAATCCGTATCGCAACACAGTACTTTTACTTCCTCGGTCTTTATCTTTTTAAGGGGTTGCAGCGGGGTTTAGCCCATCAAGTAATCGTTTTCAGTTTTGTCTACCTTATATTGACCAAAGGGAGATCCGGATCAGTACAGACATTAGCTCGGTTACAGAGCTGTTCTTTCTTCGCAGATAATTGCATTTTAGACTCAACTTTTTACAGAACCTTTAAAGGGGGTGTTAAAAACAAATTAGATTTAAGAAATGAATGAAAATGTAATTACTCTTATTTTTATTCAAAATGCGAATTGTGTACTTTTGCTTAAAGATCGATGTACAAGGTGTTTTTTTTCCAAAGAAAGCCGGTTTAGAAAGACGAGCTTCAATTGTAGCATTAACTTATATAACATATAAGCAATCCAGCAATCGAAAAAGTATACCTTTCGAGCAACTGCGAAGTAGTTTCCAAACCACAGTAATCTACGAATATATAGAATAACGACTGGAGACTTTGGATCGTAAGGCACAAAGACCTCCTCAGTGATATAGAGCAGATTTCATATGAGTGGAACAAACTACAATACCGACTACAGCACGGTTACCGTACGGCATACCGTGACGTTGAAACGGGTTTCCCGGTTTTTGCCCTGCTGATCCAGTTACGTACAGAAATACGGCACAGCACGGTTACGGCAAGTCTACGGCAAGTCTACGGACATGCCGTAGTTTATCTTCAAAATATAATTAACATTTTAATGCCTAAAAAGTGCCGATATAGAACAGATTTCGTATGAGTGGGCAAACTACAGCACGGTTACCGTACGGCATGCCGTGACATTGAAATGGTTTCCCTATTGTTGATCAAATCAAATTACGAAAATACGAACAGCACGGTTACGGACATGCCGTAGTTTGTAAATCTGCTCTAAGCGATTCGTAGTGATGATTCTATATATTCTTATTCCGGAATACAGTCGATCGAATACGCCCTTAGTACACTGAGTAGGTACTGTAGGGAACGATAGTTTCTACTGTGTTATCTCATTATAAGCATCACATAAAAACCCCAAAATCATATTTTCATCAATGGATGGAGCCGTTATGTATAAGGAGCGGTCATTAATATATCTAAAACGAGGACCCAAAAATGTTGGCCCTCCCCAAAACATCAGCCCAAAAAATCTTGGCCCTCCCCAAAACATCAAAAAATGACGTCTTTTTTTTTAACAAAAGAGGAAAGCATTTCTTTTGTTTTACTCCTGAAAACCTTGTTATCAAGCAGAATGTTTGAGGTCTCGAACGTTGCCCATTAGCAGCATCCAGCACGCGCTGATTGCTGGTTAAGGGACATTTCTAAGGTGGAGCTGAATGGTCGATTGAAGTAGCCTAAAAATATTGTAAAAGTTTCATTGTTAAAACAGGCGCCCAAAAATTTGTGACCCTCCCCAAATCTTAGCCCAAAAAATCTTAGCCCAAAAAATCTTAGCCCTCCCCCTAAATTTACCCCCCCCCCAGTAATTAATGACCAATGACCGCTCCCTAATACTTTACAAATAAGTGAAACTGTTGAGCAGTATTTGGAGTTACGTATACGACAAGGATTGCGGATGCACTTTCGTGTTTTGTTGCTATTGAAATTTGACTACAATTGAATGAAATTTTCGCCTCGCTTCTCAAGTCAATATTAATTGTTCATCGGAATGGTTAAAGAATATTTCCTTCATAAATACTGTAGATGAAAATAAATCCAGTTTTTACCAAAACTGAAAATGGCGAGAGCCCCCTTAATTACAACCATATCACATTTATCATTTTCGAATCTTTATCTGATCAAACTATGTACTGTTCTGGATACTTTATTTCCAATAAAAAAATCAATTTAACAATTCCACATTTACATTTTTATGTACTGTTTCCTAAGGTATATATATATATATATATTTCCATACAATTAGTCTTGACAATTTCCATATGCTTTAGCTCGCGTTGAGTTTTCTGAAAATGTTATCTTTTCTTCAAAAATCGTTTCGCTTGGTTTCGCGCACTTTTTGTCAAAATACAAATAAAATTTGTCAAAATACGAATTTCTTTGTTCATCGGAACATAAAAAGCTAAATTAAGTGACTTAGCATTGAACTCTAGGGCGCCTCAGTAACAACTGTATAATAACTTCAGCTTCAATTTCATTTTATTCACACATTTTTTAGGAAAGCAAATCACATTACAAAGATCAAGTAAAACAAATACATAGAGTTTCAACTAAGATTGTTACCGGTACTTCTTGCGTCCAGCCTTGCATGAGGAACTATTTTCGGGCTTTATTACTCCGTGGTTATTGAAATCGAAAGCTAACAACGGGAATTTGCTGGTTTTTGTGACGGATTGACAATAACAGCTAGCTGGAAATAATCTCAAAGAAAAGATCTCAATGAATGAAAAGAAAAAAGAATCATTCAAAATTAAAATTCATTCTAGCTTGATACTTTTGTTTTCAAAAACATTAAACTGCCTAGTTCTTCAGAAATTTATTCAGAAGGAACAGTCGAGTATTCCAAGAGGTTTTTCGCACGACAGAAATCTATAAGAGGAATATTGAAATGACGCCGCGTGTCTCTATTCAATTTTTTTTCAACAGGTCGTGATTGTTTATAGAAAAATACCTTAAACCAAATATTTTCGTTTAAGAAAATCTTGTAACGACTCGATACTCCAGAGAATAATCAAGTTACACACCTGTGCTCGATGGCTGGGCCAATACGAGTGAACTATTTTTCTCCGTATCACAACGTCTTTACACATGTATATAGGTCTATTGAGTGCCATGACAATTTTTTCGCAATTAAAACAATGCCATTTCTTTATTAATCAGGCCTTTAATTTTGCAAGGAGCGTTTCTCATTAAACAATGGTGGATGTCTTGGTTCAAATGCAAACAGTCACACTTCGTATGCAAACAATAAAGAAACTAGAATGTCAGACCCGCTGAAGTCAGTCTTGTTTGATTCGCACAAACCTCCTCGATTCATTTTACTTTCTTGCTTTATAGTTGAGTTCGAGGTGAAATTATCTCAAGGTACATTTAATAAAATGACTCATGGTAAACTGGTTGTATATGTAACGATAACGTTAAAGAAGTCATTAATTTTACCCGAAGACATGAACCCCTATAATCTATATAGCGTATAATTATATACCCTAAGGCAAAATCAATTGGGTTCTTAAATCAGTTTTGAATGGAGGTTAAAGGCTGAACCGAACCCAATACATAATTCATGTAACTGCTCAGTAATCAAATTTTTATCTGAATCCTGTTCATGTTAATTTATTTGTGCAAATTTGGGGGAGAAATCGAGGTCTCTTTTCTTGAAGCACGCAAGTATAATTCGAATTAAATTTGGTAAGAAAGTTGCAGTTATTAAACTAAAAGGTCCTAATACAAAGGTACAATGGATTACTGCTGTACCAGAAATACGGAGCGAATTGCTCAGTATTATTTAATACAATCATGAAACTCTCTTTGTTTAGGGAATGAACTCGGATGAATAAGAAATAAGGTTAAGTCAGGAAATCAACAGACAAGAGTTTAATTTCGCTGTATCGTTCGCAGGTTTATTACGAAACAGATACTGTAGTAGCGAATAAGAACTTTTTACAGCTCTAATCTGCATAAAAAGGAGATTAAATAGAACATATACCCCGAGGGCTAGGGTTAGATAAAGGTATGTTTCTGACAGCTTAGTAGGCTCGGGGAGTATGCATATTTTCTTGCTTGACTAAACGAGAAAAGTGGGCGATATTCTGCGGGCCCAAAGTGAGTAGAATCCAGCGACTCGTGTAATCTGGTGGCAGCGTGGTCCGAAATCAATAGAAGACCAGTTTTGTAATTCTGCTGGCCGTCGCAAAGCGTGCGAAGCCACGTGCCGCACGTCACTTCTTAGCTGTTGTCAAAACGCAACAAAAGGAAATCATCCTCAAGAACCGATGAATGGAAGACGACAAGACTCCATATAGAACGCAATACGCTCATTCCAACCCGAATAGGAAGTCCTTTAGCTCGTATAAGCGCTCGTTAATATATTTTTGCACCAATAAAAAATATCCAAGGGTTCCCTATATGTACACCTGCAGCGCATCGAATAAACGATCTAAGTCCAAGACTACATAGAATGCTAATTAGATCTCATGTTATGATCTTTGCATTCTTCGAAAATCTTCTTTTTCCCTGGTCATGAAGTCAACTCTCATTTTTTTTTTATCAGAATGGTTTGAAAACTTGAGTAAGTGCGCCTCTTTTTGGCCGAGCCACAAACCAAGTGTATTCCCCAAAGTCCGCGTGAAAAACCTCGGAAACCTCGGTAGCCAACAATGAGATATCGGTAACGAATTGACGACCGAACTACGACGAATTGACGTTTAGTTTCACTGACTAGTTAGTTTGTTTAAAGTTCAAATCAAAGCTCTGCGAGTCGCTCCAAACTACACGCTCAACACTCTAAACGTCTGATACCCATGGGAGTTTTTTAGTACTTTAAACACGAGTCCATTTGAATGAAAACAAAATTACAAAATAAAGCCTCGGTTATAATTAATGAGTTCACTCATGCAGAACACCTCGTCCTCCGGTTAATACAACGAAGAAAATTACATTTTCTCTTTGATCGTCGAGTTAAGTTAAATTCACTTAGTATTTTGAGCTCCTTAATCGGGTAGCTGATTCGAATTTGTTGATGATGTAGATCAGTTACGATATTCAGCATCCCCTTAAATCCGTTCTACATTACTTTCCTGATCGAGTGGTCTTGTGTTTTTTCTTTATCTTTGCCACAAATGTAGCGAATTAGAATTTCTAAGAGCGTTCACAGCGACTGGGCCGGAGCCGGCTGACCAATTCGTATCGGTCTAACATCTGTGGTAAACCACGAGTTAAAGAACCGTGGCAAATGATGCCTTGAATATAATTGCGCTAAGGTGCAGTCTACGAGGATCGAGTGGAGAATATACAGTTATACAAAACACTCTCCATCGAGACATCAACAAGCGAGGAGGGAGTACCATAAATATACTACTGCTTTTACTACTAGTACTACTCGGTCGTCAATGCCGAATGTGATTTATAATTTTACCTTCCAGCCTCGTAAGCTCATAAGGTCACAAATCAAGATGGGGATTCCGTTTGAGAGATCAGTGGACACACGTGCGACCGGAAAGACCCTCATAAGAGCACACAGCTAGTCCACTAAATACCATCGACAGTAATTTTCAGACTTACTGGGATCGACGCAGATGTTGCCGCAGTCTTCGTCGCAGATGCATTGGTGTTTCGGGTGGTTGCAGTCCTTGATCGTTCTACAGGGCGTGTGTTTGCAAAGTCTCTCAAAAACTTTTTCCTCCAGTCGTGGTTTGCAGCTCTTACCCTCCCGAGACTTCAACCTCTGATAATAGAAGCCAGCTAGAGTGACAATCGAAATAAAATAAACCGGTCAGATTTGCTGATTTCGCGGGTGTTACAGTACTACTACCGAGTACATATACCCGGAGATCATACAGACAAACAACAACAGAGAAATCCCCGCCAGAAATCCAGTTCCAAGTACCTGCCTTGGCGTTTACACAAATCGTCAAGAACCAAAATAAGTTTAGTATATTCCACATAATAACCAAATCCAACTCGGAGAGGAGGTTTGGGCTGAGCGAACGCTAGGTTCGCCACTGAAGTTCTCTGCCGTGGCCCGCATACTCATAAAACCAGTGCCCTTTGACAAGGTGCGAACATTTAAAGCTCAAAATTCAAAACTCCGAGTAAAAATTGACTCGTGAGCAAGTCACGTGGCAGGTCTAAACCAATCAGGGCGCGGCTACGCGTCCGAAGTAGCAGGTGGTGGAAAAACTGTTTTATTTGGCTTCCATTCGTCGCGGCATCAGCGAGTCAGATCTGAATAATTTAAAGCCAATTAATGATTATTAGACTGCTTTTGTTTATTAGATAGTTGTTACGCGTGGCTCATTGAATGTCTATTGTCCACCAGGTGGAATAGCCACGTGCTTGACTAGAGAAATCTGGCTTCCTCGTAAAACTCTGACCAACAATTTCGGTGGTTTTATGGGAGTTTGGATCCTCGGCCTTTGACCGTGTCCTGTGATAGTTATTACAGTAGCTAGAAACGTCTCTAGCTCGACCATTAATGGTCAATGATCTAGCGATTACGACCTGTTAACGACTCGAACAACATTTGGTGCACACATTTAGAGTGGCATCGTAACACCTATAGTGACCCTTTAAATCGCTCAATGGTTTTTCTAAACAGCGGAAGACCATTTTATAGAGACCTTTAAATTGACAAATAGTAACAACTCTATCTTGAACTACTTTTTAAATAACTATTTCTCTGAATTTCGAAAATAGGAATCTTCTGGACGATTGGATAAAATCTTATATGACGAAACAGATGTCTATCGAAATCGCTCTGATAAGTACGCTTTTTTCCTGAATCTTCAGATCCGGTTTCTTCTCTTTGACTTTACATGTGCTTTGAAGTCACAGAGGGTTTGCATCAACAAGTATGGTCTCAATATCGAGCATAAAAGGGAAACTGACAGATCATCAAAGAATTGACTTCGAGAGACAGTTTTTGGACTGCTTCCGTAAGCCATCCACAAAATCTGTTGCCGTGATCCGTGACCTGTTTTAGAGTAAATCGTTTATTAAAGACTTTGAACGACTCTTAAACAAGTTATTTACACAGTGATCCTTTTGATTCGTTATTGAATGAAAGCTGGTAAATTACAGAAAGCCACGCGTCAGTATTTTTCACCTGCCTGTGAAACACTTCGCAAATCAGGCTCTACTACGGTGCCTCTGAATCGGTTACTTAATTAGGCTTGGGGCGATCTGTAGACAATTACTAAGATATAATTGTCAGTTTGGTCGCCGCAGTACAATAGCCAGGACCAAAACACTAAGATAAACGCTGCTAGAACTGCTTAATTACTTGTAGAAGCACTAAACTAAGCATTTTGGGAGTAGTGAACGAATTACAAAAGTACCCGTAGGGCCTTCGTAAACAACTCGTGACAGCTAGGGAACTCGCGGTAACTGGTGTCTGTTATTAAATGAGTAGTAAACATCGTTCAACAACACAATAGAAAGAGATTGTTTGGTACACTTGCGGCAAGAGATTGTTAACCAACATTTGGCATCAACAAAACGCATTATCGCGGCTAAATAGTATCCAGGAAGTAAGAGAACTTTCACTGGTGCTTTTCACACGACCTTGTTGTGTTTGGGTCCTGAGTTGAAGAGAATCTTCGGCGCTAATTGAGAGCAAAGAACAAACTAAGTACATGAAAAATACAAAAGAAAAGGCTGGATTGGCATTTTGGGTCATTTTATTTGCGAAGACAACGAAGACAATTAAGATCAAACACGTGCCACGACTCATCAAAAAATACAGTTTTTATCCACCTCATTACCAACTGAAAACCAAACCCTAGATCGCAATCACTCATCAAAAAGTGTCTAACTAGGGCAGAGTAAATGTTGCTTCAAAATGGAAACCTTGGTTTATCATTTCGTGCCTGAAAATATACAAATCGGTGTAATGTGTGCGAGAGCTTTTCCAGAATCATAAAGACCTGGAGTTTTTCTTGTCTATTATCGGATTCAAAAAGAGACAGCGAGCCACCCAAACAATGATAAAACACTAGTTTCTGTGAGATTTTTCCTTGTTCAATGAAAATAAAATTCCTGGCTATCATAGCGGCTTATGAACTGACTTTAAATCAGTTTCTTATTCAAATGAAATGTGTCTTACTACCTTTAATTGGATGTTGTTGATTTTCCATTTCCTGCATAGTTTTCAGTAAAATATCTTACAGGCGAGAGTTGAAAAGATACTGAAAGACGGTCAGACTGAAACAGAAAGACAAACTTTCAGTTTCTGACACGGTAAAACATCAGTAAAACATGTACACATATATAAAATAGTGCAGTATTAAAACTGTTTTACATCAGTGTTTGTCGTGTAGGAGTCCGATATAGAATATAACTTATCGATATCCCCGATTTTGAAATATTTAAGAGGGTTGGACGCTCTTAAGTTATGGGGGAGATTGTTCCATAAGTAAGAGTGCTCCACTGTAACTGAAGCTCAGTTCTTGGTTTAGGTAGTCCTTAGTTTGTTTTCAGCGTCTCTTGGACTATAATTAGTGCTTCGAGAGGTGAATATTTCCTGTAAGTAAACTGGGATGAGCTTATGGATGGTTTTATACAAAGTAATTACTTTTGGTTTCTTCCGTTTTTTACTGAGATAATTTGTAGCTTGATTTAGTTATAACCCTGGCTGCGCGAATTTGCAGCTTCTGTATAATTTGTCACTTAACTGCTGACTTAAGCAGACCTAAACTGAGCAGTAATCAAAATGTGTTTCAATTAGGGCTCTATATATTTTTTCAGCAGTAGTTCACCTGTGATGGATTTTCACCAACTTCTCAATTTGTTTTCACAAGCATCAGTGTACCAGTAACATTCCCTCTGTTCCACTGTTTAATATCTGGCTGAAACCTGAATCAATGTATTGTGGTCGGAAAGAGCTTTTAGCCAGTGCTTCTAGTTTATTCTTTTCTACAGTACATTGTAATTAACTACATTGTACGTGGCTGCTATATTTATTTATCATACTGGATCGCATTCATGTGGGATTTCTTCGTCATTACCTCAGTAGGAGTAGCGTATCTCAAAGTGCAAGTAGTGCCATAAAACAACATTAACTCTTTTTGCCCCAAATTCTATTTCTGATATACTTCAGTTGTCTAACTTAGTTTTCTTTGAGACTGAGAGGCAGGAGCAGAAATTAAACAAGAATAAACGCTACCCGAATTGCGGGATTGATTCATCTTGTGATGTCACAATGAAAACCTACGGGATTTGATTGTAGTAGTTTTCTCTAGGGAGGGAGTTGATTCATCTTATGATGTCACAGGGTCCACGAAAAGTAACCAAAATTAGGGAGGTTACAAAATTTGCAAGATTAATATATTCTTGTGAGAAATAAACACAATCAATATAATTTTTTGACGTGATACTTGCACTTTAAAGGGGCACTGTCAATCGAATTGAAACTTCAAGTTTCTTTATAACAAAACTACAAAAATAACAGCCCGAGATAGAAACGAAAAACCATGTGAATGTCCTGGTATGCTTTTTAAACATTTTCGATAGAGGATGGCAAAGATTTTAGTGGATTACAAAAGCTTATTCTAGAAACTTGATTTCGGTTATAGTGAACTGATTTGAAGTCGTTCTAAATTTCTCTTAAAATCAGTATTTCTCATCTACTCGAATCTTTGCTATTCTTCATCCAGCAAAGTTGTCTCAGATTTTCTCCAGTATCCCTAGAAGGCATACTCTCCTAATCTGAGTAGTTATTTTTGTCTTTCTTCATGAGAGTTTCAACATTAAATTCACGTCCCTGTTATTATTCTTATTATTTTCAGGGAAAGATGAGAATCTCTGTCTAAAAATCCGCACAAAACATTACGATGACTCCACAGGAAATTGTCAAATACTTTAGTCCCAGAAATATAAACCGGATACCGATCTAAAAGTTCAGTTGATCATTTAATGCTGGTATTTGCACAGGCTACCCAAGCGTTAAGCGTAAGGTTTTTGATTAACCGTTTATTTTACAAGACTTGACTGGGAATTTATAGAGTTTTTAGAAATTGCAATAATTCTGTAAATATTGAAATAACAGAAACAAGACTTCACCTGTGTGTTTGTCAGTTATTGGGCTGTGTCTGTGTGGAATTTCAGCGCATTTGGGCGATTTTTTCTTCCTGGCAGAACCAGGCCATTACTAAAGAGAGAGCCAGGAAGAAAAAATCGCCCAAATGCGCTGAAATTGCACACAGACACAGCCCATGCAATAACTGACAAACACACAGGTAAAGTCTTGTTTCTTTTATTTCAATATTTACAGAATTATTGCAATTTCTAAAAAACTTTATAAATTCCCAGTCAAGTCTTGTAAAATAAACGGTTAATCAAAAACCTTACGCTTAACGCTTGGGTAACCTGGGGTATTTGCACATTTGTATGTGTTTTTTCTGTGAATTTCAAACTACAGAGTGAGAATGATTTTCATATTTTTGCATTTTAAACAGCGTCGCTACATTATAAAACCAAAACTATCTGTCAATATCCTTGATTAATGACGGTGGAGTAATTAGGTACTTATCTGGTGAAATATCTATTACTGAATTTTTTTTTATTCATATGATATATAATCCCATAGCACGACTCAAAATCGCGCGCTGATTGGCTAACGAAGCGTTTAATATTTTGTGGAATTCAACGGTTTGAAAAGCTGTATTCAACGATATACAGGAAGCCCGCGCGTAAATATTTTGTTTATTTTTATTATCGCGAACAGAGACACAAATCATGTTAAAATTACAAACCAGTATATTCACAAAGTTAACAGTAGTCAAAGAACGTGAAAATTATATATCTTTTATTTCGTTTTTCACGAGAAATGATATGTTTTGGCCCTCGACTGAACAAGAGTGACTCTAGGAGACTAGCTAATCCGAGGAATCGACAAAAACAACTGCAGCAAAAAGGTGCGATTTTGAACGGAAAAGCTGGACAGGGGCTTCGTGGATTTGCTGATTTACTTCATGTAATATTCACACAGAGAAGCTAAATGACTGAAAACAGTAAAAACAGGACGAAAAGCACAGCTACAGAACGGTACTAAAATCGTGGTACAAGGAACATTTTGGAAACGAGTGGACTGAACACAAGTCATTAAACATTCAACAGTTTAAAAACAGGCTTATTTATTGTGAGACAGAAATTGAGCATTAACATTTGGTACTGAATTTGCTTATAAAGTAAGGAACACTGGCTTAATACTTACAAGTTTATGCGTATACTTGTGCAGCAGCTCTTCGGTTTGTCAGGTTCAGTATAGATTTTCACTTAATATCGACAACTGGTTTCACAAACATTCCGGCACAATTTTGTCTCCAGTTAATGCACTTTCGCTTTCTTGGTAACGATTAGATAGAAATTAAGTGTACCTAAATAAAATACAGGTGCATAAAAATCCAGTTTTGATGTCGGAAAACCAAATTTTGTGAACGACTGCTCTTTTAGTTGAACATCGTGTGAGTTTCAGTCTAATTTTAGCTTGATTCCTATTCGCTCGTTAGTTTACCGCGCAATGGGTTCCTGGCGCGTGGCGGGAATTTCAGCAACTTTCAGTATATTCTTTATTTATTTTCGTAAATCACTATCAAAGAAAATTCATTGCCTGACGAGGGAATTCCACGTTAAATTTCACGCGAAAAACCGATATCGCACGAATCGCTTGAAATTTAACGTGGAATTCCCTCGTCAGGCAATGAATTTACCTATAGTATCCAAAGATTCCTCTATGATGTCTGATGAAAATCATCCAAGGCTAGTCAGTATCCTTTGGAATAAGGGCTTCGAAAAGTCACGTCCATTTTTTGCTGCAAAGCGAAAATATCTTGTACCCAATTTCCCAAACTGACAAAGCTCCAACTAGTCCCTCGTTGTCCACGGCAGTCCTTTTCCAGGTACTTCTGAGGAAAACAGCCAACGCGAGATTTGCTAGCTGTGAACATTGGGAGTGTCTCACTCTATGATGCCACTTACAGATTTTCCAGTGATAGCCAGGTACAAATTGTTCAAGGTTCCCAAAACAGGTGACGAGTGTTGATCGAGAAATTATCGATGAAAACTGACTTCAGTTTGACAGATTTTTTCGTCCTTTCGCCCGTATGTTTTCATTAGAAAAACTTACTTTCCGTATCAATTCATCAACAAAAAACAGTGTTGCCTTCAGAAATTAAATTTAGTTGTAATCATACGGATAAATTCTTCAAAATAACGTAGATTTGAGCCTTTATAGATTTAGAACCTTCCATGGTCATTTTGTGGTTTGACTTTGCAATTTGAGTCGTGACACAAAACTCAAAAGGGCGCGAAAACTACAATAAGACACGCGTGCGCCTACCGGATGTAAAATATTAACTTCCGGCTTTATGTTTTTGTTTTCCAACTAATATATTTAAAAAATATTATTAACCTTGTCCGCTCGGTCTTTAAGGGAATATCAAACCTCGGTCTTTTATGTATCGCTCGGTCCGTACTGTCAAGACCTCGACGGTCTGATCTTTTCCCGTAAAAACCTCGCTCTCGGTTCAAGTAGTTAGGATAAATTTTACTAAATCAGTTAACTGTTGAGTTCACTTCACATGTAACAGTGTCCAACCTTCACAGCGAAAATCCGGGTGGCTTGTATATAAACTACAGTTTGAAACTGCAACTGGTAGTATTGTCGTGTACCGTTTAAATCCGTGGGGAACTGATCGCACCTCGCGTGCTCGGAGGGTTGTCGTACCACTTATACCGTTTAAGAAATAGAAAACATTTCCCGTGTTTCTATTTAACAATTAAACCCGCAGCCCGAATGGGCTACGAGTCAATAGCCCATGAGGCGCAGCCGAGTGGGCTATTTAACTCGTAGCCCATGAGGGCGAGAAGTCTAATTGTTTTTTAAATCTCACTGCAGCGATTTCTTTAACAATTAATAAATTTCATTAAACACACGGCATTCATGGAAAGCAGGCATCTCTATTTTATTCATTTTTTTTTTATTCATAGTTAATATTAGTTAGATAATTATTGTCAGTTATTGTATAGTTAGATATTAGTTAGGTGCATGCGTTATTCAAATTATTAGATATTAACATTGTATACGTACTGATTAGATATTTTAACTATTCCTACTTTTTATAATGTAATCGAAGGCCTGATGTTTTAACCGTGTATAAATAAAGTTATTACTTACTTACTTACTTACTTACTATGCTACCTAAGGCAGTGTTCATTATTTATGGCTTGGGGGGGGGGGGGGGGGGGGGGGAGGTTAAATCATGGGGGGGGACAACAAAAGTTTTAATTGCTTTTGTAGGGGGGTCATCAAAGATTTTACCTAATCCTTGGGGGGTCATCAAAGTGTTGACATACTTCTGTCATATAAAATGTAATGAAATTGTTGTTGTAATGCGAAGCCAACGTTTAGTCTCCAGAACACAGGAAACCAGTGTTTTAGAGAGCAGTAAAATCTCAAAAATGTAGGCTCTGGCCTTCGGCCCCCGCAGTATTTAACCACAGTCTGCTTTGTGTTTTTCGTACACAGGATGGTATTCTCGATCTAAGCTCCTGATCAAAGGCACATCCGGCCATAGGACACATAATGCATTGCTGTTCAGGAGATTAGTTATGCCAATGCTGAGCTCTTTTTCATTTATTTATTTATTTGAGACTTCGGAACAATGCAATATGATGCCCTAGAATGCAATTATCAGTACAATTTCGAGTACCCATCCGGGAAGGAGGGTGAGGTAGAGATTTCCAGAAGAATACATGTATATATATGTTTTCTACTAAAAAATAACATAAATCTAGAAACATTAATAGTAAATTGAATAGATTACATGTATATGCAGTTTGCATTCTTTCTTGCACATCCATCTTTTTTGTTGGGGGGGGGGGGGGGGTCAATAAAGTTTTGAGCAATTTTATAGGGGGGTCATCTAAGTTTTAATTCATTCATAGGGGGGTAATAAAAGTTTTAACAAGAGAAGCCGATGAAATGCCGACCCCCCCCCCCCAAGCCATAAATAATGAACACTCCCTAAAACATAAGCCGTTGAATAACGAATCACGAGACAAGAGTGGATCAAAAGTGCCTGACGTAATTCGACTCAATCACTTCAAGTGAACTTTTTCCATTCAGAGATAAAATACAAACAGCTTCAAATTATAACGAATATTGATAAAAAAATTATGTCAATGTGAATGAAGTTATAAAATCGTGCCCCAAATTGGACTTCCAGACGTAGCCTATTAAATGGCAAGAAAACACATTTATGAATTATAATCAGAATTCAGGCGGGAAGCTTTTCGGCCTCAGATTCAATTACCGAGAGGCGTGACAAGTAAACATTGGGCCTAATATCATCATAAACATAATTCCTTACCTTTGAATAGTTTTCCTGTATGGTGATGTGTTTACCAGTAAGAAGTGTGGTTTTACCTCCATCGTTTCGTCACCTTTGTTTTTACCCATCTGCCACTGCCAGTGGAATGCTGCCCAACTTTGGCAGGAAATATTGGGTGCAGGAGCTCCTGGTGCTCCAGGAGTCCAAATAAAATTTCATTCGGAAAGTTTTGGACGCATGCGCATTTGGGCAAAGAGAACTTAGTGCGTCTTCTTATGCACCTATCAGCGGCTTCCCCGAGGGGTCGATCCCCGGACTAACCACGGAGATATGTGGGGGAATACAGGAGGATTGCATGCAAACATTGCCCCTGGGGCCGGAGAAATGCTCGACTTTGTTTTAGGGTTGGAAAACTGGGGTTGGGGATTTGTTCAAATTGTTTTTGTCATGAAACTCTAAACCACGGAGATTGTTTTTCCTCAGTAGTACAAGAGTTAAAGCGTGATCAAATGAGATATACAAATACTTTCTGCCTTGTTCCTTGATTAGCTATACTAACTGAAGTACATTGAAGTGCGTCTTGTTACTTAAATATACTATGAAGTTCATCGAAGTATTAATAAAGTTCCATTTTCTGTTGAAAATAGTGTGTTCGAATGTTATAGAAATAACGTTAGTAACGATATTCAGTCGTCAATTCAGCTCCATCGAAGACTCATCAATCTCATTTCGTGCAAAATGACGGGGGATTGTAGGTCGTGGAAGACCTAACCAGGGGACTTTGAAAGGGACGATTCCCCTACCCCTGGGGGAAATCGTCAAGATTGTTTCTGTCTTTTTACAATCCCCCTGGTCAGCCCGGGGGTCGTCTAGTATATATATAAACGGGCAGGGCGCATTATGCGACTGGTCGAACTAAGTTTTGTAATGTACTGGATGCAAGGACCAATTCGGACGAAGTGTAGGAACCGGAACACCTTGGATGGGATCTAATCAGCAAATATATACGAATATCAAGATGAGAGGCTGATTGTACGGTTACTGGTAAACATATATAATTACTATAAATATATATATTCCCCAGTAACCGTCTTGATATAAGTTTTGTAGTGCGTCCTGGGCATTCTTCACATTGTTTTTCATTTTCAGACTGCACTTTTTCTTTCCTCCATCCCATTTCCTTTTCAGTTCTCGACTTAGCACAGGCAGCCCAAGCTAATGATTTTTACAAGGAATGTATGGGAACAAGAGACCATCAAAAAAAAAATCTGAAAAATCTGAAAAAATCTGAAAACAAATTTGAAAAAAATTGAAAAATCTGAAACTGTACTAAACTGGTCAATAAAGTTATGAAATAATACCTGTGTGTTGTGAAGTTGTTCTTCTTCATCACTGTTGTGTTTATTTTTGGTCTGTTTTTTTTCTTCTCCCTACTAAAAGAGAGAGAAGGCAGAACACACGAGACGCCATTAAGAAACATCGATTTTGCCACGCTTAACGTCATTGTGACGTTAGGGTCAATACCCACCCACCCACCCCCTCTTAACGTCACGGTAGGAACTCGTTTTGCACTATATTTTGTTCAACTCTGGGTCAACAATAACATTTAAAGCAAATCTTACGGCTAATATTCTATAAGCTATAGTAAAACATATTATATTCATAAGACCAAAGATTTCTTCCAAAAAAGTATAAAAAATAAACAAAGTCGCGAGACGCCATTTTGTTTTGATACAACTTAATTTAATACCAGCTCCTCCTTGGATAAGTGTGAATTTGGTTCAAATAATTTTATCAAATATTGATGGAATTAATGTTTGGGATTTTTAAAATTTTAACGTCACGAACTCAAACCTAAACCCACCCTACGTCACAATGACGTTAAGCGTGGCAAAATCGATATGTGAACGTTCCCTAACCGAGTGTGGCGAGTTTTCGAGGCCTCGTAATTCTTCGAAAATCCAAACTTTCAGATTTTACCTCCAGGAACCCTTTCTTACATCCTCTAGCACTCATTTTATCGACCCATCCCTTATTTCCTCGCTTTGTAAGTAGTACAGTCTAATTCGACAGTTCCAAAGTTCAAGTTCAAGTTTTATTTCACACTATTTTTCTTTTTGAATTACAATAAGGGAAATATGATTAACTAAACGTATATATATAATAGATAAGGTAAATTAAAGTATGAGATGGGAGTGACAGTGCACAGTGGACAAAGTAGCCTGGAGGCTTTCGAGTTATTCACTGTTTTAATTAAATTTAGGCTTATATGTTATAGTATGGTAATAGCTGATATTAGTGAGTAGAAATAATGTTGTACAATGGCGAGTTGAACCTAAGTTTGGTTAAAAAAAGAAAAAAAGAAATATCACACACAAATATAGAAAAAAAACAAGACAAAAAAGAGAGAAAGAGAGGAAATACGATAAAGGAGAAATTTATATGGAAATAGCTTATATGATGTGTTATTGTTTTTAAAGATTAGGATTAGGAGGGACTCTGGAGCTTGAGAAGGTAGGATTTATATAGTTTCTTGAATTGTTTCGTGTTTGTTGTTTGCTTAAGCTCATAGGGGACGGATTCCCATATTTTACAGGCTGTATATTTAAATGTAAATTTTCCCATGTTTGTTCTTACATTTTGGCAATAAAGATTATTTTTGGCAGCATATCTTGTGTTGTAATTGTGTATCTTGGTAACTGGAGTTACTGGAGTTCCTGCAGCTAACCAAGCGTCCAGAGAGCCGTGGATCCAGCACTTCGCCCGAACGAGTGCCGATGGAAGCCGACACCTCTATTTTTTTCGGAGATTCGGGGCGCGTTCCATTCGACCAGTAAAACCTACGTCTTTGTTATTCGACTCTCTTAATTGAGATTGATCATGGATCGTAAAAAGACTGGATTGTCGGCTTTGATTGAACACCAGTTAGGCGCCCAGGCCTTATGCATGATGACGTCACGCTTTTGTGATCACCACCAAGCCTCACTTTTGTGTTGAGAGGAAATGGTGTGCCAAAGTGAGGCTTGCACTTGTATGATAAATGGGTAGGTATGTCTGACCGTGGGGTACAGAACTGGATCCGGTTTTACGGGAAAGAATACCTCCAAAACCCGAATTCCCAAGTTATTGTGAAAACGAACCCGTCCCTCACAGAACACAGAACTCAGGACATGAGATATAAACATGATGTTTTACTTTGTTGGTTTGGTGGAACATTTTTCAGTAATCTTTTTGAACAATTTTTGATAGCAATATGTCTCATCAGGTTAATAGTATTGTAAAAGGCGCGTTTTATCATCTGACAAATATTGCAAAAAAATAGGAAACATTTCAGTTTTGATACTACTAAGATTCTTATTCATTCTTTTGTATGGTTTGCCTAAGCATGAGATTTCTAAGCTCCAGCGCGTTCAAAATTTAGCTGCGTGAGTCATTGATTGTCTACGTAAATATGATCATATGTCTGCTACACTCAAGGATCTACATTGGTTGCAAGTAGATTAATATAGAATTATCTTTAAAATAAATTTACTTACTTTTAAAACGCTAAATTACCTTGCTCCAAAGTACTTGCAGGACTTGCTAGAACATTATAGAACAAGTAAAAGTCCTATGGCCATAGGGCCTTTCCTATAGCTGCTCCTTCATTATGGAACGAGCTTCCGTTAGAGTTAAGGTCATGTAATTTAAAGTTAAAGACATATTTTCATAGCTGCGTACAATTTGTAATTTTAAGAAAAAAATAACAAAATCACACAGTCACATTTTTCCATTGTTTGTTCAACAAATTTACGACATATAGCTTACCGTGGTTTGTCCTCTTATTAGTTACCACGTTTGACGTCATCGCACGGTAATAGTCCACTTTACAGTTTATGTGCAGTTGTACAATGGTGGCCCGCCAGTTGAAACAAAAGACTTTAACGTTAACAACTGCGCATGAACCGTAAACTGGTCTATCGACAGTCGTTTGCTGATATATCACATCCTGTAATGACGCGGAATAAAGTGAGCTCGTGATCCCATGGGAAAGAGGCTTTACTGGATGATCCTGGTGATCCGGTATTATACTTCGTCCGTTGGTCCTTGCAGTTTTACAATATTCAGTTTACTGGATGGCAAACAATCTTCAAAAACACAGTTTTAGACGGAAATATCTACAATCAGTTGGAGGTAGAGGCATTTACAAACAGGTTTCTAATAATACTAAGTCATATATTATTTGCCATCCAGTACAACCACGTGATTGTACCCTGCAAAAGGTCCATTGGTGTGGATTCATTACATTCCGTTGAAAAAAAAAAGATCTTGACAGTACAATGACAGAACATGCATTTTCAGCCTTGGCAGTACGTACGTACGTACGGTCCTCCTTTGGTAGGAAAAAGTCACGTGCTGATATAATCCTTCGTTAACGAATGAAATGAGCTCGTGGTCCCCCATGGATGGGAAAGGCGCGTTGCCATCATGGATGCTGGATGGCAAGCTATCTTTAAAACGCTGTTTTAGAAAGATCGACAATGCCCTTTTTGCAGGAATGCAATCACGTGGTTGTACTGGGTGGCAAAAAAAACTTAATTCGTAAATACTATATTTAAAGGCACTTGTACGAGATCGGTAGTGTTATTAGCAAAACCTGAGTGTTTGTAAATGCTATTTTCCACCTCCAATCGATTGTCGATCTTTCTAAAACAGCGATTTTAAAGATAGCTTTGCCATCCAGCATCCATGCCAATGCCTTTCCCATGGCATGCAAAAGGCCTATCGATTCAGTGGAGGTGGAAATAGCATTCACAAACAGGTTTTGCTAAGAGCGCACCCATCTCATACAAGTACCTTTAACCATAGTTAATAGAGTGGAATGGTTATGAAACCCAGCGACCTTCTTTGTTATATGTCTTTGTTAGCTTTTTTCAACCACTACCCTGCACAAAACACAATAGAAATTCCAATGTGTTAATCAATCAGCCAATAGAAACGTGTGAGTTCAGTCGTTCAGGGGACGCTAATGAACTATGACCCTGCACAATATTTTGTCTTGCCCCCTTCCAACATAAATCGCAGCGCCTTTGTTGGCCCCTTTGAAGTTTGCCGGGTTTCATAACCATTCCACTTTAACTATATGGATTAAGATTTTTGGCTACCCAGTACAACCACGTGATTGCATTCCTGCAAAAGGCCCATTCAAAGAGTAGAGTCAGAAAACGGATATCGTATAGCAACACAAAAATTACTATGGTTAACATTTTTTAAACAAATAACAACGATGATAGCCTTTCTTGATCCCTAAGTAACTTAAATTAATTATTGCATCATTAGTAGTGCACAACAACTGACGGAATCATTGTCACCTAGGTTCCAAAGGCCCGAATAAGGCCCGAATGAGAAAGGAGGAGAGGGAACGGCCTCTGGTGTTATCCATTAAGAATCTCACTTCCGTGCTAACATTAGGATCAGAATTTGAACCTCGCCCTGATTGGATAATCCGTACTCATTACCAGGTCTAGAAAAGTAAAGTCCTGTTATTTAACGTCAGTACGTAGCCTCTTCAAAATAATAATAATAATAATACATTTGTAAAGCGCAAATTAGCATGGGAATATTCATATGCGCTGTTTACAATAAATTAGAAATAAAAATAATAACATTTTAGCTAAAGCTTTACCGTAAAAATATGTTTTCAGTTGTTTTTTTTAAATAGGAAGGGAACTAATGTTCCTGATAAAGGCCGGTAGAGAGTTCCATTCTGTTGGGGCAGCATAGGTAAAAGTTCTCGCACCAAGTGTCGGGCGGAGTTTAGTTGAAGGTACAACCAGCTGGACCGTTTCTTAATACATGTAGTAACTAAATTAGACAAATTATAAGTAGGAGCAAATCCGTGAGAATCTTAAAACTAAGTATTCTTACAGCCAATGTAGATCACCCTCTATAAATAAAGGTGACTTGACTTTACTTTACTTTAAGGATAGGAGTAATATGTGAGAACCGCGAAACTTGAGAGACCAAACGTGCTGCAGTTTTCTGTATTCGTTGCAGCTTAGCTATCTGATAAGCGGGCAAGCCGTAATATAAGCTGTTACAATAGTCTATGCGACAGGTAACGAAAGCATGGATAAGAGTAGCGCAGGATTCGGCTGTTAGGAACTTCCTAATCTTCCTAATATTGAATAAATAATAGAACGAGGACTTGCATGTATTTGTAATCTGCTTATATGTAAGGATAAACTAGTGTCAAAAATAGCGCCAAGATTCCTGACTGAGCAGGAAGGATTACTGAATGGATGAATTGCCCACAGTTAGCTGTTGAATTGACTGCTTAGAAAGTTGTTGCCGTGTACCGATGATCATGAACTCCGTTTTACCGTCGTTAATTTTCAGTTTGCTTTGCGTCATCCAGTCTTGGATATCACCAATGCAATTCTGCATAGCATTTACAGCTTCAGATTGAATGTGTGTTAGTACATCCTGGCTTAAAGGAGAGGCGCCAGCATATGCGTGAGCTTGAGGTGAATGTTTAGTTAAAATTCGAAAAAGATCACTGGCGTAGATGATGTATAGCAACGGTCCTAAACAGGAGCCTGTGGCAGGCCATAGGTAATATCGAATTTTCGAGACAGCCCTCTATTAACAGACACACGTTGACTGCGACCAGACAGGTACTCCGAGAACCATGATAAGGCGGAACCGGAAATGCCAAGGTTAGACTTGAGGCGGCTTAGTAGAATGTTATGGTCGATGGTGTCGAATGCCGCAAACGCTCTGCTTATTCATGTCAAGAAGAATGTCATTAAACACTTATATCAGTGCAGTCTCTGTATTGTGGTCTTTGCGATATGATGATTGAAGCGGTGAATAGAAGTTGTTCTGGTTGTTGGCGGTCAAATTCTGATGAACTTGGTGAAATACGGGCTGGAGCCTGAAAGGCTAGGTTACTGACTGAGGGCGAAGGTTAGCAAATGAAGTATCATTCAAGGTCTGCTTTCTTCAAGCGGGGTTATGCTACAGCTTGTTTCTATAATACTGTTATCAAAAAAGCATTCAAAGACTGTTATAAATGAGGGCCGACGGCTCTTCTGTATTTTTTTCAGTCAATATATTTTGGGGATTGGGCTACCTGTCTATTGACAGCTTGCAACGCTTCAAGTATCAAAAAAGTGAGCAAAGAAAATTGCGTTCAATGTAAACACAAAATATTCAATATAATAGATATAACTACTCGTACTCCTCGCGGTGTAATCATAACACAAACGAATGAATATTACCAAGAGAACATAAGTAAAAGAAGGAATATCCAATACGCGCGCTTGTACGAACGGATATCTATATGTAGTAACCGGAAGCAGCTCTCGCGACAACAATCTCATGGCGGGAAAATATTTTGCATTTACTCTAAAATAACTGTTTTCTTTACTAACAACTCACAGAACTGTGTATATTCTTTATATATCGATGTTGTTGTGATGGAAAGCCGCCATGGAGAATAATGCATTACTGAGGTGACGTAAGATCAAGAATCGACCCAGGCTTTTTCTTGCGCGGTCATGGGTCAGGAAAGGTCAAATGTTCACCATTTCAAACAAGCCTAGAACATAGAGTATTCTCTGTAAGCCAAACATTTCTTCGCAGAAGCACTCAAAACCTTTCAAAGATTCATATGTATAAAAATTGCAAAAGGGGTTAGTTGCACTTTAACGGATATAAACTGATAGCGTAATTTGATGTTTTGCGAAATGTTGCTATTACCAATCAAACCAGACATGACTTGCTAAGAGCGACGGGTGGGTCAGAAGAAGGAATTGCGTTTAGTAATGATTTAAATACTGGTACCAGCTGATTGATGATGACTTGTTTTGAATGGTGGAATGAATATTGTGCGTCATGCACAGCTCCCAAACCAAACTGGCTCCCAGTTAGGTTGGAGTAACTGCAGAGTACCCTGCCACTTCAGGAATGTACGTATTAGTAATTCATTGTTCACTGTTTTCCATTGTTTTCATACAAAGCTTACCCAACCATTTTAACAAACCCTAACCGTACATTCCTGAAGTGGTACGGTATTCTGCAGTTAAGCCCAAAATTTGAAATAAATAATTGAGTACAAGGTTCTGCCTTTACATAATCCAATAGTAAATGGTTAGACCTTCACGTCTTCTCGAATTAAAACGAAAAAACCTGAAGTGGTACGGTATTCTGCAGTTAAGCCCAAAATTTGAAATAAATAATTGAGTACAAGGTTCTGCCTTTACATAATCCAATAGTAAATGGTTAGACCTTCACGTCTTCTCGAATTAAAACGAAAAAACCTGAAGCGGTACGGTATTCTGCAGTTAAGCCCAAAATTTGAAATAAATAATTGAGTACAAGGTTCTGCCTTTACATAATCCAATAGTAAATGGTTAGACCTTCACGTCTTCTCGAATTAAAACGAAAAAACCTGAAGTGGTACGGTATTCTGCAGTTAAGCCCAAAATTTGAAATAAATAATTGAGTACAAGGTTCTGCCTTTACATAATCCAATAGTAAATGGTTAGACCTTCACGTCTTCTCGAATTAAAACGAAAAAACCTGAAGCGGTACGGTATTCTGCAGTTAAGCCCAAAATTTGAAATAAATAATTGAGTACAAGGTTCTGCCTTTACATAATCCAACAGTAAATGGTTAGACCTTCACGTCTTCTCGAATTAAAACGAAAAAACCGTAGAACGAAGGGCACTAGCCTCCTCCGCAGACAACTCTATGTCGGACACGGAGTCTCCATCCGGGGCCACAGGTAATCCGTTGGCCAAAAGAACGAAGGTTCTGGAGTTCAAATACAAGTTTCCGAGGTCTTAAACTGTGTTAGTAAATAATTTTATAAGTTAGTAAGCTCACAGTGAGTTACAGATTAAGAAAACTTCAACATGTCAAAGGCTTAGCTTTTAAGTAGTTTTCTTACTTAAAGTTAGAAACTGGGGTGATTGTCTCGGTTTTCTTTTACTTTCGGCGGGAAACTGTGGAGACGCGCGCGCAATGGGCTCATCAAAAGCGCATGCGCGTGACGTTTTGCCGCAGTGTGAACTAAAAGAGATGCCTGTGGAGGAGGCGGCTAAAGGGCCACATGGAAGATCACTGAGCTACATGTTAGCGGTAAACGTGTTACCCTCTATGAATAAAGTGACTTTATTTTAACGCTTCAGCGTGACTCTCTTTACCGTTTACGTCCTCATATAACGAAGTTTTAAAACTCTGTAACAAGTTTATAACAAATAGGGTTTCGCCTCAGTTTTGCAAAAGCAATATTAATTCTCGTGCATCACAAGTACTTGTGCAAATGTTAAGTGGGTCGTATATAAAAGTCCACCGGGACCCAAGCAAAGCTGCAAACATGAATTCACAAGTAACTACAAGACAACATCAGGCATGAGTCGTGACAATGAAAGCTTCAAAATCTGGAAAAAAACAACTTGTTGTCTTTTGTAAAGGGAGGCTTAAGAAACAAAGGGCAACATACTTAAAAGATTAATCAATAAATCGGCCACTGAACATAGTAACTACTTGCTTGGCTAAAGCAGCTGTGTGGGACGTTAGTAATTGGTAATTTCTATCAAACAATGTGTCCAACATTTCTTTTGTTTTCGAGTTTGATGAACATTATCTGATTCGTTTAGACCGCACTATGCTGAGCGCATGCGCGTAGACTTTGTGTAAACAATTACACAAACGATGTTAAAGGGGCTATGTCATGGTACTGCGCATGCATCGAGTAATCGCTCGTTTAGTGGCTGTTAATTGGATACAAACAGTTAAACTTCCCTCCCTCAATGCTTGATTGAAAGGATTTTCAATATTTTCCCTGGAGACTGTTTATATACACTGTTTATTAGTCATTTTTGCATATTTGCTTTCATTTTAAGCATCCCACATGGCCGAGAAGTTCGTTGGTTCACATCAAAATCGGTGGAAATAGCTCTTTCCGGCCCGGAAAAACGAATGTAAAGTCTTACCGTGACACAGCCCCTTTAATTGTCCATCTAAACATAGTTAATAGAGTGGAATGGTTAGGAAACCCGGCAAACTTCAAAAGGGCTAACAAAGGCGCTGCGATTTAGGTTGGAAGGGGTAAGACAAAAGATTGTGCACGATCATAGTTAATTAGCGTTCCCTGAACGACTGAACGGCTCACACGTTTCCATTGGCTGATTGATTAACATGTTGGAATTTCTATTGTGTTTTGTGCACGGTGGTGGTTGAAAAAAGCTAACAAAGACATATAACAAAGAAGGTCCCTGAGTTTCCTAACCATTCCACTCTATTAACTATGATCTAAACTGTTTTATAAAATATGTTTATGTTAATTGTTGGACTCGTTTGGCCACCCCATAATACATCGTCCAACATTGTAAATGCTGGATGATGTTTTACGATGTTAAATTTACTCGATTGGCCTTAACAAGGATGAAAAGAAAGCAAAGCGATTTTGCCTAAAAGTGTTTATGTTGCCAATTCACGGATGGAGGCTGATTCGGCAGCCGATCTTCTGCACTCTTGGGGGTAACGAGAACCCAAGCAAGCTGAACAACCATGCACCGCGGAAAAATAATCGAATAAGCAAAAAGCTGTTTCCGTGTGCTCTAACGAAACATTAGGTATTGGTTCCGTTTTGAGTTTCTGAATCATATCTTGGTGGACTCAAATAATGCTCTATAGAATTTGATCTGATGTTATGCAAGATCTATATATTTTGGCAGACAAAAGAATCTTAGATAATTCACTGTCCCCTCCCTAAATACACATAAGTCATCTGTCATCTGAGTGACTATATGTACAAATCTGAGTAATGATTCATTGAGGTAATTCACGGCACTCGTTCACTCACAATGCCAGTGCATAATGCCGGCCAAAAGTGACTTCTAGAATGTACTGTTTGGCACCGTTTTAGTTTACCCTGTTGGCAGAGGTTTCTCATCTTTGCTCGGCCTTTTCCACTGGGCACAACGAAAGCCAAACAGCGAAATACGGAAAAGGCCGAGAAAAGCTGAGAAAGCTGTGCTAGTAGGGTATGTTAGTTACATGTATTCCAAGTTTAACTTCTTGAAAGAGGTGGGAGCGTGCATTTGTGAGAAATATGTTCAAGTAATGTGAGAACAATTAAAGTGTTTGAAAAGGTCTGAAAAGAGTAAACCCAGTAAACCAATGCAAAGTTAATTGTTGCTGAGTGCTCAGCAATCACAGGCTACTGATTAAAAAGCAACTGCAGGTCAACCAAAAGAAACCTTCAAGTTTCTTTAAAACAAAACTACATTACCTTGTAAATGTCCTGATATGCTTTTCTAGCTTTTTCGATAGAGGACGGCAAAGATTAAAGTGGATTCATCCACTCGAATCTTTGCCATTTGGAAAGCATACTCTGCTAATCTGAGTAGTTATTTTTGTCTTTCGTCGTAAGAAAGTTCAGTATCATTTGGGGAGAGCATGTAAGCATCGTTTTAAAAGCGTGTAGTTTATCCCGGCATCGTTAAATTGCATGCCATCTGATCCGGCTGGAATTATGAATTAGTAACGAAATACTGAATGCATTGGATTATAAATTCCGTCTGTTTACCACCACCCTGATCATCACAGACCAACGCATAGAAAACAATAAACGAATAACCACAAGTTTTGTAAAAGAACATGTGGTTGTCACGAAGTACAAAAGCGTTCAGTTGCTCTCATGCTGTTAATAGATGTACAAAACATCACAGCGCCATAACGTTTGAGTTCTTTTTAATGTATTTCATATACTGCTGATAAGAGAAGAGAAGATAAAAGGAGAAATAGCTTAAAAAGATAATAAGAAGTCAGAAGACTACAGCAAAGCCGATACAATGTAATATTCTAGCAAACAGCACTACGGCTAGCAAGACCTGACACGAAAAAAGTGCTCGGATTAGAATGCAGCCACGAACAGCTGTTCATCCTATATAGCGCTACTAAGCCTCTAGTGGCGAGCTCAGAGAATATAGGCTTGGTTATCGGGTCACAAAAAAGACAACTTGAACTTACACGGTTTATTTCATGCAATATATAGTTTCAAGTATAAATAATTATAACATAGACTACGGGAGCATCGAAAGAACGTGCGATTTCATTGGCTGTACGATGAATGAAAAATAATGAATAGTGCATGATTCCGAAGGCCAAATGAAGCATGAAAACATTTTGAATTCGTCGTACAGTCAGCAAGTGCCTGTAATTTTCAATTAAACACAAACATAAAGTCTCTAATCTTTTAATATTCCAACTGAGCGCACAGCGTGCTGTGGTCACCAATAAAGCACTGTCATTAGCCAATCACCTGCTTGGATGTTACTGTCATTAGCCAATCACCTGCTTGGATGTCACTGTCATTAGCCAATCACCTACTTGTATTTTGTACTGTGCACGAAGTTCGAATATTAATTTCTTATAGAACCTGGAGAACCATCTTCTATTTGTTAAAGCAATTCAGTTTTAGAAGCGGCAAATAGTCATAGTGGATAAGTCCATTCTCAACCTTTCCCGAACCTCTTCTCTGTGGCATTTCTGCTGAAAAAGCATCTCATTAAATCTCGAAAAATAAATCTACTTGGTAATGAAAAGCGAAGATTTTGAATCCTCGGTACAGCCTAAACTTCCTGTACTTGTGCCATGTTAAATTCAGTCCTTAAAATACATTGAAAAAACTGGACCGGCTCTTCCGGGGAAATTTCTTGGAAATTAGAGTTTCCAACAAAATTTCCAAGGTACTTCCAACATATTTGCATCGTTGGAAGTGTGCAAAACTGCCAACAAACTTCCATCCCACGGATCGGAGGAGGTTCAGTTTTTTTCCAGTAATAGAGTACAAAACATGTTTTATTTGCATGAGTAAAGGATTGTTTCTTTGCGAACTGGGGCTATAAACCAATCTCATACCCAGACCCCATTTGTTTCTTACTGCGCATGCTCGACGAAAAATATTTTCGTAAGAAACAAATGGTGTAAACGTCCTGTTACGCTGACAATCAATAAAAAACACTAACTAAACAATTAATTCAAAACAATAAAACACGTACGCGCATGTCATATTTAAAGTGCAAAAAATTATATTGTACTATTGTGTTTGTTTCTCACAAAAAGGTATTAATTTTGCAAATCAGTTTGTAACATTTCTGGCATTTAATCCCTACTTTTGGTTACTTTTCATGGATCCTATGACGTCATAAGATGAATCAACTCCCTCCCTAGAGAAAACTACTACAATCAAATCACAAGATGAATCAATCCCGCAATTCGGGTAGCGTTTATTCTAGTTTAATTTCTGCTCTTGCCTCTCAAAGAAAACTAATTTATACAGCTGAAGTATATTAGAAATTTAAGTTCATTGATAGTGTCAGTCAGTAAGTGCCTGTATTTTTCAATAAAACACAAACACAAAATCTCTAACATTTTAATATTACGATTGAGCGCACAGTGGTCACCAATAAAGCACTGTCATTAGCCAATCACCTGCTTGGATTTTGTACTGTGCACGAAGTTGGAATATTACAACCGATTTCAGTGTTACATGCATAGAGCACATTCGACATGTTCATTCGACACAATCATGCGACATGTTCATTCGACACAATCATGCGACATGTTCATTCGACATGGTCAATCGACACAATCATGCGACATGTTCATTCGACACAATCATGCGACATGTTCATTCGACATGGTCATTTGACACAATCATGCGACATGGTCGTTCGACACAATCAAGCGACATGTTCATTTGACATGGCCATTCGACACAATCGTGCGACATGTTCATTCGACATGGTCATTCGACACAATCATGCAACATGTTCATTTGACATGTTCATTCGACACAATCATGCGACATGTTCATTCGACACAATCATGCGACATGGTCATTCGACACGATCATGCGACATATTCATTCGACATGGCCATTCGACACAGTCATGCAACATGTTCATTCGACATGGTCATTCGACACAATCATGCGACATGTTCATTCGACACAATCATGTGACATGGTCATTCGACACGATCATGCGACATGGTCATTCGACACGATCATGCGACATATTCATTCGACATGGCCATTCGACACAGTCATGCAACATGTTCATTCGACACAATTATGCGACATGGTCATTCGACACAATCATGCGACATGTTCATTCGACACAATCATGCGACATGGTCATTCGACACAATCATGCGACATGGTCATTCGACACGATCATGCGACATATTCATTCGACATGGCCATTCGACACAGTCATGCAACATGTTCATTCGACATGGTCATTCGACACAATCATGCGACATGTTCATTTGACATGTTCATTCGACACAATCATGCAACATGTTCATTCGACACAATCATGCGACATGTTCATTCGACATGGTCATTCGACACAATCATGCGACATGGTCGTTCGACACAATCATGCGACATATTCATTCGACATGGCCATTCGACACAGTCATGCGACATGTTCATTCGACACAATCATGCGACATGTTCATTCGACATGGTCATTCGACACAATCATGCGACATGGTCGTTCGACACAATCATGCGACATATTCATTCGACATGGCCATTCGACACAGTCATGCGACATGTTCATTCGACATGGTCATTCGACACAATCATGCGACATGTTCATTCGACATGGTCATTCGACACATCATGCGACATGTTCATTCGACACAATCATGCGACATGTTCATTCGACACAATCATGCAACATGTTCATTCGACACAATCATGCGATATGTTCATTCGACATGGTCATTCGACACAATAATGCGACATGTTCATTCGACACAATCATGCGACATGTTCATTCGACATGGTCATTCGACACAATCGTGCGACATGGTCGTTCGACACGATCATTCGACATGCTTTGTAACCAGGCTCCACTTATTTATCCCAAATTGCACTGTTTGGTTGTAATTGCACTCCAAATCATGAATTTGACAATCTATAAATCGAACACAAAAGCTCCAGAATGAAATCGAAGTACACAAAGTTGTTCACAGTCATGTTTTGGTAAAGGATTTTCCCCGATGATTTTCCGAAAATTGCCGAAGTGTTTCCGAACATTTCCGAATGCTTAAAACTGACTATGCTGCGCTGTGGTTACGGCAAAAACACGTCTAACCATGTACATTAATTTGACAGTACTAAACATTAACATTTCAGATGCTGTAGTATTACTTCATAAACGGTCCTTTAATTGTTCCAATATTTCCGAAGATCGTCCGAAGATTCAAGTAAATATTTGTAGAGTATATGATTAAAATGAAATCATATGGTATTCTCGTGCAATTCGGGATAAATTCGAACTCGTGAGTTTTCAAAGAGCTCAAATTGCACTCGCCCTGCGGGCTCGTGCAATTTTGACACTCAAATTTATCCCGAATTGCACTCGAAACCATATGATTTCCTATACAAATATAATACTCATGGTATACAAAAGTATTATATTATATGGTAAATAAAGATTGACTTGAGTCTAGTAATAGCAATATTGGTAAGGACGACCTTACAAGGGCAGCAAACGTTTTAGAGCAGTACAATTTATGATGTTTTTAGGAAGACAGTCAAAAACTTTGGAACAAGTATATTGAAATCTTTCAGTATTGAGTGGTATTAAAATGCCTATAAGCTCATTTTAAAGAAAGAAAGAAAGAAAGATAGAAAGTAATGATTACCCAAACTAGATATCTAATTTTCTTCAAAGTACTATATAAAATTAGCGAAGCCGTAGGCTACAGTAATGGAAGAAAGTAATGGAATATGTTTGCTAAAGTTGAAGAGTTGGATTTATTATTTAACGTTTATGAACCTTAACAGTACGCCAAAATCTAACTTAAACTTTGCCCCCTCTTCAAAAAAATCACAGTTTGAGCAAAAATCAGAAAATTCAGAAATGACATATAACGACTGGACAAAAGACAAGATGTTTTTCCTCCATTTTTACCTGAATACGACA
Organism: Actinernus sp. WN-2022; assembly: GCA_030867875.1. Lineage (NCBI taxonomy): Eukaryota > Metazoa > Cnidaria > Anthozoa > Actiniaria > Actinernidae > Actinernus > Actinernus sp. WN-2022. Next base: position 72,258,225 of record JAOWCC010000936.1, read on the forward strand.
GTTTATCTTACGGTTAATCAATGCTTTGGCCATCTTTCAAGAGACACAAGATGATGCTTTGATTTTGCAAGTGAGATTTTGATTGTCGGAAGTGGAACTTTTGATTTATCAGGGCGGGAACTGAAATACTCGGACATATAAAAAGTCCGGCAATTTAATTAAGTTACTCGCTCCAAGCTTCCTTAACCATCTATCAAATATTAACGGTGTTTACCAAAACAGGAAACTAGTGATACATTATTAAGCAGAAGCACTTGGAGTATAAATCAGAGGCTTCAAACAGAGATGTTATCACGCACAAATACCAATAAGCTGATTGCAGATCAAATAATGTATAATTTATACTTAGAGAGGGAAGTACTCCACTATTTCTTTTACATTTGGGACTAAATCATTTCTCGTCTCTGACAGTGTATACTTGAATATTAGTGCAAATGAAGTTTATCATTTGACAAGCTGCCACCAAATTACAGAACGGTGTTCTTGGGGTAAGCCTTAATGAAAACGCGCTCTACTTAAGTGGTAGACCTGGATTGGCGTGCTCTCACCTTAACTAGATTGCGTACATTATATATTCTCTTTCATTGGCAGCAGAATTTCTCGTGTTGGCTCCGCATGAATTTTTCAGACTATATATTGACGTAGAAATTGGCGTGTTTTATTCTCGTCTGGATAAGAACAAAGAAGACGAACTTGTGAGAAATCGAAAATTTTTAATTACGTTTTGTGACATTCCTTTGTGAATATCACGGCCTGAATCAAAGACTTGAAAAATGCAAAGAGACTGCAGGCCTACAATGGTTTTACAAAAAACTGAAATCGACACGCAGTGACAGGACACCGCGCAAAGATGAACTCATATCAGTAGACCTGTTGTCACGTCAGGCTAATTTCTCTTATGGAGACCAACTTGTCGCCTAGAAACAGAGAAAGAAGCACAAATGATATAGGAAGGGAAAGGAAGGGGCGAGGTACAACTGATATAGGATCTCGAAGACGCGGAAATAAGACAGTAAGAACAAGAAGGCTTAACAATCCATCATTGAAAGAATCTTGTACGGAGACATACGTTAACACATCTAACGCACTTTGCAGTGGATATGAAAACAAATTTCAAAATCCGAAATTACCAAGGATTAAGATCACAGACTCGGACGTCGACTTTCAAGAGTCTAAGCAAGAACGATTTTACTTTGAAAGTCCAGAGCCGAGAATTAAGTCTGTTTCTCCTATAGCTGATTTGTTAAGCTCTGGCGGGAGTACGTCGCAGAGTCGAGGAAAGACAAAAAGAAGCAGTGGCAGTAAAGAAAGGAGCTTCAGACCTTGGTTAAGATCGCCTGTTCTGGAAAAGCCTTTAAAAGACAAAACTACGGGAGTCGCCGAGTCGTTTGAAGTAAGCTCTTGCAGAGAGAAAATAATAGGACTTGATTACGTGGGTGAAAACCCTGCTGATTTGGAAGAAAAGCGACCGCAGCTAACGGAGCCTTCCAAATCCGAACAGGCTAGACAAAATGGATTGGTTTTGATGAGTTCTCAGTGTTCTACGCAGGGTCTGTTGGCGGTGCAAGAGAAAGGATCGGATCCAGTAAGACGGTTTAGAAAAATAATCGGCAACTCTGATGATAATGTGAATCTACTACTGCCACCACGATCGACATCACCCCGGCAAGGATTTGACGATCATTTGAAGAAAGAAACTGCAACAACACAAAATGGTGCAAGAAATGTAAAGAGGAGCGAAACGAGGAGGCTTTCTTTGTCACCCGAGGAAGAGACGAGCCTACCTCCACTAGTAGTTCACAGGAGAAAAATGTCACCGCAGATGACCCCTCGGCAACAACCTGAGCGCGAGCGTCTGAAAACAGGGAGACCGATAAGTGTTCCGCTTATAACAATAACAACGGTAGAAGACGAAGGTTTCGCCACGCAAGATGAACTGGTGGAAACAGATCAACTGAGACTTCCACGTGTCAACTTCTGCTCAAGGCATTTCCCAATGCTTCCGTCACGCGCTAGGTCGCTCAATCCAAACAGACTGGCGCCTCCTCTAGTCATGGGACCCCTCAAAGCTTCTCGACCTCTTGGATCATTCAGAAGACTTAGTACGGTCAGTGAGGGCCAGGTTGTTCCGTTACCTGAGCTAGCATCTGCGCAAGCACGTCCAGAAACTGATAAGAGAAAAGAAGTAAAACAATGCTGGCTTTCAAGATCGTTCTAGTTTTAACGAGGGGCAAGTTGTTCCATTACCTGAGCTGGTACCTGCGCTAGCACACCCAGAAAATGCCGTGAAGAAACCTCACGCTAATAAGAGCAAAGCTGAAGAAGTAAAGCAATGATTAGCCTTCAAGCTATACTGGCGCGACAATGTTATGCTAAAAACTGGCAGGAAAATGGCAAAAAAATACGAGTTCACTGGAAACGTGTTTAGCTACAGACCGAAGAACAGATAATCAAAGTATAAGTAGGGGAATTAGCTTTGACTGGAGTTCGAGGCCTTTCAATCAAGCAAGTAAATGCAAGTAAATGAAAAATAATAACTATATTTTTGCGTTTATCCACTTCAAATCTCAATGTCTCTAAGCGGCGTATGCCTTCTCTCGCGTTCCGTAGCTTAGGGGCGTTATACTGCTTTTTAATGGATGTAACTAATAGAATAAACCCGTTTTATTTCTGTGTTTTCGTAGCTCAGTTGGTCAGAGTGTTGTATTAGTAGGGACAACAGGAAGTGACGGAAAGAGTTTTCTTTTCGGGGGCACTGGAAAAATCGAACTATGTTGCGACCCTGAAAAGTTTGTAAATGTTTGTAAAATGTGAGTATTTTACAGACGTTTACAGACTTTGTGAAATATTTGTAAAATGTCCCTCACCTTTACTGGGCCACATTATATGTAATCAATAATTCTTAATTGAAATCTGATATCTATCAGATTAATAAAATCGGCTATTGTGCTCATAGCCATATTAGTCGAACAATGGTGTAATACATGCATGTTCATTGCCCAGTAAACTGAGCGCAGCAAATCAGCACATGGAGTATGCGAAAAACACCAAAACGTGGCTAGTCAGGGAAGACATACATTTAGAGAAAGTTTCTACTCTGTAAATGTATGTAAAAATGTCGGGGGAGGGTGACACAGGAAAAAAAAAATCAAAAAACATATTAATGAGAATTCGCTAAAACCCATCGAACATTACTGGGACACTTTTCCCGGGAAAGTGGTCTCTTCCCATTATTGTCATGATTAGATGGGTTTGGCGAATTCCATTTTTTATTTTTATTTTTTTTCTGTGTTATGAATCAGTCGCTCTTTATAATTAGAGACGTTGCTATACTGAATTGATAACAATTAAATAAACTTAAAAGCTGTAAAATCAAATAAGATAATCTTGCTCTACTTATAGCATGAAGCTGACCATTCTCCACATAACCCGTACTGGCTTCATGTCCCTAACGTCCTTAAAGCGGGGAACTGAACCTTAAAATCAACCCAACTGCTATACAAAGATGTATTCGAAAGAAATAAGTGCCGCTATTTTATTTCTCTGTGTTGCGCGACTATGAAGAGAACATTTAGTTTTCCATTTCGAAAAATAACCGATTCTCCGCTGATAAATCTGGCTTGTGTGGCGGCTCAATTCAGTGCAAATTTTCCCATATCGTATACAGCTATTTCAAAAAGGTTATCCCAGTCAAGCGACATTCCCAGACCGAAATGAATTGTGGATGTAGCTGAACGTCTGGTGAATTCGTTTGTTTAAAATGTAAGGTCTTCTGCAAGTCGATTTTCGAATTACATCGTAGTTTACGGGAGAGTTGGAAACAATCCATATCGCTTGTCGCTTGACCGGGACAACGTTTCTTGAAATAGGTATGTATACGTCAGACATACCAAGGAAACGAATACATAATGGTTCGCAATTCCTGATTTGCACTATTACGTCAGTTGAATATAACTACCAGAATTCTTTTTCTTATTCAGATTTTTTAACCTCTCTGAGAATACCTACCCGCTGGTTCCAGAGGTTAATTTTTCCCGCCGACGCCGCCGACAAACTGAGTGGCGTCCGAGCGGCGAAAAATTAAGACAATGGTCCAAATTAGAAGAAGAAAAGAATCAGCGCAAAGGATCCTGGTAGTTGTATTCAACTGACATAATAAACGGCCTATTACAAGACTTGAGCCGTCTGGATACATACACAGCGGAGGTTGTAACGAAGGTTCTCAGATTTTCTCTTCGTAGACATGCAACACAGAGAAATACAATATCAGAACTTATTTCTTTCGAATACAACTTTGTATTGTCATTGGGTTGATTTTGGGTTCACTTCCCCTTTAACGCAATGACATTCATTCAGTCATTTTAGACACTGGGTCAATTAAGCTAATCTAGAATAAAGTGCATATGAACCCAATTTGTTTATTGTTAAAATCCATTCTATATCAAGTAAATAGTTGAATAGTAAAATATATTTTGATTTGAGTATTTCGTCTATGAGTTATAAAGGTTTATATTTCGAATATGCTAACGATATACGAAAACATACCTGTGATCTTATATTGAAAAAAAAACACATGGAGAACAAAATTCACCGGTAAAGATCACTGAAATATGGATGTTTTTGCAAGTTGAAATCCTTATTCCTGGCTCAGTAGTATTATCATGGTGGACGTCATGAATATATCTGAAATATGATAAGAGATAATCTAGCTGGCCATGTACATTATTCCTATCTCATGCCCGCGCGGTCAAAAGTCTGGTAACAATGGTATCAGAACGAGGCCAGTTGTCCCAAAGACCACAAATTGGAGTCGGTCAGAAATGTCTTAGTTTCTGTCGTACCGCACTGTTGCGTTCTGTTGTGTCATAGGAAATTAACGTTATTTTCCGCCATCGACTGTAACTGTTTCTCTTCCTGTGACAAGCTGTAACAACCAGCCTCGCTTTGATGCGTTTATGAATAAGGACAATATATCAAATAGATGAAGTAGTGGTTTGCTTTCGGGGATAACTCTCTCCCCTCTCAGTATCGAATTATCCCGCCTTCTCCGGCCTTCTATTACGATATAGGTTCAGGCACATTTTGCATTGTAACAGTTACAAACGCTTGCTGACATATGACATTCAGGATACATTTAGTATTCCAGTGGCTAAAAAATCCCGATATAAGCGATTTGTAGTGATCATTTCTGTACTTTTTATTCCAGAATACGGTCAATTGAACGCACTCTTACATTGATAATATAGACCGCGGTTAATTCCAGTGCCCCCGAAAAGAAAACTCTTTCCGTCACTTCCTGTTGTCCCTACTAATACAACACTCTGACCAACTGAGCTACGAAAACACAGAAATAAAACGGGTTTATTCTATTAGTTACATCCATTAAAAAGCAGTATAACGCCCCTAAGCTACGGAACGCGAGAGAAGGCATACGCCGCTTAGAGACATTGAGATTTGAAGTGGATAAACGCAAAAATATAGTTATTATTTTTCATTTACTTGCATTTACTTGCTTGATTGAAAGGCCTCGAACTCCAGTCAAAGCTAATTCCCCTACTTATACTTTGATTATCTGTTCTTCGGTCTGTAGCTAAACACGTTTCCAGTGAACTCGTATTTTTTTGCCATTTTCCTGCCAGTTTTTAGCATAACATTGTCGCGCCAGTATAGCTTGAAGGCTAATCATTGCTTTACTTCTTCAGCTTTGCTCTTATTAGCGTGAGGTTTCTTCACGGCATTTTCTGGGTGTGCTAGCGCAGGTACCAGCTCAGGTGAATGGAACAACTTGCCCCTCGTTAAAACTAGAACGATCTTGAAAGCCAGCATTGTTTTACTTCTTTTCTCTTATCAGTTTCTGGACGTGCTTGCGCAGATGCTAGCTCAGGTAACGGAACAACCTGGCCCTCACTGACCGTACTAAGTCTTCTGAATGATCCAAGAGGTCGAGAAGCTTTGAGGGGTCCCATGACTAGAGGAGGCGCCAGTCTGTTTGGATTGAGCGACCTAGCGCGTGACGGAAGCATTGGGAAATGCCTTGAGCAGAAGTTGACACGTGGAAGTCTCAGTTGATCTGTTTCCACCAGTTCATCTTGCGTGGCGAAACCTTCGTCTTCTACCGTTGTTATTGTTACAAGCGGAACACTTATCGCTCTCCCTGTTTTCAAAACGCTCGGGCGTGAATTTCTAAAATATTCACTGTCTGCAAAGTTAAGATAGCAGGTAAAAGATTAACGGATCAAAATTTGAGGGATGTAGCTGTGCTGGGAGGCGTGCAATTGTGTTTTCAGTTTTCTATACATTTGTCTGTAAATGTTCCCGCGGACCGGCTTTGACTCGTTGTTACAGACAAATGTAAAATAAAAACACGATTGCACGCTTTCCAGCACAGCTACATCCCTCAAATTTTGATCAGTTAATCTTTTAACTGGTATCTTAAGTTTGCAGACAGTGAATATGTCAGAAATTCGATTTTACGGAAATTATTTGGCATCGATCGGATTCTCATACAAACACTGCCTTTCGCGCCATGTTTGCACCCCTTTCAAAATGTCGGAGTTTATAACCGCGAACTGGTCTATTGACGCCACTTTGTATTGGAATTCATTATTAACTCATTTCGACTGATGAATGTACGTGACCATTGGCCGATTAATACCAAAGACCTACCGATTGCTGATGCTTTCGTACGGCTTCCCTCAAAAGCCTATAAAGACTAACTTTTAATTTTCCATTTCAAAAACGAATCCGAAAGATAACAGTGAAGAGAGACCCAAGCTAAATAAGGAAAGCTTGACCTGTATAAGATCAACGGCGCCAACACATCCAACAAAGGGTGTTTTTCTTTAATTGCGTATTTTTCAAAGTTATTACTGAACCAAAGACAGGTACAATTTCCTAATTAACCATACACTGCCCCAAACCTTTGCGATATCACTATCAGCAAGAGTCATCATAGAACGATTTACGTTTTCCCGGTTTTTCAGACAGATATCCTCCTACTGGAGCTTTTGAGCGAGGGACAATGCAATGGACCTTGGTTTCATTGAATTGCCGGCGACGTGACGGCGCGCTTACAGGAGAGAAAGATTACGTCAATGCTCTATGAACAAACGAAAAGAAAACCAGCAGGTAAATTTCATACACAACGCTGCGGTGAATTGGTTAATTAATTTTGTCGCCAGCAAGTATAGGATATGTTAGTCGAGGAAACTCTCCACGGAACAATAGTTACACCCGTTTTAATTAATTCATGATGTTCAGTAGCTTATTAAAGAAATACGAGAAATTTATTAATACTTGGAGTACATAATACGAAATTTTACATACCACTAGCAATAAAACGAAATGTCGCCGGATTGAAAAGAATGTCAACTGAAAACAGATTTACAGGTCAAAGAATTAACTTCCATTCAGCAAATGATGAGTTTTGGGCTATTTAACATATTTAAATTGATTTTATCCTGAGAGGAAAATAATGATTTACTATGGATAACATACAGACCACAAGGCTTTTCTAATATCCCACTACGAAAGTGGGCCTATAGCTCCTTTTATATGACAGCTTTTTCTGGGCTATTCAGCAAACAGTAGGGTAGGTCGATCGCAGCTGATATTTCTAAGTGTTAGAAAATTCTGCCGGAGTTTACTTTAGCATGACGCGAAGAGCTTGAAGTCAATCAATTACCTAGTTACTAAGCATCCAACATCACCACACACATCCAATATGCCAGAATCCTCATTGAAATTATATTTATGTTTCATCATACATAACATGACAAGAGACCATGCATCACACTATAAAACGGTCGGTTTTATTTTGATCGGCGATGAGTTCTTTACGCTGTGTGAAAACTGAACTAAAGCATTCCGGCTGTTCTCTATAGGTAAATAAATATAAAATATATAATGTATGGATGTAAATCAGTTCAGCTGTCCAAATGCTCCAGCCAGTTTAGGCATTTTTCATTTGTAGTCACTTTTGAGTGTATAGTCGTCACTGACGTTGTCACGGTTTGTTTGAAGTGGAAACAAAAACGACCCTCTTAGCCAATGGGTTTTTCTTTGTAGATAATTACGCTGAAACGCAGTACTGTTGATAGTACATTAATGTGAGTCAAGATGCATTGAAGATGCAGAACACACCGAGTTTCTTGGGCGAATTTAGCCAGAGGAGGACCAAAGCATCGAAATCAAACCCACCCAATGAACTGCCTATCGAGAAAGAAGCAAGCTTGAGAGAGCAAAAGAAAAGAATACTTCAGCGGCTGAGAAAGTGCCCCGACTCAGAGAAACAAAAGATTTCGGACTGGGAAACAAGAAACAAGCGTTCTTCAGAAATATTATTTTCACAAGACGAAACAAGCAGCAAAGTTACTCATTCCTGTTCAACTCTGCCTTCAAGAAAATCGCAAAGAGATGATTTACACCTTGATAACGAGCCTAAAGAAGCAAACTCAGACAAATTGGTAGGCATTGGTCAGAGAGGTTCAGGAACTCCGCAACTGACAATCTCCCCAGCAGCGGATCTCCCGAAATGCGAAACAGGCGCTACGAATTTGCATCATAACACGAAACAAATTGAACTGCAAAGAAACCACCCAACACAGAGATGTCCAACGAGAAGGAATGATCCAATTACTGAGGGTTACGTGCCGTCATTTCAGCATGAAAAACCCATACGAAGTCGCATTGAAGACGATTCAAAAAGCAGGCTAAAAAGAGAATTACCCGCAAAGTCGCCTAAGCTTTCCAAAAAACAAAACAACGAAACTATCGCCCTGGGGCATGAAGAAAATAACACCGGTGGAACCCAAACTTTGGGTTTGCCATCAATTAATGTGGAATACACAGATTATACCCAAAGTGCTCTCCGTAGCTCTGATAGCCGGGTTTCCAGTCCCGATTATTCTTCCCTTCGACGGAGTTCTAGTTTCAGTGAAATCAAAGATGACGCACGGATGGAAAGGTCAACGTGGATAAGTGCTGGCGAAAGAGATTTTTTGAGTGTGAGCATGCAGAATCTCAAGAAGGCCTCAAGCTTACCGTCAATATATGACGAAGTGAGCTCGTCCTCTTACGGCACAGACGACAAACTAACGACGGGCTTTGCAAAACGCCAGCAACAGCGACTCGAGGAGGACTTCCAGAGAGTAGAGGAAAGTCTAAATCGAACGTTTAATGATCTTAGGAGATACCTTAAAACAGGTTAAATCTCCGCACAAACTTTAATACGTTTAGCATACTGATATGATACTGAATATGACCGCCAGCCACCAGCTGCCGCTACTGAAAGCTGCATGGATAAATTACTTGATGCTCTATTAATGGTGCTATTTCTTTTAAAGGCAAATTTTGCGAAAACGCATTTCGAGGACAATAAGTGTTTTTAAGACGGGCAGCCGTTCAATCTGACAACTAGTTTTGTCAATACTAGAAGCTTATCGCATTCCATGGAATTAACAGGAATACTTTAATTGATCTCATAATCATGCATATGGTGGACCTATTAAAATAAAGTCGAACCTGTATTAAGCGGCCCTGTATTAGGCAGTCGCCATTTATTAAGTCAGTTGTCAAGGTCTCGGATAATTTCCCAGTCAAGTACTGTTAACGGTCACCTCTATTAAACGGACGCGGTCCCCAAGAGGTGTTGTCTTTCATTATTTTACTTGGCTGTGATTAAACGGTCACTGTAAAAACTACAGCAAGATCATACAACATGAATTCGCATTTGATTCAACTTCACTCTTTTTAATGTTCTATATTTTAACTGATTGAAGCGGTCCAGCACCCTATGTTAAACGGCCATTCCCCGGGGCGGCCTTCACCTCCTCGGAACCTGGAATAGTACTGGCTATCCAAACAATGCCTAACCCTGAAACAATACAAACCCTAACCCTAAAACAATGGAATTCTTTGTCAGTGCAGTCCATAGGGATCCAATAAAATGCAGGTGACGGCATAATACAGGTTCGACTATAGGATCTCCCTCAGAAATATAGGATCTCCCTGTTCAAAAAGTGGTTTCATGCACTTAACCTGTGAAATAGATTTTGGCGATTGTTGATTAAATTAAAACGGGAACTGACCTGAGAAGTTACAAGTGCTTTCGATTCTACATCAAGTGAATAGTTGAATGGTAGAATATTTCTTGATATGAATGTTGTGTCGAAAGCACTTGTTATACATGTAGCTTGTTTACGTAAACATGATCACATCACTACCACGCTTAAAGAGCTTCACTGGTTGCCTGTTTAACAGAGAATTGTGTTTAAGATTAATTTACTTACTTTTAAGGCTTTACATAATTTAGCACCCAAGTATTTGCAGGAGTTGCTAGAGTTATATAGACCACGTAGACAACTCCGTTCATCCAATGGTGTGTTACGCCTTAATAAGCCTATTTACAATTTGAAGACCTATGGACATAAATCCTTTTCCATAGCTGCTCCTGAACTGTGGAATGCATTGCCACTAAATGTTAAGTCGAGTGAGAATGTAATTATTTTTAAGTCTAGGCTGAAGACACATCTTTTTAAAGATGCTTATAATTTGTAATTAGTTAATTTTATATCCCTTTTAGTCATATTTTTATATAAGCATTAGTAGTATTTATTATTAATCTGATTTTTAATATGTAATATAGTAATTTGTAATTATTCAGTATTTTTTTGTATTATTATTTATTAGGTCTATTCCATTGTAAAGCGCCTAGAACAGCAATGTATAGGCGCTATATAAATTGCATTATTATTATTATTATTGTGTCTATGAGTTATTGAAGCTTATATCTCCAAAATGATGATGAATGTGACGACAAACCAGGAATTATTATACTAAAACATACTGGTAGAGATAAAGGACATTTCGTAAACATCTATGATATCATTGTAGTCAGTTGTTTCAGCGAATTAAACAACCATTTTATAAAAAATCTAATAATAGTTTCATTCACAAGAAGAAAGAAAACTATTTACTTGTGATAACTAAATACACGTTAGGTGTGATATTTAACCCGCCATTTATAACCTTGCAGATTGTGCAAGTTATCATAAATTATACGGCAGTAATAACCACGCAGTTTTGTCTGTGGTTTTGAAAATGGTATTCCACTGGATTTACTTTTAATTGATAAAGCTCAAAGTAAATTTCGATATCAATCATGTAAAATTACTCTAACCATCTCCTGATTACTTAGCGCAGTTGCGAGTACTGCCGCTTGTGACAGTCATAGACCCATTCGAAAAATGGAGTCCAATTTAACTTACTATTGTTTAGGACTGACTAGCCTCGCTTACACGTTAAAAAGCTTTTGTGTGTACTGACTAGCCTCGTGTTCACGTTACCAGGACAATAGCTTTTTAAATTGGACGCCATTTTTCGAATAGGTCTATGCTTTTGATCTTCGGATAGCGGACGTACTAAGACTAAATGACTGCATACTGCCATTACGAAAACCTGATCACTAACCACTAGCAGTTTGGCATATCAAACGGTAGCTGTACCGCAACAAGAGAGCCCCCACCCCTCCCACCCTGTTTCACCCTAAATTTAAGGTTAATCATTAATTGCACATGATACCCAAGAGAGGAGTGGGTGCGTAGTTTCCCAATCCAGATTAAGACAGTAAACAAACTGATCTGTTCATGACGCCTCTTTCATAAATGCGTAATTCTGACAACACTGACAAGAGAGTTCATAAGTATAGTTTATTGTGGAATAGTCGCCAGACAACTCCGTACTCTAATACATAATTAGTATAAATTGTATTCTTAACTAATGGGAAATTTCCAGATACGAAAAACCGCTAAAACCACGAAAAAAACACCCTGGGGTTGTGGCCAAAAAACGTGGAAATGTGCGTAAACGTACTCCTCGGCCTAATGCAGCAACCCGAATTCTCCGAGGGCTAGAGAACTAACTATCGACTTACTAAGTTAATACAAAGTAACAGTGCTAAAATCAATAAGATATAGGATATATAAAATAAATTTGAAACAAACGTGGAGCTGACTGGCCTAGAATGACTACTGACTTTTCCCGCTTGAAGCATTATATATGCTAGGCGCATTACCCATAATGCTATCGTCTCCTCCCCAAACCTAGCCTGAATTTCAGTCCTCTCCTCCGGTTCGAACCAGAGGAGACGGCTGAAATCCAGGCTACCCCAAACCTCTTTACAGTACCGGCAGAATATCCATTTCTGACTATATCGCTCCTGCGTCGCTCAAACGTCAGAAATTACGTTTCCTGTTTCGATAGTTTATCCACATGTACACGAAATATGATCATTATCATGTGAAAGGGCATGTCCACATTAGTGATCTTGAGAAATTTGAGTATTGTAACTTAAAAAGCAGAGAAGTTACAGCCATGTGAAATTAGAGATTTGTATGAACCTTTCTAGTCTCGCTTTCATGTTTTACCAGCTTTAGAAATGCCTATAACTCAATAGCAATTCTCCACATTGCTCTACTGAACTGAACAAATTTACTAGACAGTTTTAATGTGATATTTCATGTGGTAGCATTAATTTCCCTCAACAGATTAATCTTCCAAATTATGAAAATTAGGAGGCGGCCATTATGAAAGTGGTGTTATGCGGGAGTTCACGTTAATAGCAGGTGCTGCACTTACTAACGAGGGGAGGGAGGGGGATGGTGATCACGTTTTTCCAGGACTTTACTTATCGGGGGTAGGGAGGGGTTGGTGCAGGACTTTACTTATCAGGGGTAGGGACGCCGATGGTGCAGGAATTTACTTAACGGGGGTAGGGAAGGGGATGGTGCAGGTCTTTACTTATCGGGGTAAGGGTGAAATGTTATTTCCCTGCTTTAATCGCATCTAATTGTAATTGGGACAGGCCACGCCGAGCCGCCTATACTACGTACGTAGTTAACTGATTTAGTCCACAACTTTTGATAACAAGCAATGAGAATCGCTTCCTTTGTAGCTCGTCAAGAAAAACGCTCGTAGTCGGCAGTCTGATCCAGCCTCATCTCCAGGCCCCTTTCTCACTCTCCTAGTCCCGTCGTGCTCTGCGATTAATACCTTGTGCTTAAAGGGGCTATGTCATGGTACTGCGCATGTATCGAGTAATCGCTCGTTTAGTGGCTGTTAATTGAATAAAAACAGTTAAATTTCCCTCCCTCAATGATTTATTGAAAGGATTTTCAATATTTTCCCTGGAGACTGTTTATATACACTGTTTGTTAGTCATTTTTGCATATTTGCTTTCATTTTAAGCATCTCACATGGCCGAGAGGTTCGTTAGTTCATATCAAAATCGGTGGAAATAGCTCTTTCCGGCCCGGAAAAACGAATGTAAAGTCTTACCGTGACACAGCCCCTTAAACAACAACATAATCTTACATAAACAATCCGTCATGTTATAGATGCTATTCCCTTATTTGGGTATACTGTTTTCAAAATTTAGATTAATTAGAATCAACGGGAATTCGAACTCTACTTGAATACTTACCGCTAACTGATTATAAGAAGTTTTCTTTGGGTTTTATCGCCTAAATGGATATGTTGCAGGTAAAAAAAAACTTCAGGTTAAATTTGTCCAAACTAGTTTTTTTTTTCAACCTAGGTTATTTTTTTAAACCTAGGTTATTTTTGTTAAATATCAATCATTCTAAAAAGGGATCCTTTCTTTTTTTTAGGGGGCACGTTCTAAAAAGAATTGAGCAGGTTTTCGTATTCTACCTCCCCTCCCTTCCCTTTTCTTTGTCCCACTATCTTCCTTCTACCCCACCCTGATTCCCCTTACCACCATGACATTAATTAATATTACACATCATTATTACTTACTTTGTTTCGTCCCAGAAGAGACTCGAACCATCGGCTTGGAAGACCAGAGCTTTACCACAGAAACATTCGATGACGTGACGTCAGGTCTTATGCAAATTATGTATTCACGCATGTGCACTGCTAACGAAATCGGACTTTGAAAAATATAACACGGACGATAACACAGACGAAAATACAGACGAAGTTTTTGTTGACTCTGCGTTCTTTTATGAAAAGGGAAGTAAGAAATCTAAATTCAGAAACATGTATTGTTTATAGATGATCAGGTTTACTTTACAGCTCCACTCGTACTTCGAAACAAACTGTGAACCGAACCGACGTTTACAGAGGAATCACTGAGATAAATAATATAAAAGCGAATCAACGCTAACATTGACTGGAACAAGACTTCTACGAAAGAGCTAAACAGTATCTTAAAGTAATGCACCAGTCAATGTAAACCCCCGACCCCCCCAACTCGGGCATGACCGGGGACTTGGAATTTGGGGTCAGTGAAAGTGAGAAAATGCCCTTGCCCCTGGGGATATGTTGCCGATCCAATGCCCTGCATATCCCTGCTATGACGGCCTTTTTCTGTCCATTATAGGCCACTTTGCACAGCATTTTTCCAGCTTGATCGAAGCACGAGGACTCGATGAGCGAAGATAATGTATGCAAAATTATAATGCGCGCGAAAACATTCTCGTTATGCGCAGAGCCTTCAGTAATACTGGCCAGCAGGTAGGCTCTGGGTGAACTCCCGGTTAAGTCTCCGGTACAGAAACCGAAGAGGTGAAAGCCAGCGAATTCCCCACCTAGCGGGGATGAATATGGTGGTGAATGCGAGGTAAATACTCCCCCCCCCCCCCTTCGCCCTGGTCATGCCCGGGTTTGGGGGGGGGGGGGGGGTTACATTGACTGGTGCATAATGAGTTCAAAGGATCTTGGACTAAACCTCGTACTCGTTAGACTCAGCTTTCCAAATAGAATAACACGCTGACTAGAAAAAAATAGAAGTACGCATTCCAAATAACGAACTTCTAACTCCTGACAATAAAGAAACAGTTTGTAAATTATATGTAGCTATAGCGCTAATTTGTGACTTAATACATCACAGGTAAACAATAATTAATAAGGGAAGAGAAATTCTACTGTGATTGAATCCATAATAAGAAATAAACTAGGTTGAATAAAAATAAACGAGGTTAAAAAATAACCTAGGTTGAAAAAAATAACCTAGGTTGAACCAAAATATACCTAGTTTATTTTTTAAACCTAGTTTATTTTGGTAATTCAACCTAATTGATTTTTTTTCAATGAGTGCTCACTAATTTAGGGTGTTTAGAGCTATATAGTCACCATTTTTTTTACGGATAAGTCACTAAACAACAGATAAATAATACTTATTTAATGGTCCTGTGAACTAATACAAACCCTACCCATAGATTCAAAAACACCCTAACCGTCAACAACTGGTGCTCACTTATTTAGAGTGTTTAGAGCTAGTCACTAAATTTTGTTTTTCTTTACGGCGAAGTCACTATTAAACAACAGATAAATATAATACTTCTTTAATGGTCCTCTGATCATGAACCACTACAAACCCTACCCCTAGATTTAAAAACACCCTAACCGTCCACAACGGGTGCTCACTTATTTAGGATGCCTAATTTTGTTTTGTTTTTACGGCTAAGTCACTAAACAACATATAAATATAATGCTACCCTACATTAAAAAAAACCTAAAAATTACTGTTTGTGAAAAAATAACCTAGGTTGGACACAAAATAACCTAGGTTGAAAAAATAACCTAGTTTGGACAAACATAAACTAGGTTGAACCAAAATAACCTAGTTTGGACAAAAATAAACTAGGTTTAAAAAAAAAACTAGTTTGGACAAAAATAAACTAGGTTGAAAAAATAAACTAGTTTGGACAAAAATAAACTAGTTTGGACAAATTTAACATGAAGTATTTTTTAAACTACAACAGATATAAGAGTGCACGTAGATATTGACTAAAAAGAGACCAGTTTACGGTTCATACACAGTTGTACAAATCCTTTGTTTATTTAGCAGGCCACCAGATGTTAGACAATGGTCGTCCGCCAGTTTAATCAAAAAACTTGAACGACTGCGCATGAATCGTAAACTGGTCTAGAAAGACGAAGAATAAAACAAAAGGAAAAAGGGGAATCTCTTACAGCGTTCACCTGTGAGATGGTTGCCCAACAGTTCTAAACACATCTACAGGATGGTACTGGCTGTCAAAACAATTTTCCTTGTTATCAAATCAACTTCCACCCACTCTAAAAGCTACAAACAGTGAGCCCAATAATAATAATAATATGATAAGACGAATATTTAAACAGGATAGAAATACTTCAACAATATAAAAATTTCCGTTATCAATGTGTGTCCTGTAAAAAGAAATTCAAAGCTATTGGTAAAATATTAAAATTTATGTACAATCATAGTTAATAGTGGGGAATGGTTAGGAAACCCGGCAAACTTCAAAGTGGCTGCGGTTTAGGTTGGAAGGGGGTAAGACTAAAGATTGTGCACGGTCATAGTTCGTCAGTGTCCCCTGAACCCACACGTTTCTATTGGCTGATTGATTAACATTTATATTGTGCTTGGTCACTGTTGAAATAACCGTTCATCACCAATCCCTTCTATAATAAACTATGTTACAATCAAAAGATGCGTAAAAGTCGATATAAAAAAATAGCTATAATATTAATTTACAAGTTCTTGGAAGGCTTTACTTTTTTCAGTTTTCCGTATTTCAAGTGACAGTTCGTTGTAAATCTTTGCTTCCATGAAATAAAAACCCTTGCGTACGTATTCAGTTTCTACACTGGGTAATTTTAAACAATACCAGAAGCCCATAACTTCTGACAATACGCATTGTTTCTCGTCTATTTTCCGTTTTGCTGGAGGATGAAATGTTCCTTCAATGGTCACAGATTTCACCGTCTTAGGCTGGATTCAAACGTCGAACTTTTCATGCGCCGTCCGTAATTGAAACAAAGGATACGGCGCATGAAATGTTCAACGTTTGAATCGGGCCTAGATAAGGTTTTCCGCACGAGTCCAAACGCACGCCTCTTGTTAGCATTCACGGCTGAAGGAAGCTCAACAGCATTACTAGAATTTTGCAACACCAATAATGAAATAAAGACAATCTTCTCAACTGCCTAGTCGCAGTTAGATTCAGATTTAGTACACAAGAAATGACCATTAAAAAGCAGTATGGTTATTAATTAGAACACACTGATGAGATAAAATGGTTTTGCCATACCTATTATACGTATATTTTATCGCATATATCGGTGCGGTTAAATCGTAAACTGGTTATTAATAAATTAAACAAAGGTAATAGACTCAGTGACGAAATGAGTCCGAGGAATACCAGTGGAACCACGCACTCTTAAGCGACCATGTTTCTCAACACCCGTTTAGCTTGTTCCTGAGTCAAGACAAGACAATTTATTTCACACTGATTCGAGAACGAGTAGCATGAGAAATACAATGCATTGAGGTCATTAGATTTAAAAATAAGGGCAACATAATGTCTGTATGCACTACATTTGAAACTTCTCGTGAGCGACCACATCTTGTTTGACAGGGTGGTCGCTTACAAGAGGTTCAACTATATTTGGCACAGCGCCGGCGTTACTATGGGGATTTAACGGCTCACGAAGTTGAAGTAAACCACCGACTCGCTTTCCTCGTCAACAAAAGAAACATGAACATTTTTCACCAGCCATGGTTCAGTCTCAGCTGCTATTTCAAAAACCTGAATTTTACTTGAGGCGATTGTTACCGTGACTGTGTGGAATTGGGCGAGCCCCGCGCACGGACTTATGGGGCGGATGCCCACGAGACTGCAGAGCCGGTATTTTTTTATATAGTTGAGGGAAGCGTACTTGTTCGCCTAAATTTCTAAGTGCCGCATTAGTTTGTACCCTAGAAATATAACATCGAGAAAATTGCAATTCGACCTTCTGGCGGATGAAATCTAGCAGCGACCTTTTATGTGAAGCTTATGGGAAAGCCATCAGTTGATGCATTTATAAATGTATTTTTGTTGGGCATTCGTAATTAGCACCTAGTGTTCTTCCCTAAGGACTTGGAGTTGTTATTTAAGATGATATTTGCATATATCTTTCACTTGACGCCAGCCAGTTTACACGGTCGGTTATCCGAGCCAAAATTTATAGACACTATGTAATCCCGGCTTTATACAGCGGTTGTTTATGTAAGTAAGTTTTTTGATGACCCTTAACCTCCAGGGGTCTTGGCGAATTCGCATAGGGTTGGAGTATACGTTTCCAGAATAGTTTTTTCCTCAAAGTGAGGTTTTAACCTGGTTTTTCGTATCCGGCGATTCGTCTTTAGTTTAACATTAATATGTAATGTTTATACGGCAATAAACTTGACATAACTGGTCGGCATCCTCCTAACACGCCTTGCTTGATGTGTATGTAGAATATACAACATAAATATTTTCTATGCGGCGGAGCGCAGTGACAGAGCATAGAACAGTTTTTAAGACTCATTAAGTCTACAGACAATGCGTGACAATGTAAGTTGGATGTTTTTTTGCTTAGTTTTAATTTGAGACACTTTTATTATAGTAATTATTCTCATTTTGTTTCAGCTTCAGAGTGTTATTTACTAATAAATACAGAAAACGCTGTCTGTAGTACGGTCCTTCGGTTTGTTCGGTCCAGCGATGTCTTGTCAGATTGTCGTTTTGGTTTTGGTGTTATGGATCAACGATGAAATGAATGAGCGTGATCTTTTTCCTGTTTTTACAAAACAATTACGGTCTAATATTAATAACGTGTATTAAGCGAAACACCGTGGCGAACGCATTCTAATCTATTTTGTCATTTTCTAAACTATTTTATCTCTGCAAATTCAATTAAATGAACTTACTTAAGGGGACTTTCAACTACTCTGCAATATGCATCGTTTTGAGTCGTTAACAAGATAAAACAATGCTATACATGCAACGCTAAGGGAAAAATACAACCTTCTAGACTTTCCAACTTGCCTGCTCTGAAATTCAGAGTACCCAACTTGCCCACTCTGAAATTCGGAGTATCCAACTTTCCCGCTCTGAAATTCAGAGTACGCAACTTGCCCACTCTGAAATTCAGAGCATCCAACTAGCCTGCTCTGAAATTCAGAGTATCCAACTTGCTTGCTCTGAATTTCAGAGTTACCAAAACTTGCCTGCTCTGAAAGTAGTATAGGAGCTGAGGGGCCGACTTAGCCCTTTTTTTAGGGGGAATACATAATTAGGAGGGAATTTTTTTATTTTCGATGACGTCGTGGTCATTATTGTCTTTCCACATGAACAAAGTGAGGGGGAATAAATTATCTACTGTCTTTCCGCATGAACAAGGTGGTGTTGTATCTCATTATCTATTGTCTTTGGCTCATGAATAAAGTGTGGTTTCTCATTACCTTTTGTTTCTGTGAATGAGGTCATGCTTCTATTTTTGGGATCCTATTGTTTGGAGCGACCATAAAGCCAGGACCGATCGCCTTCGAAGTTAATGAGTCGTGAGCAAGATGGAAGTCATCTACAAGCTAGGACCTCGAGGCAATCATGGAGGAAGATAAGTTGTATGCTGTAGCCTATACACCTGATGGGGATGGATTTGGAGAACTAACCGAGTACGGAAAGAGAGCGTCACACAAGTATGGCATATTAAGCGTTCCCGGACATCTGTGTGATTTTTTATCAAGGGAAAATATCTTCACTGAAAACTACCAAGCATTTGCCGAGTTGTACAAATCACACAAGATTAAAGGGACGTTAAGGGATCGAGTACTGTTGGCCTGAGAAGAAAGAAGACACTTTGCTAACCCGTGATTCTTCTCTAGCCTTTTATTACTTATCCAAGCACATTATTGAGGGGAGATTTTACCACAAGGACACAACCGGAGACCGATTCGAAAAGATAAAAGCTTTTGACGAGTTCCCTACTACGTGTGCAGAATCATTAAGATTATCTTAGACTTGACCACATCCAACGCTGAGAAGATAAATTATATGCGGTTATTGATCCCGAAAGACCAACCCGTTTCCGTAAAACTATTCCAGTATTTAGACCTTTTTCCTAAGTATGGACACCATTTCCAAGAGAACGGCAGGAGTTTGAGACAATGCAGAATGTTAGAGAGGGAAAGAAAACTTCCGAAACTGTATGGTGTAGCTTCCTGTGATCACTGGGTTCAACGCTTAACCCCACGGGGAGAGCGCATGATGCGACTTCGCGGTGTAGATGTTTCTACGTGGGATACAAATATAGAAACCATCGTCAAAGGGAAGTGGAGCTATCGATCCTACAAACCCGATGCTGAGCCAGAGTTAACTGGCTACATTCATGCACGGATGGAAGACTGATGAATATCAAGTTCTGGCAGCCCTCTTCTTAGTGTGTATCTAATGGGAACTTGAAGCATGACCGATACCAGCGGAACACTAGGTATGGGGAAAGAATAGAGCTTGACGAAGAGTGTCCTGTACTCTTACCTCACGACTCTAGATTGCATTTTTCCTAATTACCGTAGGATTTAGTAGACGAAGGGTTCTACGACGTGTTCAGAAATCACTTTCAACTTTGCGTAGATTATTTAGAAGTTTACTGGTTTTTTTACGAGATGTTAAAATTGATGTTGACGGTTCTGTACGATCCAAATACTGAGGATCGGGAAAAGATCCAACACATTTGTGCATTACTTCCTAAAGGAAAGTTTGGGCAAGGCAAAGATGTTTGATGAACTAGATATTTTCCCTGTCTATGGGAAAGATATGGAGGGGGATTCTGGACAAAAATGCAATTTGATCGTTCATGATATCATAATTTTCAGTGCCATTAGATCAGTTAGATCGTACTACAAGTCATTAGATCGTACTGCAATGCCATTAGATCGTACTACAGCGCCATTAGATCGTACTGCAACGCCATTAGATCGTACTGCAACGCCATTAGATCGTACTGCAACGCCATTAGATCGTACTACGATGCCATTAGATCGTACTACGATGCCATTAGATCGTATTACAATGCCATTAGATCGTACTACAATGCCACTGATTAGATCGTATTACAATGCCATTAGATCGTACTACAATGCCATTAGATCGTACTACAATGCCATTAGATCGTACTACAATGCCATTAGATCGTACTACAATGCCATTAGATCGTATTACAATGCCATTAGATCGTACTACAATGCCATTAGATCGTACTGTAATGCCATACTACCTACTCTTAGGAAACAGCATTTGATCGTACTTGTCATTCGATCGTACTCGCGATTTGATCGTACTTTCGATCGGCAGGCTCAATTTGAGTCAGCGGCTATATTATCGCACTTCGGCCATCTTGGATTGAAAGCGAGGCTACCGAGTGCTCTGTTTGGATGAAAAAGCTACTTCATCTCCACTTCTGTTATTCTAATTGTACAAATAATAGCCAGAGAAGAAGATCCAGGGATTCTTTTCACATATTTGATTCCAATAAACAGCTGAGAAAGCGATGAAATTTGAAAATACGCGGAGATGTCGATCCACACTTCAGACTTCAGTTCAGGCTTCGATAAATATCCAGAGGCAGAGTGAGTAAAAAAACATAATTAATACTTCTTCGTTTAAAGTGCGACAGGTTCCCTCAGACTCACAGCTAGCAGCGGTCTGTACAGGTAAAATAAGAAGAGAGAAACCTCGCCTAGCAGGGCGAAATTTATCAGGAACATGTTATTGTTATACACGTGCACCTGTGAGCCACCACTCTATTATTTTTATTATACTTTGATAATTCTTAATGCACGTGTACATGGCACTATTTCGTTTAGATGCGACGTTGATCGTTATTTTTCATTTTACGAATAAGACTTAATACCACTAATAATAGAATTGGCACTAATTTTGAAAAAGTGTCATGACCATCTGTACGAAAATGTTAATGTTGAATAAAAAAATGTGTGTAAAATATATATCATGTATTTGTACTGAATCAAAGTGAAATATTTTGGGAGGTTTTATTAGAATGGTTATGGGTGTTATGAAATGATATTTATCACTGTAAAATTTCTGGTATGAAATGAAGGCTTATTTATTAGTGTTTTTTTTAGGAACTTATACATAGAAACAGGCACTTCCTGCTATTTGTCACTAAGAGTCTTTTAAAATCTGGGATTTTCATGTGTGATTTTCTTAGTAATACCATGATCACCTCAGTTGTTATTTGTTTGTTCAGGGACATTTAAACTCTAAATTCCCTCAGCAGCATGCATACTTCTTCTAATTTTCCGTCATTGGCATGCAAGAATGAAAATTAGAAGGGAATGCATGCTGACAAGGGTTATGGCAGGTCATTGTAAAAATTAGTCCCTAGCAGGGTGCAATGCCTGTCAACCCTACCTATTTTATGGCTCAAGAAAGATCTTCACTTCATTTGTCAAACACACTTCTTCCATACAGGAGATAATTATACTTAAAACCACAAACATGACATGATTAAACTCCATGCATGCATCAGCTCCTTGAGTATTTAGTCCAGTTCAACCAATGGTGCTGAATCAAGCATAATAACAAAATGTTAAAAAAAAACTCAACTTAGCCTCCTCCACAGGCAACTCTAATATTTGCTCATCCCTTTCTTACCACAGGAAATCCGGTTTCACATCTTTTTCTCTTTTTTTTTTTCAATTATAATTAGGAGTTGCCTGTGGAGGAGGCTAAACTCAACTATGGTATCTTTAGTTTAGGCAGAGAAAAACTAAAGTTCTCCAAGATTAGTTTCATTAGTTGGTGATAATAGTATTACAAAGTGATAGCATGACATTTCAGGAAATTAGCTAGTGATTAAATTTCCCCTCGAACCTTGGGAGGATTTATGCAAATTTTCCCTAATCCCCCTCGGCCATAAATCCTCCTTCGGCTCTTGGGGGAAATTTGATAACTAATTTCCCTTATGCCATGCTAAAAATATTACTTATAATAATATTTTGGAGTTTAGACTGATTTTACTTACCAGTAACCTGACTCAGTGCTAGGTCTATTCGATTTTATTAAACAGCTAGGTTAAAATAAATAAATTGAAATCAAGCTATCCTCCATAATTTCTGTAGCTTGGCTTGGAAAAGAAATAATATTAAATATAATAAATTGATAAAAAGGATGTAAATGATGTTTGAGTACCCATCCAGCTAGCTACATGTAGGTTATAAAAAAATATAGTTGCATGCCATGATTATGGCAGAAGTATATAATTGTACAAAATGTTATAATATACCAAAACAGACAAATGAGTTTGTCTGTCAGTATTTATTAACATAATAGAAATTATTATTTACATGATTGAAAAATAATATTAATAGTGATACAAAAGCTGGATGGTATATTGCTAGTATGACTGCTCCCTTTAAAGTGCATATAAGCCCTAGCCAGTTATCTTTGATATCGCTTGTACATGAAGTGGATAGTCCAACGGTAGAATATTTCTTGATTTGGGTGTTGCGTCTACGTGATATAAAGGTTTATATTTCCAATATGCTAATGTGTGATGTCATCACCGAAATTTGCTGAATTTCTTTGTGCTTGTGAATTAAGCTATTTTCTAATTTAGATTTTTTTATTTGTAAAATCACTTTGATAAGCTTCAAATATAACATAGAATTTAAAAATGGGTAATTTGTCTCTACTAGCATGGTTTTGCATAATAAGTGATGTCGGTGATGACATCACATCATTAGCATATTCGAAATAGAAACCTTTATATCTCGTAGACGCAACACCCTAACCAAGAAATATTCTACTGTTGGACTATCCACTTCATGTACAATCGATATCAAAGATAACTGGCTAGGGCTTATATGCACTTTAAGCACAAGATAGTTGGTTTAGAAAATAGGTACTGCCAGACTCCAACCTGATCAGCTGATTCTGAACATCTAGATTCATATTAATAGAATTGTTAATATTCACTTCAATTATAAATTATGGAAATTAAAATAATTGTACAAAGTTTGAAAACTAAAGTTAGCTAGTGATTTAAAAAAAATTAGGTAGTCATTTTTTATTTCCATTATTAGCACTGTCATCAACATCAATATTGTTTTGAATTAATATCATCACTAGTAACATTTCCATTGTCGCTATCAGGCACTGTACATTGTCAAATGACCAATATCTCATTTTCTCTACGGGTAATTTTGGTCAATTTCCGAGTATTGTTGATAATGGCCCAACATTGCAAGTCAGTTACTGTCATTATCATCATTTCAGTTACATACAAGCATACACTATATACATATTTAATGATATAATTTATGTATCAGGACCCATTATGTATATATGATATAGTTACAGTACCAATGCAATATTATCAGCCATCCATGCAAGTGAACCCTTTTGGTTCATTAATAATGCATTTTCTGAAATCCTCATACAAACCTTCTAAATACCTACCCCAAAATGTTCCAAAAGCCCTAACCATTTCCAACCCAAAAGAATGAGTACACTCGAGCTATTAATTATGAATGATTTTTCACAGGTTTTCAAGTGATCATTTGAAGTGGCAGGGTATTCTGCATTGAGGTTTCTCTCTCTTGATTTTACCTGTAGAAAATGGACTTGTGCTTTCTTTGAGTCTGGGGGAACCTGTCACACTTATTTTAGTGAAGAAGTATTTGTAATCAGCTGTTTTTTTTTACTCAATCTGGATATTTATCGAAGCCTGGAGTGTGGGCCGACATATCCGTGTATTTTCAAATTCCATCGCTTTCTCGGCTGTTCATTAGAGGCAAATATGTTAAAAGAATCCCTAGATCTTCTTTTCTGGCTATTATTTGTACAATTAGAATAACAGAAGTGGAGATAAAGTAGCTTTTTCATCCAAACTCGCGACCAACGACAGAACAAATAGTAACCTCTACGTAACCGACAACCCGGTAGCCTCGCTTTCAATCCAAGATGGCCGAAGTGCGATAATATAGCCGCTGACTCAAATTGAGCCTGCCGATCGAAAATACGATCAAATCGCGAGTACGATCGAATGCCGGACAAGTACGATCAAATGCTGTTTCCTAAGAGTAGGTCGTATGGCATTACAGTACGATCTAATGGCATTGTAGTACGATCTAATGGCATTGCAGTACGTCTAATGGCATTGCAGTACGATCTAATGGCATTGCAGTACGATCTAATGGCATTGCAGTACGATCTAATGGCATTGCAGTACGATCTAATGGCATTGCAGTACGTCTAATGGCATTGCAGTACGATCTAATGGCATTGCAGTACGATCTAATGGCATTGCAGTACGATCGAATGGCATTGCAGTACGATCTAATGGCATTGTAGTACGATCGAATGGCATTGCAGTACGATCTAATGGAATTGCAGTACGATCTAATGGCGTTGCAGTACGATCTAATGGCATTGCAATACGATTGAATGGCATTGTAGTACGATCTAATGACTTGTAGTACATCTAATGGCACTGAAAATTATGATATCATGAACTATCAAATTGCATTTTTGTCCAGAATCCCCCTCCATAGAAAGAACTCAAGGGATTGCGGGATGCATAACTTACGATTGAAAAGCAAGTAGGCCAGATAACGTTGTAAATACATGTAAGTACCTTGTGAGATGAAATAAATTATTGGTGAAAGAACATGTCTTTGGATTGTCCCTTTTGTCCCGTTTTTCCCTTTTGTCCCTCGAAAAACGATAAAATTCGGTTTGTTTTAATTTTTTTGAATTAGTTTTATCTTGGTCTTGAATGGGGGTTAACATGAGTCAACGCGTTTGTAAAAATTGTCCGGTGCCAAAATGTGGATCAAAATATTTAGTGAAACTTTCCAATCACTCAAGGCAAGTGCACACATTATGAAAATATACCTCGCAATATCTGAAACCCTTTGTAGCGTAAACAGTAAGAACAAAGTACTTATTATATACTTTTTTTTCCAATAGAGGTTTTGCACCACCACGTGATGGCAGCCATGTTGATGGCCAGAACAATAGAATGTTATTCCTTTGAGATTTAATTTTTCACATGATTGAACAAATCTCATTGTTCTGGCCACCAACATGGCTGCCATCACGTGGTGGTGCAAAACCTCTATTCTGCTTTACAGCAACACCGCTACGGTTATAGGGATTAGTCGCATGCAAATTCACGTTGAGTTAATTGTAGAAATTTCTTTTGTGGGAGGGATTAGTCATATGCAAATTCATGATAAAAGAAGAGGAGCGGAACGCTTTCTTTTGTTTGGAGATTTATTTCATTAAGTTAGAACATGATCAGAACATTTACTGCTAACTACGTGAAGGAAAAGAGTCTGTTTTACAAAGAGTGAATGGTAAATAACTTCATAAGGATACAAATATATATTTATATTAGTTTCCTTAATAACAATACATAGCGATAACTGAAGAGCAATCAATACAGTATGTCAGAAACAATAGCCCTATTGTTTTGACGGAAAACTCTTGAGATGCAAATTCTTCTTTCAAACTCAACTATAACTAACATACGAATAAAAATAAATCCACTAGATAAATTAAACAAAGTTCATTCATCTCAAAAATACCTATTTACAGTGCGTTTTCCTTATCCTCGACAATAGATAATTTATTCCCCCTCACTTTGTTCATGCGGAAAGATAATAGATAATTTATTCCCCCTCACTTTGTTCATGCGGAAAGACAATAGATCCATGACATCATTGAAAATAATTTTTTCCCCTCCTAATTATGTATTTCCTCTCAAAAAAGGGCTTATTCGGCCCCTCCTATACTACTAGTAATATATCAGCACGTGACTGTTTCCTGCAAAAGGCCTATCAGGGCTTCAGCTATACACGAGGCATGTTCGTGGTTCTAGCCGGTTGCTTTGCCCATGCTTCTACAGAACCATCATTGTTTTCTTTAATCTGACACGACAGCCGTTTCTGTTTCTCAGTATTGCTAAGATGCTGAATTATCATCTGGACCAGCTAGTTCGAGTATCGGTTCATTATCGAGGTAATAATATTTCCATTTTGAAGGTTTAGCTCCCATTGACTCGTAGAAATCTAAAGCGAGCTTGTTCCATTCCATAAGTTCCCAAGAGATCTTAGTACACCCCTTCTCTTTTGCAATCTGAAAAGAAAAAAACAGGAACTATTAAGAAATATTTTTTGGAAAATCGCTGAGCCACTGTCAGTCATTTTATTTGTGTGTACTGTCAGCAGGACTATGAATCACTGAGAAAACTCCAATTTGCAAGCAGTTAAGTCAATCAATCAGTTTATTTACCATAATAACAAAGTTTACAAATGCATATACAATTCTTGGGTTGCAAACAATCCCTGGATATTCAAAAGACAAAGACGCGGCAGCCATGTTGGAGGACGGAACAAAATATATTAATGAGGAATCGTTTGTTAATGTCCTCCAACATGGCCGCCGTGACGTCACGTGCAACCCAAGAATAGAGCAAGCATAGTGAAGGCTATAATATTAATGTTGAACGAGCAATAATAATAAACAAACCAATGAATTTAGGCAGTATATGAATATAGTATATTCGAAGTGTAATACCTTTATTGATTGATTTTATTGAATTAAACGGAAGCTCATAAGCACTGATCACATTTTGAATGAGGTGCAAAAGTGTTCAATTGAGTAGGAAAACAGGAGGAAATTTTGGAGAGTTTTGGACTCTCGCATTTAGTGGAGGAGGAGGTGCAGGAGCCCATTACCAGGAGCGTCCATCTCTCATACTTGGTCTGCCAGTGATCACGTTATTTTTAGAACACCCGAGGTAAATCAATCCCATATCCCCAAGCGGTAGGCCGATAAAATCTTACTTTTTCACAATGACGAGGTTTTCTCATTGTACGCAGTAACAATATATATTTTCATAAATAATAATACTAATAATAATAATCTAAACTTATATAGCGCACTTTTCTAAAATTCAAAGGTGCTTCACAAAGAATTACAAAACTAAATAATAAGTTAAACATGACAAGAGACTAAATATTATAAAAAACAAGCAACTAAGTTAAACATGATTTAGACTAAACATATTCGAAAACTAAATATCATTTATAAAATAGATTCGATAGTACTCGCGCTCGGATTGGCTGAAAGCCGTGTTTCTATTTAACTATTGGACTATAGAGGTTTTGCACCACCACGTGATGGCAGCCATGTTGGTGGCCAGAACAATAGAATTTTATTCCTTTGAGATTTAATTTTTCACATGATTGAACAAATCTCATTGTTCTGGCCACCAACATGGCTGCCATCACGTGGTGGTGCAAGACCTCTATTAGCTCGAAGTTTCTGTTATACAAATAGAGTGTGTCCAGCGAGTAACTATCGGCTGATAGTTGCCCGCGCAAATTTGATGTTCTTAAAACTAGCATATAATATAAGCCCTCGAACTTCGTTCTCGGGCTTATATTTGTTTTAAGAACATCAAATTTCCGCGGGCAACTATCAGCCAATAGTTCCTTGACGGACACACTCTATTTGTATAATAGTTCCGAGAGAAACACACTCTATTTGTCGTCATTGTTCATCAGCGGGTACTAGTGCCTGATAGTTTGCATCCGCGGATGACCACTATCACGTCACGTGATGAGCGTGCATGCGCCAAAATTTTGTGGTGAACTTTAATGGCTTAGATTAATCTTCAAATAAAGCTTGGCTCTTTAATTAGACAATTACTGAAGCACGCTCACTGGTATAACTTATATTATGATATATTATATTACATTTTTTGTATTATTATATTACTGTAATACTCGATATGTATTTTACCGGTTGAGAAATAAAGACATTATTGACAGTTGACGAGTAGCGTAGCTCCGAGTCAACTATGAGCCATAGAAACTGAGAGCGAGTAGTCCAATATTACTGTTTTAGTAGAAACCAACTAGTAGTTCAATCTTAAACTGAAACAAGAAGATTTTCTGACATTTTGACGACTTGGCAGCCATTGTTTTGCTTTTGAAAACCGGATTTTTCGCTACTCACAGTAGCTAGCCAATCAAATTGCAGGATTCGTGATAGAACCCTAGTTGGTTTCTACTAAAATTCTATAGATAACAATCTCGTTCTCAGAGCCGGCGTTCGTTTTGGTCAACACCAGAGAAACCAACGAGAGTTTGGTCACTGCTGGCCGAAAAACACGCGGACTCTGGGAACGAGTATGTATGCACTCCTTCCCATCCTATCCCCTCTGAGGGATAGTTGATAACATCAGGGGTGCATTACTGTGCTCACCTGGGCAACTCTCTTCATGTATGTACTGCTCCCCACCCTATCCCCTCTAAGGAATATTAATAACACCAGGGGTGCTTAATGCCATGCCTTTTAGTCCTACTATAATTAACTGGTATCATAGTTTTTTATTTAATCGGAAGCAGCGGGTAGTCTCGTATGGCCATGTATGTGATTGGAAATTAGTCAACCAGGGTACCACGCAAGAAGTGGCCCTTACCTTTTTAGTATTTTTATGAATGACTTAGATGTAAACAAGGATTTTAAGGATTTATCTATAATTAAGTAAGCAGATGATACGACTTTAATTTCACCAGTCTGGAGTAGCAGTGGCGTGACTATCGATAATAGTAGCGAGAATATAAAGAGCTTTATGGATTGGTCATCGGATAATAATATGATAAGCAATCCCGCAAAGTGTAAAGAGATACTATTTCTTAAATGGAATTGTATAGAAGAACCTTATGAACCTGTTTTTAGTATTCCTCAATGTGAGAAGCTTAAGATATTGGGAGTCATTTTTCAGTCAAGTAGTCGCTTCAGTGAGCATGTAAAGGCCATTCTACGCAGTGCCAACCAATCACTATACGTAATGAGAACTTTACGGAAAGAAGGATACAGCCAAGATGAGGTGGACCATTTATTTGAAGCTATTGTGATATCTAAAGTTAGATATGGACTGTCTGTTTATGTGGCATCAACTCCCGAACTTACTACTATACAATGTTTTTTAGATAGATGTGTTAAAAGGAAGTATTTTTCAAAACAGATTAATATTGATGAGATACTTAAATTAAGTGATAAACAAATCGTAAATAAGATCAACAATATACCAGGACATCCGTTAGAAAGCTTTGTACTACGGAGAAGAAGTTGCTTACGACCAAAAGTAAACACAGAGAGATTTAAGAATGCTTTTGTGAACAGATTAACTTTTAAATATGGTTTAGCTTTTTAAATACGTTTTTTTTAAATATTTTATACCAATTGTATATGCATAATATTTTTAAACCCTTAGTTAGCTGTAGATTTGTTTGTAACACTTGATTTGTTTTTAATTAAGTGAAATAAAGACATTATTATTATTACTGTGCTCACCTGGGCAACTCTCTTCATGTATGTACTGCTCCCCACCCTATCCCTTCTAAGGAATAGTTAATAACATCAGGGGTGCATTACTGTGCTCCCCTGGGCAACTCTCTTCATGTACGTACTGCTCCCCACTCTATCCCTTCTAAGGAATAGTTAATAACATCAGGGGTGCATTACTGTGCTCACCTGGGCAACTCTCTTCATGTATGTACTGCTCCCCACCCTATCCCCTCTAAGGAATAGTTAATAACATCAGGGGTACATTACTGTGCTCCCCTGGGCAACTCTCTTCATGTACGTACTGCTCCCCACCCTATCCCCTCTAAGGAATAGTTAATAACATCAGGGGTGCATTACTGTGCTCCCCTGGGCAACTCTCTTCATGTACGTACTGCTCCCCACCCTATCCCCTCTAAGGAATAGTTAATAACATCAGGGGTGCATTACTGTGCTCACCTGGGCAACTCTCTTCGTGTATGTACTGCTCCCCACCCTATCCCCTCTAAGGAATAGTTAATAACATCAGGGGTGCATTACTGTGCTCCCCTGGGCAACTCTCTTCATGTACGTACTGCTCCCCACCCTATCCCCTCTAAGGAATAGTTAATAACATCAGGGGTGCATTACTGTGCTCACCTGGGCAACTCTCTTCGTGTATGTACTGCTCCCCACCCTATCCCCTCTAAGGAATAGTTAATAACATCAGGGGTGCATTACTGTGCTCACCTGGGCAACTCTCTTCATGAAGGCCTTTCCAATTCCTCTACCTAAAAAGAAATCAACATTTAAATAATTAATAAGTTTCATTATCATCATTGAATGCACAGGTATACTTTTGAGAGGGGTTATTTACCGTAAAGACCCGTAGATAAGCCGCACCCCAAGTTTTGAAGCTGAAATTTTGAAAAAAAAAAAAAAAACGTTTTTGAAAACTACAAAAAATAATTAGAAAATATTTTGTCCGAGTTCATAAACGCTTGTAGTTGATGCCAAACTTCTTAAAAAAAAAAGAATAATCTTTTGTTGGAGTTCATAAACGCTCGTACTTGAAGCAAAACTTCATCAGATTGTGATAAAATCGCAACTTTAATTCGATCGAATATGGTTACAACTTGCCTGGTCATTTCTTGTGTATGTTTTAACCTGCAGTCTTTAAATCACTCCAGAATTCTTCCGCTTATTTTCCCCCATTAACTAACCACAATTCCAAGTATCCGATTTCCTTTAATAGGTTTGCTGGCGAAACTCTACTTGCACCACAGGTACCCCAAGCTCATTATGCGTAAAACCGTTATTTCCCGGATATTTGAAATTACAGTAAATGTATGGAGTTTTAGTTCGAACGCCCGTTTGCTCTAAAATAAAATTCAACAAATCGTCAAACTAGTCTTACCTGTCTCTTGTGTGTTCCTTTCAGTTTCTGTGAAGTTTCAAGCCATTCCGTTCAATTTTGAGGAAGTTACAGCAATTTTTCTTCCCTTAGTGTATATATTGGGAAGGTAGCAAACTCGAGGCCGTTCAGCCGCCGATCAGCTCCAGAAAATCGCCTCGAATTCCAACAAAAATCCCCTACATCGCCAAAATTCCTTCAAATAACGGTTGCCCAAACACAGGTCCTTCACCATACTCAGCTTCACTTTCACTGCTTTACTTTAACGGCAGAAAAGTGCCACGTAGTTTGCAGTTTTCGACTTTCGCGGATGTTCATCGCCATCTGACCGACAACGAGGCGACAAACAGTAGACCGTCCCCTACCACGTCAATTCGATCTTGCTAGCAACGAGGCGACAAAAAGTTGTGCCATTGTTTCATCTACCAATCGGAATCGATATAAAAAAACGGTTTGTTACCCAAAAGTTCACGGGCTCAGACCTAATACATATATACCTTATTTTGAAAGTGTTGTTTCAACGAACGGTTCTATGGTGTAGTGGTTACGTTTTGGGCTTTTGATCCAACGACCGGAGTTCGAGTCTTCGCCCGGGCACTAAATATTTTTTTTTTACTTCTTTTTCTCCTTTCTCAGTTTTATTTTTATCCTTTTCCTCTATTTTAAGCTATTAGAGGCGCCTTCTACGCAACTATAAAATCGAGGTCGTGACCGTGTTGGCTTGAGAGCCAATTGTTGGGTTGAGAGCCAATACACAACAATGTTTTATTTATTTTAGCGTAGAAGGCGCCTCTAATAGCTTAAAATAGAGGAAAAGGATAAAAATAAAACTGAGAAAGGAGAAAAAGAAGTAAAAAAAAAATATTTAGTGCCCGGGCGAAGACTCGAACTCCGGTCGTTGGATCAAAAGCCCAAAACGTAACCACTACACCATAGAACCGTTCGTTGAAACAACACTTTCAAAATAAGGTATATATGTATTAGGTCTGAGCCCGTGAACTTTTGGGTAACAAACCGTTTTTTTATATCGATTCCGATTGGTAGATGAAACAATGGCACAACTTTTTGTCGCCTCGTTGCTAGCAAGATCGAATTGACGTGGTAGGGGACGGTCTACTGTTTGTCGCCTCGTTGTCGGTCAGATGGCGATGAACATCCGCGAAAGTCGAAAACTGCAAACTACGTGGCACTTTTCTGCCGTTAAAGTAAAGCAGTGAAAGTGAAGCTGAGTATGGTGAAGGACCTGTGTTTGGGCAACCGTTATTTGAAGGAATTTTGGCGATGTAGGGGATTTTTGTTGGAATTCGAGGCGATTTTCTGGAGCTGATCGGCGGCTGAACGGCCTCGAGTTTGCTACCTTCCCAATATATACACTAAGGGAAGAAAAATTGCTGTAACTTCCTCAAAATTGAACGGAATGGCTTGAAACTTCACAGAAACTGAAAGGAACACACAAGAGACAGGTAAGACTAGTTTGACGATTTGTTGAATTTTATTTTAGAGCAAACGGGCGTTCGAACTAAAACTCCATACATTTAGGGGCCGTCGACATATTCGAAATGCCCCGCTTAACGCACAACGGACGTTAAGGTCAGACCCCCCCCCCCCCCCCCCCTCCTTAACGTCCACCCATTGTTTTATGCTTTTTTTACGTCCGGAAAAACAGTAATACGAGCTCATTTCGGATCTTGACTGAAATACTCATTCGGACACGACTATAAAACTGAGTTTCACTTACCTGGAGGTTTGAGGTATTTCATGATACTTCTAATCAAAAGACCTTGTTGAAATTTCCGGGAAATTCGACAGAAATTGCGCTCTAATGTAGATCTAGCTGACTAGATACGTTTGATTAAAAAGTGTACTTCTATTGATGAAAAAGCGTTTGTTCTAAATGCCCCACACTAACGTCCATGCCCTTACCCCCTCCCCCCCTAAACGTCCATTGTGCGTTAAGCGGGGCATTTCGAATATGTCGACGGCCCCTTACTGTAATTTCAAATATCCGGGAAATAACGGTTTTACGCATAATGAGCTTGGGGTACCTGTGCTTGCACGAGTAGGTCTGAGGTCCGCCATCTTGGATTTTCATTAACTAATGCCAATCTCCCGCGTGTAAAATTGCGAAGAATGCCTGGTTGTTTAGATACATGCGCTCAACCTCGTCCCCAGTCTTCTCGGTCAGATCCAAGATGGCGGCTACCCGAGAGAGGCTGGATTACGTGATCAAATACTCCCAGATTTTGGGAGTATTTTGTCACGTGATTTGGCGATCAAGATGGCGATCAAGATGGCGGCCAAGCTAAATATGGGAATATTTCATGACGTGTTACAAACCATAGGTATCCCAATCCGGAGTAAGTGAGAAGCGATTAACGGTATTTCCACGCGGCGAACGATGCAGTGAAAACAGGTCTAATAAATGGCTCGAAATGGAGTTTACTTGGATAAAGAAACAGTGGAAAGGTATCACGAAGCTACCAGGATGTATCTTAGCTAGGAGAGAATCCTAAAAAGCCGTTAATTTCCCGTTAGCGTTGAAGCGAAGCGATCGATAGCACATATTCATGTTTAACGGCTTCTCCTGGCTTTCCCACTGATGAAACTTACCCGAAAACTACCCAGTAATGCACTTCATCTATTGTTCTACCTACACAACGTGTTTTAAGGTTATTTAAAATCGTTTTATAGATAAAATTTGAGCAATCGAATCTACATACAAGTACACCCTCTAGACTCGGGCCGTTTGGCCAATAAAAAGCATTGTTAGAACAATCCTTGCGTCATAATCGAAGAGCCAATCAGAATACGTGACAGTTCAACCTTTACCAGGGTCTTCTCTCGGCTGGCCGCCATCTTGGATCTGACCGAGAAGACCCTGGGAACGAGGTTGACAAGCGCTGCGAATCAGCGTGTTTTGGAAGGTAAATAAGCTTATTCACGAAATTCTAATATATTAGGTCTTAGGTTGGTCTTAGAAGAGTTTTTGCTTTAATTCTTACAAATCGCTTGTTTTTTTTCAATGATTATGCTTAAATTGCTATATTACACGATCGGATGCGATTTGAACCTGATTGTAATATACGCACCGTCGCATAATAAAAGCAAACACTGATACAGCTGGTATGTAAATATATGTTAATGTTGGGCCTCCTTTCTAGGTGTTCCCGTAGATAAGCCGCACCCCCGATTTGGAACGAAAATTTTGAGTAAAAAGGTGCGGCTTATACACGGGTCTTTACGGTAATAACCATTTGTAGGCAATTAACAGCAATAAAGTCGAACATTGACTCCAGACATAGCCCCCTAAAGAGTGGACTTCATTCGAGAATGTTGTGGTTAGTTTACTGTGTCATTACTCTGGCTCAAGGGCTGCTTAATTGAGGGAAGGCTGCTATAATTGAGGAAATATGGTATCTATAAAGGCTACAGTGTAATAGACTCTTATTCAACTTAATTAGTCAACAAGCAGATTATCCAGTCATCCCCAAATCATCTGTACACACGATGCTCACTTTCAGAAGCTGAAACAAATGGGCCTCTTTAGGAACGAGTAGGGGGCTGGGGCAAGTTCGGTTTCGCAAAGGTGCTTGGGATCGTTACTGGGGACCGTTAATTACAGAATACAAAGAAACACGGCAAAGATCGCAATTAACGTCCCCAGTAACGATCCCAAGCACCTTTGCGAAACCTCACCTTAAGCTGGAAAATAATACATACATGTATGAAGGGTTTCAGTTGAACAGCGTACAATAATATTGTTATCATTACCTCTTGACTGCAAGTCCACATATAAGCCCTCCATGTATAATTTAATTCCAGTGTACAAGGAAAATCCCCCATGAACTAGAACAAATCCCACCAGCTTCTTCACACCATCACTGGACATTGGTTCAGTACTAAGATTATCTTGACTGTTTTCATTCTCTTCTGCTACCAAGCATTCAAATATGCCACCTTGTAAATGTTGTTTAAGATCTGCAGCACAATAAAATGGGATTACTTCGGTTGTAACTTTTCACACTTACCAGCTTGTTCACTTGTTTACACAAGCCTAACAAGTTTATAATATAGTCAAACCTGTGTCAAACCTGTATTAAAGTGCATCTAACGTTTATTTTGTTGTCACAAGTATCTATTCTACATCAAGTGAACAGTTGAAAGATAGACATTTTATTTCTAGATTTGAGTGTAACTTTTAATGCATCTGTGAGTTATAGAGGTTTATATCCCCAAAATGCTAACAAATGTACATCAACACAGGAATTTACAGTAATTTATTTCTCCTGGCTTGTGAATGAAACTATTATTTGATTTTTATTAAAATGATTGTTAAATTCACTGCTACAAACTACAATGATATCATAGATTTTACAAGGTCGTTTATCTCTACCATTATTTTTTGTATAATAAATTATTCCTGGTTTGACGTCAAATTCATCAGAATTTTGGAAACACTGTATAAATTAACTTACCTTATTATAGGAACTTAACGCTCGTGTTAATTAAGGTATTTGAAATTAACGAGACTTAAATTAACGCGAATAGGAGGAAAAATTCCTCCGGTTAAAGGAAATTAACCCGAAAGAGGAGGGAAAATTTCAAAATGAAGGAAATTAACGCGATTGACACAGTTTTTGGCCGAAATACAAGAAGCACGCAGATGTCGAGAACTGCTCTTCTGGAAGCGAGAATTAGAATGAACTAGAAATATTGTAACCGATATACTTTTAGGCTTTTACATTGTAAAAGATTGAAATACAGTGTGCAGAAAACAGAAAGCCATTGTTTCCTAGGTGTCAAACAGGTCAAATGTGTCAGGACAGGATCCATAATTTGGGGTTATAATAATGGAAATTAAGGTCGCGGAAATTAACGCTCACAAAAATTTAAAACGCGACTTAAATTAACGCGAATTTTAAAGATTCGCGTTAATTCAATGGAGCGTTGACTTCCTATAATAAGGTAATTTTATTAATAACTCATAGACACAACACTCAAATCAAGAAATATTCTACCATTCACTTGATGTAGAATCACTATTTGTGATAACTAACTAAACGTTAGGTGCACTGTAAGCTAGTCACACTTGGGAAATGGTTGTTTGGCCATTTTTTATTGAAGGCCATTGTGCAAAATGGGCAAAAGTGACAATTTAACTGAGTGACACTCTTCGCTCTTATTTATGTTCGCTTCTCATTTTATGAAGTTAAATTTTACGTAGATCGTGACGATCCCTGTATGTGAAAATGCTACTCATGATTTGAAGGGGAAAAATCGTCTTTTCTCTCGGGGGTTGTCATGCCCGACCCACGCCGTTCAGATCCCGGGTTCGATTCCCGACTGTACGTTCCATCACAAATAAATAATTTTTCGTTTCTCCGCTCGATATATCCTTTTTTAATATCTGTTTCACGCCAATATTCTTTGAAATCAACAAGAAAAACAATCATAAATATAAACCTACCTCAGAGCCAAGGCAAACATGAGTTAACGTCTGTTTTGGATTCTTTTGGGTTTTCAAAAGGTCCGTTCGTGAAATTTTCGTTTATCATTGCCTGATGTGCTCATTCCGGCTGAACTCTTTGATTCTTTCGTTGCCGTTTTGTTTCTTCAAATTTGAATACGCTACCCCTTTCTAATCAAACATTCGCTTCCCGCTAGTGCACTTCACAAAGGAACATTATTAGCTTACACCTTCACTTACTTATTAGATTGATCGCAAAACGGAGCTATTTATACACGGACGACCGAATTTCAGTCGCTCACTATCTTTCCGAAATCCTCGCATGTCTCGAGCTCTTCTCGTAGTTAATACGGATACAACGCGATTTAACTCGGATTCCTTTCGGACTCAACACAGCCCGAAAAGAATTATGGGTACAGAACAGAAATGCAAAACACAAACAAGACCTAGACTGCGAGCAGTCCCTCTTTTTCCCTTTCCTTCCATAGACTATATCGCAACTCCGCCGTCGCAGTGCACTCTGGGATGGATATCTCGGTTTTCCATTGTTGTTGTTGGGCGGCCATCTTGGATTTAACAATGGAAACTGAGATATCCATCCCAGAGTGCACTGCGACGGCGGGGTTGCGATATAGTCTATTGATTGCATTTTGGAAAAGGACGGACTGCTCGCAGTCTAAACAAGACCCGACTATCTTTGGAAAGCTCAGACCATGAAACTTACCGACATCAAATTATTAGCTCGACAAAATTATCAGTTCGGTTCGCCTGTAGAAGCGACTGTGTATTAAAATTGCGGGTAGACTTCACTGTTCTGTAGGTCGTAGCCTATTGGACTTCACTGATGTAAATTGTCATGACTATTCTATATAAAATACATAGTTGTCACGGATAGTCAATTAACACATCACTTATATCATCTATATCACGTTACGTGTACTTTCATAATATAAAAATAAGACACGAGAGAATAAATCATTCTTCTGTCCCAATTAACCTGTCTCGCTACTTGCATGTGGTCAGTACACTGAACATAACATATCTCCAGCGATTATAAATCGCCTTTTAGCCAAACAGTTCTTCGTTCAACCATGAGTTAAGCCGGCGACTTAACGATGTCCAACGGCACTTTACACAAAGCCACTCTTTCGACATTTAGTCTATTATTCCGACCATAATCTCCGCTCTTCAACGCTTCAGTAGTGTCGTCTCTCCTGCTTGGTTTCAGAGGTGAAAGACAGAGAACCCTTTTTCGAGTTTTATTTTATCTACGGAAGACACTTTCCCGTCGAAACAGTGCTAGCGCTCTTCGAAATAGCCTAGAAATAGCGAAATAGCCTTCGAACCCCCCCCCCCCCCCCCCCCTCCGAAATAACAAACAATTGACAAATACGTTTTCTATAGAAACGGCTTGATTACTTGCTTGTTTTGAGCTGCGGGTTTTTGAAATTGTCACTGACCAACGCATCCTCGCTCTAGAATTACCAATAATCAGTAAATGGCAAACACGCTTCAATTACCGATTATTGGTAATTCTAGGACAAATCCTAACCCGAACTACACACCGAACCCTAACCATCGGACGAGTTCACGGGTAAACGACGGGTTCTCACTCACCTAGAGCTAGGGTTCACAGGTAAACAAGAAGAGAAGGTAAACGAGAGAAAAAATGTTTTTTTTTTTGAGCGCTCCTACTCGGGCTCGAACTCGTAACCGTTTGCGTGTACGCTAAGCGCGTCTACCGCCGTTCGGAGTTTGACAATTGTTTATCTTTTTCCTTGACCGGTTTTAAGAATGCCATTGTTTAATTTGCGTTCAAGAATTAGCGATTATTGATAATTGAAGAGCAAAAGCCAATTACTGATTATTGGTAATTCTAGAGCGAGGATATGTTGCAACGACACCCTTTTGCACACGGCCCTTCAATTAAAATACAGCGTGACCACTATAAATAGACTGAGGTACATGTAAATGTATAAGAATTAGTTTCACATACAAACAATATTGTTCTCATACATGCCTCGTTAGATCGACCTTCGCATCTTCCTGGATATTCTTATATTAGGACATTATATAAATTAGTAGGCCATACTAATTTATTTAATGTCCTTAATATTAGGGCATTCAATAAATAAGAAGGCCACTGCTGAATGTAATGTTGCAAATATCATCAGATCTACATTATTTTGCCGGTACATTTCAAAGTTAGTACCTTCTTCAGTAAACTTTACTACACTTGGAGGATCTTTGTGGAAAACAGGCAAATCCTGAAAATGTACATAATTATAAAGATCATAATACAGTCATAATAGTAATAATTTAACAATAACATTGTCTAACGAGGGTAACACCTCACTAACTATTATTAGTAAAATCGAGTAATGACACAGGAAAATTAATCAGATAAGGATAAAATTCACTTGCTAATAGGACATGTGCATGATGACGTCACATACTACAACTACCAGAACTCTTTGCGCGAATTCTTTTGTTCCTCTAATTTGGACCATTGTCATGGAATTCCCAAAGGAGTTTTAAAATCTGAATCTGAAAAAGATTTGAAAAGGATTCTGGTAGTTGTAGTAAAATGACGCCATAATGAAAATGTCCTATTACTTAATCAAAGGTAAAGAAACTATGAATATTTGTCATCAAAGTGCAGATACTTTAACAGAACAACCTCTTTTAATCATTTAAATCATTTTTAAGCTGAAAGGGGAGACCAGCGTCTGGACTAAGATGGTGCAAGTGATGAGCTTCGTCTGTCACCACTGGTTCGATTCCCGATTGCGGCGCCACGGCCATATGTAAGTTGAGTTTGTTGATATCTCGCCCTTGCTCCGAGGGTTTTTCTCTGGGTTCTCTGCATGGTTTTCTTCCCTCCATAACAACCAACATTCTAAATTCCAATTCGATCTGTGGTTTAGCCGGGTCCTGACTTTGTTTCAGGTCCTGTTAAAATGCAGAGGTTTTAAAGGCTGCAAAACAAATTGTACCTTAAAGTTTCTTATAAACAAAACACCCTGTGACATATGCCTATACAGGGCTTATTATATTATACGCTGGTGCAATTTTGGGTGGTCCTTTCATGTAGGCAACACATGAATTGCTATCAAAATACAATAGAAATAACACAATACAAAACAATAGAACGAAATGCACAATACAATAGAACACAATACACAATACAATTTGGTAGTAATTCATGTCTACCTACATGAAGGGAGAACCCAATTTCGCCTAATCGGTCTCAAATCGTATCCGATCGCGTAATTTAGCCATTTTTGCATAATCAGTAAAAAAATAACTTAACTTTAAATAAAGCAAAAACTCTCCTAAAACTTATATTTTAGAATTTTCAGAATATACACTTGATTAAGCTTATTTACCTTCCAAAACACGCTAGCTAGCTGCAACGCTCCGACGAACGAACCAACAAAGTTGATTTTTACGACAATCCAAGATGAAGGGTGGCGAATGGTAAATCTGAGACTTTGCGAGACGCCGAGACTTGCGTTTTGAAAATCCGAGCCCGAGACTTTGAGATCAAAATCCGAGCCTGAGACTTTGAGGCCCGAGCTCGTCCGTTTTCAAAATCCGATCCCGAGACTGTTGCTATTGTTATTATGACGAAACACCCAGTACCTTTCATCACGCCAGGTGACCACATGAGGAATTCACCATTCAACTAATTAGCTGTCGTTCGCGTACCTTATAAAACACATGCAGAGGCCGCCAAAAAAAGCATAACTCCAATAAAAGCTAATAAAAAGAGTAAAAAGGCGCGACTCCGAAACCCTCTCCAAAAAAAAACGACTTTTTGCGAGACCCTACATTTTTCTTGACACCATTCGCCACCCCTAAGATGGCAGACACGGACTTGTACTCGTATAGTTTTGCCAGAAAACTTTCCTTTCTCTTGCGATTAAAGGTATGAGGTTCCTTGAAAATGTTGCCTTAGTTCGTTGGAGTGATTTACAGACTGCAGATTGAAATATACACAAGAAAAAGCAAGGCAAGTTCAGCCGGTAACCATGTTATATACAAAGTTGAGATTCTGAAGAAGTTTCGCTTCAACTTCAAGTACGAGCGTTTATGAACTCGAACAAAAGATTATTTTTCTGTGTTTTGTGATGCGGCTTACATTTGTATATACTTCAGGTAATTCCTTAAACGATTTTGGCAGAAGACATAGGCTGAAGTTAGGTTGCGGCTTATGCGTGAAGTGGGCGCTGTGAAGTTCGACGATACGTGCATGACCCAGGTTATTAAACCATGCACGACATGTACTTTTGTAAATGGTGGGTATTTTTTTGTATCGCGTCATAGTAATCCGTCACAAGTTGTAACAACCCGTCACAATTAATCTGTACCAACCCGTCACAATCTGTAGAAACCCTCACAATCTGTACCAACCCGTCACAATCTGTACCAACCCGTCACAATCTGTACCAACCCGTCACAATCTGTAGAAACCCTCACAATCTGCAACAACCCGTAACTGAATCTGTACCAATCCATCAGAACCCATAACAAGCTGTAACAACCCGTAACAAGCTGTACCAACCCGTAACAATCTGCATCAGTGTAAATTAACAAATAGATTATATTCTCTAGTGCGTCCTTCCTCTTATAGATGCACAGATGATAACGTGAAGAGAACAGGGAAGTGCGCCACGATACGCATTCGAGTGGCGTAACTGATGTTCTCTTCACGTTTTGGTGTCATCTGTGCATCTATAAGAAGACGCATGGCAGCTAGAATGGAATCTATTTGTTTTATATAATAATAGCCTTCTAAAAACTATGAAAATATATAATCAAAACGAGTTGGAAAATGGTTGCGCACGCTCATGACGCCATCCATGTGTCCGCTAAAAACACACAGCGCTTGACCAATCAGAGTGCGCGTTTCGGAATGATTATTATAGACATTTCGAACACGTTTGCTATCACTAACTCTGCACAAATGAAGTATACCATTTCCAGGGGTTGGGGCAGGGAATCATTTGTAATTCATAGATTCGTGGTTTAATGTTTGGTATGTAGCCAATAGATGAAGGAATACAAACCAGTCTATCTTATGCAATTTCGTCCATTATTGGGATGATACTCGCGCAAATGAAGTTCAGGGGGAGGGGGGAGGGGGGTTAAGCCGTTTTGAAATTTTGTTTTGCCTATCATTTCTCCCCTGCAGTTTTCTATGGGTAACATTTTGATGAAAACTGTTTTCTACCCGTAAAAATGCATCGCCCTTTTCGTTTTGGCCGCAAGGCATGCTGGGAACAGTTTAACTTTGTATTTCCGAGTTTAGGAGTGGATTAAATGACATTGTAGCGGTAAATCATTGTTCT
The DNA here is from genome assembly GCA_030867875.1 of Actinernus sp. WN-2022. NCBI lineage: Eukaryota > Metazoa > Cnidaria > Anthozoa > Actiniaria > Actinernidae > Actinernus > Actinernus sp. WN-2022. The sequence goes on from JAOWCC010000936.1 coordinate 72,300,636, forward strand.
AACACTATATATAGCAAATGCAAGATATTGACTTAGAATTTGGGGTAATATCTGCCAACCTTGCAAAACTGAGAGGGAAGGGATGGAAAATCATATGTATTTCCTGAAAATAACGGTACCCTTCCCCATTACAAATGCTTTCAGAATGAAGTTACAGCATTGGAATCATAGTTTTGGTACTAAACTCGACGAGCACAATATATTGGTTGTGAATTTGGTGTAATTATCTGAGAGCTTTACTAAAATGAGGTGGGAGGGGTGGAAAATCATACGTATTTCCTGATAATAACAGTACCCTCCTCCATTACAAAGGGATTGAATGAAGCTGCAGCATCAAAATCATAGTTTAGTTATTAAACACGACGAATACAACATATTGTTTGTGAATATGGTGTAAGATCTGAGAGCCTTACAAAAATGAGAGGGATTAGGGGTGGAAAAATAAATATAAATATGAAGTTGCAAGTATGACGAGGACCCATAAACTGACAATCATAAGTTAATTTAGAAATCACTAAAGCATTAAAAAGAGTATCTACTTTGTGCTGACTGAGACCTTCCTTCCTTATAGATCTAAGAACATAATTATATATATTATTATATATATGTGAAAACCCCCAAAACAGGGTTGTTCAGGCATTTGACTGCCTAGCTATTCTCATATGTCTTGAAATTTGAACTGCAACATATTAAAAGACTGTTACAATATATCATAGTCATCCAATCTTTCAAAAACTATTATTTTCAAAGTGATATTTAAGATGGCATGGTTCAGTCTACTACAAGTTAATCAGCAAAATTGCAGTTTACCAAATTTTACATGTATCTTTTCCATGATTATCCCAAATTCCCAGCATCTGTAGTACATGTATACCTTGTCTGTTATTAGCAAACATGTGATGCATGCATGCATAGCCAATGATATATCAGCTAAATTGTCAACTCCTGAATGCATATATACTGAGTGCTACAATGTAAATTAAAGCGAATTATTATGATCTGTAAACCAAATACCTTGTGGCTCACTGGGACTACTATAGCTGGTACAAATAAACCTAAATCGTTTTTGGTAAAATGACCTTAATTAATACATGTAGTACAGTGTAATTGCACTAAGTCAATAATTGAAACCCCCACTCCCTAGTCCTGGGTCATGGTGTGTGATATGACACAGACCCTGATGAAATGACACAAAAATTCCCAACCCCTGGAGAAAATGTTTAGATCAAATTCCCCTACCCTAGGGAATATGGATGGCCCAAATTAAAAAGCATGGAATCATTGGATTTAAAACACATGCATTCATTCCTCAAATGCCATCTTTGTAGCAACTTGTACACGTACATGTACCCAGTCCACCTCATACCCCTAGGTGGGGATGGGAACAGGAAGCAAAATTATAATTATAGTCTAATCTACCACCCCTGATTGTGATTCCATGCCCCTAATATCCTCCACAAATACGTCCAGGAACCAGGGGGTCTCAATTGACTATCTGGCAACTTTGTCTTATCCAGCCAACCGGCCTCTACAATTAAAGGCCAAATCCTCTCCCTGGAAATCGGACAACTGACTCCAATTATTGCTGCAATATGTACATGTATCGAAATAAAAAAAATTAATACTGAATCAAATGCCCCACATAACTAGCCAGGTGAGGGTTACTCCCATTGTTTTTCAAATGCCCTGATCCCTATAAGGTGGTAAAATTGGTGGTCAATATTGGCAGCAAACCATTCATCATATATGATAATCTAAAGTTATAAGCCAGTATCTGTGAGCTGCATAATATAGCAGTGATATATACCATTAAGTGCCCTGAGCACATCATATCAGAAAAGAAACATAATTTAACTCAAAAGAAAACCTCTAGAACCCAGGGTATTAAAGTCAGATCGAGATGCGAGATGTGTTCCATGAAAAAATATTGTGTCTGTATATATGGGGCCTTTGGAATGCAAATGCACATATATATCTAGTCTGGGGGAGTATATATATATAGCTACATACATGTATATATCTGGAGATATCCTACATAATTATATGTAAACTGATCCAGACATTGAAGGTATGTCTGAAGTGGAAACACAGATTAATGCAGCGAGTGAGCTTAAGACCACCCATTCCCCTAAGACTTTGAAAGGATAATAGGTAGAGCAGATTTTGTATCAGTGCAGGGACAAAAATATGGTGTAAATTACCATACTGTACTGTAACTAAGTCTGTAATTTTATTGAATGAGAATGACAAAAACAAATGGCAAGCCATTTCAATGTCACAGCATGCCATACAGTATTAGCCGTGCCATAAGTCATTGCCGTAACTTACCCACTCGTACGAAATCCGCTCTATATCTGAAGTGGATATCAGGATATGCAGTGAGTATTTATATATTGATACCTAACATGCCGGCATGGCAAATGATGGCATGGCTTATTTCCCCATGCAGCCATACATTGTATCGCTAGCATCATTTGTACCTTAATCATTCGAAGGATGTCTTCACAGTCATCTGGACGAGCAGATCGAATTTGCCAGGAACACATTGTCATTTTCAAAATACCATAACTGTTGAATTGGCTATGAAATTCCAATAAATTCACTAACGTATTAGCCTTCTCTGTAGGTAACTGTATCAGTGGAAATAAAAGGAAAAGGAAATGGAAAGTTGGGTTTCCTGTGGTGCAAACCTATCAATGTTTAGCCGGTGGGGGAGGAGGGGGATTGGACGGGCTGGGGTGGGGACAAAATCAACGGTGCCCTACCCACGGGCCAAATTTTGAGTCAAACATTCCCAGCCTAGCCTTGGGATTCGAAGTATTAAATTTAAAAACAACAAAGCAGTAAACAAGAAACTGATAAAAGGGCAACTCGCTCCGGTGTGCCCGCCGCCGATGAACTTGACAAAGCCAAAGATTTGTAAATTAATTCGTTAACAAACGCGATTTTTTTTATAACATCTTTAATATCAAAGATACGTATTACACATCTGATCCCGAAGGCGAATCACAAATTAAGTAAACAAGAAATTGATAAAAGAAGTACTCACCAAGCAATCATGTCCATAAATCATGATACGCCACAGGCAGCCCAATCAATGTGCATGAAATAGAAGATATGTATAGGTTTTTATAAATCCTTTCAAATTGCCGTACAATGTATAAATAAACATACCTTTTCGCTTCCATGTTGTTTCCTTTGTGGTTTGTCTTGTCTTGAAACCATTTTAGGCTGTTTTGGGGAGTTTTTCATCCACCTTGGTGAGCGAAAAGGTATGTTTATACATAGTACGGCAATTTGAAAGGATTTATAAAAAACATACATATCTTCTATTTTATGCACAAACCCATAGATTGGGCTGCCTGTGGATACACTCGTCGTTGCAAGTCGCGATCGACCAGTTTTTTTTTGTTCCCACCCTGGGACCCTGGGGGATGGTCGTAAAACATGGACGGGGACGCGGGGACGTGGGGACGGGGACGCGGGGACGAGGACGCGGGGACGAGGACGCGGGGACGCGGGGACGTGACCTTAGAAACACAGTATTTTTGACTGCTAAAATAAAAAGCGAGTAATTATGTGTGTATTCAATGCATTGTTGTATCACTAGCTGGTCATTTAGGTTAGAAAACACGTAATCAAAATTGTTTTCTCTCACGAACCGACGCCATCTTGGAAAAGCCTCGTTTCCACGCTCTCTTAGTGAGATTATGGAGCCTGGGAAGGACCATTTATCTATTTATCTATTGTTCAGTAAGTTCCCGCCAATTTAGGTCACGCCATCATTCTCGCTCGCTGATTGGCTATCATTATCCAGGTAGTCAAGACATGTCGTGTTTGTAGATTTTCTTTTGAGATTTTTAGCGTGTTTACTCTTTTTTACCAAGCATTATATACTAATAAAGAACTCAGTGCCGTACTCGGCACTTGGTCGCGTGAACTGGATTTTAACACAGACTTTAACGAATTATTGTTAAATCCTGATAAATTTGATGAGATTGATTCAGATATTATGCTTAATACTCCCGTATCTAATTATTGTACAATAGATAAAATAAATAGTGTTTTAGACAAAGTAGGAGCAAATTCTCTCGCGTTATTTCACTGCAATATAAGGAGCTTATCGAAGAACTTAGTGTTTTTAAATGACATGCTATATAGTCTCTCAAAAAAACCTGATATTGTGGCTGTCACTGAAACTAGATTGAATATTAATTCCGTTTCAAATACTGATATATTGGGATATACTTTTTTTCATACGGATTCGTCAACAGCAGCAGGTGGTGCTGGAATATATGTAGCTAATGATATTAAAACTATTCCTAGGCCTGATATTAAAATTAATATAGACCTTGTCGAATCCTGCTGGGTCGAAATAGACCGTGGCCACAATAAAAACAATTTAATAATTGGTTGTATATATAGGCACCCGAAAGCAAATATAGAGCGGTTTACGGAAACATTGGAAGAGTTGCTTAGACATTTAAATCAATGTAAATACGAAGTATATATATTAGGTGACATAAATATTGATTTCTTTAAATTTACTAGCCATTTACCAACAGAAAAATATTTAGATATGCTTTATGCGAATAATTTTCTACCTATTATAACAAAACCAACAAGATTAACAGACCACACTAGAACATTGATTGATCACATATACACAAATCATTCTATCGAACAGGTTTCTTCAGGAATAGGCCTTTTCGATATATCAGATCATTTACCTATTTTCTGCATAATTAATACATCAACAAGAAGAGACAAAGAAAAACGTTATTTTAGAGATTTCAGCAAATTTAACAAAGAGGCCTATATAAGTGATATTAAAATAATAGATTGGAAAAATATTATCGATAATAGCAAAGATCTTAATGAAACAACACTTATCACAATAAATACAATAAAAGCAATTGTTAATAAACATGCTCCATATAAAGTGACACCAAAAAGTAAACTTAAACAGTTTAAAAAACCATGGATAACAAATGGAATATTAAAATCAATAAAAACTAAACAAAAAATGTATTATACACACTTTCACTCTAATGATATAAAAAAGGTAAATCAATATAAAAAGTATGCTAATAAATTAAATCAGATAAGAACACAGAGTAAAAAAGAATATTATAATATAAATTTCGAAAGGTGTAAAGGGGATTTAAAAGCCACCTGGAAATTAATCGGAACTTTAATTAAGCGAAAAACAAAAGGACAGATATATCCAACAAGATTATTAAGAAATAATAAGACCTATACTAATGAATTGGATATAGCAAATCAATTTAATAATCATTTTGTTAATGTTGGCCCAAGTTTAGCTAGTGTCATTGAACATTCGGATGAAGATCCAACTAGCTTTATTCACAATTCCCCAGTGTCAAGCTTCGTCATGTCTCCTGTTTACTCATCACAGGTCTGTGAATTATTCTCAGGTTTAAAAGAAAATAAAGCTTCAATCGATATACCTAACAAATTAATAAAATTAGCATGTGAACCACTTTCAATTCCTTTTACTTATATCTATAATGAATCAATAAAAACAGGTGTTGTACCCGAGATCTTGAAAATATCTAGAGTCACTCCTATTTATAAAAGTGGCCTAACTACTGATCCCTTTAATTACAGACCTATATCAACCCTATCACCTTTCAGTAAAATCCTCGATCGAACGACTAGTGTATGATCAGTTGATAGCATTTTTGGAAAAATACAATATTTTGTTTAATTATCAATTTGGTTTTAGAAAAGGGCATTCTACCGAACAGGCAATTCTTGAGATAACAGATAATTTAAAAAGTGCTATTGATAATAAGCAAATAACGTGTGGACTTTTTCTAGATTTTTCTAAAGCCTTTGATACCGTTAACCACCAGATCCTAGTTGCTAAATTAAGTAGATACGGAATTCGGGGAACTCAATTGTCATGGTTCAGTAATTATCTAAGTAATCGAAAGCAATATGTTAAAATAGGGAATACTGAATCTTCAGTACTTGATATGACATGTGGAGTACCACAAGGATCGACACTGGGGCCATTACTTTTTTTGCTCTATATAAATGACATGCCAAATTGCTCAAAAAAACTGTCCTTTCGCATTTTTGCAGATGATACGAATGTTTTCTATTCATGTAACAGCGTACCAGAACTAGAAACTGTAATGAATGAAGAGTTCAAACTTATCCTCCAATACTGTGCCGTTAATAAATTATCAGTTAATTTAAGTAAAACAAATTATATGATTATAGCCTCATCAAAGAAGAAAGTTTCTAAAATTGAAATTGCTAATATTGAGCAAAAAAGCTACCTCAAATACTTAGGAGTATATATAGATGAACACCTTAACTGGGAACATCAAATTAAACATGTAAATAGCAAAATGGCAAAAAATATTGGAATAATAAATAAATTAAGATATTACCTTGATTTAAACATGTTAAAGCAACTCTATTATACATTGGTATACCCATATTTAAATTACGGTCTTATGAGCTGGGGGAATACTTATGCAAGTAAGTTAGCAAAGCTCCGCACTAAACAAAATAAATGTATTAGAAATACATTTTTTGCTTATAGCAGAGAAAGTGCTACCCCATATTTCAATATTCTAGGTGTATTGGAACTCGATAACGTATTTAAATTAAGAATTGCAGAATTTAGTTTTAAAATTTCGAATGGTAAAGATATTCCAACATTTTTTTCTGAATTTGTCACACCAGCAATAAAACGCCACAAATATAATACAAGATTTGCTGCAAAGTTAAATTTTGTTAGACCGAAAGCGAGAACGAATTATGGAATTCATACATTTAAATTTATTTCATCAAAAATTTGGGAAACAGTTGATGTAGATATCAAACGATCAAGCTCTATTAATTTATTTAAAAAACGATATAAAGCCGTTCTTCTCGAACAACAAAAATAAGTGACTATACCTTTTTCAAATATTTATCAGCTTAATCATTAACTTTAGTCTATACAAACGTTGCAGTGATCAACTCGAAAGCTTTTGCTCCTTTGGTCACTGCGCACTACCAACTATTTGAAATATAATCTGTATTTACTTCTTCACTTTTTTTCTTCTTCAAAATGTACTGTTGTGTTTATTTATGTAAATAGTGCGAAATAAAACTTGAAACTTGAAACTTGAAACTTGAAACTAATAAACGGCTTTAGTCTATTAACAATATTTCGGTTATACTGCTGGAGAAGGCCCTCAAGACGCGGGCTGAAAGATCAAAACAGTTACCCACTAATTGCTAGACAACTCCAGCAACTTGCAATGTAAAATTTGACTCTAGAATAGAGTTGTTCCGGGTTGAGGCGAGTTGTCCCAAGCGAACTCTAGATCTTTACATGAAGTAACGCGTGCCGAAAGGTTGAACTAGTGCTAGGATGATCCCCGAGACAAAAGTAAACAGAACGCAGAATCCAATGGCGGTAGAATGATTCTACTATTAGGATGACCCTAGTACAAGGGTTACCCTCTTATCATGTAAGCAACTCCTTTTAGTTTTAGTGAGTATCTTTTTTTCCACCCGGGTTATTTACCTCACTCAGGGCGCATGGAAACGAGGTTTTTCCAAGATTGGGTCGGTTTGCGAGGTCAAACGGCTTTTGATTACGTTTTTTCTAACCTAAATGACGAGTTAGTGATAAAACAATGCATTGAATACACACATACTCGCTATTTATTTTAGCGGTCCAAAATACTGTGTTTCTAAGGTTACGTCCCCACGTCCCCACGTCCCCACGTCCCCGCGTCCCCGTCCCCGCGTCCCCGCGTACCCGTCCCCACGTCCCCGCGTCCCCGCGTCCCCGTCCTTGTTTTACGACCATCCGACCCTGGGGCCCAGTCGGTTGCAAGGCAAAGGTCACATTCTCCCCGTTGAATTAACAACTATCCTAACAAGATCGTTTAAAAGTATTCATCGATTATCTCAACGCTCTTCATCCTACCATTAAATTCACTTCGTCTTACAGTTTCACCGACATCTCTTTTCTCGATGTCACAGTCATCTATCACTGCATCAAATTGGCATTATTCAACTATTTAAGACGGTAACATCGAAACTGATCTCTACACCAAACCTACTGATAAACACCAACACCTTCTCTACTCTTCATGTCATCCTTTACATACTAAAAAAGCTATCCCTTTTAGTTTAGCACTCCGCATTCGTCGCATTTGTTCCACTGACGAAACCTCAGTCAAACTTCGAACTAATGAATTAAAGTCTCACCTCTTAAAGCGAGGTTATAAGCGTTCCTCGATCTACAAATACAACGCGCTGCTAATATTTCTCGTAACGATGCTTTACAGGCTAAACGTGCACAAGATTCTAACCGAATTCCTTTCGTCATCACATATAATCCAGCACTACCTAACATTTCATCACTGATTCGTAAACATTCTCACATACTGTTTTCTTCTAATCGTTGTAAAGACGTTTTTGTTAACCTGCCTCTCGTCGCTCACCGCCGTTGCCCTAACCTTCATGACCTACTTGTCAAATCACAACTACGTAATGTGACTAACAAACCTGCTCTTCCATCTGGCTCTTTCCGCTGCGGAAAAAACTGTGCCACTTGTCCTTACATTAATCATGGCCTCGTTAGCTACACCAGTTTTGCTTCCACCGGGGAAACCCGTTTCATTAAGTCACACATCACTTGTAACACCAGTAACGTTATCTACATGGTATGCAATCGCTGCCGCTTACAATACATCGATGAAACTAAACGACGGCTCAAAGACCGATTTAACGAACACAGACGAGCAGTTGACAAATTTAATATTAAATCTAAACCTACCACAGTTTCTGAACATTTCTTTTCCTGCTCTAACCATTCTAATACTGACATGCAACTTATCCCCTTAGACGAATAATGTATTCTTCGCGAGACTCTATTCGTAAAGCCAGAGAGTCATATCTTATCGACATAGCTAAAACTCTCGAACCTCTCGGCATGAACAAACGTGATGAAACTTAATATGTTATCTTGTAGACCCGTGTTTTTATGTAATCTGAAATCCATATTTTTACTTACGTCATTTCCTTTTTCCTCTTAGATTGTGTAATCACCTTGATATTTATACTTGCCATTGTGAAATATTCATTTGTATAAGATCTACCTGAAGAAGGCTGGTTTGGCCAGCCGAAATATCGTAGAATTCTCAATATATACGTTGTTCGATCAGCTTTTCTGTAGTCCTTGGACTTGTTTACTTATCCTAACACGCTTGAAATAATGAATGACATTATTAAAACCGGCAGTCAAGGATATATTTGTCACATTCCGAACGGCGGTAGACGAGACCGGCTCTACACTGTAGTACGCGCATCGAGCCCGAGTAGGAGCGCTAAAAAGAATGTTCTCTCATCAGTTACAAAGTCCAGTCCTCACTCCGGGCTTAACATTGATACCGACAGACAGACGTTTTTATTGGTACTTTGTACAATACTGTACATCCGTAGTTATCCAATAATAATAATATTGTTAGGGTGCAAGAAATAAACATATTGACTGCTATTTAACAGTATTTGTTGAGTGGGAAAGGGCATCACTTATTATTCAGAGCTTACAGACTGTCCTAACGAATAAATTGTGCCGCTAGACGAGATATTTTAGGAGCTGGTTTGAGTCAAAAGATACTAATGACAGAAGATGCCGGCTTTTGGATTTTCGGCATCGCCGGAACAACAATGACCTCTAGGAATTCATTGGCCTGTTCCACAATTGGCATACAGCGCCAGTAAAGTCTAACGCCTTCCGATCCCCCGGGCCGGGGCGGCTACAGATAATAATTCGCTTTGTGACACATTGGCTAAACTTATATTTAGCTTATTTTTAGTGATATGAATAAGTCTTTCCTTAAATTTTCATATTTTCTACATTTGAGTAGAAATTGGACTTCGTCCTCAATGCCCGGTACCACTTCGCGTCTAGCTGTACCAATTCATGTTTAGCTGTACCATTTCGTGTTTAGCTGTACCATTTCATGCCTTTTAGCTGTACCATTTCATGTTTAGCTGTACCATTTCATGTTTAGCTGTACCACTTCGCGTCTAGCCGTACCATTTCGCGTCTAGCTGTACCATTTCATGTTTAGCTGTACCATTTCATGTTTAGCTGTACCACTTCGCGTCTAGCTGTACCACTTCATATTTAGCTGTTCCATTTCATGTTTAGCTGTACCACTTCGCGTCTAGCTGTTCCATTTCATGTTTATAGCTGTACCATTTCATGTTTATCTGCACCATTTCATGTTTAGCTGTACCACTTCGCGTCTAGCTGTACCACTTCGCGTCTAGCTGTTCAATTTCGTGTTTAGCTGTACCATTTCATGCCGGTTTAGCTGTACAAGGACAAGAACAAGAAGTTTATTTTACTCTGGGTTATATTACTATTACTATAATTAGCCAATATATGTAAAATATCACATAATGATATCCACATTTTTATTATATTTTTACTAAGTTACATATTTTTTTATATTCCTATTATTACTATTACTACTATTATTACCTTGTAACAAATAAGGACTCAGACTATTATTACTATAACTAGCTAATACATGTAAATTATCACATAATGATATCTGATTTTACTTAAGAATCGAACTTAGCATTATCTTATAGTTTATATTATATTAATATAGTTTGCATGTATTTTGTATTTTACATGTTTTTAGATTATTGTTATTATCACTCTGTATTTAGCATAGCAGGTCCACATCAGCTATCCAGCTGTCATTAACCTAACCTGCTTAAACAAATAAAGTATGTATGTATGTATGTATGGGTGGAACCTATTTTACAATTACAGATGTTTAACACGCGCGCTCATACACACACACACATACAAATTGTCCTCTCTCCCTAGCAATTTTAAAATGTATAAGAGGGACTACACTAATTTGGATGAAGACGCTCTTTTTTCAGAAATGAGTGAAATTAATTGGTCTAAGATTTTGCCCTGTGAATCTGGTACTACTGTCAATATATTGTTTCAGTCATTTTATTCAACTATTACTGATATAATAAATAAACATGTACCCTTTCGTAAAGTCTCAAGGCGCAAAATTAAATTCATGTCTAAACCTTGGATTACTCCTGGGATTAAGAAGTCAATCAAGATAAAAGATAATCTGTTCAAAAAACATTTAAGTACTCAAAATTCCTATTATCAAGCAAAATATAAATGTTATCGCAACAAATTAAATCATCTTCTCAAAATAAGCAAAAATAAATATTATGAAGACTACTTTTTGATAAACAGTCAGAATATTAAAAACACCTGGACTGGGATTAAGGAACTGATTACCCTAAAGCCAAAGGGCTCGAGTCCCCCTTCTAAGATTATACTTAATAATCATATCCTGAAAGATCCTGCAACAATAGCCTCAGCATTCAATAAATACTTTTCTAATATTGGAAAAAAACTAGCTCAAGATATTCCCAGCTCTACGGCAACCCCCAAGGATTTCTTGGGTACTCCACAATTAAATAGTTTTTACTTATTTCCAGTTACTGTTAGAGAAATTGAGGATGAAATATCAAATCTCCAGGCATCAAAAGCAACTGGTCCACATAGTATTCCAACTAGACTATTAAAACTTCTCAAAACCTGCCTATCAATCCCTCTTGAAATTATCATAAATTATTCATTTTCTAGTGGCTCTGTACCAGATCACTTCAAGGTAGCTCAGGTTATTCCAGTGCATAAAAAGGACTTAATCACAAATTTGAATAATTACAGACCAATTTCTCTTCTCTCCATCTTTAATATAAAGATCTTGGAAAAATTGATGTTTAAAAGACTAATTGCTTTTATAGATACAAATCACATTCTCTATGAAAATCAATTTGGATTCCGTGCCAAGCATTCCACTTCTCATGCAGTTCTCCTTATAATTGATAAAATACAAAGAGCGATTGAGGATGGGCTATACTCCTGTGAATTTTTTTTAGACTTCTCCAAAGCTTTTGATACTGTTGATCATGACATTTTAATTGATAAATTGTATCATTATGGTATTCGTGGCATAGCACGTGATTGGTTTGTTTCCTACTTGAAAAATAGGCGTCAGTTCGTTTCAGTTGGGAGTACCAGATCTGAGGAGTCTATTATTTCACATGGGGTGCCTCAAGGCTCTGTGTTAGGGCCTCTTTTATTTCTTTTATACATAAACGATTTCTGTAACTGTAGCAAACTATTTAATTTTCATATTTTTGCAGATGACACCAACCTCTTTTGTTCCAATAACAATTTACTTGCCTTAGAAACTTCCATTAATGAAAATCTTAGATTAGCGTATAAGTGGTTATCGACAAATAAGCTGTCATTGAATATTGACAAAACGAACTTTATCATATTCCATCCTCCTCAAAAAGCAGTGAGCTATAAAATCAAATTATGCATAAACAATAGAGAAATTAAACAAGAAAAGAGTATTAAGTACCTAGGTGTATTCATTGACTCAAATTTGAGTTGGAAACATCATATCTTACATATATCTAAGAAAGTAAATCGATGTGTTGGTATCATGTGTAAAATTCGACATTATGTCAGTTTGTCTATTTTGACTCAATTATACTATACTCTAATTTATCCTTTTTTATCATATGTCACATGTACATGGGGAAATACATACCCCTCTACTCTTAGGCCCCTAATCACACTTCAGAAAAAAGCAATGCGTATTATCACTTTTTCCAAGTATAACGATCATTCTAGTCCACTGTTTAAACGATTAGGTATACTTAAATTTCTTGATTTAGTTTTCACTCACAATGCCTTATTTATGTATGATTTTCACCACAATAGACTCCCTGTTGCATTTAATGATTATTTTAGCCTTGTTTGTAACATTCATCAATACAATACTAGACTAGCTAGCAAAAAGGCATTTTATCTCCCAAAAATAAGAACAAATTATGGCAAATTTAGTATACGCTACACAGGTGTTAAAGTTTGGAACTCAATTGATGAAAACCCCAAATCCAAAAGTCGGAAATGTTTTGCAAAGCTTCTCAGAGACTCCTTTATAATGAATTATTGATGAATGTCCTTCCATTACCATTACTACAATGTATTTTAATTAACTATCAGAATTATTAGCTTCCTACCTTCCTATTGCCATCTTAATTTTGTAGTTTTATAATTCTTATGTACTGTAGCTCAGTTAAACATTGTTGTTCTTGTCCCCTGGCCTATCTTGTTTCAAATTTTTCCAAGCAATTTTTAACGCTACTTAGCTCGAATAGCCCTCATGGTTAATCTAAGCAGCGTTTACTCTATATAAGTCTTAAGTACCATTAGCAATAAATTATTTTCTTTTCCTATATTTTGTTAGTTTTGTAATAATTCTTCTTTGTAAATGTACGAGTATAAATAAAAAGCTTGTCTACACACACACGCATACACACACACACATCCGCAAGCAATGGAATATTTTAATTAATTTGTTAAACAGAGAAGGAAGTTCTGAACAAAAACCACAAAGGCTAACGAGTCAGAACTACCTTGCTGGTCAGCAAATAACAGAAATATTCAGTTATTATTAGAATATAATAAAATCAAGAGGCAATAAACATGAGATTCAAATAATTATCTAGGCAGGGAAAAGTTAATTATGGAATAAAATTTGGAACGCTTCACGAATTTGCGTGTCATCCATGTGCGTGTACCATTTCATGTTTTATTAATAGCTGTACCACTTCGCGTTTAGCTGTACCAAACGTCAAGTTGTTGGACCATTTGGTTGTAGTTTATACCGTTTTGACAACGGAAGCTGTAACACGGTAATCCATTTCTAATTTAATACCTATTCTGTTTCACAAATGATAGCTAGTCTGTTTGCATTACGCTTTAACTATTTAACGATTGCCTGTACTAATTCACTGATGGCAAGCTAAACCACTCGCATTTTGTAATTTCGTATTCAGTTTATGTATTTTTGGTGGTGACGGCCGCCCATAGCAATCGAAAGCCTTTGGTCTGGCTTTCAAAAGTTTACAATGTAAATTCTGCAAATAACATTCAGCGACAGGACATTTAGTGGCAAGTTTTTAATTGGCTAAAACCAACAATGCCTCAGCTCGCGCGCCCAGCCGTAAGTGGGGAGAGGATCGTGGGCTCACCGAAACCCCGGGGGGGTACTTACATGAAAAATGGGTATGTATGTGAGGCCAAGAGACTCAGACCCTGACCCTGTTTGACCCAATCCGACCTCCAAAACCCTGATTGCCCCCTTTTTGGGAAAAAAAAAACCTGATTGCCCCTTCTTTAAATTGTTTTCAAAACGCGGTCGGATATATACCCCGGCCGGTATACAGCGTACCGGGATTGCATGCAAAAATGCGGAACATTTCAAGTCGGGACGTGTCATTGGGTAAACAAATCAGCAGATGAAGTACATAGATAAGTACTGAAGTACGAGATGTATGGGAACCTCAGTGCTTGCATGTGGGCAGGCGATCAAAATGCGGCAACAGAATGTCTTTTTTTGACATAGTAGCTAAAAAAAACTGAACCCTAACTGCCTAAAAAATACTGAACCCCGACCCTGACTGCACCCAAATTATACTCAAATCCTGACCCTGATCTGCCCAAATCAGGTCAAAACCCTGACCCTACCTGCCCAAACCGAGCTCAAAACCCTGACCCACCCGGGCGGCACATACATAATACGTCACAAACAGGAGTACCCCCCCCGGGACCGAAACCCCCACGGCTGGAAACCGCCCTCTTTCAGATGAAGTCTATGAATATGGATAGCTTTTGATTATCATGCTAACTAGATAAAAGCCTCTAATTAAGCTGTCTCAACTCCAGCCTCGATGTCACCAAAGGCTTGCTGCGGCTTTTGGACTACCGTTGTCAATTCCTTTCACAGACACTTAGTAGAAAAGGACCGATGGAAGAGTCCAATAACAATCTGTTGTTGTTGTTACATCACATCACATTCCCATATCTATAGAAAATGGTTTCAACATTTTTAGCAAAGCCGGTTTTGCTTTTACTCTTTGTAGCTGAGCTGGACTTCTGTACACGAAGTACACATCCTTTACGTTTGTAGCTCAGTTGAAACATGGACAAATCCAATTTAGGTATTCTTTCAAATTGACTGGAGTTCGGCTTGCACAGGTGCAGAGATTCACAGAGATGCCAACTCTCCCGCTTTCGGCGGGAGACTTACGCTTTTTAGCCTCATCTCCCGCTCTCCCGCTTTGAGTCCAAAATCTCTCGCTTTTTCGCAAATGAGACTTAAATAAATAAATAAAATACTTTTTGTCTTGACGACTGCCTTTTTGGTCGTCTCACGCGCGATCATTACCATACGAAGCAGTGATCTCCCGCTTTTAGAACTCCAGGGGTTGGCATCTCTGCAGGTGACAAATTCACTTGAGGATTAATCCACAAATTAAAGCCGACTCACTCTGTTTTTGAACTACCGGCCATCAGAATAAAGCACTAAATTAGTGATCAATTAAACTGATAATCCAATGATCTCCTCGGTTTTCTTTGTTTGTTCGGCAGGGATATAAAATCTCTAAATTCCCTCATCAACATACATACTTGGTCTAATTTTCCCTCATTGACATGCAAGAGGGAAAAATAGAAGGGCATGCACGCTAATGAGGGAACATTGGACTGCCCTTGGCACTTCATGGCGCAATGTCTGTTAACCCTGTATGTACCCTACCCCTTTAATGGTCAAGAAACGGTTATTCTATTCATTTCTCAAACCCACTTCTCCCAAGCGGGATTCCAGAAGTCGACTTCTGGGGATACTTAAAACCATAAACGACTCTGTTTAGGCGCTCATGCAATCAACCATAATAACAAAACGTTTTCGAAAGCAACTTTAACGGCTGCGACGTCTTTAGTTTAGGCAGAGAAAACTAAACTTCTGAGAGATTTGTTCCGTTCCTCGGTGAAAATAGTATTACAAAGTGATAGCATGACATTTCGTGAAATTAGTGATTAAATTTCCCCTCACGCCTCGAGGAGGATCTGTAAAAGTCCACAAATCCCCCTCGGCTCTCCGGGAAATTTAATCACTAAATGTCATGCTATTACTTATAATAAACCGAACTCGCGCCAAGTCGTCTATGTTTCCTGGGAAAAAGCCGGAAAAGCCGTTCAACTACTACCCAATCATTCTAGCCTCCTCTGCAGGCATCTCTCAGTGTATTTAAAATTGTTTTTTTCTGGTTACGGGGTTCCTGTGTATAGATGGTGGAATTCCTGTGTCAGATTAGGAAGGGATTGGGGAGAGGAAACGGGGAAGGGAAGGAAATAAAATACACTGAGAGATGCCTGTGGAGGAGGCTATACCCATTCCATTCACACCAACTAAATCTATTTAATGGCCTCTCAGCCGATACCGCCATGTTTAAACAATTTATGGGAGTCCAGGAAAACCTACTGGCCCGGGAATCCCACAACTAAAAGTTGTTTTTTCAACATGGCCGCGTTTATATCGGCAAAGAGGTATTTTAAACAAAAGCCTAACCAATGCTCTCAAAGTAGTTGTAAAACCGGCTCCAGGCTTTGTTTAAGAGTCATAGGAACGATAAATTGTTGTCTTCTTAATCTCAGCTTTCTATTAATTTTTAATAAGCTGACAGGTGCGCTTTGAATGCGAAGGAATAAATTTGGGAAAATAATACGTTTCTCCCCCCAAAACAGGTGTTAAAATATCACCGAGGCGTTTAGAATGTTAAGCATTTATTGAACCACGCAATCTCTTTCTACTCTTAATAGATTTTGCGATTATACGAATTATTGTATGGTTTTGGTAATCAAGGTGCGTTAGTCTTTTGATTATATTTCCCTTGGATGAGTTTGTAACCCGAAGGCGTTGTTTTGAAACCGGATCTTGGGGCCAGTCTTCGATGCAATTAACCAATCTCATTTTCAGGATATCAATAGCTCACAGTAGCACACCAAAACAGTCAGCTTCAGGCGCTATGTTGTTAGAAACCTTTATAGCAAAAAGGTATCGTAGTCAGGAAAAATATCACATGGTAACATTTGGTAGAACTCTTAAGAAAAACTCTCAGGACAAGCAGAGAAAACTGCCCAGGAATTTAAAAGCTTTCGGTTTTGCGGTTTCATTTGCACGGCATAACAGATTCAAAATCTTTATTCTTGCGTCTGTGGGAAACGCTAAGTTTCCTCGTGACCTTCGCTTATCATCTGCAAGACGGAAAAATTCATTTTACAGTTATCAATATTGTTCGATTGTCTTCTAAGGTATAACTGAAATGTAGCAAGATTTCAAACTTCAGTAGATGGTAGGGGAGAAACTGACGGCGGAAGAGTGGCAGTGAATAATACTGGACAGGTATACAAAGTACATCCAAGGTGGAAATACCGTAGATGAAATCTGGATCAGTAAAGAATGAGTACTGAATGGAAGAACACTTACTAGGAACCACGATTGGAATTATTGAACAGGGATGAGTTACAAGGCTGGTAAATCATGAGAAACTAGAACTGACGGTCGATTAAAAAGAATCCGTATATGACAAGTAGGCAATGTTGAATTAATACTGACTCGTTCTAAAATTTGAAGGAGAAACTTATATTCATTGCGCCTGAGTAAAGTTAACATTTTGGAGAAAATACACTGCGAATTTTGTTGAAAACAATTACAAAGGTCGGGAAGAAAGTTGTTAAAATTATTGACAGAAGAATTTGAGGCAAACCAATGGCGGCTAAAGTGGGTTTCCATGGAGATGACTACAAGGCAAGCATCAGCCTGGAAGAGTTTAATCATAAGCATTCACAAAAACATAATTCATCGTCTTTGCAGAAGGCGCACACTTTCCATGGCATCAGGAGGAAATATGTCCCATCACTTTACCACAACCCAGACCCGGATTTAACACACAAATTGAAAGATTTTCTACGCAAACCTCCGCTGAATTCACCCGAGTATTTCAAGTATCTGCAAAAGAAGCGGATGAGTTTGTGCAGTGCTGATAATCCAAGCCGTGAAGAAACTCGACGTACTTCGTTACCAGCCAATGACAAACTATCCGAGAAACTGAAACACCTCAAGCCCGAGAGAAGAACGATTCAAGAGATGATTTTACCGCCTATATCGGATGGTTGTAAGGAGAATTTCAGCAATCTTTACAAGTCGCCCAGTCCTGGGCCTTTTGTTGGAAGCAGCGTGGGCCCCATTGAACAGTTGAAATACTGTCAGTATATCAGGCCTCGACCGAAGTTTGACAGAAAAACTTGTTGGAGCTAGAAATCTGTTTTAAACAATTTTGTGTCGATTAAGGGAATTTAAATCACAGGTTTAAAACCAAGTTTAGATTTAGATATAGAAAAAAGATGCAAACAGCTTAGGTGAACTGGGATTAAACCGTAAACACGCGAAACTCACTTTAAAATTTACATCTGTCAATGTCCACCAAACTAGAGGCTTCATCGTCTATTAAAAGCCGGCCGGTGTACATGACAAACGTTTTGGGCAAGGCACTCCTACCTGGGCAGTCCGGCACTCCAAACAGGCGAGCAACCAGAACAGCAAACTGCTAGGACGACGGCATAAACGAATGATCTTAAAATTACAAAATATCCCCAAATACAATAATTGCACGTGAAAATGCATGCAGTCGCTTAGTACATTTTGACCGTTCTCTGCAAAAACACAACGTAAAAAAAACCGTGTCACGTTTAAAGAGAACGCAAAAGGAAAGGAAGTTTTAAAACACTCAGGCATTCGTTCGGCGTGAAAGGAACTCTATGATAGATTTTGTATCTCGAAGATCTGGATGTGAAAAGCGATAACGGTCGAATAAAGGAAACGATAAACACCTGGGACACACCTAATTTCGCGAGAAAACCCTGTTTTACGTCCCGTCGTCACAGCCGTCGCCGTGCCGAAATATTTTGGCACGTGTCAACTAAAATTTAGGGAGTTATAGCACTGATGCAAAACGAGTACTGGGTTTGTAGAATTAAGGGGCATTAGTGCATGGGGTTTGATATAATATAGTTTTGGACTTAGGACTGACTAGCGGCCTTGTTTTCATGATTCTTTATAGTTGCAATTGTTGATAACTTCGCGCAAATTCATTGTTTGAGCAACTAAGCTCGATTAGCCCTTAGGTTATTCTAAGTAGCGCTTACTCTAATTTTCTTCATTCATTTCTCTTTACCTTTACATACTTATGTAATTTCGTAAGAGTATAAATAAAAGTGTGTTGTTGTTGTTGTCTTAGTCCTAAATATTGTCACTCCTTTTCACATGTTGGAAAATACAGAACATCAAAATTATGCAAATTGTGGCAGCGACTTTTTTTGCTCATGGCATTCGGTTCGCAACCAGTTAAAACATTTTTTTTACGAGGCGCCCCGAGCTATGCATAATACTTCATCTAAATGTTGACGACAACTGATTTCCACAATTCTTTGCCTGCAATTAACGTTTATTAAGCGAGCGTGGGAACAAAGGCGACGAACATACTAATATTTCAGCCTACGCGGAAATGTACTTAAACTTAACGTTCTTTTTCACAGAAGAAATACACGGCCACAGTGAAAAGGCTGAAGCCTTTAAAGGGGCTATGTCATGGTACTGCGCATGTATCGAGTAATCGCTCGTTTAGTGGCTGTTAATTGGATACAAACAGTTAAACTTCCCTCCCTCAATGCTTGATTGAAAGGATTTTCAATATTTTCGCTGGAGACTGTTTATATACACTGTTTGTTAGTCATTTTTGCATATTTGCTTTCATTTTAAGCATCCCACATGGCCGAGAGGTTCGTTAGTTCATATCAAAATCGGTGGAAATAGCTGTTTCCGGCCCGGAAAAACGAATGTGAAGTCTTACCGTGACACAGCCCCTTTAAATAATGTTCAAAAACTCATGAATAATTAATGAGCATTTTGTCCAATCAGATGAAACAAATCAGTCACGTGCATGCTCCTTTATGCCTGATAAAATCTCATCATTCTAGAATGCCCGCGGAGGGATTTGAATTCTGTCCCAGGGGTAAACGGGGTTAATGATTGAGACAGTGAATGTTTCAGCTTTCTCATTGAATTGCTAATTAGGATGAACGTTTTATATAAAGAATACTAATGAACATGAAATTTTATATAAAGCGGTTCCATCCTAATTAAGAATTCACTGATCAAGACCCAAATATAGCAAAAAGTACACGGATCATAAGGTACCAAGATAATACATTTTGCACTAAATTTACTAATATCAGCAGACTACCGAGATACACAGATCATTTTTTTTAAATGAAGTTATCCAACTACCATTACTTGTTTACCGAGCCACTGTTTAGTTCCAATTATTAAACCAAACTCAAAGCCGTGAAATAATAAAAACGTGCATTAAACTTACAAACATCCTCTTCATATTTTGTGCCGGAGTCAAACATTTAGAGTCTGCCGTCATGTCAGTCACATGGGCTTTCCAAGTCTTGAACTTTATCGATGTCAACCACGACACAAAACCTTCATGTGCGGATTATTCTTGCTCTAGCTTGTTCTTTCACATTGCGAAACTCCGCTTCAAACAACATAGTATGATAATTTCTTCATGTCATTCCGTTGAGATGTTCGTAATCGCAGGCGGTGGTTACTCGAACATTTTGCATCGTGTTGTGAATACAAACATTCAATGGTTCATAAAGCAACCATTATAAGTTTTTGAAGCCGTTTAATAAACTCGCAGCACGTGTTTTATCAGGTCCACCTACAGCATTTCCAATCCTCTAATCTGTAATTTAAGTCATTACTATTTATTAGTTTATCAGCTTCGCATCGGGCGGACGAAGGTTAATTTTATTTATTTATTTAGTAGATATACAAAGAACAAAACGTGTAGCAGACATACTGTTGAGGAGAGACTAAACAGGTGAAAAACACCCATAAAATGAGTCCTCCTTTACACGCAACTTTCAAGATCATGCGCAATGTTGATGTCTTTTGTTAGAACTGGCGGGCCACCACTAACGATCAATATCGATTCTACATCAAGTGAATAGTTGAATATTTTTGCATTCGTGTGTTGCGTTTTCGAGTTCTAGAGTCTTAGTATAAACCAACTAGAGGACTATCACAATTCCTGCATTTTCATTGGCTACCCTACTATAGGTCTATTGATGATAGCCCATGGTAGAGAAAAACCGCACGCATTTTCACTGTCCGACTAGTTGGTTTATACTAAAACCGACCTCTCGCCCTCATGGGCTACGAGTTAAATAGCCCATTCGGCTGCGCCTCATGGGCTATTGACTCGTAGCACATTCGGGCTGCGGGTCTAATTGTTAAATATCTACAATATGCTAATAAATGACGTCTACCCAGGATCAGGAGCGTCCATCTCTCATACTTTAGTATAAACCAACTAGTGGACTATTACAAATCCTGCATTCTGATTGGCTACGCTACTATAGGTCTATTTGTGATAGCCCATGGTAGAGAAAAACCGCACGCATTTTCACGAAATAATAACATTTTTTCAACTTCAATTTGTTTCTTTCTATTATTTCTACTGTCCGACTAGTTAGGTTATACTAAAACAATTAGACCTCTCGCCCTCATGGGCTACGAGTTAAATAGCCCATTCGGCTGCGCCTCATGGGCTATTGACTCGTAGCCCATTCGGGCTGCGGGTCTAATTGTTAAATATCTTTGTACACGGGGTGCCCGGGGGAGGGGGGGGGGGGAGTAGTTAAGCGATTCGCCCAGGTTTGATTCCCGAATGCGGCGCCATGTAAGTCGAGCAGTGTTGGTATCTCGCCCTTGCTCCCACCCTCTTCAAAAAACAACCCATTAAATTCCAATTCCACCCTGGAGTTAAATATAAGCCTCTGGTTTGGGAGACCCGGTAACGGCTTCCTGTTAGTATCTTCGACGTAGAATAAGCCATTATATTTTTAGGCGACCATGTAGCCTTATGTAGTACTGAAGTTGGAGACTTTACGTTTCTATGTCTCGGCATCAACCGATAAAGTGCACAATTTAACTCAGGGGGGCACTGTTGAGTTAGGTAAGGAAAACCGTAGAATAAAGATCTTTTTCTACTTAATTATTCTTTAGTTGTCAACAGAAAATAGTTTTATTGCAAGTAAAAGGTTTTGGTGTTGGCTCTTCGTAGTTTCTCGAATAAAAATATTATTTTTAACGAAAAGACCGAGGGACCTCGTCGGTGTGCAAAAACATAACTAAATCATGGGATATGACAACGCGGCCTTCGAGTGGGGAGTGAATGTGCATTGCCTTCGCGGAAGAATAATCGGTTAGAATTTAGTCCTGCTTTGCTTTCACGTTTGTAATCTTGTCAAACTTACATTTCCATACACAGCTTTGGACTATATCTACGGTCAAGAGACGCAAAGCTCACACTGAAATCTTTGAGAGCTGTTTTGAACTGTCTCACTTGTGTCTCTCCAGTCGGGCCGACAGTTTCATTTCACCGTCGTATTGCCAGGCGTAAAAGTAAAAGCTCGGAGCGTTGCGTCAGAGCGCACGACG
This sequence comes from Actinernus sp. WN-2022, assembly GCA_030867875.1. Lineage (NCBI taxonomy): Eukaryota > Metazoa > Cnidaria > Anthozoa > Actiniaria > Actinernidae > Actinernus > Actinernus sp. WN-2022. The sequence goes on from JAOWCC010000936.1 coordinate 72,323,168, forward strand.
GCTGCAAAGGAGACTTTACATTTCCTGGTGACGTCACACATTAGCATTTTCAAAATATAAGGCTTTATCACTCTCACAGAAGCCACACTCAAATCAAGAAATATTTTACTATTCAACTAATCACTCGACGTAGAATCTATGTGCAATGATAAAATAAATAGCGTTAAAAGCATTTTAAGGGCACAGGCTAACCATCCTCCCACTTTGTGTATTTGTCACTGATGTTTTAATAATCTATGATTTCTCTTCTCGCTGCTTCGCAGCTCGCTGATCGCCGCTTCACGGCTCTTTCGCCGCTGCTGTTCTCTCTAGAAAACCTCTGGAACCAGGGTACCTTTTGACTTGATTCTGCTGTGAATGTGTTGATTTAGCGCGCGCTCATAATACAGCTCGGGTTTCCTGTGGCTCAGGTTTGTTTACACATAGCTCGGGCTTCCTGTGGCTCATCTCGCCAACTACTTAGCAAATTTCCTCTGGTTTTCCGTGGTGTGGACTCTTATTTACCACGATTTACGTCATCACATGGTCAAAATTTGTTGTGGACTCACGAGGCACACCACGGAAAACCAGAGGAAATTTGTTTGTTACAACAATATTAGAAAACGTACAAGGAAGTTTCGTTACAAAGCGTGACAGCTTTGAAAGAGCCAGCGTTGTCTGTAACTTTCTCGCGTCAGCACCGTTGTCTGGACTCTCATTTACCACCGTACTTCAACCAATCAGATCGCGAGATTATCGGCAGTTGTGGTAAAAATAAAAATACACAAGGCAGGCAACTAAATTCATCGCCGACAAGCGAGGCGCGCGAGAATTTTGCCGAAAAACGAAAATTTCCAGGTTCCTGCTCCCTCTCTAACATTCAAAATATCGAAGAACAGTAAATGAGCTACGTTTTTGGTGGTAATTCACGGCGATATCGAGTGTTACACACTCGTAAAAGCTTCCTAGAAACCGTCCAACTGGTCCAGATTTTCGGCGATTTTTTTTTCTCCCTATGATCGGGACAGATATGAGCCATCATAAGGATTTATAACGGTCATCACATTCAAATATTTTTAATCAAACTGTCGAATGATCTCCCATCTAGAGTCCCCAGCGAAGAAATGGACAGCTGACATATTTCCCCTAATCTCCCTCGTATGGGCTGTTTTGCAACTTGACACACCACCCCGATGAAGTAGTTTTTGGCAGCTTCCGATAAACGAGCCGGAAGAAAAATATCTTGAAGACTTCGCGGGAAGTTTGTTTACAAAAATATATATGTCGCACGACCGCTAAACTCTCGTACTATGATTTCAGACCAAATTTTACTCCACTCTACTAGTATTACCATCAGTAAATTCAGCACAAATACAGTTTATCACATCATAAAAAAAATATTTAACTAGCAAATTACCGTGTTTGTAGTGAGCTTGCTCGTTCCAAGAGTGCCAGGATCTTTGAAATTTCTAGGCGACAGTGTGAAGAAGAAGTTCCACTTTCTTCCGTTTTGAACTCCGTAAGACCGAAGTCGATTTTGTCGAAGGCAAAAACATTGTACAGCGTCAAGTGACACTTAATGCTGTACAATGTTTTTGCCTTCGACAAAATAGTACATGTTTCAGCGGCTCAGAAGTCTCAGCTAGTCTCTTGCATTTTTAGCAGCCTTAGGGTTCCCTTTTTGCTTGTTTTACGGCCCGGTTCAAGTAGCTGATTTATACTTTAACTAGTAGTCTAACGGATTGCTTCCAAATATATGAGTATTTGAACACTTTTTGCAACGGTTTTCTAGCTAACCCTCACTCAGTCTTATGCTCACTTTTTTTGTGTGGTTCATTTCAAACGTTAACTCAGTTCGCACAAAAGGCGCGAAAAAACTTTTGCATGCGTGCGCTACCAAATTCCCGTCCTCGGGAATTTTTTTTTTATAATGAGAGCTGGTTTGCATTTTGCATCCGATATCTACTCATCAGTGTCCTCCTAAATCTCGCCCGAGAATGTTTGGTCTCGGACGAACTTCTGGGCCGCTTTCTACACTTAACGGCGCTGTGCACCTGCTAAACGGTTTAGCAGGATTTGTTTCTTTGCCTTCGACAAACGACGAGGAAATGTTGGACATTTGCTGGAACTGTTCGACTAGGTTTAAAGTGATGGACGGACTAACTCTTTGGCTTTGGACTTCGTCTTCGGTTCGCGAATTCGCTTCAACTTCTCAATGTTTGTGCTATTTGTGGTGGAAAAATAGACTACTTCAAATCGGAAGAAAGTGGAACTTCTTCTTCTTCAGACTGTCGCCTAGAAATTTCAAAGATCCTGGCACCGCTCTTGGAACGAGCAAGCTCACTACAAACACGGTAATTTGCTAGTTAATTTTTTTTATGATGTGATAAACTGTATTTGTGCTGAATTTACTGATGGTAATACTAGTAGAGTGGAGTAAAATTTGGTCTGAAATCATAGTACGAGAGTTTAGCGGTCGTGCGACATATATATTTTTGTAAACAAACTTCCCGCGAAGTCTTCAAGATATTTTTCTTCCGGCTCGTTTATCGGAAGCTGCCAAAAACTACTTCATCGGGGTGGTGTGTCAAGTTGCAAAACAGCCCATACGAGGGAGATTAGGGGAAATATGTCAGCTGTCCATTTCTTCGCTGGGGACTCTAGATGGGAGATCATTCGACAGTTTGATTAAAAATATTTGAATGTGATGACCGTTATAAATCCTTGCGATGGCTCATATCTGTCCCGATCATGGGGAGAAAAAAAAATCGCCGAAAATCTGGACCAGTTTGACGGTTTCCAGGAAGCTTTTACGAGTGTGTAACACTCGATATCGCCGTGAATTACCACCAAAAACGTAGCTCATTTACTGTTCTTCAATATTTTGAATGTTAGAGAGGGAGCAGGAACCTGGAAATTTTCGTTTTTCGGCAAAATTCTCGCGCGCCTCGCTTGTCGGCGATGAATTTTAATAGTTGCCTGCCTTGTGTATTTTTATTTATAATATAGATACGATAGTACGCGCGCTCTGATTGGCTAAGAAGCCATGTTTTATCAGAGTATAAAACATGGCTAAGGCTTCTTTATTTGTTAAGTAGTTGGCGAGATGAGCCACAGGAAGCCCGAGCTATGTGTAAACAAACCTGAGCCACAGGAAACCCGAGCAGTATTATGAGCGCACGCTAAATAAACACATTCACAGCAGAATCAAGTCAAGGTACCCTGGTTCCAGAGGTTTTCTAGAGAGAACAGCAGCGGCGATCAGCGAAGCACCGAGAAGAGAAATCATAGATTATTAAAACATCAGTGACAAATACACAAAATGGGAGGATGGTTAGCCTGTGTTAAGGGTAGGTAAATATTGTGGTGGAGGGTAAAGAATACCAGACTCACGCGGTCATTCAGTAGTCTCTCTTGTCTGCCATTGTTGTAGTGGACTCAAATTAAACCAAAACTTCAGCCGCGCCCTGATAAACCTGTTTAACAGGCTTGCCTTGGACGAAAAACAACGCGAATGCTGCAACCGTCTTTTCTTGTGGAGTTGAAGGGCTCAATGAGTTATATTTCTTTACCACTCTGCGAGCTAGATGGCAGTGAATTCCCCGGATTCCTACTTTTCCTTTATCTCCCATCCCCCCTCGAGTCTGTTCAAAGAGAAAGAAGGTGGGAAAGAGACCACTTATATTTCCTGTTGGATATATTCCTGAAGACATCTGGACCCGATAAACAAGAACAACTGGTAAAACTAGTATTGTGATTTCTTTATTTCTTTGTCCTTCCTTATCTCACTCCTTTGCTTCTTTGAAACTGACTTAAATAACTTTAGTAACCTTTAATTTGAAGGAACCCAACTCTAGTTGATAATATACATAACTCTTATTTACCTTATTTGCTCGGTCCATACCGTAAGTTATGGATCCTAGTCTCCCCTCCCTCTCTTGTGGCCCAAGCGCGAAACAAGGATCCATAACTTATGGTACGGACCGAGCAAACGAGGTTAATAAGATGTTTATTAGAAGGCTTCTTCATTTTCTTTGAGACCGGAAGTGGGCGCAAGGTTCATACGAGAAGTTATGGACCGCATATTAGGACCCTTTATTTGCCTCTACGTGCCTTTTATAACCAGATTTTCAAAAAATGTGATCAGCATAGAGTTCCGTTCAGGCCGAACGATAAACGGTGTAATTTACTTTCTTATACGTTCGCGTTCTCCTTTGAACGTGCAATTTGGAGTTTTCACGTTCTGTTTTTGCAGAGAACGGTAAAAATGTAGCCGACTGCGTGCATTTTTACGTTTATTGCTATTAAGGCTATTGTTTATGACGTCATCCTAGACGTCGTGGTTGTTTAAGGTCCCTATTGCCAATCATAGCTCGCGAATTACTGAGCTATATAATAATATTAATAAACAACCGACGGCGCACGCATTAATGAATGCACAAAATGAATTCTGGGTAACCTTTCGGAGTCAGAAAGTTTTGTTTAACAATTTTGAAAAATACTATAAAATTAAGCTATCAAGACATATATATTATATTGTCGTGGGGTGGGTTTCTAATCTATAAATACCTTTCTCGATAAGAGTTAACTTCTCTGTTCTTACTGCAATTAAATATAACCTTTTCTCTATAAAATTTGTAAACAAACGAGTGATGTCGTAACTTTTGATGATATAACTGAAGGGATAAATTTGTCTATACACAACTTTAAAGGAACCTCCACTGAAAAACCATGTTTGCTCTCACATGTTTGTTGGGGAAATTTCAATCTAATGCTTTGTTTGTTTCCTGTAGATTGTACACTAGATGCCACTTACAGAGTGATTTTCTAGCCTGCGAACAGGCTCATGGGAGGATCAATGAAGGGGCGTAATTCACATTTGTATAGCATCCGTGCAGGGTCTACTTCCCCCTCCTCCCCCTATTCCAATGAGCCTGTTGGCAGGCTACCGATTTTCCGGTCGCGCCCAGATTCCATTCGCCAGGTCACAATCCCGAAATGCACTACTTTTTTCTAGGGTACAAACTAAAGCGGCACTTCGAAATTTAGGCGAAGTACGCTTCCCTCAACTATATAAAAAAATATCGGCTCCACCAAGACTCGAACCGAAACGAAAACCTGTCTGCTATTAACCGAAACCCTAACCATCACTACCCTTTACACCACGAGGGATTTGCTGTGAACAACCGCTATTTTAGAACTTCTATGCTGCATGCTGTTTCATTAGCAGGCGTTACTTTATTAGACACCAGTTCCTGCTCTCTCTGAAGTATTTTAGTGCAGTGCATTTCGGGATTGTGTCCTTCTGGCGGATGGAATCAAGCCCTAACCGATTTTCCTGTCCATAAAACTCATTTGAATTTCCCGGGCTCCGCCATCTTGGTCTTATGACGTCACACGGTTGGCCCTATTGTTACATCTTTAATGACCAAACAACGGCTCGCGTGCCCTCCGAGGAACCTTTACCACAGTGAGCAGAATAGTAATATGCGTGCATCAGCGCCAGGTGTTCTTTTAAGTTCCCGCCATCTTGTTTTATTGTACTATTGACTTGTGCGAGTTACGTAGAGCAGACACCCATCAGTTACAGAACACCGGCAATACTACAACAAAACAAATGTTACTATTCTGCTCCCTGAGCCTGTACTAAGCAAACTGGTTCCCATAGCCCCCTACCCTCCCCTTCCTCGGTACAGCTGACAATCCAGGAGGAGGCTGGCCAGGTAACCGTTTCTGGTACGCACTTGTTGTTCCCCGTTTCCATGACGCAGAATTTTGTGGTGGGGGTGGGGGAGGAGTGGGGATTCTCCCTTTCCTGGTTATCTGTGGTGCGACTGGAGGGTGATGAAATTCCTCTGGAACAACCTCTAAGCTCTTCGCTTTGTGAAGGGCCGGCTTCCCATTTGGTAATGACGTCAATGAGATGGATGGTTCCCGGGAAATATTACTGTCATGTGCACCAGGTTTTCTCCTCCATCCGTCAGAAATTCCTGTAAAGAGCCCTCGGGCTGGACTGAATAGGAGACCAGCGGTCTTACTTATTAAACCGGTTTGACCGGCTTCAAAGTCGGCGGTATTTGTGACAGCAGTTGGTTCACAGTCAGCGGTCACAACACCTTTGCTTCGTTTGCGGTTTCGTTTCTTTCTTACTTCGGGTGGTACAAGAGATTCCTGTAGAAATGAAAATGCATTGTTGGAATTCGATGATTGCGAATTTAATTTGAATGGGAAACAAGTTATGGGAAAGAATGCACAAGGTTGAATGGCTTTTCAGTACTATACCTTATGCTTTTCCTCCACATTTTCCGTCAATGGTCCAATGATTTCAGGTACACTGTTTGCTCTGCCAAAACTACGTAATAATTGTTCTCTGGCGCTGAGTTTTCCTATGTACAGAAAGTAACAAATGGTTCAGTGGTGGATGTAAGCGTCCATCAAGCGCAAAAATAAATTGCTATTATCGTATGACTCATACCTGTTATCACATAAAACATTTACACAAGTCACATAATACGGAGCCGTAGGTGTTTGATGTGAGCGGGTTGGACCCGATTATTTGACTGTTGTTTTGCTATTTGAAAGTGGTCATAAAAGCATGACAATCAAACTAGCTCAAGTATCAAGGACGTTACCGATTCAAGTAAAGAGAAAGGTATTTTTTACGTTATTTACAGCTAGTGAGAGACCATGGTCGAGAGTCTAGCGCTACTTTGCCTGTGGCTCCTGAATTTAAAAAATCATCAGGAGCACGGGCAAAGTACAGCTGTATTCTCGAGTACGGTGACAGTCCTACCGTTACTCTTTTTGTTATTCTCCTCCTCTTCAGTGTACATAGGATATCTGTTAAGTGGTGATCTGATCCTGTCGAGGGGCAGTTGGGATTCCCGCGAGGCGTCCCGTCGGAGTCGTGCTCTATCCCATCGCCTGACCACCACGAATAGCACCATGATGAGAACGACCTCGAGGAACAGGCCAATGATGTGCCGCTCCATCACCTGACACGATTCAAAATAATATCAACATCGGCAAACAACGTCCAAGGGTGTAATACATTCGCGAAGGTTTTTGTCCGCATTAATATGAGGGGGTGTGCATAGCATTAACATTAACATTACCGATATTTCTCGTGTTCTTAAATTGCGCAATACGTTAATCAGCTGGTTGACACTTGTTTCCGTCACCCAAACGTCCCTTAGCTGCTAGATGACAAAGAACTAAATATGGGCACATGGAAATTACCATGTTACATTAATCAAGCTGTAAAAGCGCCCAATGTTTGCTCTCAAATGCCTAAATCTATTGCTGTGTTTATTTAATATACATTGTAGACATGCTGTCATTTATGGGCCGCGCGCCGCCATCTTGGATCGTATCAATAGTGGCAACAGTGTGACGTCGTAAGATTCAAAATGGCGGCGTGCGGGAAATTCAAACGGGTTTTATGAACAGGAATATCGGTCCATAACGGACATCTAGTGTACAATTTACAGGAAACAAACACAGCATTATATTTAGATATCCATAACAAACATAGCATTATATTTAGATATTCATAACAAACATAGCATTATATTTAGATATCCATAACAAACAGAGCATTAGATTTAGATATCCATAAGAAACATTTGAGAGCAACCATTGTTTTTCAGTGAAGGTTCCCTTTAAAGTGCCTATAACCCTTTTGTAATTTTGATAGCTTATGAACCTCCGATAAGTTTTGAGTACTTCTGTGAAGAAAGTTTTGGTTTACAGTGAATACTTTATGTTCTACGATTGTTTGAAATCGTGTAAACGTGACCTTTTGTGACCTTTCCTGACCCATGACCGCGTAAGTAAAAGCCTGGGTCGAAACCTGTATGTACGTCACTTCATTAATGCATTATTCTCCATGGCGCCTTTCTATCACAACAACATCGATGCATAGAAAATATACACAGTTTGTGAGTTGTTAGTAAAGAAAAAAGTCATTTTAGTCAACATGTTAAATATTTCTTCAAATGATTGCAAAGCCGAATTAATTATATGACGTCAAGATGACGTAAATACAGGTATCGACCCAGGCTTTCGCTTACGCGGTCATGGATCAGGAAAGGTCACATTTACACGATTTCAAACAAGCGTAGAACATAAAGTATTCACTTTAAACCAAAACTTTCTTCACAGAAGTACTCAAAACTCTTCGGAGGTTCATAAGCAATAAAAATTGCAAAAGGGTTATAGGCACTTTAAGAGGTCACAAAGTTAACCTGACTAAAGATTTATTATTTTTATGTCTTTGGGGGTAGGGGTGGGAACCAGAATCCCATGTAAAAGCGCCCGTATGGCCCTCGTACTGATTCCTTCGTAAGAAAAACAAACTTTATACCTCTCTGTTAAGGTTGTCCAACTTATTTGACAATTTCTCCAGAAGGCTGTCCGTAGAGTCTGACTTGGTCTGTAACTTGGAGAGCTGTTCCTTATGACTTTTTATCTTCGGAACAAGAGAGAGAATTATGTTTAGAAACCAACTACAAAATGGTAGGAATTGAAAACGTATCGAGATTCTCGATGGCAACTGTGCTCGATGGACACGCATAGAGGGGATTTCGTATGAGAGTGCAAGTTACAGCAATAGCGATACTTACTGCCACGTCATCCATTGTCATTAATGTGCCAACCAGAGATCCACTGGTTCCTGACACAGAGCGGCCTTTTGAAATTATGGTTGGCACATTAGCATAACAATTGTAATGTTTATCAACACGAAGTATCGCTATTACCTATGGCACGGTACTGTACAACTGCCGTGACATCGTAATGGTTCCTGTGTTCCTTTTATCTTTCTGATCCAATCAAATTACAGAGTTACCGTACAGTACGGTTACGGTAAGGTTACAGTAAGGTTACAGTACGGTTACCGTAAGGCAATCTGGTCTAAGTACGAGCACAGTAGGGTACGGTAATGCATGGCAATATAGAGTACCAGTACTGTTTCCTGGTCATACCAAATCCGTTCCAAATGAGTAACGTATTCACACTGATCCACTACGTGTTACATTTGCAATTTTCACGGCTTTAGTTGCAGTCCCGTACCCAGTTCCTGAAAACCGGATTAACCTAATCCAAGATTAAATGTAATCATTAGATTGATTTGCCTAATCGTGGCAAGCCAATAGCCCACTTCCGAGATATGCCTCACTTTCTACGTACAAAGGAATCAATACGAGGCTCCGTGCATAATGCTCAGTCGTTCGTGACAAACTACAGAAGTGTTGTCAGTAGTCTTGTCACGAACGACAAGAGGAGGTTACAATTAGTCGAATTCGCTTTAAATCGCCACCAGAGAACAAGAAGAATATCAACTACTCTTCAAATCAGCTTTTTACAGAAATCTTCTTTTTTTCTTCCCTGAAATGAGTACAACATATGGCTTGAAAAAGGATCAAACAACAAAGCCCGTACCGGTGCGAGATCTGAGAGCACAAGTACACAAGCTTCTGTGCATGTCCTCTTTTACTGCTCTCCTCCTTTAGTGATCATTGAGAAGCTCATATTTTGTTGCTTTAATTCTCGATTGCTTTTTCTAAATGTTCTGACTACGGCACAACGACTAATTTCGCTCCGCTACATGAAATTGCAATCTCGCACTCTCTTCGAGTGCCTAGGTGGCTATATAAAAGTGCCAAGATTTTGAAATGGTTAGTTTCCATGGTCGAAAAGAGCTTCGATACTGAATACAAAGTTATGACAGGGGTGAAAATATGTTCACTTAGATATTATTTCAGCAGCACTTTGAGTTTTTGTGCATTCTAATTTATCCAGTGTTTCTTGCATGGATTATGATTTAAATTATCCTAACTAAATAAAATTTAGGGCTTCCAATTCCCTCTTTAAAGGTGTTGGTATACGCTATCCCAAAAAGAAAACCAGCGAAAAAAAGAAGAACTAAAAAGAAATGGCAACAGCACGAGGTACTCCGAGGCGGTCACCCACCCAGTTACTAACCTCGCCCAATCAGGCATCGGACGAGAATGTAGCTTTACCATCTGAGCCAGGAGTCTGAGCTAAACCGACGGAGGCGGCACAGGGAAAAAACGTTTGCTGTTTTATTATTTTCTCCAACATTTTGACAAAGTTGCCTTCGAACAATATCAATTGGCCCGAGTTCGGTTGGCAGTGCCAGCCCCTTGTTTCGGAATGAAAACCTATTTTTTGGTGAGAAAAGAGCAGTGCATTTGTAATTATAATCCTAGGATAGAGAACGACACTTTTACCAAGATAACCAAAATTATCGTGTAAAATTCAATCCAGGATTAACACTAATCAGGCTTAAAGGAACTCGGGCCTAGAACTGCAAAGTAACGGTTACACTACACTGTGAGCAATTCCCACTATTTTTATAGGCTCAATACCGGTTTCTGGGAAACTACCCACCCACCCCTCCCTTGGATATGCATCGTTCTATTAATAACTAACCATTAAAGTTAGGGTGAAGTGTGGGGGAGGGGTGGGGGTTTCCCAGAAACCGTGATTGATTTTCTTGGTCACCGTGCGCGTTCTGTCGCTCATTAGTGAAGATTGGAATGAGTCAAAACTTTCAATTAAGAGGGAGGGAAACGGTCTTTTGTCTACCGTCTCCCTGGGAGACTTTTGGCTTGCCTCCAGCTTTCGCTCGGCCATTGATAGAATGAAACTAATAAAAGACGAAGAAAAAGAAAGACTGTTTGCAGTCTACGGTTACACAAAATTACTCTCAACGTACCACGGCTTCTGCTTTCCTCGTCGCATTGGTAAGCAAGTTCACCTTCTTGTCAAACTTCTTCTGCATTTCATCAACTATTTTGCGATACCTAAAAGAAGAGGTTAACAAAGTTTCTAATTACAGATGTGACCACCCAACAAACATTAGATTAACTTTCATCAGTATTTCTTCAATGCACTTACTTTTGGTTCAATTTCTCCATGTACATCGTACTCAACGTCAAATTCTGCTCAAGGGCCTTTATTCTGTTCGACAGGCGCATAAATACAGACTCCTTCAGAGCCCCACCGATTGCTAGTCCCTGTCCAGCAGATATACTAGCAGCTTTGCTAAGTACAGAGGAAAGCGTCGCGTCATCTGCAAGTGAGGCTTCGATACTACTTGCCATTTCAGTGATGAGATCTACACTGACAGGGGGTGGGGGTAAGGGCGGGATGGAGTCCCCGTGGTCAAGGGTCTCAGGAGGAGTGGGCTTTGTAGGTGGACTTTGTGATGACACTTCAGATGGCGTTGACGGTGATGGTGTCTCAGCAACGTTCAATATGTGTGGTTCTGCCTCTGAGCTAGAAACAGTAGAGCTAATATCCGAAGATCGTGAGGTACTAGAAGAAACAAAAGGCTTGGTTAAGTCCACTTTTGAATCCTCATCTGACTTCGATTCCTGAGCAACTACTTTCTCGACAGTTGAAGTTTGTTCATCTTTCGTCAAAGGAATTTCTTGCTTTTCTTCTCCGTAGTCCTTAGATTCATTACTTACTTCTTTTTCGTTGGATACGGGTGTTTCAATCTTTTCTGATTTTTCTGGCTGGGCCGTCCCTTCCCTCCCGGTTCCATCAAGAAGTTTAATCTCTAATATGTCAACGTCCTTGGGGTGAGGAATGTGGCTCGGTACCTGACACTCAGACTGTAAAGATGAACTGGGTGTCTTAGAGAAAGTCATAACACTGTGTGGGGTACTCGACTCTGATTGGTCCTTTGTGGTAGGGACATCTTCCTTTGATGCAGAAGTACTATTATCTAACGTTGTCGAGGGTAACTTTGATGAGGACACTATACTCGACTCTTTTTTGTCAATCTCACTTGATGATGCTACCTTTTGACTGTTGTCCAACACCTCGTCCTTACCTTTCTTATCTAAATCCTTCGACTCGCTAACACCGTTGAGAACTTCATCAACTGGTTGCAGAGTAGCCACAGTATCAGAACTACTAACAGGTGTAGAAGTGGACTCAGTGGTCTCCTTTGGGGGCTCCGTTGTAAGAGATGAAATGGATGGCAGTGCTGGGGTACCCCCATCCTCTGACTTTGGACCACAAGGTTTAAGGACAGACGGTTCTGCCTGACTTGGTTGGATGACCGAAGTTGGATCAATCTTCCCTTCAATGATAGTCTCATTCTTTTTCTCAGAACTTTCTTGTTTGGTAGCTTCTTGCTGTGGTACATCAGAAATACTCTGACTTGGTTCAGAAAATTTGCTGGTTGATCCATCAGACGTCACCATTGATGGTTCCTTCTTTATTTCTTCTGTCTTTTCTTCAGGCTCTTTTACTTTCTTTTCCTTTTTGTTGTCACTTTTTGGGGTTTCATCCTTCTCGCTCTGGTCATCAGGTTTCTTGACAACCGTAACACGTGCCTTCACCCTTACTTTATGCCGATTCTTGACAGTTTCTTCCATTGTAGTAAAATTCTGATATTGCCTCTTAGAGTACAACCACCTTCCCATGAAGCATGCCAAACTGGAATGCCCTATAATCTGGACGAAAATCTCACAGGGTGTAAAAGCTGATGTGGACTTTGAACCTTTCTCGCTGACAGCGTCAACTTTTTTACAGAAAGACTCATTATCTTTGATCTCTTCAGATGAAGTAGAATCAGTCTGATTGTTGTCATCACCTTTACCATCTGTTACATTAACAGTTTTATTCTCACTCTTTACAAACGCTTGCTTATCATCATCATCTTCAAGTAATGTCACTATGCTGGGCTTTGCCTTCCCTTGTTCCTCTATCGCAGACGAGGAAACCATCGAGGAAGGTGTTGTTATGGAAGAGACACCAACTGAGGTCTCCATTAAGGCATCCTGGTCCTTAACATCTTTCTGGGTTAGATTTCGTTCCCCATGTTTCATAACCCCTGTAAGTTTCTTAGCTACTTCTTTGACAATGTTGAATAAGGTACCACCAACAGTTGTAAATATGCTTGGTATTGATGGATGGTCCTCGGGCTTTGCCGATGGGTCCGGTGGTAGCACCTGCACCGTGTCATCATCATGGTCCACGGCATAACTCTCGTCTTGGCTGTCTGCCTCGTGGTCTTCTAGTTCTTCCATCATGCTGGTACCAAACACACGCAGGAGGCTGAGGGGACAGTAGTGTTCCGAGCCAAAATGACTTAACATTTCAATCTACAAGAGACAAAATATTTGAATTACGTTTTGTTTTTGTTCCTTTTGAAACATACTTGTACATGTACATAGCCTCCTCTGCAGGCATCTCTACGTAGTGTGTACCAAACAGAAACCGCGAAAACAAAACCTTAAATTGGGTTACCTGTGAGTCGAGGAGACACCTGCCACAAGAAGCCCACAAACCAGAGATGCCTGCGGAGGAGGTTCACTTTTCGGATCAATAACTGTTTCTGGGAAACCCCCACCCCTACCCCACCCTTTAATGGTTAATCATTTTAAAATAAAACGATGCATATCCAAGGGATTGAGCCAACTTTCAAGAACTTTTCAAGGAGAGATTTGGATTCAAAGACTTTTCAAGACTAAGGAGTCCAATTCAAGGACTTTAAGATTGTAATTTGTTACTAAAAGATGATTTTTCTAAACCTTTTCTCCTTCACAAAATCATTTATTTTCTTAACACTAATGTGCATGTGATTAAAATCCTTATGTGTACATGTATAGGCAGTGTATTAGTTTCAACTCAAGCCGATATTACTATTGCTTAGTATGATATGGCACTATTGGAGTACCGTAAAAAAACATAGATAAGCAGCACTCCGAGTTTAGAAGCTTGAGTTTAGGAGAAAAGGTGTTTATTTTTTGGAAGAATATCAAACGTACATTGTAACCTTCATCGAACTTTCAAACTGGAGAAAACTTCAAAGTCGTACCAGTAATTTAAGCTCTGAAATAGTATAAACTACATGATCTATCTTTCCATGGCACTTTTTAGATCGAATTTTACATATCAACCAAACCAACAACGTGCTGACATTCGTCCGTACCTTAGTAACTAGGCACGTGTTGGAAGAGAGAAAACTGGACATTAGATTGTTTTCGAGTCAAAACAACACGGAGTGTCACATGGAGTAGTTTGCTTTTTCATCAGCTGTCTGTTGTTACATGTATCATATCTAAAAGGATATCTGGAAGCCATCTATTGGAGAAAAACTAGTTACTCAAAGAGAGGTGGAAGATAAAGTGCTAAACAGCGAAGAAACGTTGGACCATTTAGAGGGTATTTTCTCGCTTGCGGAGGAACAAATATCCACAACATAAATGTATCTGTTAGGAGCCACCAAACTTGCAAAAGCAATGGCCAATGCATACTTTCTTTTGATTTAGTGTACTATTTATTACTATAGTTTAATATTTTCTTTTAAAATGTTAATTTATGGAAACTTTGATTGTCCTGTGGATGAGCCGCACCCGGATCTTGAACGAAAAATTTGGGTAAAAAGGTGTGGGCTATCTATGGGTTTTTACGGCATGCTTTTTGTTATTTTAGCAAGAGATTTATTCTGTTTCTAAAATCTCCAATGTAAAAAAATATATCCTTTTAAAAATATCTTCTTTTATGGCCATTTCAAACGTCAGGCCACTGCCATGTTGAACTCAATTGAAACGAAAGATAATTTGGCAGCTTCTTTTGATGTAATTAAGTTTGGCACGTATGGCAGTGCCGTGATGTTTAAAACACGCCTTCATATGTGTAGCCACAATTATAGATAGCAGGGTCAGGCAGAATATTATTATTATAGAGGAGCTGACGACAGTTTCACAATATTTATCTTTAAAGTACAGTAAGCCCTAGCCAGTTATCTTTGGTATCGATTGTACATGAAGTGGATAGTCCAACCGTAGAATATTTCTTGATTTGGGTGTTGTGTCTACGACATATAAAGGTTTATATTTCCAATATGCTAATGATGTGATGTCATCACCAACATTTGCTGAATTAAGCTATTTCCTAATTTCGATTTTTCTTTTGTAAAATCACTTTGATAAACTTCAAATATAACTTGTCTCTACCAGCATGCTTTTGTATAATAAGTGATGAAAAAAGGTTTTTTTTCATCACTCCTATTGCTGCAATATTTTTTTTCTGGCATCGGACCTTGCACGATTTTTAAAAGACATTCAGTATTCAGCTAATGAACAAAGTTTCACCCTTGCTCAATTTTTTGCGGTTTTTGGTCCGTCCCTTAGATGAACCTGTTCTGCCAACAACATAATGGACCAACAGACCTTTCACCAAAATGGCAGCCAGAAAATTTATATTTTTATCACGGAGTAGTACATGCCAATGATAATTTGTATTAATTTTGATCGTGTTTTAATTCTGCACAATTTACAGATGTTTGTATGACCGGGAGTAACACTATACTCCTAGCCATATGTGTACATTGTACATGTATAAATGTTTGTAAAATAAGCAAAGTTGCAGTGTTCATGACTCTGCAGAACTTCCAAAAAATTCCACAAAACTGTTCACAATAGAGGGAATCTGCTAACTGTGTACAGTGTTGCTACCCAATTCAGATCATGTGACATAAACAGATGCTACTCTGGGAATTGTTCCTTTTTCATTGTACCGTAATCATAATGCAGTCATGCATATCTTGATAAAATAAATTTACAGAGACAATTCTCAGAGTATATTATAACATCTGTTAAGATCTGAATTGGTTAGCAACACAGTTAGCTGATTCTGTCTATTACTAAGTTCGACTTTTTTTTTATAGGAGTTTGGTGATCTTTTAGATGTACATGTACGTTAAAATAAAATTATGCTAATGTTGGTAAAAGTTCTATCCCCATTATTTTGACCAGTAATATCAAGTAATAATTACCTTCAGATATTTTGCATATACTGGTTCACCAAGAGGAAAACTCTGCAGCTCTCTCTCATCCCGGGCCTGGAATGTTCCTAACATGGTCCACTCTCTTGTGGGATACCTCCCACTAACGTACACCCGAAAGCTCTCAGGTGTTGACGAGAACAGCTCAAAGTTTGCAATCTCAATACTCTTCACATGTGCCGTATCACATAACTCCACAATAAACCATACTTTAGCACCGCATGGATTCAACATGTACACATCACGATTCTCTTGTAGGATAGCATGTGCATTAGAAGCCTCTGGGTTGACATTTACTATTTTTGCTCCACAGTCCATGGAGGCATAGTTGTTTTGCTTTCTCTGTTTGACTTTCTGTGACTTGGGTTTGCTTGGTGTTCCTGTTGTGTTCTGTACATCGTGTTGTTTCTTCTGCTTAGATTTTTGCTCTTCCTCTTGAAGTAGTTGCCGTTTAAACTCATCAAATGATGGCATTTCTTCTGAGGTGGGCTTTATCTCTTCCTCTGCCTGCTTCAGTCCATCTGTTATGCTATCTTCTTCTTTATCTTTAGTTTCTGTAGCTGGAATCCCATCCTTTGGCGGAGTGTCAGAAACTACATGCACCTTTGGACTGTGATAGCAAAGAAAAAATGTCACACTAAATGTATGTAGTGCAAATAATTAACAATTAGACCCGCAGCCCGAATGAGCTACGAGTCGATAGCCCATGAGGTGCAGCCAAATGGGCTATTTATCTCGTAGCCCACGAGGGTGAGAGGTCTAATTGTTTTAGTTTTAACTAACTAGTCAGACAGTAGAAAATAATAGAAAGAAACAAATATATAAGTTGAATTATTTCTATTATTTAGTGAAAATGCGTACAATTTTTCTCGACCATGGGCTATCACAAATAAACCTATAGCAGGGTAGCCAATCAAAATGCAGGATTTGTAATAGTCCACTAGTTGGTTTATACTAATAGCTGGTTATACCAGACCAGTGCAGGCAGGACATACGTGTACATGTAAGCAACTTTTAAAGGAGCTGTGTCATGGTGAGGGGCCTGTATTTTCGTGATTTTCAGTTATTGTCATATAAAATGATGATCCTAGCACATGTGGGATGGTCGAAATCAAAAGAAATAATGATGCAAAAATGAGTAACAAACTGTGCATAGATCTAGTCTTCAAGGAATATATTATATCTTTTCAATCATGCATTAAGGGAGGGGGACTAAAACTGTTTGTAGGCAATTACCACACACCAATGGAACATTGCCTCCATATACATGTTCAACACCATGACACAACTCTGTTAATCACATGCTTACCTTCCCTTTTCAATGTTTGCTAAAAATTTGATATTTAGAACAGGAGAATTTAGAAACTGGAAAAGTAAACACACACTTTATGTAAACATAAGACTGCATGTGCAATACAAACAAAAAATATAATTGAGTGGAATAGCGTCAGGTAGGACTGGAGGCTATCATGAACTTCTTCAATGTTAACTGTTTTTTACCAGTAGCTGTATTTAAAATCTTCTCTGTAAAGTTTTACATCATTCAGTACATTTTATATTTATCGAGATAATTATATGCAGTCAAAGTTTTGCATCTATGAGAGGGTTTTCACACTAAAAACGGAAAGTTGATACTGGATACAATGGAGTTGTGGTTTGCCGATGATTTCTTCCTGTGCAAATTTTGACATTTTGACATTATTTAAATACGTCTATTTCTTTACATGAAGGTAACATACAGAGAGTCAGTCTTAGTAAAATGTCAGGACATTAGTCTGCTGCCATACGTTCCATCGGTTTTCAATTCTAAAAACAATCCCACAATATTTTTTTGGCAAACCCAGCAAGACAGAATGATATTATAGGAAAGCCATTTATTCAACTGGCCAAAACCGGATATGCTTATTTCTCGTCCAAATGCCAAGGAAAAGTCGCTTGACTGCACTTCATTTTCAGTATCGAAATCCACATCTGCCATGTTGAGAGAAAACGCATGTTCTGGTTGTGACGTCACAAGCCACCACAAGCACAATTGAGAGTACAAGTGGGCTTCCTGTGGTGAGAAAACCTTTGAAACTACATGCTAAAAAATACTTTTTGGAGCAAAACAATCACTGAAATGTCCCTGTGATGTTGTAAAATTTTGAGGGGGAAAAACCTGTGTCACTAGCACTTTAATGGTTTAACAGCACAGATTACAAAGTTGAGTAATAAACCCAACAAGGCAAAATATTTAAGTCGAGACTCCAATATTGGGCAAGACTAAAGGTTGAGTCTAATAGTAATCAACTTAAATATTTTCCACATTGGGCGAGTATGAATCCTGTAAGTGTTAAGGACGGTGCCTACTATTAATTACAAACCAATTTGTTTTCTAAAAATCTATATGGATTGTTTGAACCCCCTAAGGAGCTTTTGAAATCAGAAAAAAATATATCGGGTACCCATACGTTTAAGAGAGATAATTAAGGATGAAAATCGAAAAAAGTGCTGACTCAGCATTTTTCTTTGTCCAAGAAACTATTTTTAATTCGATTAATATTTTGGGTTATCTGGCAAAATATTATGGCAAAAAACGTTAGACATAGCGTTCTTCACAAAGGATGCCAATCAAACCATTTATCTTACAATGATTATCATTTTATTTTCAAAAATTGACATTTTTTACCAAGGCCTCCCTAGTAAGTTTGAAAATTGGTTTCTTTTATTGCATTTTGGGAGATTTTCAAGGATGGCGGTGGGGAAAAGAGTCAGTCCCGTCTTTCTTCATTGAAAATCAAACCTGTTGCTGCTTCCTTTGTGCTCAAACCCCATACAGTCCTTCCTTCTTCGTTCTTCTTTGGATTTCCAAGAGGTTTACCCGTTTTCACAAAGCTTATTTAACCGTATTCACACATTGTTTATACTCGGCCGAGTCCATGTTTGGAGAAACTGACAAAACTCGAAAGCATTGACAGGCCTAAAGCACAAGGTGCTGGGCGAAAAGACAGCAGCAATTCATGGCAATCCAAACAACCTTCATTCAATTGGTCGGGTAAATCTCCTAAATCTACGCTTCTTCTACCATCTCCCCACGATAAATCATTAAGATCGTTGGCTATTTTAATGCCATTTCAGCTGAAAATTGTCTTTTGTGGACGTGTAGTGGAATTTAAAGATTTCCCAAATCGTTCATTTCTCAAGCATATCTTTCGACCGTATTTTAAAATCCTTCATCTTTCTGTCTGTCAAATTACACAGTTTTTTCAAAATAGTTGAAAAATTACCTGCAGGACGCAAGATGCGCAGAACGGCATGCGAGCTGACAATAGTAGGCACCGTCCTTAAATATTATTATAGAGTTACTAAATAATCCTGTAATCAATGAACTCAATAGTATGAACAGCTTGTTCAAACTGTCCAACAGATCGTTTGCATGTGACATCATCAAAATTCTAAGATCTAAACTATAAGATCTATAAAGCTGTACTTTTAATGATTTAGAAATTGGTATTCTCAGTATTCTTCAAAAATTTTTTACGTTGATACAGTGATTCACTTTTGAGTTACAGTATTTTGAATTTTGTGACAGCCCAGCTCAGCCTATTTCCTAAAATTTAATGTCATGAAAATCCATATATTTCAGCCAATTTAAAATGTCAGACTTGACAAACCTTTAAAAGTGATATCTAAAGTGTTCTGAAGTAAACGCTAATCATATTGATGGAAAAAATAGCTTTATTTGTACAGTATGTAGTGGTACACCAACATGGCTGCTGCATACTAATTACACTAACTTGTTTGAATATTATTTGTCCGACAGCTCGGTTATGAAGTATTTTATTGCTCCAACATTTTGGTCATTTATATATTTTTACCTGCTCTATACACAACATAAAAAATATTTTACTAATGTATATTTTTTCTTGAGGCAAATTCGTTTGTGATGTTAGGGCAAGATAATGATCTAGGCTAAAGTGAACAATCTGCACTGAAAAAAAGTGGTCAGTAAGTGGTCGGCCACTTACCGAGCACTTTTTTTCGGTGCAGATTTGTTCACTTTAGCCAATGATCTACATGGAGCAAAATATTGGGCTGGCAGTCGTGGCCCTATATAATTCACACAAATTTGATTGGAGGATTATACATTATAATAAAAAGAATAATTTATTAATAACGAAAGATATAGGTAATGTTGCTAAGGTGGGACCTGGACAGGAATAAGCTTCCCTTACATTTGTATGAAGGCTACCCAAGACAGTTACCTTTCAGAAGGAGCTTCTGTTTCTGTATTATCTAAAGTTTCAGAAACAGTTTTTTTGGAGGCTGCTGGTTCCTGTTCAACAACTTTCTCTGGCATGACAACTTCTTCTTGAACAACCTTAAACTGTTCAGGTTCAGGCACTACTTCCTCTTTAGCAGGCTTTTCTTCTATCTTGTTGTCCTGTTGTATTGATACTGTGCTACTCACAATAACTGGTGCAGATGGTGTGATGCTCTCCAAGTCGTAATGTGGTGTTGCAGGAGCAATGGTTGGATTTACAAGAAGCTCCAGCTCAGTTGTTGATGTGATGTGTTCTAATGAGGATGAATAGGTTAAATCTGAAGATGCAGCAGCAGCCTTGGTCTCCTTGGTTGGAATTAAAGATGATGACTGAGATGATGCTGATGACAGAGATGATTCTCCTGATGATGACAACGACAACAATGCTACTGATGAATCATCAGATATGGGAGCCTGTTGCTGGAATAAAGTAAATTAGAGTACATGTAAGCACTTGCAAACCATTCTATATAAAAAACTCTTAAGAACACTTTTCTGATTGATGGGTCTGATCGACCAGTTTTCATATGGAATGTGCTGGCCCAGTTCTATAACTGGTTCAGTATAGACTGGCCCTACTCAGGGAGCCAGGTCTGCCAGTTCTATCCAGCAATGTATACAATTAGGAACCACAATAGCAACATCTAGGATGACAATAATCTTAAGTACAATAGAGTGGTAAAGTGATGACATCACAAAACATAAATTTTCGCTTTAACAATATTTGAACACTGAATCTGAAAGAACGCCGTGAAATAACTTTACACACCAAAAATGAGGCAAATTGGTAAAAATGTGACTGAGATATGAGCAGCTGAATACATAATTTTCTTTAACAAATCACTGTATTTTCAGCTCTGTTCTAAACTTTTAGTTCTAACAGAGTCGAAAATACAGTGATTAATTTTGTTAAAGAAAATTATGTATTCAGCTGCTGAAGCTGCTCATATCTCAGCCGCATTTTAACCAATTCACCTCATTTTTGGTGTGCAACATTCTTTTGAGTTGGGCTTTCAATATCGATGGACCAAAAGTTAAAATTTAGAATTTTGCAAATTCATGACATCACACTTTACCACATACTCTATAGCTGCTCTGCTCATATAAATGGATGCATTACTGAACAATTTGAACCACAGATGTATGCAAAAACAAAATATGAAAATGCCGAGTTTAAATTTGAAAAAGAGCAAACCTTTTCTTTTACACAAGAAGAACCTGTCCACCCAGTCTAAACCAACCAGATACATGTAAAGCGTCATTAGATCATGATTAAATAGAACCTCCAAAATACATTATTCTTTTCTGGTAAATTACTTATTTCATCAAGAAAGTCTTTAAGCAATGTGAGAGATGTGATATCTTAGAGACGTGTGACGGAAACAATATTATTTAAGTTCATATGACAGATTCCAGCAAGTAGCCTAGTAATTTGACAGCTCCAAATACATTGTATAAAGAGATTTACACAGTTATGAAAATCGCTCGAGAATACTCAATGTTTGTTTGTATAAAAGGAATGGGGAATTGAAAATGAAAAATCAATAGTTAACTTCAGATTTTAATTGAAAATTGATTAATCGAAAATTAAAAAGATATTCCATTTTGGATTTCAATTGAAAATGAAATGGACAAATGACACATGGACCGAAAAGTGATTTGAAACTTTGTCATAAATCATGCCTTCACATTTTGTCAGACTAATTAAAGGTATTTTCAAGTGTACTCTTCACATCATATTTGTTACCAAACTGAAACAGCTACTTTGAAAGTCTGAGACAGCTACATTTCGTACTTTGACAATTAATGAAACTCTTTAATTCCTGGGTTGCGTGTCATATCATATCACTGCCATATAGGTGGATGCTAACAAACGATTGATCATCAGCTTCTTTTGTTTAGTTCCACCAACATGGCCACCATGCATGTGGCTTTGTCATAACTCTGGGAATTGGTTGCAAAACAGCCATTTAGCCTTAGCAGGTAGATCTGCAGGTAAACATTTTTAGAGAAAACAAAAGAAAACTCCTAAAAATCCACTCATGCATAAATCCAAACTAAGGTACTTAATAGTTGTTTGCTCTACTAATTAACAACAAATTGCTTTTAATGAAATTCCTGAAAAACAGGAATACGTACCATGGTTATACTGGATTTAACATAACAATACCCTCTAACACTGAAATATTTCACTTTTTGGAACTTAATGGGACTAACTTGCTTTAATTATTTAATAAGATATGTTTCCTTGCCAAAGGACTGATGGACTAGGAAATATTCCAGTACATATGAATACAAAAGTGTTCTGCCATATAGCAAAAAATTTGATTTGAACATAACAATGTCTACGTTGCATATCTTAGCATCTAATCTTACTAAAAGAAAAAGTAGCAATTTACATGTAAGTGTGCAGCCTACCCACAGTATATTAGTATAGGTAATCAAATGAGGACGAGTGAAATTAGGGATAAATTTCAAACGTGTGTTTGTCAGAAGTAATTTCCCGAGCTGCTTTGGTGAGGGGAATTACGTACCGGTAGATTTTGACAAACACAAGTGAAATTTATCCCTAATTTCACGAGTCACTATTTGATTATCCATTAGTATTGTGGAGGGCAAATTACAATGCAGAATAATAATAATTTTAAGTGTGCGTAGGCAGCACTTAATTTCGCATGTGAAATTACAAATTATGTGTGAAATTTCAAGTTAAAATTAATTTGTCCCCTATGGTAATTTAGCTACTTAATACCATAGAGGACAAATTAATCCCTAAATTTCACGTGTAATTTGTAATTTCACATGTGAACTTTCAAACGCCACCTATGCATGCTTAAAATAATGTTTTTTTCTGGATCGTAATTTGCCCTCCATAATATTAATGGCTAATCAAATAGTGACTCATGAAATTAGGGATAAATTTTACTTGTGTTTGTCAAAATCTACGTAATTTCCCTCACTGAAGTGGCTCGGGAAATTACTTCAATTTTGACAAACACAGTGAAATTTATCCCTAATTTCACTCGTCCCCACATTTGATTACCTATACAAATATCTTTCAATTACTCATTTAGCTAAGGAGGATAGAAAGGGGGGCTGTGTTAGGAAATCCGTATGGTTCAAAGGGTAATGAGCAGTTTTTCTGCCATTATAATAATGAACATGTTGGTTACACAAATTAGCTTTAATTATTCAAACACATTTTGATAATCTCTTGTTGTTATGACCTGAAGATTCCAGTGGTTGGAAACTGGGAAAAAAATTTCGACATGTTTTGAAATGCTTTTCAAATTCAAGTAGCTTATCATTGGGCAAAGCACTTTGATCAATTCAATATTATCCAAAGGTGAATCAAAGCTTATAGTTAAAAAACATATTTTTGGATAACCTTTAACATGTGAGCACATGATGTGAAAGCAGACATACATGTAGCATGCTAATAAAATGTGGTATTATAAACTGGCTTAACAGGTTCGATTGTTTACATTCCTAACCAAACATGTTTTGTTCAGTTGTAAATGATTATTTGATTGCATGGTATAAAATGCTTAGATTTAAGAAATGATATTATCCTCATTATTATCTTTCCCCTGTTAGCTGAACTTTCCAGCATATAATATACGAATAAATTTTAAAGTCCGTGTCTAGTTGGGTTTATAATTATATTTGTAGTTTTACAGACTTTTAATATATATGGAGATTTTAGAAAATAAATTATTAATAGGACAGTATGGCCTATGGAAAATACTGTGTTGGAAGAAGCTTTATTTGCTCAATCGTTCGAGGTACATTGTAGATAAATATATTTAAAAAAATAACGCAACTGCTTCATTGAGTAGGAATAAAAGATACAGCATGCTACATGTACTACAGTACAGAACCTATAATGCTATATGTATATTCTCCTATAACATATAAAATAGAGATTGTATCTCCATTCGGATCTTCTTAACGGAATACTTCCGAGGTGGGATCCAGTTGCTAATTTACACCACTTCTCTGATTTTAATAAGACGATTTCATGCACAAAATAATATAAAGCGCGTGAAAAAGTTGAAGATTGCACGCCAGTTGAATTCCGCGCTATTTTAAAACAGAATTATTATGCGTAAAGTACGTATTTGTAAACCTAGAGAGTGGAAGACTTTCCCAGAATTTTTGAATCTAAGCAACGGACAGTACAGATAAAACTTGGCTTCGGAATATAGAATGAATATGTAACGTACCAATTCACTTGGGATAAGTTAGATCTTATTCGACTTGCCTGTACCTCTTTGACTTCCGCAACTGTCGACAAGGAAACTAGGATTTTTTCAGTTGTCTTTAAGTCTTGTGCTAGGTCTGGAGTTTCTACAGAGCATACACTGTGAATAACAAAGCAATCAGTGAGAATACAATAGTACAACTCTCGAGTTTTACCAAAACCCGGTAAAATAAGTACGTTTGGTTGGTAGTTGGCACTAAAACACTGGTTATGATTTTACAGCTACGTACCGTAAAAGGGCAAAAAATACGCTTGAAGTGAGTAGAATGGTATTGAAATTAATCATCGTGGCAGATGGATGATTGCTTTACGCTCTTAGCCTGGAGGTTTTCCTAAATAGAAAGAAGTAATTACAAAATGCGATAGTTTTTGGAGTCATTCTATTGCAACACAACCGAAAAGACTCCATGTTGGATGACGTGTTTGTGGCTTGACTGGTCTGACTGGTTTCCAGTTTCCTGTATACGCGTGGCGGAGGGGAGGGGGGAACGGGTCGCGATTTATATATCACTTCTGTGCATAAGGTATTTGAAAAAAAACACGAATAATTCTTTTAAAATCTATGCGTTAATAAAATTAATGAACAGGATAAATGTAGCTTTATTTCTTTTCCACATGGATTGCCTAAATGTACTTCGAAAAGGAGAGGAATGACGCTCATTTAGTTAATAGACCAGTTCGCGGTAAATTCCGACATTTTGAAAGGGGTGCAAACATGGCGCGAAATACAGTGTTTGTATGGGAATTGATCCCGGGGGTGGGGGGGGGGGGGGGGGTTACTCCTGTTTGTGACGTATTATGTATGTGCGGCGGGGGTGGGTCAGGGTTTTGAGCTCGATTTGGGCAGGTAGGGTCAGGGTTTTGACCTGATTTGGGCAGATCAGGGTCAGGATTTTAGTATAATTTGGGTGCAGTCAGGGTCGAGGTTCAGTAATTTTTAGGCAGTTAGGGTTCAGTTTTTTTTAGCTACTAAGTCAAAAAAAGTCATTCTGTTGCTGCATTTTCAGTCGCCTGCCCACATGTAAGCACTGAGGTTCCCATACATCGTGACGCCGCTAATTCGTACTTCAGTACTTGTCTATGTACTTCATCTGCTGATTTGTTTACCCAATGACACGTCCCGACTTGAGATGTTCCGTATTTTGCATGCAATCCCGGTACGCGGTACACCGGCCGGGGTATATATCCGACCGTGTTTTGAAAACAATTTAAAGAGGTAGCAATCAGGGCTTTTTCCCCCAAAAAAGGGGGCAATCAGGGTTTTGGAGCTCGGATTGGGTCAAACAGGGTCAGGGTTTGAGCCTCTTGGCCTCACATACATACACATTTTTCATGTAAGTACGCCCCATACCCCCACCCCCCCCCCCCCCCCCCCCCCCCCCCCCCCCCCCGCCCCCCGCCGGGGGAATTGATGCAAATCCGATGCCAAATAAAATCCGTAAAATCGAATTTATGAAATATTCTTCAGATACAAACTTAAGAAACTACTAACCAGTCGTTTTGGTTGAATGGAAAGCGCCCATAGTGTCTCGAAAGCATCTCCTTAGTCGCCTAAGTACCTCCTTTACGCTCCTTAGGCCTCCTTTACGCTCCTAATTAGACCTCCTTAGACCTTACCCCTCCTTTATGCACCTATCAGCGGCTTCCCCGAGGGGTCGACCCCCGAGCTAACCTCGGAGATATGTGGGGGATTAATAATAATAAATAATAATAATGAGAATTTCTATAGCGCTAATTCCCTATAGTCCATTAGCGCTTTACAATAGTAAACTAAATAGAGAAACCTCTTAAAATTACACTCCTAAATTTACAAATATTAAAAACGTATAAAAAATTTAAATACAATATAGAAATTTGGGAATAATAAGGTCCTATTATTAAAAATCCTAAAATAATAAACATTATTTATAAGCTTCCATAAAAAGATATGTCTTGAGGTGCTTCTTAAAACTCTCCAGTGGTTGCATATAGTCTCTGATAGTGTCAGGTAAAACATTCCAAAGTCTTGGTGCATGTACAGAAACCGTCCTAAGGCCATAACCTTCTAAATTATAAGGCAAGACCTCTAGAAATATTTGGATGCAGATCTAAGATTGCGCATTGGCACATAGGGACGAATTTGGTCTATCAGATAGGATGGGGCATTATTGTTCAGACATTTATACGTTAATAAATGGATCTATGTTCGACTGGCAGCCAATGTAATTCCATTAAAATGGGCGTAATATGATCATGTTTGTGTCTCAGACCAGGAGCCCACTACCAGGAGCGTTCCTCTGTTATGGGTTGGGTCCCCAGCACAGAGGTAGATGATGCTATATTTAGATTCGAAATTCCCGCGAAAAGAGGTTGCCGCCATGTTGGTGCCCTTAAACAATAGATTCCTCGTTAGCTTCTTTTGTTGGGGCACCAACATTTGAATCTCTGGGGATTGAGTGAAAACCAGCAATTCGAATTCCCGCGTTGAAAGTGAGAAGAATGATAATGAGAAGTGACGTTAGCTATCTGATTGGCTAAGAATAGCCTATATACCTTTGTTCTTTTTCGCGCGAAACGCAATGCTAAAAATAGCCTCATCTATCTCTGTGCTGGGGTACAGACACAGTGGGGAAGATGGACGCTCCTGGTAATGGGCTCCTGCTCAGGCTTATTAATCTGGCTGCAGAGTTTTGGATGCTCTGAAGGTTTTGGATCACCTGTTTCGGCAGACCATAGAGTAATGAATTACAAGAGTCAATCATTGAGGTGACGAATGCGTGTATCAGAGTTTCAGCAAAAAAACACATTCCCTTGCCCACCACCCATAAGGCTGCGCATTAGACTCCTGTTTAGTTTGATGTCTGCGTGCGAATAGACCCTTCCACGGTTTGTTTGAACTTTTGATATATACGTATAACAGCAAAACCGTCGATACTGCTGAAAAGGGTGAGCACCTCGAAATTAGTCAAAATCCCAAATTTGAGAGTTATATCTTGAATAGGAGCAAAATACAGGCCCGGAAACTCGGAAAATTTCGGGACATTTTACAGACGTTTGTATGAAAATTTCGACTGGGGGCACAAAAATTTCCATACAAACGTCATTCTGTAAAATGTCCCGAAATTTTCCGAGTTTGCGGGCCTATAACTTTGCTCCTATTCTAGATATAACTCTCAAATTTGGGATTTTGACTAACTTAGAGATGCTCTTTTCAGCAGTATCAACGGTTTTGCTGTTATACGTATATATCAAAAGTTCAAACAAACCGTGGGAGGGTCTATACCCGCAATAACACAAAAACAAACCACCGCATTTAACACACAAAAAATCCTTGCCCACCACCCCTAAGGCTGCGCATTAGACTCCTGTTTGATGTCGTAGGGCGTAGGGCGTTTATTCGTAGTGTTTTAATGCTATAATCAATAGTATTCCAAACTCTAACTCCTACAAATCTGATATTAAAGATCCCGTAGTTAGTGCGAGCTTTGGGAAGATAGTAATAGACCAGTTCGCGGTAAATTCCGACATTTTGAAAAGGGTGCAAACATGGCGCGAAATACAGTGTTTGTATGGGAATCATTGGTAATCTGATGCCAAATAAAATCCGTAAAATCGAATTTATGAAATATTCTTCAGATACAAACTTAAGGTACCAGGTAAAAGATTAACATATCGAAATTTAAGGGATGTAGCTGTGCGTGCAAGCGTGCAATAGTGTTTTCAGTTTTCCATACATTGTCTGTAAGTTTTCACGCGGAATTTGACTCGTTTTTACAGGAGGCCTAAGGAGCGTAAAGGAGGGCTAAGGAGGCCTAAGGAGCGTAAAGGATAGAGGAGGAGATCTAAGGAGCGTAAAGGAGGGATAAGGAGGACTAAGGAGCGTAAAGGAGGGATAAGGAGGCCAAAGGAGGCCTAAGGAGCGTAAAGGAGGGATAAGGAGCAATAAGGAAGGATAAGGAGGTCTAAGGAGGTCTAAGGAGCGTAAAGGAGGCCTAAGGAGGGATAAGGAGCAATAAGGAAGGATATGATAAGGAGGTCTAAGGAGGTCTAAGGAGGCCTAAGGAGCGTAAAGGAGGAATAAGGAGGGCTGAGGAGCGTAAAGGTAGGCTAAAGAGCGTAAAGGAGGGATATGGAAGGCTTAGGAGCGTAAAGGAAGGGTAAGGAGGCCTAAGGAGCGTAAAGGAGGGAGAAGGAGGCCTAAGGAGGCCTAAGGAGTGCAAAGGAGGCCTAAGGAGGGATAATGAGCGTAAAGGAGGCCTAAGGAAATCTAAGGAGCGCAAAGGAGGCCTAAGGAGGGACAAGGAGCGTAAAGGAGGGATAAAGAGGTATAAGGAGCATAAAGGAGGCCTATGGAGCGTAAAGGAGGCCTAAGGAGGTCTAAGGAGCGTAAAGAAGGGATAAGGAGCGTAAAGAAGGGATAAGGAGCGTAAAGGAGGGATATGGAGGGATAAGGAGAGTAAAGGAGGCCTAAGGAGCGTAAAGGAGGCCTAAGGAGGTCTAAGGAGCGTAAAGGAGGCCTAAGGAGGGATAAGGAGCGTAAAGGAGGGATAAGGAGGGATAACTGGGAGGTATAAGGAGCGTAAAGGAGGGATAAGGAGCGTAAAGGAGGCCTAAGGAGGTCTAAGGAGCGTAAAGGAGGCCTAAGGAGGTCTAAGGAGCGTAAAGGAGGGATTAGGAGATGTAAGGAGCGTAAAGGAGGCCTAAGGAGGGATTAGGAGGCCTAAGGAGGACTAATGAGGCATAAGGAGGGATTAGGAGGCCTAAGGAGGGATTAGGAGGCCTAAGGAGGTCTAAGGAGCGTAAAGAAGGGATAAGGAGCGTAAAGAAGGGATAAGGAGCGTAAAGGAGGGATATGGAGGGATAAGGAGCGTAAAGGAGGCCTAAGGAGCGTAAAGGAGGCCTAAGGAGGTCTAAGGAGCGTAAAGGAGGCCTAAGGAGGGATAAGGAGCGTAAAGGAGGGATAACTGGGAGGTATAAGGAGCGTAAAGGAGGGATAAGGAGCGTAAAGGAGGCCTAAGGAGGTCTAAGGAGCGTAAAGGAGGCCTAAGGAGGTCTAAGGAGCGTAAAGGAGGGATTAGGAGATGTAAGGAGCGTAAAGGAGGCCTAAGGAGGGATTAGGAGGCCTAAGGAGGACTAATGAGGCATAAGGAGGGATTAGGAGGGCTAAGGAGGGATTAGGAGGACTAAGGAGGACTAATGAGGCATAAGGAGGGATTAGGAGGGCTAAGGAGGGATTAGGAGGACTAAGGAGGACTAAGGAGGTCTAAGGAGCGTAAAGGAGGCCTAAGGAGGCATAAGGAGCGTAAAGGAGGGCTAAGGAGGTCTAAGGAGGGATTAGGAGGGCTAAGGAGGGCTAAGGAGGGATTAGGAGGCGTAAGGAGCGTAAAGGAGGGCTAAGGAGGGATAAGGAGGGTTAGGAGCGTAAAGGAGGCCTAAGGAGGGATTAGGAGGCCTAAGGAGGACTAATGAGGCCTAAGGAGAGATTAGGAGGGCTAAGGAGGACTAAGGAGGCCTAAGGAGGGATTAGGAGGCCTAAGGAGGTCTAGGGAGCGTAAAGGAGGTCTAAGGAGCGTAAAGGAGGTCTAAGGAGCGTAAAGGAGGCCGAAGGAGGCCTAAGGAGCGTAAAGGAGGCCTAATGAGGTCTAAGGAGGGGTTAGGAGGGATTAGGAGGGATTAGGAGGGATTAGGAGGGCTAAGGAGCGTAAAGGAGACCTAAGGAGGGATAAGGAGGTCGAAGGAGCGTAAAGGAGGTCTAAGGAGGGTAAAGGAGGCCTAAGGAGGCCTAAGGTGGGATAAGGAGCGTAAAGGAGGGATAAGGAGGGATAAGGAGGGCTAAGGAGCGTATGAGAAAGCAACCAATCAGGAAGAAAAGTAAACGCAATCGTGGATTGATTGCGTGACGGACCAAAACCAAAATTCGTTTTACTCTGGAATTTGGTTCGCTGACTGATTACAAAAAACATTTTCAACAGCTAAGTAAACACAAAACCAAAGCAATCACCGAAAACTTTCGACACTCAATTGCAACCTGCTCTATGCCTGGAGCAAGTTTACTTTGTCGCCCTTTCGGGCTTTAAAGCTCAAAACTGATACCTGGGAACGCCCCTGCCGATTGGTCATCGATTTCCGATACCAATCGTCCAGCTTCGTATTCGAAAATTACCGCTGAATCCAATGACTACAGACGCATGTACTGGGTCGTTAGCCTCATTCTGAAGTTAAACATTTATAAATACCAGTGAGAAGGTGCAAAACGCGAAACAACAATACGCAGTGTTGTCTCGCTGGTATTTATGAATATTTAACTTCAGAATGAGGCTAACCCTGCGTACACGAGTCTGTAGTCATAGCACACAGCGGTAATTTTCGAATACGAAACTGGACTATTGGCATCGATTGATATCGATCATAGACTTCATCGATTAAGTACGCCGGCCGCTTTTCATCATGATCGGATGCGACTGTATCTCGTGTGAATTCTCTGAACGGCTGGATTTTAACGGGTCATAAGAGGCTGATCCAAGTCAAGACCTGACTAAAGCACAGATCGAATCGGAATTTAGCGTGTTGCGAGTTTGTGGAGAGAAGAGGTGAAGCGCTTTATACGTGAAAATGTTGAAATATTTTAGTTAGCAATACTTCCGGCGTCATGAGACAAAGCAGAAGTACTTGTCTCCGCAAATGCCAACAGCGTTCCGTAAAAAAACCATTTTATTCTCCCGACTTGTAATCGATTGAAAGGACTACAGTCAACGACGTCAAGACTGATGACGTGTTATACGCACATTGTTTGAGTAAAATCATGGCGAGGTGTCTATCAGAGCCTTATAAGACCAGTAAAAATATTCACTCAATTCAAATCTGTAAGATCACTCGAGACTGTACTCACTGTATTTATCCACCCTCGCTGCTTATCATTTTCCCGGTAACCTGGCTTTCCCCTCTCCCTATTCTTACTCTCCGTCCGTCCCCCTTCCCCACAGGGCCTGATACTCGGGTTAAGGTTAAGCCTTTGAGGGCATTGTGAGAGCATTGCGAGAGCGCGCCTAATCGAAGATGGATGCGTTAAGTTTATGTCAAAGAGATACCCGAGTCCCAAAACACATATGGGATAAAAATGATTTTTAAACTGCGCTGAACACTGACCATGTGTTTTGGACTCGGGTACTCTTTAAATATGGTTTGGCTGTTACATTGTGCTTTTTACATATATACCTACAGACATAACCCGTGAATTAGGCGCGCAAACATCCCACTGGGAACGTGGCGCGTTAGTGTTGCACAATATTTGGAATCTCTTGCATACGGCATGTCATCTTTCTCATGCGGCGCGCGAGCAAAATAACAACCACAATCACCAAGAAAAGATACGTGCAACATTTCGAGTATTAAAAATAATCTACAATTTATTTATTTTACCCACCCACAACGTATGGTCATTACAGTAAAGTTTATGACGATGCTAAAAATGATTCAACTGCTCCTTGATATGACAAACTTCATTTCACTTTCTCCAGTTCGGCTCCAGGTTACCGACACTCTGTCCTTTAAATACGTTACTTTTCAAGGGGATTCTTAGGCCCGGTTCACACGTATGTTTTCATGTTAGCTTAAAACACATAGAGTATTCCCACCCACACGATAGTTTTCTTGTTTTTACCCGGCGGCCACGGCACAATGCTAAAAGCGATTGGAAACGTTTGATACCACTCCTACCCCTGACTCCATGTTTCTAACTGCGCATGCTCGAGCATGCACAGTATGCTAGATGCAACAAAGACCCCGATCATTCTCGATTCCAGACCCTTCTAATGGCTCTGGGGTCGAGAATGACGCTTATTGGTTCGTGTAACTCAACCCTACATGAAGTGTATTACTGGGTAGTTTTCTGGTTCGTTTTCGCCTTCCACATGAAAACGATAGACCTCCGTTTTCAAAAATCTTCACTTCTGGGAAACTATCCACCTACCCCTCCCTTGAGTATACATATGTCATTAATGATCAACCAATAACTTTAGGGTGAATCGGGAGGGAGGGGAGGACTTCCAAGATACATGAAGATAATCTGTTTTAAAACGAACGTCACGAGGACAGAATGGCTTATTACAATGAAGAATTTCAGAATAAAATGCAGATAAGAAAAGTGTGGATAGGCCCTAAGCCCCGTATAGATATTTTGAGAGGCAGAGGAGTTTTAAAGATTTTTTGCTTTATATTTTCGTTCATTCAACGGTAAGTCTGTCAAACGGAGTAAACAA
This sequence comes from Actinernus sp. WN-2022, assembly GCA_030867875.1. NCBI lineage: Eukaryota > Metazoa > Cnidaria > Anthozoa > Actiniaria > Actinernidae > Actinernus > Actinernus sp. WN-2022. The sequence goes on from JAOWCC010000936.1 coordinate 72,355,783, forward strand.
GATTGGTCGAACGCAAAGGCACCCACTCTTCTCTTCATACCACTTATTTTACTTATCCCTTATTCCCTATGTTTACGACTACCCGCTGGCAACTTTAATTGCCGGCACAATAGATAATCTCGTTAAAACTGATCCGTGCTCAAGGATCAAAACGCAGTGATGGCACTATGCTTGTATATTAAGGTATCATTATTGGTATCAACCGAGCCCAGTTTACTCTGCATGTAAGGAACTCAGCAAAGGGAAGTTTGCCCGACCTCGTGGTTTCCAGTAAGCGCAATACGCTCTAAATAGGGCGGCTTATGTAAAGCCAGACCCATCCCATAAATAGCGTCCAATTTAACTAGGTATTGTCCTGGAGACTTTAGCCTCGTGTTCATGTTGCCACACAAAAGCGTTTTCACATGAATGTGAGACTAAAGATTTCTAAACAATGGGTACTCAAATTATACGCCATTTATGCAATGGGTTTATAGTTACCATACTTCACTGCGACATGGTACACCCATGCACGCACCATGAAAGGACCCACGCACACACCGAAATACATCGAAAGCAATAACGTATGTCAGCAAGCATTTGTAGCTTACAGTGCAAAATGAGCCTATACCAGTGCTTACCAGAGTATTCCATCTAGTTTTATTCTGGAATACGGTCAATCGAACGCGTCCTCAACTTCCTCTGTAATAATTCACTCTTGTAATCAATATATTCCTTATTAAAACCCCGAGATTGCACTTACTGTCAAACAGCCCTGGCATAAGTACATAAATACCGTTACGATAATAATGAGAACTTGTAAATTTGAGAACGTTAAAGTGCGTATAAGCCCTAGCCAATTATATTGGATATCGTTTGTACATGAAGTGAATAGTCCAACGGTAGAATATTTCTTGATTTGGGTGTTGCGTCTACGAGATATAAAGGTTTATATTTCCAATATGCTAATGATGTGATGTCATCACCGACATTTGCTGAATTTCTTTGTGCTTGTGAATTAAGCTATTTTCTAATTTAGATTTTTTTTGGTAAAATCACTTTTATAAGCTTCAAATATAACTTAGAATTTAAAAATAGGTAATTTGTCTCTACCAGCATGCTTTTGTATAATAAGTGATGTCGGTGATGACATCATATCATTAGCATATTGGAAATATAAACCTTCATATCTCGTACACGCAACACCCAAATCAAGAAATAATCTACCGTTGGACTATTCACTTCATGTACAATCGATATCAAAGATAACTGGCTAGGGCTTATATGCACTTTAAATGAGAGGAAACATCCAATATTTTCAACTGTTTTTATCGATTCGTGACCGATAACATTAATGACTTACTAAAAGGTTTAACTTGACACCAGTCTATCAAGGCAGCACATGACTGGGTTATTTAATGCAGTAGGCAGCTTTTCATCCAATCACAGCTGCTATTACACGAAAGCCAATTCACAGTTGCTTTGAATGACGGCGCAAGTTAATAAAAACAGTAGCTAAGCAAAGGCTTGATGCTAATAGTTGAAGAGTATAAATATATATCAGCATTTCTTTTCATATATTTAATTTGACATGTTTTAAAATTTGCGCATTTTTTCTCAGAAGTAAACGAAACGCCGCAAGCCAGTTCACACTTGTGACATAAGCACAAGCAACAAACGCAAACGCAGTAATTACATCTATGAGAAGAAGTACCGCTAATTATAAATGTGCTTATGTTGATTGCGCTTATCGCCAGCGTCCCTAGTGTGAACCACGCTTAAAGTACCAAATTAAAGCCCACATTTGTTAAAATCGATTCTACATCAAGTAAATAGTTGAACTGTAAAATATTTCTTGATTTGAGTGTTGCGTCTATGAGTTATCCAGGTTTCTATTTCCAATATGCTAATGTGTGACGTCACAGGAGGCCGACAAAAGGTCATTTCTTTCTCCTTGTGAATGAAACTATTTCTGATTTATACAAAGTATTTGGTAAAATCACTGATATAAGGCTCAAATATAACATGGCTCTTTAAAAGAAAAAACAATTCTCTGCCAGCACGTTTTGTAAATAAATGAGGACTACTATGACATCACAAATTAGCATATTGGAAATAGACACCTCTGCAACTATAGAATAGAACTATAGAATAGAACAATAACTCGTAGACGCAACACCCAAATCAAGATATATTTTACGGTTCAACTGTTTAGTTGATGGAGAATTGGTTTTAATGTTTAAAAAAATTGGGCTAATAGGCACCTCAAGATACACCTTAAGTTATGCTGCCACGCTTTTCATTGGTTGCAGGATTCTGACCAATCGGATATATAAGGTACCATCGGACCATCGGATACTTTAGGTACATTTCATGCTATTTCTTCCCGCGGAACGAGCGCGCTTATAATATTCAGTTTTCACCTCAATTTGTTGTCAGCGCACACAATTTTCTCCTAAAAAGATTCAGACCTCAATTGAAAGTGCGACAGCACAACATCGAAAAATATTAAACTAGTTAAATCCCTCATAATTTATAACTGCAAAACCCTGTTCAGGTTACAATGCCGACAAGGCAAAAATTCCCTGCTGCGTACCGCCGGTGACACCCAGCCCTTTTCACCACCCTCTTCAGAGTGTCCTAACTGTTCAAGTAACTGTAGAATCTGCTGCGCTGTGCCATCGTCGAGAAGCTCTTCCTGATCCTCGGATTCCGGTTTGTGGTAGTCGGATTCGATATCATGAATATGGGACGGGCTCTCTCGCCCACTGTCCATAGAATTGTCTGATTTAACGGACGAATTGTCCGGTTCAGTTCTTAGTCCTTCATGCTCTGCGTGCTTTGCTACAATCACTTCGTCGCCTTCCTGATAGCCAGGGATAACAGGCTCGTGTTCGTGTGCTAGCAGTCGTTTATTTAGCATGTTCTGGAGCTGGTGTTTTTGGTATCTTAAGTCTTTGCGCTCGTCCAGTAGTTGTTTTACCAGGGCTTGTAGCTGGGACATTTTATTCTGCGTAAAAAATAACAGAAAATCTCAAGCATGACAGAGTGCCGTTAGTAAACCAGACCACAAAATACGGCAAGATCGCAGCCGTACCGAAATGTGACCGTACCGCAACTTATCGCAAAGCTGCAATTTGATTGGGTCGAATGGGAAAAACCTTAGGAAGCCATTTTGATGTTTCGGCATGTCTGCAAACTATCCATGCCATTTAAGTACAGTTTTTCACTCTTAGAGCAGATTTCACATGATTGAGATAGAAATACAGCAAGACTGTAGCTGTACTGTTAAGCGTTGGTCAAACGGTGTCAGCATCGATTCAACGTTTGTGGAAACGGATTTTAAACCCGTTTGAAATGGCCTCTAATAAACAGAGTCAACTTAAAGGGGCTATATCATGGTACTGCGCATGTTTCGAGTAATTGTTCGGTTGGTGGCTGTTAATTGATACAAACAGTTAAACTTCCCTTCCTCGCTGCTGGATTGAAAGGATTTCCAATATTTTCCCTGGAGACTGTTTACATACACTGTTTGTTAGTCATTTTTGCATATTTGCTTTGATTTTAAGCATCCCACATGGCCGAGAGGTTCGTTAATTCATATCAAAATCGGTGGAAATAGCCGTTTCCGGCCCGGAAGTCTTACCGTGACACAGCCCCTTTAATCTCACTCCAACCGTTACTTTCAATATCTTTCAACGCCTTTCAGCTCGACTTTCCCTTGAGTAGTGCGTTTTTGTTTTTCTGTATCCCAAGAGGAAATGTACCAAACAAAGCACTCAATCTCTGGAGAACTAGCAAGCTGAAAGTGTCAATTGAAAATGTTTTCAGGACATTTCTATAACAGTACCAAGATCGGCTTCAACAAAAGTTGTACCGATGTCGAAACGGTTTGACTGGGATTAACCGTACGGTAACCGTGCCGTACCGCAACTTTGTAATTTGATTGGATCAGCACGACAAAAACAATGGGAAGCCATTACAATGTCATGGCATGCCGTACGGTAACCGTGCCGTACCGTAACTCTGTAATTTGATTGGATCAGCAGGACAAAATCAATGGGAAGCCATTACAACGTCATGGCATGCCGTGCGGTAACCGTGCCGTACCGTAACTCTGTAATTTGATTGGATCAGCAGGACAAAAACAATGGGAAGCCATTACAATGTCATGGCATGCCGTACGGTAACCGTGCCGTACCGTAACTCTGTAATTTGATTGGATCAGCAGGACAAAAACAATGGGAAGCCATTACAATGTCATGGCATGCCGTGCGGTAACCGTGCCGTAAGTAGTGTTTGTACCCTGAAATCTGCTCTATAAGAGATACATTTGAGCTTTACGAATACGATTGCACAACATAGAATATGTTTTCAAAAACGACACCATACAACATCACCACCGGGCAGAGAAATATTTGCAGTTTTAACTCGACCTTAAAGGGCCAAGTCATGGTGTTGCACATGTATGGAGTGAATGTTCGATTGGTGGCTGTTTAAAACTGGCTACAAACAGTTAAAGGGGCTCTGTCATTGTGGTGCACATGTTTAATTGGTGGCTGTTAATTGGCTACAAACAGTTAAAGGGGCTATGTCATGGTGATTCGCATGTATGGAGTTAATGAATGTTTGACTGGTAGCTGTTAATGAATACAAACAGATTGAATTCTCATTCCTCAATGCTTGATTGGAATGATACGCAAACCTTTCTTTGAAGGCTACGTCTATTCACAGTTTGTTATTTTGATTGTAACCATCCCACATGTGCGCGAGGTTCATCCGTTCATATCAAAGTCGCTGAAAATAACTGTGTCCGACCCGGAACAAATATCAAGGCCTCTCACCATGACACAGTCGCTTTAACTTGGCCGCTGCATCTACAATTTAATAATTTCCAAATACACTTTTACGTCTTCAAACTCTGGCATGTGTTCTCTCATTTCATTTTAAAACATTTTCGTGAATTTCCATACCTGCATGTCGCCCTTCTCGTTAGACAATTGTGTAACGATTCTCTCTCGGTCGTTGTAGTAAGCCTTGAGAGCAGTTCTTTGTGTCTGGTACAATGTTATGTACTCCCCTGGTAACATGGGATAACGTTAGTTACGGAATGAATTAAAACAGTCCAGTTTCGTATTCGCAATTTGCCGCTGATTGCGATGGCTACACACTTATCTGCGCAGTGTTAGCCTCATTTTGGTGTTACAGCGGATTTCAATTGAGTGTTTTGGTTTTGCGTTTACTAAGCTCTCCTATTGGCTGAGAAAGTAAACCAGCCAATCAGATTCCAAAGTAAAACCAAACGCAAATTGGTTTTGGTTTGGTTTGTCATTGGTTCACAGGGAAGCCATTTATGAGTTACTTGTGATTACTCGCTCCTGTGATTGGCTGGCTGTGGGTAATTTGTGTTTGGTTTCACTACACTCAACTGAAAACCGCTCTAACCATTCAAAAACTTTCGAATATTTAACTTCAGAAAGAGACTAGCACTGCGAAGATGAGTCTGTAGCCATCGCATGAATCTGAGGCAATTTGCGAATACGAAACGGAACAATTCTTTACGAAATTGTTATAAAATAAAATACCGGTAATAATAATAAACAATTAGTCACCGAAGTGGAGGTGAATAGTGGTGGATATTTACCGAGCCGCTTCGGCGACACTGAGGTGAATAATTGTTTTAGTATATACCACACTGCAGGTCAATAGCCAGCACCAAATAGTTATTTTATTTTCTGTCAAATGGACAAAAACTCGCACGAGGTGATCGCTGCTTCGCTCGGAGGTGAATTGAAATCATATAGCCAATCAGAGCGCGCGAAAAGTGATATTCACTGGTGTGGTATTTACTAATGCCATTAACTATAACCTGGTCACCTATGATTGGTCGGTTTGCTGTCTTCCCGTACGGACCGCAAAATTGAAGGAAATCTTTCGTTTTCATTTTACCGCTAGTAATGGACGCTATCCGTACCGCTATTAGCCTGCTTGCCGGCTCTTCTGTAAATTTTTTCGGTCGTTTTCTCTCTCGATTGGGTCACCTGTGGCACGCGGTCTCGCCCCATTTTGACCGCGTGCCACAGGTGATCAAATCCGGGAAAAAACACGCTATTAATGAACGTACCGCTGGCAATGGACGCTCTCCGTGCCGCTATTAATGAACGCTCTTTTCCCCCCTTTTTTTTTTGCCCGCGCGCATCACTCGTTTGATAAGTAGTATCTATTTTGCGCAAATTTCATGAGAACGTCTCAGTGCGCATTAGCATTTCAATAAAATGAAATACAATACAGAGTACGGTGCTGTCGACACACACCTATAATGGACCTTTTGCAGGAAACAGTCATGTGGTTGTACTCGACGCAAAAATATCAGACTTCATTTATTAAAAGTTAACTGAGGCACTTGTGTACGAGATCGGTGTGTTATTAGCAAAACCTGTATGTAAATGCTATTTTCCACCTCCAATCGATTATCGATCTTCATAAAATTGCGTTTTCATTGTTCGCTATCCAGTAAAATCACGAGCGCAACTCATTGGTTATCGAAGTGATATATCAGTACATGACTGTTTCCAGTAAAGCCTTTCCCATGGGATCACGAGAGCAATTCACTTGTTATTGAAGTGATATATCAGCACGTGACTGTTTCCAGTAAAGCCTTTCCCATGGGATCACGAGTACAATTCATTGGCTATTGAAGTGATATATCAGCACGTGACGTTTCCAGTAAAGCCTTTCCCATGGGATCACGAGCTCAATTCATTGGTTATTGAAGTGATATATCAGCACGTGACTGTTTCCAGTAAAGCCTTTCCCATGGGATCACGAGCTCAATTCATTGGTTATTGAAGTGATATATCAGCACATGACTGTTTCCAGTAAAGCCTTTCCCATGGGATCACGAGCTCAATTCATTGGTTATTGAAGTGATATATCAGCATGTGACTGTTTCCAGTAAAGCCTTTCCCATGGGATCACGAGCTCAATTAATTGGTTGTTGAGCGCAATAGCCCACTTCCGCGATATGCTTTACTTGTCACGCACAAAGGTTTCAATACGAGGCCCCGTGCTAAATTAAATTTATTCTTTTCACAGAGAAAAAAATAAAATTAATTTAGCATATCGCAGAAGTGGGCTATTCGTTTGTTATTAAAGCGATATATCAGCACGTGACTGTTTTTCACTAGATAAAGAAAGAAAACTGCAAAAACAACTGTAATAAAGAGAAACTCGTCGCGGTTTCCACTCACCTATTGTTTCAGTTTCTTCTGACAGTTGCACCGTTAAATGTTCCAGTTCTTGGATTCGATCAACAAGAGATGCCTTCTCGCCCATCAACTTCATGAACTTCGCCTAATTATAACAAACCAATAAGATATTACTAGAATTCTCCGAGGAATCACGACGACAAACGTAAGGAGCACAGAAGATTCAAGACGTACGGTCAAAACACCTTCCTTAACTCTGTGGTTTGATTGGTTGAAAAGAGAAATTGGGAATCCATTTAGATGTTACGGCATGTCGTACCATTCCCACAGCCAACCAAAATTCCAACTCGGCCAAGTAGATCCTTCTGGGATCAGCCAGAAGACTGGGCACGTAAATACAGTTGTTATTATTATATTCACAGTACTCATACGAAATCTGCTGTACTTGTACCGTAACTGGAAAGTAACTTTGCCTTACCGAAACTATGCATTTTGATTGGGTCATGCAGAAATAAATGATAGGAAAGCCATTTTATAGCCTGGTTGTCACTACCAACATACACAGACGCAGTAATGCATTGATCATTAGTGGCGCTTGTTCTTATCTCATACTAGTGATATAAGTACAAGCAACATATGCAGACGCAGTAATGCATTGATCATTAGTGACGCTTGTTCTTATCTCATACTAGTGATATAAGTACAAGCAACATACACAGACGCAGTAATGCATCGATCATTAGTGGCGCTTGTTCTTATCTCATACTAGTGATATAAGTACAAGCAACATACACAGACGCAGTAATGCATTGATCATTAGTGGCGCTTGTTCTTATCTCATACTAGTGATATAAGTACAAGCAACATATGCAGACGCAGTAATGCATTGATCATTAGTGACGCTTGTTCTTATCTCATACTAGTGATATAAGTACAAGCAACATACACAGACGCAGTAATGCATTGATCATTAGTGGCGCTTGTTCTTATCTCATACTAGTGATATAAGTACAAGCAACATATGCAGACGCAGTAATGCATTGATCATTAGTGACGCTTGTTCTTATCTCATACTAGTGATATAAGTACAAGCAACATACACAGACGCAGTAATGCATTGATCATTAGTGGCGCTTGTTCTTATCTCATACTAGTGATATAAGTACAAGCAACATATGCAGACGCAGTAATGCATTGATCATTAGTGACGCTTGTTCTTATCTCATACTAGTGATATAAGTACAAGCAACATACACAGACGCAGTAATGCATTGATCATTAGTGGCGCTTGTTCTTATCTCACACTAGTGATATAAGCACAAGCAACATATGCAGACTCAGTAATGCATTGATCATTAGTGGCGCTTGTTCTTATCTCACACTAGTGATATAAGCACAAGCAACATATGCAGACTCAGTAATGCATTGATAATTAGCGGTACTTGTTCGTATCTCACACTAGTGATATAAGCACATGCAACATATACAGACAAAGTAATGCATTGATCATTAGTGGCGCTTGTTCTTATCTCACACCTGTGAGTAGAACTACCACCGCTAATGATAAATATGCCACTGCGCCTGCGTATGTTACTTGTGCTTATGCCGCTAGTGTGAACCAGGCTTTATGCTATGGTAGCACCGTTGAGTAACCGCGCCGGAAGGCGTTGCCGTAGTATTCCCACTGACACGAAATCCGCTCTTATCGTACCGCACTCCCAGTTGCAACAGTTGCGAGTTGTCACTAATGTTTACAGGGAACATGGTCTGATCCACTAGCAACAACAAATAGTTCAGCAAGATTCTACTAGCAGCAGTTGCGAGTTGTCACTAATGTTTACAGGGAACATGGTCTGATCCACTAGCAACAACAAATAGTTCAGCAAGATTCTACTAGCAGCAGTTGCGCGTTGTCAAGAAATTTACTCACATTTCTAAACATCTACTCGCATTGTGAGAGCCTAATTTAGAGCCCTGAACATTACCTGTAGCTTGCCGAAGGCTAGTTTAATGGCTTCATACGATAAGTTCTCATGATTTTCATCCATCTTGATAGCAGGGTTAGCCATCTCCTGATCTGACTGTCTCTCTATCTGTAGCTTCTGTCTTTCCAGTACTTCCTGTAGAAGCTGGATTTTCTGTTGTAGTTCGTGCAGTAGCTGCTGGAACTGTTCTTGGACCTGTGAGGGGCAAATCAATCGTGCGTATAAAATTCTTTAGTTGGCCGTAGAATTAACTCAAAGTGACTTTCTCATTCAAAAAAGGTAAATATGAACAATTTCCCCTAGTACACTCTCCACCATGTGTGGAAAATCAAGCCGATAAATGGAACTACTGGCAATGCGACAGAAACAGTGCTGATTGGCTAATTCAGACCGGAAGTGTAGGGGTAGAATCAGCTGGTGGCGATATTGTTGATGAATTCAAAACCGCTGACCTGTTTGTACTGCTGCTTCAACTGCTGCTGCAGCTGTAGTTGCATGTGCTCGTGTAACTGCTGTAAGTCGTTCTCGTGGTTGTCCTGGTAACCCTGAAGGATGTTGGCCATCTGATCGCGTTCCAGCTCCAGTTGACGGATAGACGCAGACAGGCCATCGATCTGAAACACACAGGTGAAATACAATAACACCAATCAGAAATACTATGATTTTTCCAGATATAATATACGTCCTCATTGGACAAAAACTCGCGCGAGGTGATCGCTACTTCGCTCGGAGGTGAATAGCAAAGAATATTCACCTCCAAAGTAGCTAATCAGAGCGTGCGAAAAGCACTATTCACTTGTGTGGGATATACTAAAGTTATTTATTTAAACAGTACGCCAACTGACCACATCCTCTCGGTTTGTATACTTGGACATTGGAGGAGAACTTCTCTCTTGCCTATATGGCACCATATTCATTTCATCCCCCGAGTCTGTCTCCTCGTGCGAGCCTCTGTACATGTCCGCATTGATATAGGAGCCTTCTTGTTGATACATAGTCTGTGTTATCATAGGGTCCTCTTCCAGAGGCACCTTTTGGATGTGGAGCTCGTCTGTGTCACTGGATACGTCTCCCTGGGAGTGTTGTACATTTCTCATGTCTTCCTCTTTGTATTGCACCTCCTCCGCACCTGAAACATACAACATCATAAGGCTTGGTAACTTTGTGACCTATGATTGGTCACTTACCATAACTTCCCGTACGGACCCCAAAATTGAGGCAAAGCTTTGGAATACTTTTGAGCCATATAATTAACATCTTATTAACTTGCTCGCCCGGTCCGTACCGTAAGTTATGGATTCTCGTTTTCCGAGTGCTTCTTGCTTGGGCCATAAAATAAGGGGGGAACTCGGTCCATAACATATGGTATGGACCAAGCACGCAGTTAATATGAGGTATTTATCATGTTATTGTATTTTCAAGTAACAATCTCAATTCATAGTTCTACACCTGTCAATTAATAACACTTCAGACCAATCAGAATGCAGTAATGTTCCCCAGGAAAATACGGCCCCCATCTTATCCCACAAGCTCATCAGATGAAAACACAAACTTGAGTTCTTCGCAAACATTTAAGAAATTCAGCGAAAGATAAATCAATAAATCATTCAGAATGTTACCAAGACTATCGCTGAACTACGTGTTTCTCACTGTGTTTATTTTGAATTTCTTCTGTTAAAGTGTACGGCTTGTGGGACATAGCAAAAGTTACTACGGGGGAGGCATAGCAACAGTAACTAAGAGGGGAGGCCATAGCAACAGTAACTAAGAGTGGAGGACATAGCAACAGTAACTAAGAGGGGAGGACATAGCAACAGTAACTAAGAGGGGAGTACATAGCAACAGTAACTAAGAGGGGAGGACATAGCGACAGTAACTAAGAGGGGAGGACATAGCAAGAGTAACTAAGAGGGGAGGACATAGCAACAGTAACTAAGAGGGGAGGACAGAGCAACAGTAACTAAGAGGGGAGGACATAGCAACAGTAACTAAGAGGGGAGTACATAGCAACAGTAACTAAGAGGGGAGGACATAGCAACAGTAACTAACAGGGGAGGACATAGCAACAGTAACTAACAGGAGAGGAGCTAGATTTGCGACTGTGGAACTATGAATTGGCTGAAATATTCTTTGCAAACTTCACTCACACAAGCTTTGACGTCAGAACTTGACTGATAACAGCTTATCACTTAAGGACGGTGCCTACTAATTACAAACCAATTTGTTTTCTAAAAATCTATATGGATTGTTTGAACCCCCTAAGAAGCTTTTGAAATCAGAAAAAAATTATGGGGTACCCATACATTTAAGAGAGATAATTAAGGATGAAAATCGAACAAAATGCTGACTCGGCATTTTTCTTTGTCCGAGAAACTATTTTTCAATTCGATTAATATTTTGGGTTATCTGGCAAAATATTAGGCAAAAAACGTTATACATAGCGTTCTTCACAAAGGATGCCAATCAAACCATTTATCTTATAATAACTATCATTTTGTTTACAAATTTTGCTTTGTAAGCCTCATAGTGACCAGGAATAGACATTTTTTTTTTGCTGAAATGGGCATCAAGTTTCAATTTTATAAAGACAAAAAATATATGTAAACGTTGTTTAGCTTCTATATTATAGATTACAAAAAGAAAATATGGGGGTATCCTCGCGTTTTAAAAAGTTATGGGGACGGTAGGCCTGTTTATCGCTAATTATATTTTCAAAAAATTGACATTTTTTTACCCAAGCCCTCCCTAGTAAATTTGAAAATTGGTTTCTTTTATTGCATTCAGGGAGATTTTCAAGATGGCGGCGGGGAAAAGAGGCTGTCCCGTCTTTCGACTTTCTTCATTGAAAATCAAACCTGTTGCTGCTTCCTTTGTGATCAAACCCCATACAGTCCTTCCTTCTTCATTCTTCTTTGGATTTCCAAGAGGTTTACCCGTTTTCACAAAGCTTATTTGACCGTATTCACACATTGTTTATACTGCCGAGTCCATGATTGGAGAAACTGACGAAACTCGAAAGCATCGACAGGCCTAAAGCAAAGGCGCTAGGCGAAAAGACAGCAGCCATTCATGGCAGTTCCAAACAATCTTCATTCAATTGGTCGGGTAAATCTCTTAAATCTACGATTCTTCGATCATCTCGCCACGATAAATCATCACCTAAGAGTTAAGATGGTCGGCTCTTTTAATACCATTTCAGCTGAAAATTGTCTTTTGTGGCCGTGTTGTGGAATTTAAAGATTTCCCAAATCGTTCATTTCTCAAGCATATCTTTCGACCGTATTTTTAAATCTTTCATCTTTCTGTCTGTCAAATTACACAATTAACACAGCTTTTTCAAAATAGTTCTGCAAATGGCCTGTCCCGCGAGTCGCAAGATGCGCAGAACGTGCACGTTGTATTGGGAAAACCCTCTACATTGTGCCACAAAGAAATGATGATGAAAACCGTGATAAACACTTATCTAGAATGTCTTATTATGCGAAAAATTGAACACTATGTTAAACATAGTGATGTTATTTTTTTAAAAGGAGACGAAGTTAGAGTAAAATATAAGGCTAATGTCAAAGACATTGAAGATGATGGCCCAATGTTTTCAAATTTCTCATAATCGTAATGCATTTCCATCCTTGCCATCTGTAGTTTCATTTCACTTATAAATATGCTTTTAATAAAACTACACCATTATTATAAGGTTTCTATTAGTTTGAATGTGATTTTGAGCTCTTCAAAGTGATGCTAAAAATAGCTTAATTCATAAATACGCGAAAAACGCATCACGCTCTTAGACATCGATCACGATAAGACTCACGGAGCCAATCAGATTAAGACCTCTCACAGATATGAAAACAAACTCACTATTACTGTCAGACCTCACAGACATGAAAACAAAATACTCACTGCTAATGTCAGACCCTTCGGATTCAGTTTCGTCAGCTCTGTCAAGCACAGTTCGCAAGTGCTTGTTTTCTTGTAAAAGTTGGTTTATTGTCTCCTGTGAATGAGAACGTTAGACCAATAAAATTTGAACAAAAAAAGGTGTTAAGTACTATCCTAAAAAGCCTGTCATTCCTAGGTCATTCCCTCCTTTTTTAACAGAGACTAGGGGCGTTTATCATTTACACCGCAAAACCAGAAATCCCGAATTGGAAAATCAAATGGTACATTGTATGCTTCATTTCGTTCGGAAAGTTTTGGAAAACGTGGGCTACCTGTGGTTGGGGTGGATGCTAATACAAATTTTTGGTATTTTTTTAATCCCCATTTTTATCTTATTTTTTTAATTTCCAACCAGATAGTTTGATGTAAATGATAAGCACCTAGTCTTGTACCCAGGCTTTTCGTTTACGCGCAGCTGGATATTGTGACGTCACTGCTTCGGTTTAGCTGAGAAGTCTATGGTAGATTTTGAGACGTCTATGAAGTATATATACGTGTGAAACCTAAGTCGAAATTTTCTGCCGCATGTACTTTACGTAGGTCAAAAACATAAGCCAACTCCAAAAATACCTATATTTCCCTTTGCTTTAACCAGGAGTCAAGACGGCTGCCATTTTGAAAAAAAAAGCTTTGCGATTGCATGATGGGACGACTGAGTAGAAGACTGGGGCCGAGGCTAGTAAGCACACCGCAGCAAAACGTCACGCGCATGCGCTTTTGATGAGCCCGAGTTTCCCGCCGAACTAGAACTTACGTGTAGTTACGTGAAATGTTTCGTGAAAAACAACAAAGCTACTTGAAAGCTAAGCCTAACACTTTAACAGGTTGTAGTTTTCTTAATTTGTAATTCACTGTGTGTTTACTAAGTTATAAAATTATTGACTAAAAACGTTTAAGACCTCGAAAACTTGTATTTGAACGTCAGAGCCTTCGTTTTTTCGGCCAGCGGAGCACAACATTTTGCCGCGGTTTGGCACTCCATTGACTGAGTGCGCACAAACCACAACACCGAGCACATTAGTGTTTACCTCAGAATGTTGTAGTTGTTGATACAGTGTGTTCATCTTCACGATCTGCTCTTCGTACTGTTCGTGGTGTTCGTTCAATTGAAACTAAAACGTAGAGAAGTACATCAACAACTAAAGTTCTCTGCCACAAAAATCTAGGAGAAAACCACAGTAGCGGTTGATACTCACGTGTACCTGTTCAGTGAGCCTATGGGATGTGGTCGCAACCTCTTCTCTCACCGATGACAGCTCGAAATCTTTTTGGGCCAGCTGTCGAGTAGAATAGAAATTGCAGTGGTTAGTACACAGGCGTTAGGATAATAGCGACTGTTACTCTTGCAACACTTGATCTAAGATTCTTTCCAATTTTAAAACGCTCAAGGGTAACAGTTTGTAAGATTAGCTTCTGGATCAGCGATCATTAAAATAAATCAAGGAAATACCTTTCTTAGTACGCGTGTCCTTAATGCGAGAGACTGGGCCTGATGCCCGTGTGACGTCATCAGATCCAAGATTCAAAAGCCCAACATGGCTGATACTCGTATCCAATTTTTCCCTGCTAGCAAAGGTGACCGGAAATCGATTGTATGTCATTTTTAATCGCCTTATCAAGCCCTGTAATTTGCATAATTATGTTGATTTACTCTGTACGTGTGCATGTAATGCGAGACGAGTGTGTGTGGTGAGATCGAAGAGAATAAGCCCGGTGACGAGTCACGTGGGGACTGGAGACATCAGGTCACGTGACACAGGGACACGAGGAACAGCGTGGGACAAGACGGGAGTGAGAGAGCAATCGAGCCGATTTAAGTATTCTTTTTCTACGATTCTTTCGTTTAATAAAGTTGAAATAACTAATGCAAGCGATTCATTGGTGTTTCGATACAACTTCGGGACAGAGGTTCCTTTTCCTTTCCCCTGCCAGTTTGCGAAGCGATTACAAAATAAAGGGAGGAAATGGAACCTCTGCTAGCAAGGAAATCCTTTTTTTCATGAACTAAAATATATATATTTTTTTTAACTAAAAGACTAAAATAATCCATACAAACGCTATTAAAATATTGCAATTTACAGAGCCAGTTAACAGACAAGACAACAACAGACAGAGAACCCAAAGAACCCAAAGAAATTACTACTAGAACCCATACCAAGTACTTATTTGCTACAGTGGAAACCCTGTTATAACGAAGTGCAAGGGACTGGAAACCTGAATAGGTTCGTAATATTGAGGATTCGTTATAAACTACTCCCAGTTATAACGCTTTTCCAGCAAAAGCACCAAAATGTTCGTTATATCCGAGTTTTCTATTAACAATTCAACAAGATTGTTATAACTCTTATTAGTGACTCGGGCACTTAGGCATGAGAGAACATATGTACTGAAATAAACAACGCGTGTCCTGCTGTGTGCGCAGTGGTTTACATATGTCAAGAACATGGAACTGAAAGTTGAACCATCCCAGAGGAATTAAAGAATCAAAGAGAGTTAAGTAGTCGTGCAAATGAAACATTTACTCGTTATATCCGGGTAGGTTACAAGAATGAGCCTCAAAAATTATGTTCGTTATAACGTGGATCTAATCCATACAAACTACTGTATTTTTGCCGTGCTGAAAAAACATGATCCGGTTGTTCGAAGCAAGGTTAATAAGCGCTAACCCGGGGTTAAATCGCTAACCCTGGGTTAAACTGTACAGATTTAGCGCTAACCAAGGGTTAAAGTTAACCTTACTTCGAACAACCCGGACCTGAGATCCATTGGTTCCTAACACAAAGTTTGCACATTAGCATAACAATTGTAATGTTTATCAACACGAAATATCGCTATGACGGGGACTTCATTATAACCAGGTTCGTTATGCTGTAGCGGGGTTTCACTTATTAAGGTTGGTAAAAACAAACCTGTTCTCTGAGCCCTTGTAAAGAAACCTCATGCTCGTCATGTAAAGATGTCAGCTCCGCACTCTTGCCATTCATCTTAAAATAGAACGTGTTGTAAAGGCACTGTCAGCCTCTCAAATGATAAACTTAAGACAAAAATAACTACTCAGATTAGCAGAGTATGCTTTACAGGTACACTGGAGAAAATGTGAGACAATTTTGGTGAAGGATGGCAAAGATTAGAGTGGATGAAAAATACTGCTTTTAAGTACTATTTACAAAATTAGAGGCCGTGTTTTATCGGTAGATACAGATCCGAGCTGGAGGCGAGATAAAACACGGACTCAAATTTTGTAAATGGCTTATCAAACGTCTGGATGTACAGAGTCCTGTTTTTCTGTTATTTTGGCGATTCGACGTATATCGGCCGAGAAAATCGAAGCAAAAGTTTATGTAAATCCCTATACAGATCCCTCCACGCTCATTGATTTCCTTTGTTTTTGCTTCATGAATTATTAATCAGTTTGATAAGAGAAATTTAGAGCAACTTGACATTGGTTCACTGTAATCGATATTAAGTTCCTAGAAAAAGTTTTTGTATTCCACTTCTACCCCAGGCTGTTATTTTTGTAGTTTTGTTTTAAAGAAACTTCAAGGTTTAATTCGATTGGCAGCACAGCAAGCAATAAGGGAGCAGGTCAAAACACATACCCTCGATAGGGACCCACGTTTTTCACCGGACACAGCTGTCAGCGTATGGTACCACCCCCACCCCCACAATTTTGACCACCTATTTCTATTCTGGGTGCATCCAGTGATGATTTTATTACAGACAATGAAATGATACCATAAGACAAAACAGGCAGTACATTTGCTTCTAGATTTCACTTTTTTGTGATATTCAAGAGATATCCAAGCACACAAAAGTACTTAATATTGGTTTTTAGCTTCAGCGGAGGTGGCAGGCAGCACCCCTAATGGTCCACCTTGAGGGCATGTGTTTTGCCCTGCTCCCTATCAATCCTATCAATTAATATCGACTATCAATATTTATTATCCAACTGTGCTCCGTGGAGTCCAGGTAACGCCCAAAAGAGCCTGGGACGAGTACAAATATCCTGCGTTATAACATACTCAACAAATATCTGTATTCTGATTGGTCAATGACGAGTGCATCTAAAGGTTATTGAGTGCACGGTCGCATGCTCTCAGCAAATGTTTGCTCTACAAATCGCATGAACGCGAGTGTTATACAGGATTTATAGGCACTGAGTAATATTTTGAAAGTTCTAATAATTGCACGAGCCTTAGGCGAGTACAGCATAAGCAGTTCATGCGTTTTTTTTGTTTATAATATACTGAGCAAATATTTACTGAGAGCATTCAGCTGTGCACTCAATAGCTGTTGATGCACTCGTCATTGATCAATCAGAATCCATATATTTTGTTGAGTATATTATAACCTCTACAAATTACACAGTAGTTATTTGTACTCAAGAATAAGATAATAAATAAATAATAAAAGCTCTCAGTATAGAAGTTTAGTCGGTGTAGTATGGCGGATATTTTTACTCACCAATTGACTCACCTTTCTGGCTCATAAAAATATCAGGCCTACTACATGTACATCTACATACTAAACTGTTCAATAAGATATATGTACAAAAGCGGGCCAATTACAACAAAATAATAAACATTTCTTTACAGTTTTCCCCTACCTGCTCTGATACAGTTTGAAACTCTTCCCTCACTGAAGTTAACTCTCCATTGCTTTGTACCAACTGGAAACAACATGCTTGAGTTATATTTATTACTTACATTTACACGTAAAACTAATTGATTTGATAACCAACCAGAACGCCTATCAATATATTTTTTGACATAATTGACAAGTCTAAAGCTCTGAAAAACCATTTAAGTGCTCTTAGAGTTTTTGACCTTTTATCGCATCATAACATTTGCTAGTGCTAAAAATGAGAGGGTGGAAGAAATGCTTGCCGTTAAGACCGCGGAAAACGAGGAAACATCGCTGGGTAAACATTTGTGAATTTCAGTGTTTCCCAAATTATTTCCATGTTTGTCCACACGCACAACATATGTTGTGGAAGCAAAATATTTCCTGTTTGCTCACCAAAGCAACAGTAATGTTACCGAAACAATGTTTCCCGTTTGTGCAGGCCTTTAGAGACGCTGTAATATCAAATGGGCATTCGACTAGAAAATGAGCAAACTACAAAATCTACCACAGCAGAACCGTGTAATATCATACAATAACACTTTATTCTCTCTCAAAACTAAACGTTTTCGGCAATTAAACTACACCTAGGTATCTAAAAACTGTTGTATACACTTATAGTTACCGATTCTTTTGTGTCTTCCAGTTCTACAGCTGTGTCACTGAGTTTAATGGCCAGTTCCTTCGCCACATGTTTCTCCGTCACCAGATTAGTCGCTAACTCCATGTTTTCATTGCTCTGAAACGAGGAATCAAAAGCCAACACTTATTTTTATTAAAGATTTATACTCGCTGCTATATTGAATCCAAACTTGAGCGAAGTTCGGCTATGTGTTGGCAAAATTCGAACACTGGAAACAAGATTTCCATCTAAAGCCTGGCTCAAGACAATGGATGTAGTGTTGAGGCGGGTAGTACCTGTCGAATGGTATACTAGACTTTTATCTATTGGTCAACATGCATGTTATACAAAACAAGATGCTAAACAACTGGAATCTCATCTCATCTTTAATAAGCCTTGAAGTGTATACTCTATTCAGGATGCTAAAAGCGGTCATGGCAGAAAACACAGATATATTTAAACCATCGAAAATGACTATTACAATAATAAACAGCAGTATTAACTTATCATAATTACAACAATATTTGAGATGTTACGTTAATTTTATACTAGGAGCTAATGGTGAAAAGCCAAGATGGGTATTACAGTGTGACTATTGAAACCGGGGCCACTTAAACAATGACAACCAGGAGCCCATTACCAGGAGCGTCCATCTCTCAAACTAGGTCTGTGAGTCAGCGTATGACCGGATTGAGCTATATTTAGAACAGATCTCACGGGAGTTCACGTGCCCACACTTTGGGAATCCAATCAAACCATAGTCAGGACAATGCAGCGTTAGTAAAATCACCTCAAAGAACAATAGATCATTCTTAATCTCGATAATTACGGCAAGCATATGCACGATCGCAGCAGAGTCAGAAGGCAGTTACCCGGGAAACGTGTTCTAAAAATAGCTCAAACCGGTCAGCCGCTGACTCACGAGTATAGTACAATGTACACATGGACGCTCCTGGTAATGAACTCCTGTGAGAACTAAATACATCACAGCATTCCAAAATACAAATCCTAGCATATCCACGCGATTTTCTTCATTCAAAAACTTCGACATCAAAACGAGTCTACGAAATTTGCCTTTTACCGGATCGAAGCTCGAGCAAGTTGAAATGCTATTTTCTTGTACTCGACACTGATTGGCTCAAATAACCGTAAGTTGGAATGTTTTGTTTTTATTCTGCAATGTGATTGGTTCTCGTTGTCTAAGTGCAATGTGATTGGTTCTCGTTGTCTAATTGCAATGTGATTGGTTCTCGTTGTCTAAGTGCAATGTGATTGGTTCTCGTTGTCTAAGTGGGCCTGGTTTCAGTAGTCGCACTGTAAGTGGAGTTCAAATCAAGGTAAAAGGAAAAGGAATTACAAAAAGTATAGAAAAAAGTATACTGCCAAAATGATTTACATGATAAATTACAAGAGAACCAAAACCATAACAAAAACACACGACTAAATTCAGTTTGAAGCCTTTGTCTTAAGTGCAATTGGAGCCATTGTGAACACTCACCATTTTTATAAATCTGTCTTCAATCTCCTCCAGTTTAGTTTTCAGTTCCTTATTCTGCTTCAGAGCTCTAAGAACAAAGAAAAGAAAAGAAGGGAATTGTCAGCAAAGAGCTGGTGATGGGTTGTGATTTATTGACTTTTTGACAATAGTAGTAAAATAAAATGAATATATCATTGCACCAAGTAGAAACAGCATTTATTTCTTAATTTCTCTTGTTAATTTTTCTTGTTTGATTTTTGCTATCTATACAATGTACATGTAGCTCGAATTAAAATCACTCAACGCTGTACAATTTTACAGACCCTTTGAAAGGAAGTTCGACTGGAAAAACTGCATCTTTCCATGGGACAGACGTTTGTTGGAAATTGGTTGGAAAATAGTTGCAAGTTTGAATTTCCATGGTTTTGTACAATTCTAAAGGATGGAATATGTTGTCAATACCTTGGAAATTCAGTTGGAAACTCTATTTTTCAAGAAATTTCCATCCCAGTGTTTCCAGTGTTCGGTGATGAGAATGCACGTTTAAGATACATGTACATACACAGAATAATCAGTTGACAGATCACTTATTGATCTGGACTTTTAGCCACTGGCATACTAAAATTAATGTATGTAGAATATCATATGCAGAGATTGACCCAGAAGGGACAATTTGGCCCTTAGTGAGTGATCTGGCATTTAATTCCTTTGGAAGCAGGACAAAGCGGGACAATGTGACCATTATCATATTTTTTCAAGGGACAAATGTGTTTTCAAAGTGGGAATTGTGCAATGGTGCAGCCTGGCTCATTAATTCCCTGCATACAAATGTACATGTATGTAAACAAGCATTATTTTTTTGTAGCTTACAGTGCAAAGTGTATTTGAACTAGTGATTTCCACAGACTATTCCATCTATTCTTATTCTAGAAAACAGTCAATTGGACATGCCCTAACAAAGTGGAGTATGCATTCTAACCTGCTAATAGTTTCCTTGTCACTTTCTACAGTTTCCAGCAGTGCCGCTCTGTCATCTGCCTCCTCTTCTAACCTGGACACCGTTATCTCAAGCTCATGAATTCTGTTCAGATAGCGGTTTTCTTCCCTATGAAAAAATTACAGTTATTAATAGGCTGGTCAACAAATTCAAAAGAATGTATTATGGTTTTTAATAATAGAATGAGTGGCTGTGTTTTATTGGATTTACAATTTGAGTCTGAGGCAAGAGTTTGTAAATCTGATAAAACAAGGACATGGATTGTGTATATGACTTTCCAAATGTCTAGAAGCACAAATGAAGGGCTGTGTGGAAAAAGGGCGTAAGTGACTCTTGATCACATTCTAAATTCTCCCTTAGAAAACAAAGAAATTAAAGGAGAATTTAGAATGTGTTCACACAGCCCTTCAAATGCAAGAGCAATGTTTTTCAGTTATTTTGGCAATACGCCTTACATGTATTTTGGCTGAGAAAATCAAAGGACAATTTTATGTAAATCAGGATGAAATCTTTATCAAATTTACTGACCACCTAAAACTCTGAATTTCTAATGAGACCTGAAACAACCATAAGGGCTGATCAAAGTCAGGACGCAGCTAATCCACAGATCGAATTGGAATTTAGCACATTGTTTCCCCTTCATAAATTATTAATGTCACTTTGATAATAGTAAATACAACAATAACTACTTATCATATTTTACAGAAAAGAAAAGTCAAAATTGCAGAAAATTCAAAATTTCAAATGAAGAGAAATGTTATTTCAACTGTTCCTTCTCCCCTGGTGTTCCAAACATTATTTAACTACAGATGGGGACTATTTCACAAAGGTTGTCCAATCAAAAGCACAAATCAATCAGTCAATATTAGTTTAATGTACCTGACTGCATGCAGTAGATCACTGAATGACAGGGGTGTCAGCACACACTCATAAATATAAACACTTACAAACTTTACGATTGAAAACGCATAGTTACAAAGTCATTGAATTGCTTCGTGCAGTGCAAGCCAAGGCCGAAAAGGCCTGTGAGTCTTATGAATACAATTACTTTGGCATGATATTTTATGATCATAGCCCCCAACAAAAGATCACAAACTTTGGTAAAAATACACGAACCACATGCATATCTCAATAAACTAATTATGAGCACAGAGTACAGACATCCTTTTTGGTCTTGGCTTGTAGCTTTTAATGGAATAACCTATTTTTAAATACCGAGGTGCATGTAATTAGGTATGAAGTATTGTCACACTTACCTGACTAGCTTTGCATTTTCTCTTGCCTAGAAAAAAAAGACAGCAAAAGTGGTCTTGCTATGAAACCAGTTAGGGCCTGTTTACATGTATATGAAGGGGGATTGGCCCTAGTGCTAGTAAGGACAAGCAGCATTGTTGTCAATATGCAAAACAGTCTTGAGGGATTACAATACAATGAAGATAGCACTAGTGCTAGGACAAGCATCATTGTCATTGATATACATTGTACAAAACAGTCTCGTGGGATTACAATACAATGAAGATAGCACTAGTGCTAGGACAAGCATCATTGTCATTGATATACATTGTACAAAACAGTCTCGTGGGATTACAATACAATGAAGATAGCACTAGTGCTAGGACAAGCAGCATTGTCATTGATATACATTGTACAAAACAGTCTTGTGGGATTACAATACAATGAAGATAACCCTAGTGCTAGGACAAGCAGCATTGTTGTTGATATACAAAACAGTCTCAAGGGTTACAATATAATGAAGATAGCAATGTGCTGGGACAAGCACCACTGTTGTCGATATACAAAACAGTCTCAAGGGGTTACAATACAATGACAATAGCCATGTGCTAGGACAAGCTGTCAGCATTGTTGTCGACATACAAAACAGTCTCAAGGGGTTACAATACAATGACAATAGCCCTAGTGCTAGGGTCAACCACCCTGACCATATAAACAGGTCAATAAATTATTTATTTATTTTATAAATAATCCACACATACTTCACAGTGTAACCTTTTTTCACATGTATCAATTGAAATGAACCCTAGCATCCTTTTGATTTGTAACTTAATTTAGAAGTACTTACTTGATTTTGGAGATGCTCCCCCAACCTGTACTTTTCTTCGGCCAGTTTTTCTATCTCCACTGCAGCTTGTTGTGTTGCTGCGACATGTTGTGAGACCTCATCTTCTTCAAGATCAGCTGATAAACAAATAACAGAATGATGTGAGCTCTAATACATCATACCAAAATGAGAGTTGATAAGACCACACCACTGACTCTTAATCCGATTGGCTATGCAATAATTTCCATCTACCAATCGATTGATTGATGGCAATTTCAAAGAACAAAAAAATGCTTATTTTCCAATTTTTTTTACTGATTTTCTCAATATTAATCAGTAGCTAAATTGGAAGAACTGTAGCCTAAAACAATTAGACTGCAAGTTCGAGGTTTCTACCTACTGTGATAGTTGACTCTGGGTTTAGCCCCTCGCCAACTATCAGCCATACACTGATTATAGTTTACCACAAAAGTTTCCCACACGCTTATTGGCCAAAAGCAATTACGTGACGTGATAGTTGTCATCCGTGTATGCAAACTATCAGGTGTTATACAAGTAGTTCAACACAAAATTTAGGTGCATGCTCATTGGCTAAAAGCGGTCATGTGATGTGATAGTTGTCGTCCACGGATGCAAACTACATGTATTAGGCGATAGTGCCAAGAGCGGAAGACAATTTTGTGATGAACAATAACGACAAGTGGAGTATGTTTGTCTCGGAACTACATGTATCAGCTGATAGTTTCCCTTGGAAATTTGATGTTCTTAAAACTAGCATATACATGTAAGCCCTCGAACTTCGTTCTTGGGCTTATATTCGTTTTAAGAACAATTTATAATAGTGCCTGCTGAAAGCAAAGACAATAATTTTGTGATAAACAATAACAACAAATAGAGTGTGTCTGTCTTGGAACTATCATCTGATAATTTTGCTTAGAAGTTTTGAACTGCATTCTCGGGCTGACACATGTATATTTCTTTGAAGAACATTGATTTTCTGTTGGCAACTATCAGCTGATAGTTCCATGATGGACACCCTATTTATATAATTTCAACCTCAATCTCGCAGTCTAATAATTGTTAACTATACTGCCAGCTCTCATTTAACTTCAACTAACTTCACTTATATGTACGTTTATGCACCACTTACAATAATATAATAATGTATACTTCGGTTACATAGATACATATTTCTATAACATACATTTGTACATAATTACTTAAATCGTCAATTTCCATAAGGGTTTACCAATAACAATTGACATATGTAATGGTCAAAGATAAAATGATAAGAGACTCAGATAAAAGGGATCAATAGCCCACTTCCGAGACATGCCTCACTTCCTACATGTACATACAAAGGAATCAATATGTACTGGCTCTGTGCATAATGCTCAGTCGTTCGTGACAAGACTACAGCACTTCTGTAGTTTGTCACGAACAACTATGCATTATGCACAGAGCCTCGTATTGATTCCTTTGTATGTAGGAAGTGAGGCATATCTCGGAAGTGGCCCATTACATTGTATATGCTTGGCTTTATAAAATAAGATTATTTTTAAAAGTGTTCAGAATTGTCCAACATGGTCCAATATTTAGTGACTCTGTAAATGAAGAATCTTTGGGTGCTAGGTCTGTAAAACTGTTCAAACCCGCCCGTGGAGCTCCGCCATGCTGCATTTTCTTAGTGCCACTCAGACTGCTCAATCATCACGATTTTTATAGCAATTTTAATGAAGTGAGTTTGGAGCAACTTTTCCAAAAAAATTCTGGGTTTGAAATCCCTCAGTGTATCTATTAAAAATGGCTAGAGGATGTCTTATATACAGGTTCTACGACATTTACAACTCATCAACCTGACAAAAAATAATAATGAAAAATTGAAGTTAAATCTCTGTTGGGTTTCCGCTGCCATCTGGTAGGTACTTCATATATGGCCTCCTATAATGTCCTCTTCTCTCAGATTGTGACAATCCATTGCCATTTACTGCTATCCTTTGCTATACACGAACATTTTGTGGCAAAATTATGCTGCAGCAGTGGTAAACTATGGGTATTGAGGTCTTAGACAATGTTAAACTAATTAAATTACAGAGTTCTATTAACACAAATTTGCTTATAAAAAAGGTGTGGAGTATTTGTGTTAACAATGTAAATTCATGGATATTAATGAAAATATATAAATATTAATGATACTACAGTATATGAATATTAATTAGAACACCGCTCTGGTGGAAAAGCCTGGGGAGAACATTGAAGAAGACTGTATCATATACATGTAGCCCTTTTTTGTGGATTGAACAAATTAAACATTCTTGTTGTGAATTGAACAAACATTCTTGAAAACTCTGCATCAAGGGAACTCTTGATCAGTGCTCAAGTTTGCAGCTTCATTGGACATAATGGTTACTCACCAAAACTTCCCTCCATATTCTCAATCTTTTCTTGTAGTTCTAATTCTCTGTCCCGCCAATCAACTTTCTCTTTCTCTAAAGCCTCAACCTAATAAACAATGAATTCATATCATTCTTGAAATTACATTACTCAAAACTAAGGGAGCTTTTTATGGGGTTATATTCTGGATATCCTGAAAATGAATTACATTATTAAACACCAACAATAATTCCTAAAGGACTTACTACATTATTTTAGAGGAACATTGTACTAGCCATCCAGACCCAGCATTCGGGTCATGTGGATACACTCTAAACCCCATACAAAATTCTAGTTAGCCTATTAGTAAGCCCTATTAGTATTCTGTATCAAATGATATAGAGTACTAACTATAAGCCAACTAGAATCCTGTATGGAATGATACAGGATACTGACATGCTAGCGTTAGTACATTGCGTATGAGGAGGTCTCGCAACCAATCACTGACTTCCCCTATCCCGGGCCGGGTAAAATGACAAAGTACATCTGCTCTCTTATTGCGTACACACCATCTCTTCCATGTGGGACCCATTTTTGTGCATGCTACGCTCTGCTCTGTTATTGCAATACACACTGTCTCTTCAATGTGGGACATGTTTTTGTGAGAAACTAATTCATCCCACATCGATAGGAAGGTGGGAGAAATCAAAGTTTAAAATATTATGTGGTGCACATCATAAGTATACATTACAACATTCGGATATACAATGGTGGCGAGCCATTGTATATCGGATACAACATTGCCACTCATATTGTAAATAGTACATACATGTACATGTATATGGGTCAGAAATTGTGCCAATGCGATTAGAAATTCAGTGTTGGTGACCATGCAGAGTATCAGAACTGGCCACCAGCAGGCAAATTACCTTCTGACCGCTCAATGTTTTTACTTCTAAGGAAAATCAAACAGATGCCTTTGCATGATGACTGTTGACACATACAATTTTTGTAAGCACACTGCCAGCACTCCAACACTGTTAATGGCTTTTGTCAGTCCTTCCTTACTCAGGGCTTGCTTTTGATTTTAAAATATGGGGGAGCATGTCTCCCGTGTTTACAAAATTCAAAATTGCACCGAAGTGCAAGTCCTGTTTACATGTACTTCTATGCTGTTTATTGGTAGTTTTTGCTATGTTATATACAAAGAATGGTGTGGAACTGCATTCTTCATGACAAATGAACATTTTGGAGAAAAACAATTGCTGGCCGAATATTTTTCTTTAGATTCCAGTTGCCACCTGGAAAAGTTCATTTTGGGCCATACATGTACTACCATGTATATCCTAATTACTCAGGCTGCCTGTGGCAGCACCGAGTCTTAAAATGCAAGCCGTTATTTTGTTTATTTTGTTTTGTTTCGTGCAACACAATTTCTGCGCATGCGTTAAAGTTAAAGTTCACACCAATCAGATTGCACTGTGCTGGTCACGCAACAATCGCCAGGTTAATTTATTTACATAATTTAATATAGTAAATCAAGATGGTGGAGGACCCGCGAGGAACTTTCTCTCTAAGTTGTAGCTGATGCTAATAATGCTCATTGGTATTTTTTTCTTGCCTTTTATATAAAGTAGTTGTACATAGTCGTTTATATAGTCCACCATAGTACTTTTTTTTTTCCTTATGTAATATAAAGTTGTAGCAGTTGTAGTAGTTATAGTAATATTTTTTCATATTTAAATCTCTCAGATGTAAAGCTACTTCGTAGAGATGCTGTGATTAAACCATTATTATTAAAATTATTATTTCTAATGCAGGCCTGCTCATGACTTTGGAGACTGGGGAACAGTTTTTGTTCCCTAGAGGGGATCTCAATTATTGGCTGAGCACATGGTTGAATACAGCTGGCTTACTTCAAGTCATTCTTTGTCTTCAAGGACTTGTTTATATTCAGCGAATTATAAGTATTAACATTTATCATTTTATCCAAAATTTGGAATTTCGATACACTATAATTTTAAGAGAGAAACAACAAGTCTCCCCTTGTTTTTCAGGAGAACAAGAATGGTCTTCCAAAAAAAAGGAAATTATCCCCTCTTTTTTGAGAATAGGGGAGACATGTGCCCCATTTTTCAAAATGAAAAGCAAGCCCTGAACAATCTTTAGAAAAACCTGGTATTGCAATAATTTAAACTACCTGACGGTATACCATACAATGTACAGTACAGTGTACATGTAGCTCTTGCTTTGATTTTGAAATCAAAATTGCACAAAGCACACAAATAAATCAAAATATTAATAGGTGGCTTTGTTGTCTATTAACCTGTTGCTGTAGGGACCTGGTTCTATTTCCAAACTGGTCCAGCTCGTCAGCATGTCTCTGAAGTTGTTCATCCTTGTCCACTTCATGTCTTTGTAAGGACTTGTTCAACTACATGTAGCAAAAAAAAAAGAACTAGGGTAAAGAATAATTTAAGGTACATGTATGTACATTATAATATGATTACTTAACAAACTTGTCAAGATGCAGTTAGTATAATTTCAAAGTTGAATATCAGAGAAACTTAAATAGACCTTTTTACAGTATGGTGGATGGAGTCGACCCTGCACTGATACAAACCCTTGTTCTATGAATATGGATACAGTTGTAGCTAACTTAAGATACAAGGCTCTAAGCTATCTCAACTCCAGCCTCGATATCACCAAAGGCTTGGTTATCTTTCAAAATGGTGGTCCGAGAAATTATATTGAAAGAAAAAGAGGTAAAAACATTTAATTTTGCTATTAATACCAGTCTCACATTGCCTGCGTACATTATGGTTTTATAGTAGATTCAGAAGTCAATACTCCTGCATTGGGCTGGCGAATACGTTTCCACTTCTTACCACATGAAGAGTGAATTTTTTTTGTGGTTTTTCGTATATCTGGCAGAGTACATTTGTACATGTACATTAACTTTAACAGACTGTGAGATTATACCTCATGTTGCAGAATATTATAATATATTTATTTACCGTACAATGTATATGGAAAAGTCTCCACTTTTGATCGATCACATGAAAAATCATTTTTTTGTTAATAAGTTTGTACAACAACAACAACATAATTTATTTATTTGGACCTGTACACAATCTAGTGCGTTTTGGGTTTTCACCAAATATACTTTACATGGCGTGAACGCAATGGTAAATAGCTAATAATTAAGAATGAGCATAATATGAGGTAGTTCAGTTACTAAAAGTTGGAAGCAGGCAATACTTATTCAGTTAATATCATTTTCCTAATGACGAGGCAGTCGTGTGTGTATTTAGCTGCTTGTTTTGTGAACTTATTTGGTGGATTTATGATAAGTTTGAAAATCTCATTTTCATTCATGTGCTGGCTGTTAACATTGAATATATTTTCGAAAGTAAGAAATATTTTTTTCCTAAGTACATGGTATGTTTTACATTTTAGAATAAAGTGCATTTCATTTTCTACCCCATTTTTACAAAATGGGCATATCCTTTCTTCAGGTTTCAGGTAGGGTTTCAAATATCTGCCTCTTTCAATTTGTAGTGGGTGATTACTTATTCTTATTCGGGTAAGGGCTTGTCTGTGTTCTATAATAGTTACTTTGCTGAGATAGTCCTCCAGATTATAATTTATTTTGAATATCCTATATGTTTTTAATTTGTTTCTTTCGTTTTGTTTTCTTCGTATGTCAGTATGAATCTCGCTGAACCAGTGTTGTTGTTCAATGTCTCTTAATGTTTGTTTAGTTCCAGAAAATATCCATACATATAAACACGTATAAACACCATCCCGCTAGTTTGGTGCCTTATTTCATCTGACAAAATTTATATACCTTCTGTACGATGTAGTTTCACACTTCACCGTTAAAATCCTTCAGGATTTTAGCTGAAATCATTGCTTATATTTTCAAGAAGTCTGCTTATCAAAAGATCTCATTCTTGGAGTTGACATGAGGTGAATTCTCTCTACATTGTCTGGTTTTTCACACAACACCGGAGTGTCACGCTCTGTGAACTTCGCCGGTAGCATATAAAGTGTGGCTTATTCACCACACAGCTTCTCAACTTATTTGTGAAAATGGAAAAGGTCCACCAAAGAAAATATTCTGGATAGTTATTTTTGTTAATGTGGAATCCATTTTCAAAGGTGAGGAGGTTCGAGTCTCTGGAATTCCACAACACACCCCGGCCAAAATATGTTCATGATTTCATGAACCAGCATGAACTATTCATCAAAGTTCATGAACAGTTCTTGATATGTTCTTGACTGGCAATTGTCTCAGTTCATGAACTAAAATTCATGAAATGTTCATTGAACTGTTCATGAATATTTCATGGTCACTGATAAATACCAAATATGTTCATGAACTTATGATGAATTGTTCATGAATGGAACAAAATACAATTTTTCTTGAAAGGTTCACTGAATTATTTCAAGAACATTTCATGAACATTTCAAGAACCTAAGATGGTTCAGGAGAGTTCATAATTAATTCATGAAATACAATAATGAATCTCTAATGAACTTTCATCAACTCATGAACTGTTATAATTTCACAAAATAATAAGTTGAAGAACCTTTCATGAACATTTTAAAAATGCTAGAAAGTTCATGAGTTCACAAGAAATTCATCAACTGCAACATTAATAACCTCTGATGAACTTTTGCCAACCCTATAGTATTCTTGAGACCACATTCAAACTGTAATCAACATAGCAATAGCTTTTTTCCATGGTCTATTAGCTCCCCGAGCGTAGTTAATAATAATGACACTAACAAATTTAAGACCGCTGTACGCCAACATTTTATTGAATCAGGAGAATGGTTTTATTTTTTTAATGTTGTTATCATATTACTAAGTGTGTCTCCTTTTATCATGGCATTATTATTAACCTAGTTGTTATTATTGTAAATTGTTTTTTTAATTTACACTGATGTGATATGGTTTCACCGTTTTTATCAGTTAATAAAGTAGAACCCGTCTGGCAGACAACATAA
This sequence comes from Actinernus sp. WN-2022, assembly GCA_030867875.1. Classification (NCBI taxonomy): domain Eukaryota; kingdom Metazoa; phylum Cnidaria; class Anthozoa; order Actiniaria; family Actinernidae; genus Actinernus; species Actinernus sp. WN-2022. Next base: position 72,386,061 of record JAOWCC010000936.1, read on the forward strand.
TCAATGAAACAACAATGCATTGTCTTTTCCAATTCAAATGAGTTTGTTCAGCCAAGTTCCCCTTGCAAAATGAATTGCCAGGTTTCTCAGGGAATCCTTAAGGAACAGAGACTTACTGCATGGAAAGGCTACATAATTATTTTATTTGAAGGCAGGATAAACATCACAATAAATACAATGAAATGAGAAATAAAATTAGTTAAATTAAAATAGCAGTCGTGTGAGGAGGCTGAGGGCTGAGACTAAAATAATATTAAGCATCACAGCATTCTCCTGGTTATTTTAGACTAAGAGTTGACTTACAAATTTGACTGGCTTGTTCAAAAAGGAAATTCCCATCATTTATATAAGCAAAGTATTTCTGTCTGCCCCTTTGAAAATGTGTATTTCTGCTAAGAAATTCGAAGAGAAGAACGTAGGACCTTCGATCTCCGACTCTTACTTTTACGAGTTAAAACTGGAACCAAGTTGACCATATTTGGTTGACAGAGTTGCCAGGCCTCCAGGGGCGGTTATTCTTTGAAGGGATGTGTGTTGCTTCGTTGGACTTCGAGTTTTACAAGCTCAATGAAAGGTTAATTCAAAGAGTATTTTAAGCACAATATTCTTTAGATGGAATGATAATAATAACCACTGCAACTGAGAGGCATCACTAGTTCTGGAACTGTACTTATTTCTCCATTAAATCGTGCCTAGCTGAGTAGGTAAGCTTAAAATGTCTTACTTTTATACTACCACCTGGAAATACAATATATGTGCTTTCAGTTTCACTTTCAGTTTCATGCAACAGTCACTACCTAAAACCACTATAATAATTATAGCTTAGAGTTTTCTAGTAATTCAGTTCGTTTTAATAGATTATTGCTCACATAGAATATACTTCAAATAACAATGTCAATGTGGTAAAATCCTTCCCGAATATGTCATCAAAAATGGGCGTTATTTTATCTGACATTATTTTATCTGGGGGCCCCATATTCGTTCAGCAAAATTTGCATTAATCTTTGGTAAAACTGTTGTTACCACAAAAATATTTCAGTTATGACTTTTGTAGATCTTACAGTTTGGAATAAAGTTTATATTTTGTATACGTGAATTGAAGTTCTAAACCCTGCGGCGTAAAATTTTCAAACCAAGAGATTACTGCTTGACGGCCTACGGGATTCACAGAGCAACAAATACTACTAAATTGTCAATTATAAAAGCAATTCTAATCATAATTCCAGATTTGTTGGTTATATCGTTGCAGGTATTGGAGTTGCAGATCCATTTAAGCTTGCCAAGTCTTGAAATAAACAGGGGCAAGTCAAATGATCAGTACACATGATGTAGTGACTGAAAAACCGAATCGCTTGTTTTTAGAACTAGAAATGATGCTATAGATAATAAACTAAAAGCTGGACTAACATGAAACACGCATTAACTCTTTATTGATGTTGTTTTTGTTACTTTATTTATAATTACTTTATTTATCATGGTCAAATCTGCTGTCTGATGCGTTCATGTCCGATTCATGAACTATTCATGAATCTACCAAATCTAATAAATTTTATGAATTACTGCTTGTAAATGCTCATGCCTGATTCATGAACTGTTCACGAATCTAACACAAATCTATTTGAACAGTGACTGTAAATGTTCATGCCTTATTCATGAACTGTTCATGAATCTACACAAATGTATTTGAACAGTGCCTGTAAATGTTCATGCCTGATTCATGAACTGTTCATGAACCATCGTCATGAAATGTTCATGTACTTTTAGGTCATGAGATGTTCATGAAAATCACCTTTCATGAATGTGGCCATTTAATGTTCATTCCCATTCATGAACAGTTCATGAATATTTCATTAATGTTCATGGACATAAATTCATGAACCATTCATGAATTGTTCATCAAAGTTCATGAATATTTCATGAATGTTCATGGACATAAATTAATGAACCATTCATGAATTGTTCATCAAAGTTTTGTGAATTTTTCCACGAACTGATTTGAATAATCAATTAGTCGGCAGTGTTTGTTTTTCTTTGCGATACATGAACCAAACATTTCTAAAAGACAAATTTTCGTTTAGAAAATTTAATTGAGATTTCGAATCAAATTTGAATTTGCTTTAAATCTCCACCAGAGAACAAGAATAATAATTTATCATTACTACTCTTCAAAGCATCTTCCTTGGGTCTTCCCTGAAATGACTACATGTGGCTTGAAAAAGTATCAAACAACGGGAAGCGCAAAGCAGCTTATTTACACTAGTGCAAGATCTTAGAGGACGATTAAGTACACTTGTAAGCTTCTCCGCCTATCCTTTTTTACTCCTCTCTTCCTTTAGGGAACATCAAGAAGGTTTTATTTTGTTGCTAAACTTCGCAATTACATGTATTTTTCTGTCTTCTGGGAATTCGTCTTCTGACTACTTACAGCACATTGACTGATCACTTGTTGAGACAAATGAATGTGCAGACAGTGCCAAGATTTTGAAATGATTTATAGTTTTCATGGTAGAAAAGAGCTTTGATACTGTATACAATGCTATAACAGGAGTGAAAAATATGTTCGCTAGATATTATTTCAGCAGCACTCTTGTTTTGTGCATTCTCATCTTGTACACTAGCAAGCATGGCGATCGACCCTCGCAAGGCCAGTAATATTATACTATGCATGTGTGTGTGTATTCATGAATTCTTTGGGCCATATAGTTTTCCAAAATGGCCCATCAAAGCCATGAAATATGAGTCAAGGGAAAAATCACGATTTTGTTGAGCAGCCCTAAATCTAGGCTCGGTTTCAGCCGTTGGGGTTTCGTTTCTAAAAAGCCTCCCCCCACTAACGGCTGGGCGCGCGGTCAACACACCGTGTCCGTGACGTCAGCTGATTAACTTCAATATTACTTATTTATTTGCGTGTAGCGTAGGTTCGATTCCGCGTAAACTTTCAAAACACATTGTGAAATTAATTCGACGTAGGTAAAGGTTTTATTAAATACCTGTTATTATTAGCTCTCATGTTCACAGTCCAAGTTTTCATGGAAAGCCCGGCAGTTGAGACACTCTCGCTGACAGAAATTAAAAGCCGAAATTTATACGGGGATAAAAATTAAGTTCAGATGTTATCTCGGAACTCTGAGCTAGAGTCGAGTATTCCCGCTTAGTACTTGTGTAGAGTATGTCTTGGAGACATAAATTGTACAAACTTAGTACATAGGACTTGAAGAATTGTAAAACTCATTTGATGCAGCGATTTTCAAGTGAATCGGTGATTGCAGAGTTAAACGCGTAAACATGGCCTGCATCAGACGTTATTTCCTCTCTTCTATAAACTCTTTTAATATGGAGTCGTCAGTCTTTTCTTCGCCGATAAAGGCATCACTAATTTTCTTTGAAGTAAGAATAGCCGGACAACCTTGGTCTTGCATCGGTAAAGTTAAATGAGAAATGACTCAACATTACGAGCTGCGACCTTTGAGCTGACGGTTTCCCAAGTGACTTCCAGAGCCAGTGCATTTAATGACAAAGTGTCTTCATCCGAAAACTAACTCTCTTACTGCTTTTTTGTGTGAATCCTTGAATTCTTCGAAACCAAACTTTTTCAGAGCAAAATAAAATTTAAACGCATTTTGGAACAGCAATCGAAAGTCTTTGGTCCGGCTTTCAAAAGTTTACAATGTAAATTATGCAAATCATTCAGCGACAGGATTTGAGTGGCAAGTTTGTGATTGGCTAAAACCCGACAATGTCTCAGCTCGCGCGCCCAGCCGTGAGTGGGGAGAGGATCGCGGGCTCACCGAAACCCCCACGGCTGGAAACCAAGCCTACCCTAAATCCCAGCAGTGTGTTAAACAAACTTTGTTGATACATGTAGGTCGTAAATCTGCAGTGTAGCGAAATACGGTGGTTAATCGTAAGTTAAGGATAAAAATCATGATTATTTTGTTTAAAACTATTAACTTTTGCCTGAACTAGATTTTTAAAACAAGAGAAAAATATCTTAGCATCTTGAAATTTCTTGAAAGATTGTGCAATCCCACACAATTTCCTGCAAGTTCAACCTTTCCCCCCGCACAATTTACCCTCAAAACCTGGCACAATATTTTTTTCCCACAACCTGTCAGAAGCCCTGATACTACTTTATTATTTATACAGTAAATATATTATACATCCCTTCCATAAGTTAAGACTTTTCCCATGTCACTAGGATTAATTACCAAATTTCCCATTGCAAGTAAGGTACATGTACATGTAGTAAACATACAATCAAATATTAATAAAATATTGAGTTTAATGTTTAACCTGTTCAAGTTTGTTCTCCAGTTCTGTTTTCTCTTCCTTGATCTGTTGTACAAGGTTTTGGGTGACAGCAACATTAGGTTCAGTAGACAGCTAGAAATTACAAACACATGTATAATTATGTTGTGGTTGAACTTTTTTTGGTTAAAATTTCTAAACCAGTTCAAATATTTTTTAACCAGTTCATAAAAAAAAAAGTTCAAGTTTTCAAAACTGGTATTTTTTAAACAATTTTTGGGGATCCATAAGAAAGGGGGCTTTATTATTAATTTTTATTTTATTCTTTTTTTTTGGGGGGGGGGGGAGGGGGTAGGAAAACAGGGGGAGGGTGGACTTATTTTTAGTACACAAAAATTACTTACATGTAGTTCCAAAAAAAAATTATAGTTTAATTTTTTTTCCAGTTCAAAACAAATGTCCCTAGTTAAATAAAAATTGAACAAAGATAAAATCTGAACTACATTGTACTTGTACATGTACAACAGTTCCACATGGATTAAAACTGAAACCTGCCTCACCTGTTGGACTATTAATTCAGCTTGGGTTAACTTGAAGGTCAGTTCAGATGTTGCTTTCTCTAATACTTCACATTCTGAGACCTACAGCACATTAATATAATGTGATCATACAAGATGGTACAAGTTATAATCAATACAAGACTGTATTTTACACCACTTAAGGCTGGTTCTCATATGATCGCCAAAATTTGACCAGCGATCGCCAGCGATCATAAATTATGTGAAAACTTCTCGTGATCCAGAAAGGTTCTACTCCAGCGACCATTGCCGATCGTCAGCGATTGTATGAGAACACTTCTCGGCGATCGAATAATCCTCTGGCATCCCACAATGCAATGTTTCCTACATCCAAACTTCAATGCCATGGCAACGGTTTGTTGTTGTGTTGTTGTTGCTCATGCATTCACTTGTTCACTCAGCTTCAAACATGGCGGGCTGCAGTATGGAAGAGTTTATGGAAGAGCTGCGCAAATACGAATGCCTTTATAACAAATACAGCTGTTCCTGTGCCAGTCGAGTTTATGAATCTTTCGTCGAAAGAAAGCATTAAAATGGAATCAGCTCCAAAGAAACGAATTACATGTTTATCAAGCGCAAGAGAGAAATTGGTAGCTAAAAAAGGATGCAAGAAAGACAAAAAAGGATGCTAAAAATGGAGTAGCGATGCTGGCAGCATTTTGAGTTGAATAGCAGCTTCCTGAAGAGAAGATGACAAACCTTTCTCGTATCAGGTAGTAAAACTTATGTCTATATAACAAATCACTTAATGACTGTCCCTTCGGGAATCAGTGAGTTTTGTTTCCCCTCGATCCTCGATGTTCCCCCTGACTCTCTGGGAAACAAAACTCAGATTCCCTTGGAACCAGTCATTAAGTGTTTAATATATGTGAAGCATGATAACACAGAGAGAGACTTCAAGACAAGAAGGCTCCTTTGTGTTAACATGCTTCATCTTGTGTGCTTGTTCACTTTAAGAGGTAATAACGCGCTTTCCAGTCGGTGTTTTATTTAAAGAGCAAATGACTGTCTCTCACTTTTCTGGCCTTTCAATCCCATAATACCTTTGTCTGAGATCTATCACATAATTTCTTTATTTCAGAGCTAGAGGTTAGTGTTAGGTTAGAAAAAAAAAACGTTTTCGGGTATTTTTAATCAAAATAACATTATGTTGAAACTGGCACGCTACTCTTAAAGTACTGGAAGAGAATGTTGTTTTAACGTGTAGTACATGTACATTGAAATCCATTAAAAGCTTGAGAAATGGCGCTACTTTGAAGTTTAGGTTACACAAGATGAAGCACGTTAACTAACACAAAAAGAAGGCTCATATCGTGTTAACATGCATGCTTCATATAATTATATATAAACAAGTGTAGTGAAGTACATGAGGGAAAATAGAAATTAGTTCCTAATCAATAGCAAACATTGTCTAGTACCAGCTAATCAAAGCCTGTGTTATAAGGAAACACACTGAGATTATTCAGTTGTGGTTCTGAGCTCACTCGGAATCATGTCCAATTTTAGTAAAGTTTGATGTAGAGTAATATTAATAAAGCAGATGGGGAAACCACAATTATGTGCTTACATTGTACATGGTGTATGCCTACGTTGTATGTGTTGATGTTAAGATTAGGGAAAATATTAACAGCCAAAGGGTGTTAATTCTGAAGTTTAATATACATGTACATGTAGATGTGCACCAACCTTGGCCTCCAACTTGACTTTTAACTCAGCATTCTGCTGGGCTAACTCGTCCTTTTCACGGCCGTGGGCGTAGTTGGCTGTCTGGTACTTATCTCTTTCTTGCCTCACATGGTTAAAATCCTGTTCACCCATCAACACAAAAAATATATATAAATTTGTAAAATTATGCTACTTTTTCAGTAATAAATTATTACCACAAATACAATAAACAGTCTCTGAACTTACACCCTGGTATTTCTCTAGGTTGGCTGACAGACTTGCATTGTTTCTCTCCAGCTCCACAATCTTCTGACGGACTGCCTGCAGTCTGCCAGAGAGCTCACTGTTCTCACCTGTACACAGATTTACACTATGTTATAGTCAATGCTGAATACAGAACTAACCACTTTTAATTAATCAATAGGTATATTGCACTGCCCTGCACATGTATACCACAATAAAGGAGGTACATGTATTAAATCCATGCAGAAGTAGCAGCCAGGAGAATGAGAAATCATATAAACTGTACATTGTAACATAATAAGTATAATAGTTAAGGTTACCGGATACCTTCAAAGCGAAAAAGATGGAAAAAATTGTTTTTCTCACAGAAATGTAGTTTTAGTATAGTGTCTCATATACCAAAAACTCCATTGAATAAAAATTAATGTTGACGGAGAAATACCAAAAGGAAGTTTTTGACCGGAAGTAAAAGGTTCTGTTTGATTGACAGCAGATCAATATAAACACATGACAAGTGCTCACTCGCCCGTAACGACGGTGTGAAGATATAATATTAAATTTATTTCATATACCAATGTTTACGTTTATTGAGAAACGTATTTCCACACATGATTCCATAATTCCATCAGTTGTTGGCCTTATACCTTCAAAAGAGCAAGCAGGATGCCCTTAGCTTGGAAAACAAAGAAAAAAGAAAAGCAAAACAAGGCCAAACAATGCATACGACTACAAAGCCAAATAGGAGTCCTCGTTTAAAAACCCGACAAGGGTTCGTATTTTCACTTTCAGACAGAGTGCCGAGTGGCCCACATCTGAACATGAAGAATTGATAGGAGCCAGCCGAGAAAATATTTGTTTCCAAGAAAGCTTAGATGGAAACGTAAAGCCTGACGGTGACTCTGAATCACTTGAAACTATTAAACACCACGATCTTAGCTCGCTATTGCCGTGCTGTTTCAGCCGCCTGCAAATCGCTGTCTCCTCTACTAACTATGCTGGCATTCAAGGCGTCTCTAGGTGTTCACCTTGGCTTTGTGCCTCCAGGTCTTTTTGTCTTTCCCATTTTTCAAGTCACACAAGAAAACTAGAACAACCAACTATATTAACATTTTCTCGATGCGGCGCGAAGCTTTGATCGGAAATCAACATTGGCGGGAAATCTTGACAGATAGTTGAACTGTGATGAGAAATGATTGGCCAAGAGCTCGCTAATTGTTGGAGAGGCGGGGCTTCAGATCACGCACGACAGACTGCTAGATTTTCTAAAATGCTATTTTCTATGCTTTCGATTTTCAACCAAAATAGAGTTTTAAAAAAGCTCCCAATCAAGAGAAATTTAGTCGATTTGTTTGAAATAAAAAAAAAAAATGACAATTGATAACTCCACTGCAAAACCGTGTCGGGGAATTGGAAAATTCTAAAAATAGAGCTCTTGACGGCGTTTTCCGCATATCTACTCTGATTATTTTTCGCCTTTTCACGGAGAGCATGATAACTTTTGAACTAAATCGAATTTTGAAATTCCCCGACACTCTTTTGTAATACAATTCCTCTGAAATGCGACAAAGCAAACAGATTTTAAAACTTTAAAATATTTTCGGAGTCGGAGCTTCCGAAAGCCATCTCACTAGATCAGAGAAACGGGATCGTGGAAAATTCGAGATTTTCAAAGAACTCAAAACTTTTTATGTATTCTTGTAGCCAATTTTATAAGCTTTAAAATGATACATGGATGATTTATCTACGATGTTTCTTCGAGGCGCTACATAATTTAGACTGGAAACGCACCCTGAAGGTATCCGGTAACCTTAACTAGAAGAGAAATCCCTGGTCAACAGTAATGCTCCTGGTGCATGCATATGGCAAGTGTACTTTGTATTCCTACATGTACAAATGTAGCTAGTCTTGATAATTGGCTTGCATTACATTGCTTTGTCACTTGATTGCCCAAGGACTTGTCAGTCTTTTGTTACTCAACCAGAGTTTTGGTAGTACACTGTTACTAGTTAATTGGCTTCTATTAAAACCTCTGATAGGGAAAGTACATTTATTTATGACAGGACTGTACATTAACTTACTTTCTTTCATCTGGTATTTTCTCTGGAGTTGCGATACACTGCCCTGTAATTCCTGTTTCTCACCAACTAGAATTCCAATGGTCTGGATGTGCACCTGCAAAAGGGAATGAAAATAAAGAAAATAAGCACACTTCAGTAACTGAAACAGAGCATGAAATATCCAAAACCTGACTCAATAGTACAGTATGTATTTGAATTTACCTTATCCACATCCAGATTAAAATGGCAATCTAAGGCATCTAATGGGTTTGTTCTTTGCAAGTTTATAGTTGCAGCAGTATACATTGTCAGTAGATGGCAAATCCTCAAAATGGGAAGCCTTGTCTAAGTTTTGTGTTTAACCACAATCAAAACTCCACCATCTCTGATCAGAACTGTACTCTATTTAAATTTACTGTAAGTTGTAGCTGGATTGAGATTTGATGATAATAAAATCATATTATTATACTGTACTGTACATGTATATCACATTTGAGATCTCTGTTACAAGTGAAATATCTTTAACACTGCCACCTCACTAATTACATGTAAATGTATTGGTCACCAAGCTTTTGCAATTATATCCTAGGTAACCCAATGCAGTTGGAAAAGATCTGGGTGGCTGATATTAAGGGAGAAAGGGTACTTTATATACATAGTTGAATAAATGTACTGGTACATGAAATAAGAGCTATTTCAGTTAAAAATAAAGTGGGGCTTACAGGGATATTGTTGGAACTTTATACCAGTACTACAGTATTTTGAATCTGTCAATAAATTGTCTGTATACACTGTTGCTAGGGTTAGATCAATTATAGGGCAATAATTTCATAAGATAGTAAGGACAGTAATTCAGTGCTTTTCACAGAAACCTCAAACTGAAGGAAACAGAAATCAACCAGACCAGCACCTTCCATGTTGAAAATCTACATGTATTGAACATTTTTTGTAAAATGACAGTCATGATACCAATTTGTCTGACAACAATCTTACATACATGTAGTTTTTTTACATGTATTTCAGGATAATTAAATACATTTAAGTGACAGTTCTTACCTCCAACTGCTCTTTTAAGGATCTTTGTTGCAGAAGTTGTCTGTTTGCAAGCTCTGTCCTTTCCTAATACGATGAGAGAAAATCTTTTAAATATTGATGTACTGCATGGTGACATAATTATGCACATACATGTAGAGTACAGTGTGTAACCTCAAGATGAGCTAAATGACTGGTTCAAAATACAGTACCACTTAAAACTTTGTCACACTTTTGCTCAGCCATCTGACCTTTGGAAATCACCACAATATATGGTGGAAGGCATAGAGATTTTCACTGACCACTGTTTGTATCAACATGTGCATTATTTTACGGCTGTACTGTACATTTCTTTTGCAAGGGTGATTGTGAAGAATTTGTTGTAAAGGGTGATCGTTTTCACCATTATAATTTTCTGAGCATGTACTATGAAAGAGATAGCTTAACAGACTTACAAGTACTAGCCCTATGGTGCCTGAAACCACCCCATTAAAAACAGGGACCTCCCAAAAAAATACTGTAAAAAGTATGGTGCAGTATATCGATTATCTCTCAAACAGAGTGCAAAAAACCCTAAAAATGGTGGGGTTCATGTAATTTCTTTAGTTTTTATTCATGAAATCAGCATCAAACTTTGCAACATGAAAGCTATCCTTATACCAACAAACTTGTTCTTTTCAATCTTAATGGATTTGGTGGGAAAATGATGTCACTAAGTTGGTGCCATAATTATTTTAAATTTCAAATTTTAAGATATTTGATGATTACTTCTGAAAGAATATGTTGAGGAAACTTCAAAACTGAAGAGATGAAATATCTTAATTGAATCAACAGAACTGATATATGACTTTTTGAATTTTGAAATTATACCACCATTTTGTTACTAAACATAGCACAAAATGGCATCACAATTGAAGGGGTGTGCAAACAAGGTTGTAAGTGACTCCTGATCACGTTCTGTATTCTCCCTTAGAAAACAACAAATTTGTAGGAGAATTTAGAATGCAATCAGGAGTCACTTATGCCCTTGTTCCACACAGCCCTTGAATTGGTATCACTCTAACTTTTACCATATCATTGACAAATTAAACAACAATATAATAATACTTTATTCCACTGCAACAACTTACCCTTTTAATTTGTTCTTGGAAATGCAGGATCTGTTTTCTCTGTAATAAAAGTAAAAATGAAAAGAACATTACCTAACTGTTAACAAACATGTATGTACAGTGGGTAATACTTTCCCTGGGAAAAGTTAACTCTTTCCATTAATGCCAGATTGGTATTGGCGAATTCCCATAATTAATGTTTTTTTTTATATTTCTGTGCCATTAGGGTTGAGTAATGACAACCAAACCACTAATACAAGTCACTACCAAGCAAAACCAAGTCACATATAGAGGTACATCATGTACATCCCAGATGAGGCTATACCAACCTGCTCGTTGACCTGATTGTTAAGATGTTCATTTGATCTTCTGTGGGACTGCAGGGTCTCCTCCAAATCATGATTACGGTTCTTTAAAATAAGATATAAAAGTAAATTATGGTAAAGCAATCTTATATCACAGAGCAGTTTTCAATTGAGTGTCAAAAGTAATAAGTGATTGCTTTGGTTTTGCATTTGCTTAGCTTTTCTATTGGCTGTGAGATACGTTTTGTTATCGTCAGCTAATCAAGTTCAATAATAACTGTTGGGTCCATCACAATATCAATAAATTTTGTTTTAATAGCATGTCAGTTATCCACAATTGCAATACAGGGCTCGAAATTAAGAAAAAAAAGGAGGCGTAGTTTTACGCCCAGCTTAAAAATGTTAGGCGTAATTCTCCAAAATTTAGGCGTAATGTAATGTAAACTATTTTCCCGCGCGAACCAAGTTGTTTTGCATGACAAAAGGCTGTTTTGCATGCCAAAACCTATAGATAGGAGCTGTCAAACTTTGACATTTTGCGGTTTAAAGTTCAGACTTCACACGCCAAACTTCGCCGCGTAATTAGTAAACTATGCGTTTCAAACTTGAAACAACAGACAAAAAAGTTTACACTAAACGCTTGCTTGCAAATGGTAGTAATTTTTCCAAAAAAATCAGATAGTTTTAGAGATTTGGAAATAAGACCGATACGAAGATCTAGGCGTAATTTTACGCCTAAGTGGAAAACGTTAGGCGTAAAACGAAAAAATCTAGGCGTATTTATGCCCGTATCGGGCGCAATTTCGAGCCCTGCAATATATTTCTCTTGTAATGGACTATGAATGCAATGAATACATGTAGGTAGTGTTAAGAGAAATAGTTTCCTAAATGGACAAGAGGGCCTGGAGCCCTTGTTATGATAACGAGGTACTGCATAATAAATATTGTATGTAACTGTCAAGTGACAGAATCGGCGAGTCGTCGATCCACAGAAAAAAAAGATGAATAAATTATCTCCCACGAAGTCCACAGGAAAAAACAATGCATAAATTATCTCCAATCCCCAATAACTCGTTCTGCACGTGCGTGCATCCACAAGTTAAAAATTACAAACAAACTGTGTTTTTACCACAATTGCCGGTAATCTTGCAATCTGATTGGTCGATGTGCGGTGGTAAATGAGAGTTCAGACAACGGTGCTGATGCGAGAAAGTTATAGACAATGCTGGCTCTTTCAAAGCTGTCACGCTTTGTCACGAAACTTCCTTGTACGTTTTCTAATATTGTTCTAAAAAACAATTTTCCTCTGGTTTTCCGTAGTGTATTTACCACGATTTACGTCATCACATGGTCAAAATTTGTTGTGGACTTGACCATGTGATGACATAAATCGTGGCAAATAAGAGTCCACACCACGGAAAACCATTGAAGAAAAATATTGCATAATTTACATCAATCAAGCATTAATAAGGGAGGACACTAACTGTTTTTGACTCCGTACATGTGCAACACCATGACATACAGTGTAGCCTTTTATTGTTAAAAAGTTAAATTTACAATATTTTCAATACCTCTAAAGCTTCTATTTCACTGATAACTGGATCTTCTCCATTAATTACAAAATCCTGAGGAATTAAATATTTGAAAAATAATAATTATTAGAGTAAATAAATCTGTCTTAGTTAGTACTAGAGCGGATTTCAATTGAGTGTCGGAAGTGTTTTGGTTTTGCGTTTACTAAGCTCTCCTATTGGCTGAGAAAGTACACCAACCAATCAGAATCCAAAGTAAAACCAAATGCAAATTGGTTTTGGTTTTGCTTTGGTTTGTCATTGGCTCACAGGGAAGCCATTTATGAGTTACTTGTGATTACTCGCTCCTATGATTGGCTGGCTGTGGGTAATTTGCATTTGGTTTTACTACACTCAACTGAAAACCACTCTAAATAAATATGTTTAGTCACAAATGACTTCACATAATCCAGCTTCACAGAAACGATAAAATAACAGGTGCTTATTGACCAAGTGGGAGGGTCGGATGGGAAATATTTGGCTTGTGGTCCATACAAAATAACAGAGTGCCAAATATTTTCCTGTCCGACCCGACCTGTAACTCAATCAATGAGTTTTTTAATCATGCGACCACTTTCAAATTTAATGTCAAAACAACAAGCAAAAAATTGAGAAGGGCCAAAATTAATGGCTTTTTCTGGCCCGCTTCATTGAAACACGTATGGTTCCCATCACGACTTTTGTAAAATAATGTTTGAAAGGAAAGTGCGCATGACGATAAAAAAAAGTAATACATTCTTGTGTCAGTTCACTATTATACATGTAATAATCTATATTACTTTCAATATACATTACTGTACACATACATGTTAATGCTTCTCTCATCACATACAAACAGATAAGGATGTAAAATTGCAGGTCCCATGTTGGCCTTTTAATAGTTAAGTTTATCAGTCTCACCAGACTGTCACAAGTTATCGACTTTAAATAAAGTTTCTTTACTAATTACTTTACTTTACTTGGATTCAATACGAGGCTCCAGGGAGTAATGCTCAGCCAGTCATGAAAGGAGAATATATTTCATTAGTATATACACCACACCAGTGAATGACTTTTTGCATGCTCTGATTGGCTACTCAAACAGTGAATATGATTTAATGTTCCCCTCCGAGCGAAGCAGCAATCACTTCGTGCAAGTTTTGTCCATTTGACAGAGAATAAAATAACTATTTGGTGCTAGCTATTCACCTGGAGTGTGGTATATACTAAAACAATTATTCACCTCAATGTTGGTGAATAGTGCTGAATATTTACCTTGCCGAAGTGAATAATTGTTAATTATTTAACAAACATAATTATTAACACTAAAATCTTTGGCAATCATGAAAATTCATCTACATGTCTTGAGATACTGAAAATGGTAAACATTAATTACCTGGTTCATTAGTCCATTGAGCTGATGACACTGCATGAAACACAATAAAATAATTAAAATAATTAAACATAAAAGTAAAGTTCTATATTTGATGTTGGTAGCCCTTCAGTCTAACAGACAGACTGCTCTTCCAGGAGGCTGACGGTGTGCACAGAACTTCCCCCCCCCCTCTTTGACAAAACAACTCCTGATTAAGGGAATTTAAAGTTATACATGTACATGCTACTCGAATCAAAGGAGAGTTGGTATGGATGTACCGGCATATGATCAATTGGATCAATGTAATGATGTCATGTCCACTGTATTGGTGGATATTATAATGACTGGGAAAACAGCAGTATGAAAAGTATGAAAAGCTAATGAAATTTGAACATTTTGTTGTAATGAATAATAAAATGTCATGCACAATGCATGTGTAGCCAATAATTATTATAGCCTGAATTAAATCATTGGATATACATTACACTGTATTTTTATATCTCGAGTTCATAAGCTAATTTGTAAACTTCATGTACTAGCTATTACTCTATGATATAATAATTTAGTATAAGTTTATTATCTTGTAATTTTTGCAATCAACTATAAACTTTAATGCAAAAATGAACAGCATTGGATATCATATTTTAAATATGAGCAGCACAACATTGACAAAATACATTGATTTCACACAATGAAGTGATTATTTAATAACAGAAAATTATCTTACAAAGAAAAATGTTTGCATTAATTGCAATAAGGACTCACAATTTGCTTATTTTATCTGCAGTTGAAATATCCCTGTGGAGGAAAAATACAGGAATTATTGCTTTATTATTTGTTCTATGACTTACAAAATGAATACCGGAAATAAAATTTTAATGTACCCATGTATGGGCTGCACCCCAAACTAAGGACTTCTTTTGCTACAACTCAAACTTAGGTCTTTTGGGGGGGGAGGGGGGGGGAGGAGGGGTTAGAAGGTTCATAAATGCTCCCACTTGAAGCAAAACTTCTTCAGAAGAGACTGTTATCATTCCAAGTCACACCTCACCAACTGCTAACGCAATTAACTTTAAATATAGTTACAAGTTGCCTTGTTATTCCTTGTGTGTATTTTAACCTGCTGTCCTTAAATCACTCCACACGGCCCAAAAATAATTATGGATACAGAAGACATTTTTTGACAGCAAGGAATTCCATGGAGTTCCCTCTCAAGAATATTCTATAAGTCTTCAGGCAAATCACAAACAAGGCCCTACATGACATTGTACATTGTATGGAAAGCTCAGACTGAGATCATTAATAATATTTATAATTAAAGTTCACATTTTAGACTTGCCAATGGATACAAACAAAGTTACATGGTCATACAGGGTAGTTAGTATGAGTAATCATCAATACATTACAAAACATACCTTCCATTGGACACCACTGGTGCATGTATGCCAACCACACCCTTGGTTGGCATTGCATCTTGGGTATCAAATTGTGGATTTGCATCTTTTGCCAAAGGAGATTGAATCCTAAGAAACAAATTTGGGCAGATTTTAAGTAAATGAATAAAAATAGAAATTATGCAAATATTGATCGCTACATATGCCGATAAATTTGTTTTATTAATTCAACAGGCTATAAATTACAGCCAGTGCAGGGCTCGGAATAGAAATAAAATATGACCTGACATTTCTTTTTTTTGGCAGGCCATTGAGTGTTTTAAATCATTTCCAAATATATTTTCACCTGCCATTCCTAAAAATTGGCCTGCTTTTTGGCCATCGGCAGGTCACTATTTTGAGCCCTGCCATGGGAAGGTTCATCTGAGCTGTTCACTGTCTATTCATTAACTTGCTTTTTCAAAATATTGACTGAGTGGAAAGTCAATTCAAAGACAAACTGGAATTTAGCACATCGTACCAGCTAATTTAACAGTGATTAACCACTAATCAGTTCAGTACAATTCGTTTCAAAATGAAGTTGAAATGATGCTTACGAGCGACTGTCCAGTAATATCGAGCAAACCGCTGCAAAAGATGAAAAAAAATATCATATTTTGTTCAAAGATAGGCTTTGGTCAGTTAGTAAACGTGCTGGGATTCTTTTGTTCAAAAAATTATTTAATTTGAGAAAAATTTAAAAAACGGTTATGGCCGGCGTGAGTCCAAGACAGCCTGAAATAAAAGTGATTTTCCCGGTCTCTCTAACCTTGCCCTGTACAAATGCTAAAGGAGCTTCGCATTTTTCGAATTCGGATATTTGTTTAGAAAGTATTGATCAACTGTTTGAGTGCAATAATTAGATTATAGCTTCATTCTCATGATCCTGAGGGCCTACTTAAATACGCTGTAGTAGCTGTATTTCAGGGCTGTAGCTGTATTTCAGAGCACTTTTTTGAAAAATAAATTTTATATGTGGAATAATTCAGAATCCATTGAAGCTTCGTTTTTGATACAAGTTAGCATTGATCTAAAACATATGATATTAGTTTGGGTTATCTTCTCAGTGTTTCACACGAGCGGTGTGAATTTCGACGAAATGACAACATAAATTTGTAAACAGTCAAGTCTTACTCTTCGACAATAGTGCAAAGTCTCGAGCAGAAACCTATTGAACCAGCAGCTTTTAACAATAAACATTATATTAACTTAAAAGAGTTGAATGAGCTTACCCATTGCTAGAAAATTGATTCTTACTAAGTTTTCTTCCTTCTATGTTGCCCTCTTCAATTGTTGTAATCCAAGGTCACAATTACCAATTGACTGTTGGGCGGGTCAGCTTCCAGACATGATGGAATAACGATTCTTGCATTAATCGAATGGCTTTTGACCGCTTAATACAGGAAATGCATTAAAAACATACCTAGCTGCAAAAAAACTGCATTTCGTGTTTTTGTAGGCAGCAGTTACAAGAGCGGATCAAGTTTTATGCATGTCACACGCTCTGGTGTTTGCGTGGTCATGTCACATGCTCTCGTTGGAGAGGGTGGGAAGGGAGAGAGATGGAATAAATGGAGGGGGGGGGGGGGGGGGATTTTAACAAACCCTAGTGGGAAAAAATCACAGGGGAGCATTATCAAATTATTTATCCGGCTTATATCTCATTCGAACTTTCCCTAATAGTATTGTATACTGCCCTTCTATACAGTTGAGGCTGGCTGTACTTCTGATATGAATGGTAAATCATTCATTGAGATTTCATAACCAAATTTGGTACAGTGCAAAATAAATAAGAAACAAAACAAATAACATCCAACATGTCCAAATGGGTTGCTTAATGTCCTCGTCCGAGATACCATAGAGGCCTGCTTTCCCCCGCTAAACGGGTTGGGTGTAGTCATGTAATGTGTGCATAACGTGAAAACTAGCAGTGTATACAATACTATTAGGAAAAGTTCGAATGAGATATAAGCCAGATAAATAATTTGATAATGCTCCCCTGTGATGTTTTTCCCACTAGGGTTTGTAACCCCACCGCCCATTTATTTTATCTCTCTCCCTTCCCTCCCTCCCACCCTCTCCAACAAGAGTAAGTAAGTAAGTAAGTAATAACTTTATCTATACATGGTTAAAACATCAGGCCTTTGATTACATTATAAAAAGTAGAAATAGTTGAAATATCTAATCAGTACAATGTTAATTAATATCTAATAATTTGAATAATGCACCTAACTAATATCTAACTATCACATCTACATGTATACAGTATATATCTGACTATAATTATCTAACTAATATTAACTATGAATAAAAAACAAATGAATAAAATAGAGATGCCTGCTTTCCATGAATGCCGTGTGCATAATGAAATTTATTAATTGTTAAAGAAATCGCTGCAGCGAGATTTAAAACAAGTGAGAGAGTTTGCTTGCCGCAGCTCGACAGGTAAGCTATTCCAAAGCACCGCACCACTATAACTGAAGCTGTTCTTTAGAAAATTGGTGCGGGGCAGAGGAATGAAGCTAGTTTGCCCTTAGAGAATAGCTCGAAACGCTACTACGGTCAGCGAACTTTGAACAAAGATATTCAGGCACTAGGCCATTTAGCGATTTATAGACCATAGTAGTAGTTATAGAGATTTCCGTTGATTGTCTAGTTTTCTCCAGCCAAGTTTTTTTAATAGATCATCAGCATTGGCGTCGTAATTGGAAAAAGTCCAAATTCGTACAGCACGATTTTGTAGCTTTTGAAGTTTAGTGGCAAGAGTTTTATTGCAATTTCCCCAAATGACACTACAGTAGTCGAAATGGGGCTGCAATAAAGCATTATAGATACACAAGAGTGTTTCAAAAGGTACAAAAGGTCTTGTGCGTTTCAGGGCGCCAATGTGACATGACCACGCAAACACCAGAGCGCGTGACATGCATAAAACTGGATCCGCTCTTGTAACTGCTGCCTACAAAAACACGAAATGCAATCGAAACAGTGGATTTTCTGCAGCTAGGTATGTTTTTAATGCATTTCCTGTGTTAAGCGGTCAAAAGCCATTCAATTAATGCAAGAATCGTTATTATTCCATCATGTCTGGTAGCTGACCCGCCGAACAGTTAATTGGTAACGGTAATTGTAACCTTGGATTACAACAATTGAAAAGGGCAACTTAGAAGGAAGAAAACTTAGTAAGAATCGATTTTCTAGCAATGGGTTTAAAAGGTAAGTTCATTCAACTCTTTTAAGTTATGTTTATTGTTAAAAACTGCTGGTTCAATAGGTTTCTGCTCGAGATTTTGCACTATTGTCGAAGAGTAAGACTTGGCTGTTTACAAATTCATATTGTCATTTCGTCGAAATTCACACCGCTCGTGTGAAGCACTGAGAAGATAACCCAAACTAATTCTCATATATGTTTTAGATCAATGCTAACTTAATGTATCAAAAACGAAGCTTCAATGGATTCTGAATTATACCACATATAAAATTTATTTTTCAAAAAAGTGCCCTAAAATAAGGTTTTCAAATTAGCAAACTACAGTGTATTTAAGTGGGCTCTCAGGATCTTGAGAATAAAGCTATAACCTAATTATTTCACTCAAACAGTTGATCAGTACTTTCTAAACAAATATCCGAATTCGAAAAATGCGAAGCTCCTTTAGCATTTGTACAGGGCAAGGTTAGAGAGACCAGGAAAATCACTTTTATTTCAGGCCGTCTTGGACTCAATCCGGCTGTAACCATTTTTTTATTTTTTCTCAAAGTTAAATAATTTTTTGAACAAAAGAATCCCAGCACATTTACTATAAACTGACCAAAGCCTATCTTTGAACGAAATATGAAGAAAATTTTGTTTTCATCTTTTGCCACGATATTCTGATTTCGCTCGATATTAGTGGACAGTTGCTCTTACAAACTTAAGGAAAAGCTTCCTTCCTTTGTTCCTTAATAATTATTAATATATATGAAATAGAAAACAGACTCTCCGATACCACGATCAAGAAACAAATACATAGTGAGATTATGGCTCAAATGAACTTTCCCACACACTTCATGGGCATCGAGGTTCATGATCAGAAGTTAGATTCAAAGTTTTCGAGAAAAATTGGGTTGAATATTTTAGTTAAAAAAATAAACAATTCGCCTTACTTCCTGTTCAGTCATAGAGAACTGTGTTTTCCGGACCGATTCAAGCGATGTTTTTAGCATATTTCCTACCTGTGGCATAGAACTTATAATACTTCCCATGAAAATTTCATTCCATCTGCTTTATTCGATTTCGGTTGATGGAATCATTAGTAATGTCATAAATATGCTCATTTTACTCAAAATAGTAACGTATTTGCTAAGGAAGCTGTAATTCGAAAACTAGTCGATAAATATTTTGTTTTATCTTTTCACCTGAAATTCAACATGTACTACACTACCCCGTCCCTGTAAATTTCAAGAGCATTGAATCATTTTAAGGGCGTGGAATAAAAACAAAAACATAGGGAACTTTTACATTCATCCATGGAAGCTTCATTGCTGTATCATTTTGTTGATAGCTTGTGCCTTTCCGAACTTTCTTGCTACGCTTCGCTACTGCTGGAACGCTCGTGCAAATATTATGTTCTTAGTACAATGACACGCAATTATCATAGTCACGCTGCCAGTTGTAACGCTTCATGTTATAATATAACTTATAATATTTATTTACAAAACGTTTTATAATATCACTAATACAAGATCTCGTTTTTAATTAATATGTAAAAAATGTGTTTTCGGGTATTCTTCTGTCTAAAGGTGTGGTCTAGACGTCACAGGTACTTTTTCCCGATCTGGTTACTAAAAATACACTTATTCAACATTATCATCCCACACTGCCTACATTGTAGCTTCATAGTTTAACTAATTTGCATGTTATTGTACTAATAATAGATTTTGCATGAGCGTTCTGGTAATAGCGAAGTGTAGCAAGCATACATGGTACTGCTTGTTAGTTCAAAAGCACACAAGTATGTAGAATCTAGACAAAAGAGAAATTTCGGAAAGACACAAGCTACATTTGTATCAACAAAATGCTACAGCAATGAAGCTTCCATGGATGAATGTAAAAGTTCCCTATGTTTTTGTTTTTATTCCACGCCCTTAAAATGATTCAGTGCTCTTGAAATTTACAGGGACAGTGAAGTACATGTTGAATTTTAGGTGAAAAGATTTAAAAAGATATTTATCGACTAGTTTTCGAATTACAGCTTCCTTAGCAAATACGTTACTATTTTGAGTAAAATGAGCATATTTATGACATTACTTATGATTCCATCAACTGAAATCGAATAAAGCAAATGGTATGAAATTTTCATGAGAAGTAGTCCTTAATGCCACAGGTATGAAATATGCTAAAAACATGGCTTGAATCAGTCCGGAAAACACAGTTCTCAATGCCTAAACAGAAAGTAAGGCGAAAATAGTCAATTGTTTTCGAAAACGCTCTCATACAATTTTTTTAAACTTTGCAGTCGTGAAGGCCTACATTTAGACTACAAGGGACACTAGGTCGTGTTAAAAGTTTAGGTCTAGATTTCGAGAAAATTGATGACATGTAAAATACATGACGTCAATGCTGTGTTGCTATGGTAACACCGATGTCAAACAAACCTACATTTTTGGAAAGTTCATTCTATTCCTAGTAAATGGGTGTAGTGGCTAGCTTGATCGAGCTCTGACAGTGGAGTATCAACCGTTCAAAGTGGGTATGGTGCGTCCCTGGAAAATCCAGGCGAGTCACCATAACATTCACCACTTGAAGACGAAACAAAATAATAATGAATCTCTGTTGTACTTCAAATTTCATCTCAGGTGAGATGAACTAGGAAAATCTTTTGAACTAGAATTATTTTTGGATTCAGCACTTAGTAATTTATTTTTATGGTAACTCAAAAAAATGCCCAGTTAAAAAAAATCCCTGGTTCAAAAACAATTTGAATGAGATGATATTTGAACATCCTCTTTATTATATTATGCAACACAATAAATTATACATGCAAAATATACCTACTTTACAAACTCCTTGCAAAAGATACTTACTTTTCAAAATCCTTGTCAAGAGAAGATTCAGAGCTAGTATCTAGTAAAACATCTAGGTGGTTAACCTCTTTTACCTATAATAATATTGGGGGGAAAATAGGGTCAACTTTGTGTACATGTACCTCTCAAAACTGTGAAAAGCAGTAAACGCCGAAATCTTAATTAAAATATTTTTATTAAAAAATAATGTTGACATACAAAATGTAATGTGTTTTTATTATCATAAACCACACATTAAAAAGCTGATAAAATATGATGCACAATATTCAACAAAGAAAATACATCATCTTACTGTGTGATAAAAACATCTATTGTAAGAGACCTTTACTGTACAAACAAAATACAGTGTGTACTTCAACATTGGTTATTACCATATTAGAATGCATTGTTTTTTTTCTTTTTCATGAATCTTAAATGCATTCATTAAGATTGGCAGATTAATGCCATAGCAACATATGCGTAATAAAAAAATGTTGTCAATCTCTCTTAATATTATTGTCAACTTCTTTCTAAGCTTGATGTTTTCTCAATCTCTAGAAGTAAAATGAGTATACAATCACATGTAAATGGCCACATAGAGATACAGATTTTATCTTTGAGTGTTGATGAAATATCTTATGAGTGAGTACAGCAAACGATTAAGATATTTCATCAACATGACAAGATCAAACTTGTATCTCCAAGCATCCATGTAATGCTGTTTTAATAATATACATACCGGTATATATGTACATGTACAGTCATGTATGATTTTCGATGAAATACCAGCTTTAACTCAGACCAGGTTTAGTCTGGTTTTCATAAAACAATTTTTTGATTTTTTAAAAAATGTGAATCCCTGTTTGTTGATCAGAAGCTATTTGCATTTATGATTAATAGCTTCAGTCTATGTACATGTGTGTTTTCATCTGGAGTCAGGCTGACTGAATATGTACTTATAGTAAGGGAATTGAGGTGAAAATATTACTTTTGGAGGTAGAGTAGTTTTATACTTATTTTTTATAACTAGAAGTAGTCATAGCTTAAACTGCATATGAGCCCAATTTTTTTATCATTAAAATTGATTCTCCATCAAGTAAATACATGTAGTTAAATTGTAAAATATTTCTTAATTTGAGTGCTGCATCTATGAGACAGTTATAGAGGTTTCTATTTCCGATATGCTAATTATGTGACGACATGCGAGGAGTCATTTATTATGCAAAAATGTGCTGGCAGAAATATACATATTTTTCTAAACATCTATGTAATATTTGGGCCTTACATGTATATCAGTGATTTTACCAAATGTTTTGTATAAATCAGAAATCGTTTCATTCACAAGGAGAAAGAAGTGACCTTTTGTTGGCCTCACATGTCGTCACATAATTAGCATATTGGAAATAGAAACCTCTATAACTCATAGACGCAGCACTCATATTAAGAAATATTTTACGATTGAACTATTTACTTGATGGAGAATCGATTTTAATGATAAAAAATTGGGCTCATATGCACTTTAAGTGAAGTGTGGTCAACATGGTTTTACTAAGAACCATTATTGCTTTCTTTGGTAACAGAAAAAAAAAACTGTTTAGTACATAGTTCATGTCTTTGTTCATTAATATAAACACACAGAATGTTGCAAAAGAACAGTCGAAAAATGTGAGAAAGATTGCTGAAATCATGAAGGAACAATAAGAAAATCACGTATTAAAGATACCCCATTTTTTAACACTATTGACAACTTTATTATTAGAAACAAAACTAATCCAGTATGATCAGTATCCAATGGTCAAATGGAAACAACACAAAACCTTTGTGTTTGGTTCTGGATTTGAATCTTCTTGGTTTTCAATTTTCTTTCTGCATGAACATGCAATAATAGCTACATGATAATGTGTGCCATTTGGTTACTGAAGAAATCCCAAGCAGCTTTGCATCCAAGTCTTTGTAAATAACCAAATACATGTAAACTTCAAAACAAGTACAATAAGCTTGCACTGTAGTTCTATTTTACTATCACCAGTGTGTTAATTAACTACAATTAACACATCAAAATATTATTCATTTCAGCAGTACTTAAAACAATCTGCACTAGCCGTATAGTTTCAACCACCTACATTGTATGTGTAATTCATTATAGCTACATGTACGTGTACATGACTGCACACACTGGCTGAGTTTGTTTTCTAATTCAAGCACATTCGCTGAGTCTGTGTTTATAAAGTTTAGCATAATAATCTGCTAGCTATATAAGTGTTGACAGACACTGTTTTGATTGAGAGATGCGAAGTGTGTCGACAATTTAACTCAACATTTGAACACTGGAAATGCTATGTGCAAGGTACAGCATTCTCTCAGGCTTTTATTTCTGCAAATATCCTAAACATATAGAGGCAAAAATGATACAAACTTTATACTGCAACATGTAGACACAAACTAACCAATTAAACCAAGAGATCTGTTTGTGCAAACAAAATCCAAGATGGCGGCCAAATAGCTGTTATTACGGCTGAGCCAAATACCATGAAATGGTCAGCAGTTTCACCCATCTTATCAGGTCATCGACTCGTTTGAGGCTGTTTCAGCTGTGAGCTTGTTTGAGTGAAATTTTCTTTGAAATATCCTTGTTTTACTCTGCTTTATCATTCCTGTCGCTTCATTTGATGCACTAGTAGCGACTGTAAGACGCTGAGTGGCCTACCGTAAATCTTCTATTAAGCGCTCCCTCTCAAATAAGCGCCTCCCCTCTATTAATCGCCCCCCCTTTGAAGCTGTTTTGTACTAAGCACCCCTCTCTAATAGGCGCCCCTCTCCTAATAAGCCCCCCCTCCCCTCTCCCAATCACAGAACAATTAACATGCTCATTTTCAATAACATTTAATGACAAGCTCTATTCACATCAATCAGTGTGATTTGTGGTTTGCTTAACAAGTACAGACTTTGAAAGAAGGTTCTGCTGTATTTGAAACTCGAAATATGGATAGCGTTCTGAAATTTTTGAAATACATTTGTACAGTAAGAGAATCTGAGTGTTTCGTTTAGGAAATTAAATAAGCGTGCCTCTCTATTAAGCGCCCCTCTTCCAATAAGCGCCCCTCTTCCAATAAGCGCCCCCCCCCCCCCCCCCCCCTAAGGCCTCGGAAATTTAATAAGCGCCCCGGGCACTTAATAGAAGATTTACGGTAAGGATAGACTAACCGATTTGATAAGGCTGAATGCGAAGAGGAGTTATCGTGTGAGTTGTTCACTTTACAGACCCAAGAAGCTTCTGAATACAAGGCTTGTAAAATCATTCCATCAAATCACTCCAGTGGCCAAGGACAGACACCGCTTAACATTTATTCTTGCTTTTCTTTAGAAAATAATCGTTTGGGGCATCATTTTCTTGGTGATCTCCATTCAACCTGACTCCATCTCTGTACCATTTTGAAATGGTTGACCCGAAAGCCTTGTTTTCATGAGGGCTGATGGGTGAAACCGCTATCCATTTGGCTCAGCTATAATAACAGCTATTGGCACCCAGCCGGCAGAAATCAGATACACAAAAGTACACAGAAAATAATTAATACCATTAATGTAAGTAATTTGATAAATAGTTATCAAATATATATATATATATATATATTGTGGGAAAAGTCATACATAAATAAGGCAGTCTGTTAAGTAAGATAAGGGACTGTTTAATTATAGGGACTGTTTAATTATAGCTAAGGGGGGCTGGAGTTCAGAGTGGGGGGGGGAGGGGGGGGGGGGTACAGTTTCCAAAATCAGTTGAAAGTGGGGGGTAAATTTTTTGTGATGGTAAAAAATAAGCAAGATACGTTTTTTTACAGTATACTCGGGAAGGGGTATGTTTTTAAGAATTCAGATTCTTTTGGGGGTATATACTTTGTTGTGCTTATTTAAAAAATAAACTCCAGCCCCCCCTTAGCTATAATTAACGAACAGTCCCTAAGATCTGGCAGTTTTAAGATGATTAATTTCTTAAATAAAGGGTTTGTGTGTGCATCATATCTAGAGAATGTCATAATTTCCGCCATGCCATACACTTATACAGTAACCATGCCATTATAGTCAGTGCTGAGTTTGTCTCACTCGTACGAAATCTGCTCTAGAATGTTGCATTCATGAACGGTAATTAAGCTAACAAGTAGTATGCTTAAATCAGACAGATTAGAACTAGAAATTTGTATTTATGAAACTTTAAAATTATGTTAAAAATCTGATAATTCAAGTGTCGAATAATTAATTGCAAAGGTCATTTTTAGTGGCCATTTTATGCACTTCACATAGGAAAATTCACCGTAATATCACGGAAATGCTAATTAACAGGTGATCAGCAGAAACCCCAAAGGAAAACGAGATCAGAAGTTCTCCCAACAACATTATATTACAAATCACCATCGCATTTTAGACAATGTAAAAATCATGCGAACTTGTGACCAACCAGAGATCGCCAAATCCGTACTAAAACACCAAACGTAAATAAGCAATTTTTAGCAGGTTGGCTAATTTTTCTATTGCTTTCAGAAGCGAAAATCTGATTAATCCGGGATCAAAATCAACAGGTTTTAGGTACTAAAATTGTCCTTAACAGGTTTCGCAATCAAGACAGATTTTGTTAAAAAGCTGATACGTTGTTAGACTATACGTGTTACTATATAATATATTGCTGGACAAAATTATCTACATGTAAGATGTTCCTCAAGGAATGACTACCAAAATATCGCCTAAATAAATACACGTAGACGTGTTTGTAACAGAGCTGAAGTATCAGGATACTGTACTTACGTTCTGAACGACTGGAAGTGAGGAATTTGGACTTTTACTACTTGAATTCGAAGAAGCTACAGAACTGTTTGAGTAAGTTTTTCTGACCGCAGGACTTGACGAAGGCGTTCGGTTTTTCTGAAATTTCTTGAGCTATAAAAGCACAAGGAAACAAATTAAAACGCAGAACGGTAGAGGGGTTATCAGAGGATAGTACGGATTGGATAAATATGGCTGTCATACCCGTTTTCTGGCTGCAGCCAGCTTTTCCTCTCGCTCACTATCCGCCATTTCGCGACATTTTGCCTGGCCAACAAAGCATCAGCCGAGCCTCGTTCCCATGCTGCCAGCTGATCGGACGCAGTGCGCATGTTTACGGTACCAGTCTTCCCGGCATTCTCGTTCCCAGGGGTCTTTACGCGCCTAATCCAAGATGGCGTCGACGTACCTCGTTCCCAGGGCCTAGGGGTTTCGACGCCATCCTTGATTAGGCGCGTAAAGACCCCTGGGAACGAGGTTGACCCTCCTTCGCAGCATTTGTCACTGCCGGACCACAGGAAGCCCGGTCTTGATTTTTTTCCGATTATAAACGGGAGATGTCTGCGAAATTGAACCACTCGGAATGAATAAGCGTGATGAAACTTAATGTCTTTTTTTTTCGCGGGTTATTCTATTTACGTCATTTCCTTTTTCCTCTCATATTGTGTAATCACACTTACTATTGTGAAATATTATTCACTTGTAAGATCTACCTGAAGAAGGCTGGTTTGGCCAGCCGAAATATTGTTTAATTATCAATATATACGTTGTTTGATCAGCTTTTCTATAGTCCTTGGACTTGTTCACTTATTACTGTTTTTGGCTGATCAGATCTCTCTGTTAGATCCAACGTACCACCGACAGAATTGTCGTATACGGATTTTGCTAGCTTTCATTAGCATTACATTTTAATTATTTTCGGAATGCGACTTGAAACTTCCAGGATCGCACTTCAATGAAAACGGTAATAACATTCAGCAACACCGCCCAGTGTGTAAAATTCTGGTATAAACATATTTTATATGTGTTTATATACAATGTATATATATATATATATATATATTAAGTATACTAAGGATTCGGAGTATTTAAATTTTTGGTTGATTCATATTTCGCTCTACAATACTGTTTCGTGGGGACCAAAGTCCTCACTCGTCAGGAGTTACTTCGTGAATGAATATTTTTTTACAGTTGAGCGTGCACTGAGCTTTCCACGCAAGCGGGTGTAGGTTCAAATGGCATTCCGCTGACGTGCATCTCATGTGCGCGCTCAACTGGGACTAATTGTATCGTAACAATGATTTGTTCCTATGCCTACATGATGATATAAGTTCGTTCCTCTTGTTAAGCGTGCATCGGAATGGTTGACAAATAATAACATACTTCTCCCTAAGGCATAAATTACATCGTTTGCTTGCACTACTGTAAGGTTTTGCTTGCGAAATAATTAGCCATGAAATTTCGTAATCTACATTAATGTCCTTAAGAGTCCAAATATGTTTGCTAAGTTCTGTTGAGTTTCTCTTGGATGAGTGCCGGAATGATGCAGTATGGTTTCTGTATCTAGTCTTGAACTCGTTGTCAGTGAGGCCCACGTATGATTCACATGTGTTGTTATCTTTACGTTTTACACACGCTTGGTACACTACAGCAGACTGCAGGCAGTTTCCGCTAAGGGGGCATTCGTTCTTGTTACGGCAGTTACAGGTCTTCTTACTTTCTTCATCCTCAGGTTTGCTATCGTTGTTAAAGTCCTTTAGTTGTCTCTTATTGTGGGCGTCGATAATTTGTTTAATGTTGCTCATGCAGCTGTAACTAATTTTAATGGTATTTCTGTTGAAGATTTTCCTGAGGTTATTGCCTATTGGGAAACATTTATCAACAAGGCTAAGGAATTTCTTACCTACATTAGTGTAGACATTCTTGCTGAACGGGGGATTATTCCACAGGATGTTATTTCTTGGTCTGTTTCTTCGTTTGTTCGTAGTTTTCGGTTCAAACTCAAGTCTGTGGTTGTATCCGCTCTCATTCAGTGCCTTCTGATAGAGTGGTGCGGCAAGATCGAATGACTTCTTGTCCGATGATATGGACGAGAGACGTCTGTTGATGCCTGCAGGTATATTTTTGATGATAGAAGGCGGGTGGTTGCTCTGCCGGTGTACATAAAGCGGGGTGCTGTTGGGTTTTGCATATGGGCTGTATGTGTTCTCGGTGAGATTAAAGGTAACATCCAGGAAGTTTATATTTACAACTTTTTTGTTTACTTCTATGGTGATCCGTAGTCCGTGTTCTTTGAATATGGAGCTGATCTCTTTCTTTGTTCTCTCTGTTTCTTTTGGCGTGGCGTCTGTAACAGCCAAACCATCGTCTCGGTATAGTCCTATTTTGTTCCCATGCTTTAAATGGAGCTGTGATAGTATAAAACAACCCACTAGTTCGCATGTTTCCGCTCCGTCGAAGCTCCCCATTGTTACGTCAAAAGGGCTAGTGCTCTTCTTTTGCCATTCTTGTTGTTTGTTGATGAGGAGTGAGTTCTTCGCTTGTATAATGATGTTTCTTTCGTCTTCTGTTATGTTGTCGTAGTTTGAAGCGAAATTCAGCGCTTTCGTCAGGAGCTCCTCTTTAATGGACGGGTAGAATTCTACGATGTCGAAACAGATGAAGTTATGCTTTTCCTTGTTATCGATGAGGTTGAACCATTTGATGACCGAAGAGGTGTTCTTCCACTGGTTTATCTTAGTTGCTGTTACGATCTTTCCATTTATTCTATCCAGTATTTGTTTACTGATTTTAAGTATATATATATATATACAGTCAATGCCAAAAAGGTTGTCCAGCAGAACATAATATAATACTTTAATATCCATTGTTTTGGCCTATTGTCTTGGTCTAGACAATAGCCCAAAACAATGCGGGATATTATAGTATTATATTATGTTCTGCTGGACAACCTTTTTGGCATTGACTGTATATATATATATATATATATATAGAAGTAATTACATTTTGGCATGAAACCAGGAGCGTCCATCCCTCATACTAGGCCTATGTCACAGCGTTTTCAAGTAGGTTATTTTTAGAACGGTTTCCCGGCGCTATTCTTGGGTTGCAATCGTTCGGCTAAAGTAATAAAATCACAAAAGGCATCTTTAGTTCCGCCACTGGTGCAACCTATCTAAAAATAGCCCAACTTGTGAAAACGCTGTGACAGCTATACAGGAGTTAATTGGCCGCTCCTGGTATGCGTCATTGACCAATTTTAGGTCTTTAGACTAAAGTATAAAATCTGAGCAAGTTTTAAGCTGTTCTTTGTATATGTTCTAGACATCGATAATATAAAATTTCACGTCGATAGGATGTTTTGATCCGGAATAAATATTTTTTTTTACAAGTCCCAGCGTGTTTCCCCTGATGAATATAAGTTGCATCCAAAGAGTTTAGAAGTGAAACCCAATGATTTTGATGGGAAATTAAGATTTATTTGTATCGTCGTTTTATGGCCGCCATGTTGGTGCCCCAAAAAGGGACACCAGATTGGCAGCTGCATACAAAGTTATATAAAATTGTCATACATTCATTGGCCCACAGCTCCGTTAAGCCCGTGTTACACAAGGCAATGTTTCGTACTGAACTTGAGTCGCAATTTTGTTGCGAGACAAGTTGCACGAGAAATTGCCTAGTCTAACTTAGCAAAAAAACGCGGTCTCGCAATTTTGTTGCAGCGTCGCAGCAAGCGTTACACGAAGTAGAACCAAGTTATCCGTTTCGCAACAAGTGCGGCAACGCTGCAACAAATGTTTTAAACGTCGCACAGTGTAACACTCCTCGTACAACTTGTCTCGCAACGATATGTGTGACCAGGCAATAATGAAAAATGCCAATTTCAACCGTGCATCTGTTTGTTTGAAACCGGTATTAACTTTGTATATTTTAAAAGCTTCTTATAGTGCCCCCTTAACTTTGGTTAGCATGGCAACCAATATTTCAAACATCAAGCTATAGCTGTAGAAATTACCGAGTAACGAATGATTACCGAGTAACGACTAATTACCGAGTAACGACTAATTAACATATCTAAGATAAGATCAAACAATAATGTAACGTCCTTCAAAATCTATGCATAACTACATTAATTTATTTAAAATCTCACTTCGTACTATTCTTTATTTATTTTATTATTTATTAACTATATATTCTATTTCTATCCTCATTTAGTTTTATCAATGTAGTGGTCAACTCGACAGCCATTGCTACTTTGGCCACTACGCACATTTTTTCTAAAAATACCTATTCTTTCTTCACTTATTTCTTTATATATGTATATTTATATGTTGTAGGATAAGGATCGATGGTTATGTGCAAATAAATAAATATTGAATCTTTAGGAATACTCTGTTCCAACATTTGGGTTATAAGTGTATTTTTGCTACTTCTACAAGGACCAAAATATCATATTTAATTTCATCAATGCATTTTGCGATCAGGGGTCATGATGATGAACCCACCGATAGGTCGTTGGATCGGAGGGATTTATAGAATTTCTAGATTTTTGACTGCATATCTCTCAGTAATTAAAGTGCCTATAAGCCCTAGCCAGTTATCTTTTATTTAAAAGTTGAACTGGAAACAAAATGACCGACATTGGAAAAATATTAATTATAGTAATCAAATTTCAATGACGTCATTTAAGGGATAACCTTTTGCTCTGTATTTATGTCAGCTTCTGTCAGCAAGATCATTCTCTAAGATTTTATAAGTATCAAATGTCTGACACCTGAAAAACAATTGTATAAATTAAGAAATTCAATATTATAACTCAATTCATTTTTAATTCATTAATGCATTTTATAGCAATACTACAGCCATAAATCCCCCAAAACTGGTTGAACAAGATTTAAAACACTGCTGTACTGATTTCTGGTTATGGCTTATAGGCACTTTAAGTGTCAAGTAAGTTTCAAGTGCCACTGAGGGCTGAGGTAGCGGCTGCTACTTGGATTTAACATGGTACGGGTGGGAAGTGCTCTTTTTAGAATCTGCGAAATTATACCTCAATTATACCTAGAGCGAGTAAAAGTTTTGAAGTCTCGTAAGATAGGTCTGGGTGTAGCCGGTCTAGGAAAAGTGGATATATATTTCAGGCCTCATTATATGTATCACCATTGAGGGCTGTATTAGATAGATTTTTGATAAATCTCTCATTATGGGTCTTGGATTGTGCTTTGCATTGCATTATGACGACTTTGCGTTTTAAAAAGCGCTTGGTTGGTGTAAGTAAGTATAAAGTAAGTAAGTGACTTTATTTGAGTGTCAATGTATTTAGCTTTGCAGCTAATTCGGGACACTGCATGGTCCTACGATTTTACGTCCTTATCCGAGAAGACGTGAAGGTCTAACCGTTTACTGTATTATGTAAAGGTAGCACCTTCTACTCAGTTATTTTAAGACCCTGAGTGTTGGTCCGGCAGGGGTTTGAACCCACGACCTCCCGCTCGACTGACCGGAGCTTAACCACTGAGCAAACCGGGAGGCGGTGTTATTGCTTGATTATTGCTTGATTACACTGTCTGTTGACGAGGGAAGAGTCAGTCAACGAGACATTTGCATAAGTTTCAACTCTGGATTTATTCTCATGACGTACTGAACAAATACATTGGGTGAATTGAAGATTGCATATCAGTGACGCGACTTTCAATGTCCACGATAGGATGCTCCGAGCTTGAAATATGGAAGTATCGAAATCCCCGAATTTCCACTGGCTGACCTTATTTGACCAAATAAATACTGATCACAAAGAAACAAACAACCATACTGACAGACGTCTCAACTCTACTAGTAGAGAAATTAACATAACTATCGTTTTAATTTTCATTAATAGTATTACATTATCATTATTACTAATATTATATGGTATAATGAGTGCTATTTCATCTTTACTTCACTTTACTTTTCTTATAGTAACAACAAAGTCCCTAACACCAAAGAACAGCCTATACATAGAGAAAATGTGAGAAATATTCAGTGTTTCGTCATTAGAGTGCGGTATCAATGCTAGTTGTTGCAATGCTCATTCCACTTCTGCCAGCACTGCGGCACTGATGAGGTGTTCCCGTTTGATATCTCCGCGCAACGCTTGCGAGGGCCACAGAATTTTGACAAGTACAACTTCTTCACCCGCGATGTAAAGGTGAACGATATTGCCATGAAAACCCCCTGAAGGCTGTTAAAGATGACAAAAGGAAACTGGAAATACTCAGAAACAAAAGCTGCCAGGATGCCGAAGATCCACGTGAACCCCATCAGGGTTGCTATCTTGACGTACACCGCGTAATCACGTTGATTATGACGCTGTGACGTAGCCATTCGTGATTGCTTCTTCGCCGCTCGTATGGCCATAACTGTCAGTCCGAAGAACACCGCATTCCAAATGAGAGCCAGCGATATCACGAAGACAACACGATTGGCTCGTCCGTTGTTTATCCAGCATGCTTTTCTCCCGCCGTAGTTGATGGTGATGGATCCTGATTGGTCCAAAGCCACGCATGTGACAACCAAGGCAAACACTGGAAGCCATCCAACTGCAAGCCTGCGCCTGATTCGTTTCCGCCTGTGATCTTTATCTGATGACATGGCCACGTGTGCACTGCTTACTGGGAAAGCCCTCCAAGTGTCAAAGGCAATCACTGACATCCAAGCGAACGAAGCAAGAAATGCGAAGTGAAGAAGAATTGCTATCACCACGCATGCGTCCTACACACCAGTTAGTAGATGTGTAATTTTGTAAAATTTATTAAAGAAAATAAAAAGAGGTTGTGAAAGACAAAAAAAAAAGTTCATCAAGTTGATTCCTGGTAAAGTCCTAAGTTCTTCAAAGAACAGATACGTCACGAGTACAAATACCAGGCACAGCACAGACAACGTCAGCCCAGTGAAGATTAGTATCAACAGTGCTTGGTCAATGATGATGGAGGAAGTTTGCTTTACAGTCTTGTTAAACCTGTTTACAAAGTCACTACAAATCCATACAGTGTTGTTCTTGGTGGCATAGTCACAGTTTCCTGGATGAATTATAGTACAGGGACTTGTTTGAGAACTCACATACTCGTGTTCTTCTAAGGCAATGTAGCTACCAGTGCAGTCTCCAGTCATGATATGTCTGCAGACAACGATCGTGCCAACAGGAATTCTCTCCCAGCAGTGTTATTCATTGATTCATTAGGATAGTACTCCTTCCGTCGTAACACTTGTTTAGTATTGTTGATATAAACATCTGTTGAGGTTCCAAGAACTGTGTACTCTTCAGCAGTGTACTGGATGGCTTGAACTCACATACTCGTGTTCTTCTAAGGCAATGTAGCTACCAGTGCAGTCTCCAGTCATGATATGTCTGCAGACAACGATCGTGCCAACAGGAATTCTCTCCCAGCAGTGTTATTCATTGATTCATTAGGATAGTACTCCTTCCGTCGTAACACTTGTTTAGTATTGTTGATATAAACATCTGTTGAGGTTCCAAGAACTGTGTACTCTTCAGCAGTGTACTGGATGGCTTGAACTCACATACTCGTGTTCTTCTAAGGCAATGTAGCTACCAGTGCAGTCTCCAGTCATGATATGTCTGCAGACAACGATCGTGCCAACAGGAATTCTCTCCCAGCAGTGTTATTCATTGATTCATTAGGATAGTACTCCTTCCGTCGTAACACTTGTTTAGTATTGTTGATATAAACATCTGTTGAGGTTCCAAGAACTGTGTACTCTTCAGCAGTGTACTGGATGGCTTGAACTCACATACTCGTGTTCTTCTAAGGCAATGTAGCTACCAGTGCAGTCTCCAGTCATGATATGTCTGCAGACAACGATCGTGCCAACAGGAATTCTCTCCCAGCAGTGTTATTCATTGATTCATTAGGATAGTACTCCTTCCGTCGTAACACTTGTTTAGTATTGTTGATATAAACATCTGTTGAGGTTCCAAGAACTGTGTACTCTTCAGCAGTGTACTGGATGGCTTGAACTCACATACTCGTGTTCTTCTAAGGCAATGTAGCTACCAGTGCAGTCTCCAGTCATGATATGTCTGCAGACAACGATCGTGCCAACAGGAATTCTCTCCCAGCAGTGTTATTCATTGATTCATTAGGATAGTACTCCTTCCGTCGTAACACTTGTTTAGTATTGTTGATATAAACATCTGTTGAGGTTCCAAGAACTGTGTACTCTTCAGCAGTGTACTGGATGGCTTGAACTCACATACTCGTGTTCTTCTAAGGCAATATAGCTACCAGTGCAGTCTCCAGTCATGATATGTCTGCAGACAACGATCGTGCCAACAGGAATTCTCTCCCAGCAGTGTTATTCATTGATTCATTAGGATAGTACTCCTTCCGTCGTAACACTTGTTTAGTATTGTTGATATAAACATCTGTTGAGGTTCCAAGAACTGTGTACTCTTCAGCAGTGTACTGGTTGGCGTGAACACACATTAAATATCTTGCTGTGGCCTTGGTGATGGCAAACATCTCGTTGTTGATGACCCAGTTTAATGGATGCTTGAAGTTGAGTATTGCGTCAACTGTTGATGGTTGATGTCTCTTTGGAACAAGACTTAGATCAAAAAGCAATACATATAACTTTTGTTTCGGTCCGCTTTCTAGCTCTTCGAGTGATAGCATGGTTATATTCAGTCCAAACGCCGACCACATTGATCTTAAAACAAAGTCATGGTTATAGTTTTGCTTTTCGTCATTCGGCCGCAGTTGTATCCATAATGCAATACGGTATATATCAAACTTAGATACTCTTGGCGTGCATGTCTGTTTGTGGTAATCCCAAGCGACAGGTCTCAAGGTAGGGATCATAGACGTTTTCAGGCGGGCAAGAAATCGTAACTTTCTTTGATTTAGTTGGCTTTGAATCCTCATCGATATCCATGAGGATAGTAAACGGTTTAATCACCTCGCGCAGCGGAGGCCAAATAGTTGTACATTCTATAACGTGCTGGCTGTCGCGTGGAGTCCACTGTGTCTTCGAGCAGTAATCTATTAGAAACCTGAAAGCCTCTGTTTTGCTATAAATTTGTGGAGGTGAAAGATTGCAACTGAATTTCAATCCGTAAAATGTCAATTATTATTCTTTAACGTCATTACATTCAGCACAAAAGCGATTTCTAAATGTTCGATTATCGTTATTCGTCACAGGAATAACATCGGCGTAATTCATGGAGGTGATCGCACCATTCGTGGAGCACTTAGTGCGAAGAGTCTCACGAGTGTGGTCTGGACAAGAACCGATCATCAAGATCTTTCTATAGCATTCCGGTTTTGGTATTCCGGGTGTCCATGATATGGTCGTTGCAGGATTTGTAGGAGGGTCTGAATGCCTTGGTCGTCTTTGAGGTCTTGTGTTAACGACTTCTGACTGATTTGCATTTCTCCGATGTCGAGTTCGAGCTCGAAGCAACGAAAAATGCCTGTCCTGTTTTTCATCAATATGAACGCCAAAGTACCTCAGTCTTTGAAGTGACTAGGAAGTTGACGAATAAAGATTATCTTCACGAAAGAGGTTTTCTTTCTGTTGAACCTGCGCCTGCCTCGCAAGTATTTGGTACTTCCCAAAAGTAGTCTTCCTCGCTTTACAGATGATTTCGTGTTGCCGACAGTTGCTGCAGCTTTGTTACAGCTGGAGCTGTACCATTCATAAAATACAATCATAACGAATAAGGCGGTAATCATCAGGTTCTTTCCAGACATATTTAAAGATACAACTAAAGGTAAATCCACAGATGTGATTAGAAAGAACAGCTCCGGTGTCAAGCGGAATAAGATCCTTGCAAAACTAAATCGCTAACCGACCGCACTCTCTTAAAACGCTAGTACTAGTACCGACCTAAAAATCAACAATGTATCACCTAATCAATAACGGAAAAGGTTTAGATTGCTGCTAAATTGCACTTTTTTCGAATTCATCAGTTTTCTCGGGATATCGCAAACAATTCATCGGACCGATAACAAGCACTGATTATAAAAACAACGTATAAGGATTAGTTCATGTGCTTTTTAGGTGAAATCGCAATACTGAACTCATTTTATACGGTTGTGGTCAAACAAAAGTCAATATCAGAACAGGTGCTGCGAAATTAGATTTGTTGCTATTGGTACAAGATCCGATGCTATCGTGTGTTCATTAGTGGCTGTTAAATATGATTTAATTTACACGCACAAGATGTAATAAGGGAAAGAGTTTGTGGAGTTACTTTGAATTCCCTGCTTTAGAAAGAGCGCGCAAAACAGATTTTGCCGAACCAAAGAGCCGCGAGCTTCAAAAACTTTACAGTTGAGGAAAAAGATTCAGTTAGAAGACTTAAGTTATTTAGTTCACTTCATCAGTTCTAAATAGTAGATACCATCAGCCGTGGTAAATTTAATTAATGAGAAAAACAGTCCTGGCTTCAAACGAACCTTTCAAAAGATGTGCGATTGAGCCCGATGTAAGGGGCTTTGCCGCCTCTCATCACTGTGGCCTGGGTTCGAGTCCCGGTAACATGTGAGTTGAGTTTACTCCCTCCACAAAAACCAACACGCTAAATATTATTGTTGTTACAGGTTGCGTTAAAAATTCAATGTGAGAAAAAAGTACTCCAAATGAAAGGGTTTTACTACTAATTTCTTTGTTTCACGACGATAAATTAAAAGAGACATGATTCTATAAAACTTAACCGAGAGCGAGGTCTTTACGGGAAAATATCAAACCGACGTATTGACAGTACAGACCGAGCGGACGAAGTTAATTCATTCTTTTCACCTGGTGGCCATCTTGGATTCAAAGCGAGGCAATCCTTTGTTTTTGCCAGGTCAGCCTCATAGTGAGGGATAGTCAAAATGAGGCTCACCTGGCAAAAACAAAGGATTGCCTCGATTTGAATCCAAGATGGCCACCAGGTGAAAAGAGTGAATTGGCACCTTTTTAGTTGGAAAACAAAAATATAAAGCCGGAAGTTAATATTTTACATCTGGTTGGCGCACGCGCGTCTTGATTGTAGTTTCCGCGTCCTTTTGAGTTTTGTTTCACGACTCAAACCACAAAATGAGCACAGTCGTGGAAGGTTCTAATCTATTAAAGGCTGAAATCACTTTATTTTGAAGAATTTCTCAGTACAATTAGAACTAAATTTAATTTCAGAAGGCAACACTATTTTTTGTTGATGAATTGAGACGGAATAAGTTATTCTAAAGAAAACATGCTGGCGAAAGAACGAAAAAATCTATCAAACTGAAGAAGTCGCGATCAGTCTTCATCGATAATTTCTCGATCAATACTCGTCACCGCTGTTTTGCGAACCTTCGACAATTTGTACCTGGCTATCACTGGAAACTCTATAAGTGGCATCCTGAGACACTGTTTGTGTTACAGCCAGCAATTTCACACTTGCTTGGCTGTTTTCCTCAGATGTACCGGGAAAGGGACTGCCTTGGGCAACGAGAGACGAGTTGGAGCTTTGTCAGTTTGTGTACAAGATATTTTCGCTTTGCAGAAAAAAATGTACATGACTTTTGGAAGCCCTTATTCCAAAGTATATTGACTGGCCTTGGGAAATTTTCATCAGAGAGTAATGTTTGGATACTATTTGTAAACAAGAACGTCGGTGTCCCAGACTCGTAAAGTCGTATACTTCCCTGCTAACATTGGCAGAGGCGGATCCAGGATTTTAAAACGGGGAGTGGCTGTCACCCAGCTTTCCTGTAATACTAACCGCAATAATAAGTTAACGCGAGATTATCCCCGCGTTGTGCGATTTAAGATGAGAACTAACGATAAATCTGCGCCCCTCAGACATTCTTCAACAGCCAGATACCGGAAATATTTGGACCAGTATCTCAATCGGAAGATACCTGTTAGAGAAATTTTGGATAACAAATAGCCTAATAATTACGTCTGATAGTCAGCTTTGAAGGGATAAGTATTAACAGTCTATAACCACAAAAATATGGGATAGCTAAATATGTAATCCACTTGCTATATCAAAAAATTGTACCCCACTTTAAAAATTGTAACCCCCCCTCCCCCTCCCCACTCCCCTTTCTCCCGTAGCTATAAATTAATTAACGAACAGTCCCTAACATCTGTCCTATCCAAGCTCGAAATTAAAAACAGTGTCTTATTATTTTTTCGTTCATTGCTAAAAATATGGCTTGGTCAAACTCGCCACGATGTTTCACAGAACCAAACCGAAATTGCCCCACGGGATGTAACTACGTTAAATTCATAGAATCACTTGCCTGTAGCTATTTCCTATTCGTGTTGTCTCTTCTGAGGAGGTTCTTCATTTCTTCGGGGACCTTCAAGATTACTGGTATAGAATAGCAAGCACGTGCTTTGTCACAAAACTATACTTCCTGTGTTACCGAAGTAAAATATACGTGTACCTTTTTATTTTTACACGAGAATGTATCGAAAATTAAGCGGAACCCATCTTGAACCATATCAATTTGACCTCACCGTCTCCAGTACTGAAAAAGTTTGTAATCGAACGGCAATTCTGTCGACTCCGCTGACCTCGGTGCCAACTGGACTAGGGAGCCTTGCGCTAGGAACAACATATTTTCCGTCGCGACGCTGTGCATTTTCACGTCGCGACGATTAAATGGCTGGAAACCATAGAAAAACGGGAGCAGGGATGAGAACATGCCATTAAAAAAATACATGCACACAGGCTACGGGCTACAATGCTCACGCTGTCAAATATAGAATAAACAAATAATGCGAAACTTTATCAATCCAAGAAAACGTGCTCACTAGCTGTATTTTATCACTCCAGCTTTACATAATTTTTTTTTGCCATTCCAAATGGGGGACTAGCCACCCCCTTCACCACCCCTGGATCCGCCCCTGCATTGGGGATGTCCGATGAAGAACTTGGATAACAGGTGGTTGAAGTCAGCTGGAGGTTGCAAGTATTACGTTTTCCTTGTTTATCGACTCTGGAACCGACAAAAGTTTTTACTAGCTATTTTCTTCACGGCACTTTTCGATTTATTTACAAACCACTCGATTTCCTGCTGGCTATTCGGAGCCTCCACCGGCTATTGCCGTAACCAGCTCTCAGGCGGTAGATGGTGCTTTATTCGCGCAGCAAACGGATCACCGAAGCGGCCGCCATAATGACCGAGCGTGATTGAGACCTGGGATCGAATGACAGATCCACCTCCTCCACCCCCTCCCTCCTCCATTTGTTATTCGATGATCCGTTTGCTGTGCGAAAAAACACCATCTACCGCCTGAAAGCAGACTACCATTGCCTTTGGTATCGGCCATGTTGTTTTCGTTCACTAAAACGTTGCTTTCTATTTCAGTAGGATAATAAATTTCACTTTCGGAATATTCTTCCTTGCTCATTTTGCACTCAAAGTTTGCCGGGCATTAACATATCTCCTAATGCCCGTGCGCATTACGGGGAAATCTCGACCGCTAAACAGCCAATCAGAACGCGCGCTATTACCGGAAGTAGCTCTTGCCATATAATAATATTTTGTGTTGGCTTATAAAATTCACATTACGGGATTTGGACTGGTTAATATCGCTTGAGGATAATATGTCATTTGGACGAGTAAAATGTTAAAATAATTTTTCAAAGTTTTCAGAAAATACTCCCTCAGCGCAAGGATAATTGACCTATATCATTATGACGTCAAATCAAAACAATCTATTATATTGTTTAAACGCTAAGGATAACGGTCGTGGGAGGGGGACAAAACAGCAACAACACAAAGGAAATCGCTATCAAATGCATTTTGTAGAACGTAGAATAGCGGTAACAGCCACCAAATACGGTAAATATTAACTACTTATTAACCGAGCGTGAGGTCTGTACAGAGAAATATCAGACCGCGGTTTTTCTGTACAGACAGAGCAAGCGAGGTTAATAAGGTGTTTATTATATGGCATATTTTGTTTTAACTTTTTAAGTTTTAATTCGACCGGTTCGTGTACACAAACACTGCAGTGGGAAAATCCGTATTGCCCGTGGGCATTACGGGAGAATTCCGCCCGCTAAACGGCCAATCAGCGCGCGCCATTTGACCGGAAGTAGCTCCTGTCATATAATAATGTGGGATAAACATTAATACAGCTGATATCTGGAAACCAGACAATTTGAAGTTAAATTTTCCTCAGCAGAGCAGATTTAGTTCAAAATTTTATTGTTCATGTCGATTCTGTCCCCCTCATAAACAAGCCGTGACGTCATAATGATATAGGTGCTTTTAAGCATAGACCAGCACTTGGGTATTTCAAACTTCGTACAGGAGAAAACAATGCAGTTACAAAGCTTAAAAGTTAGAGAGAACGATGACATAATATCGATGTGGGTATCATATACATCAGATGGTAGTATACTTCTGCTTGGAATTGCGTTTGAAATTTAGGATTGTCGTGTATTTG
Source organism: Actinernus sp. WN-2022 (assembly GCA_030867875.1). NCBI lineage: Eukaryota > Metazoa > Cnidaria > Anthozoa > Actiniaria > Actinernidae > Actinernus > Actinernus sp. WN-2022. The sequence goes on from JAOWCC010000936.1 coordinate 72,426,949, forward strand.
TTTGTTCCACGAGTCGTACGACAAGAAACTTGTTGAATTTCTAATGCGTAGAATGTAAAAAAGGCGCTAATTGTAGTATTGTTTCAATCGTCCGCCTCACTGGGTTAAACATCAAAACCTATCAAAACTTGATGAATATAATTTTTTCAGTTTTTCTAAACAGATTTGAATAGGCCATTTTCACGATGTATATAGCTATAACAATGGTCATCTGTTTAAATAAGAAAAAGCTGGTGAACCAGACTACTCTCAGCAGCTCGCGTCTATCGTTCTACTGCTGCATGCGCAACATCCTCAAAATGGCCTATAGATCGTTTTCACGTGACGTCATCAAAATTCTAAAATCTAAACTAAATGATCTATAACCCTGTTCTTTTAATATGATTTAGGTATCGGTATTCTCAGTATTCTTGTAACATTTTACGTCGATACGGCGAGTCGTTATTGAGTTACAGTATTTTGAATTTTGTGACAGCCCAGCTCAGCGTGTTTCCTAAAAGTCATGGAAATCTATATATTTCTGCCAATTTAAAATGTTAGACTTGATTTAACGTTAAAAGTGATATCTAAAGTGTTTTTAAGTGAATGCTAATCATATTGCTGGGAAAAACAGCTGTATTTGTAGAGTACGTTTTCGGCCGCCATCTTGGTGTACCAAAGAGGTACACCAACATGGCCGCCGCATAAAAATTACACTAAATTGTTTGAATATTATTTGTCCGACAGCTCAGTTAGGAAGTTCTCTAATGCTCCAAAATTTCGGTCATTTACATATTTTTACCTGCTCTATACACAACATTAAAAATATTTTACTAATATCAGTCTTTTCTTGAGGGAATTTTTTTTGTGACGTCAGTGAAAACGATCTATTGCATCAAGTGAATACTATCATAACTGAAAATATGATGAACATTTAACATGGAGAACATTTTAAATTTTGAGAGCTTTCTTGGTAATTGTTTTGAACTTTTGTTTTCACACAAAAGAAAACTAATTTTAAAATACAGTTTTAGAGGATTTGATTTCAGAAATTTATCATTAAAGGGTTGTTCAGTTGTCAGTATGAAAAAAAGGAAATTCTAACGTGGGGAAAGCAAATTGCATCTCAACAATAGAAGTGTGCCTAGGTTTTTTGTTTTTTAAATGTTGATGTCAATGCATCTATCAATGTTAAGTCGGGGGGAGGCAAGGGGTATTGGATATTTTTGCCCGCCAAAAAATTCAAAATCAACACTCTTGGGACAACATTTTGGGTCAAATGCATCAAAATTCCTAACCTTACTGCCCCTATATCCCTTACTTTACCAATAACTAACCCCACCCTGGGGTATAGGTATACTATGTAAAAACTCTAGTCCCCTCGGGCTAACCAAGTCTATCAAATCCCCCCCCCCCGAGATTAACATGATTGGTGTATAACAACGCGTGGGCTAATTTCAAAAACAGCTTCAAAACGAAAAAGGTACCATTGGCATAACGTCCCTTAAATGACGTCATTTCGAGGATTTGCAAGGCATTTTATAGCAATACTACGACCATAAATCGCCCAAAACTGGTTGAGCAAGATTTAAAACACTGCTGTACTGATTTCTGGTTAGGCCTTATAGGCACTTTAAGCCACTGAGGGCTGAGGTAGCGGCTGCCACTTGGATTTAATATGCTACGGGTGGGATGTGCTCTTTTTAGAATCTGCGAAAATATATCTCAAGCGCATAGAGCGAGTACAAGTTTTGAGGTCTCGTAAAAGAGGTCTGAGTGTAGCCGGTCTAGGAAAAGTGAATATAAATTTCAGGCCTCATTATATGAATCACCATCAACATTGTATCACCAAGGAAGAGCTTATATAGAGAAAATGTGAGAAATATTCATCATTAGAGTGCGGTATCAATGCTTGTGGTTGCAATGCTCATTCCACTTCTGCCAGCACTGGGGCAGGAGGTGTTTCTTTTTGATATCTCCGCGCAATGCTTGCGAGAGCCACATAATTTTGACAAGTACAACCTCTTCACCCGCGATGTAAAGGCGAACGACATGGTCATGAATCCCCCATGAAGGCTGTTAAAGATGACAAAAGGAAACTGGAAATACTCAGAAACAAAAGCTTCCAGGATGCCGAAGATCCACGTGAACCCCATCAGGGTTGCTATCTTCGCGTACACCGCGTAATCACGTTGATTATGACGCTGTGACGCAGCCATTCGTGATTGCTGCTTCACCGCTCATATGGCCATAACTGTTAGCCCGAAGAACACCGCATTCCAGATGAGAGCCAGCAATACTGGAATTACAAAGATAACAAGATTGGCTCGTCCGTTGTTTATCCAGCATGCTTTGCTTCCGCCGTAGTCGACGGTGATGGATCCTGATTGGTCCAAAGCCACGCATGTGACGACCAAGGCAAACACAGGAAGCCATCCAACTGCAAGCCTGCGCGTGATTCGTGTCCGCCTGTGATCTTTATCTGATGACATGGCCATGTGTGCACTGCTTACTGAGAAAGCCCTACAAGAGTCAAAGGCAATTACTGACATCCAAGCGAACGAGGCGAGAAATACGAAGTGAAGAACAACTGCTATCACCACGCATGCGTAATACACACCAGTTTGCGCCGACCCGATCAAGAACAAAAAGTGAGCGAGCAGCAAGGCAGTGGATAAGTTCATCAAGTTGATTCCTGGTAAAGTCCTAAGTTCTTCAAAGAACAGATACGTCACGAGTACAAATACAAGGCACAGCACAGACAACGTCAGCCCAGTGAAGGTTAGTATCAACAGTGCTTGGTCAACGATGATGGAGGAAGTTTGCTTTACAGTCTTATTAAACCTGCTTACAAAGTCACTACAAATCCATACAGTGTTGTTCTTGGTATCATAAACACCAAACTAGAACAGTTTCCTGGATGAATTATAGTACAGGGACTTGTTTGAGAGTATCATGGCTTGGTGCCAATAAGCTTACACTGAACACATCTAAGACAGAGATCATGCTTATAGGCTCCAAGCAAAAGCTACAAGGTCTTCCTTCGGATATGGTGTTTTCTGTTGGGGATGGGGATATCAAAAGGGTGTCGTCGGTTAAGTATCTCGGAATACACCTTGACGATTCGCTGTCTTGGAACACTCATATAGAAAAGCTTACAAAAAAAATATCGTCTGGCCTTGGTGCCCTTAAACGCCTAACACCGTTCATTCCATACTCGGCACTGATGAGTGTATACAAATCCCAAGTTCAATCTCATTTTGACTACTGTAGTTGCGTCTGGGGTAACTTAAACAAAGGGTTGGCAGACAAACTTCAGAAACTACAAAATCGTGCAGCCCGCATACTGACAAATCTCCCATTCCAAACTCATATCGATGATCTCTTGGAAACCCTCAGTTGGAAAAGGCTCGACAGTCAGAGAGCCACCCAAAAGGCTATCCTAATGTACAAAGCCCTGCACGGTCTGGCTCCCACATATCTAACTAAAAAGTTTGAAAGACGAAACTCGGCCCTAAAATATGATCTGAGAGGTGCGAGTTCCAAAATATCTATGCCACAACCCCGGACTAACTTTGGCAAAAAACGAATTTGCTACAACGGGGCTGAACTTTGGAATTCATTGCCTGAGGATATCAGATTATCTGATACAATTAATATTTTTAGAACTAAACTACGTAAACATACACTATTGTAATCACAATCTTATAAGACACGTCAAACATGTAAAGCAGTAGGCATTCTTTTTACGATTTTAAAATTTTACTTTTAATGTTATGCTATTACTGATGGTTTCTTACGTGTATAAATAAAGTATGTATGTATGTATGTATGTATCATATACTCATGTTCTTCTAAGGCAATGTAGCTACCAGAGCAGTTTCCAGTCATGATATGTCTGCAGACAACGATTGTACCAACAGGAATTCTCTCCCCATCAGTGGTATTCATCGTTTCATTGGCATAATACTCTTTCTGTCGTAAAACGTGTTTAGTCTTGTTGATGTAAACATCTGTCGAGGTGCCAAGAACTGTGCACTCTTCAGCAGTGTACCGGATGGGGTGGACACACGTTAAATATCTTGCTGTAGCCTTGATGATGGCAAACGTCTCGTTGTTGATGACCCAGTTTAATGGATGAATGAAATTGAGAATTACGTCAACTGTTGATGGTTGATGTCTCTTTGGAACAAGACTAAGATCAAAAAGCAACACATATAACTTTTGTTTCGGTCCGCTTTCTAGCTCTTCGAGTGATAGCATGGTTATATTCAGTCGAAACGTCGACCACATTGATCTTAAAACAAAGTCACGGTTATAGTTGTGCTTTTTGTTACTCGTCCGCAGTTGTATCCATAATGCAATACGGTATTTATCAAACTTAGAAACTATTGGCGTGTCTGTTTGTGATAATCCCAAGCGACAAGTCTCAAGGTAGGGATCATAGACTTTTTCAGGCGGGCAGGAAATAGTAACTTTTTTTGATTTAGTTGGCTTTGAATCCTCATCGATATCCATGAGAATAGCAAACGGTTTAATTACCTCGCGCGGCGAAACCCAAATATGTGTACATTCTCTAACGTGCTGGCTGTCGCGTGGAGTCCACTGTGTCTTCGAGCAGTAATCTATTAGAAACCTGAAAGCCTCTGTTTTGCTATAACTTTGTGGAGGTGAAAGATTGCAACTGAATTTCAATCCGTAAAATGTCAATTCTTCTTTTTTAACGTCATTACATTCAGCACAAAAGCGATTTCTAAATGTTCGATTATCGTTGCTCGTCACAGGAATAACATCGGCGTAATTCATGGAGGTGATCGCACCATTCGTAGAGCAGTTAGTGTTAAGAGTCTCACGAGTGTGGTCTGGACAAGAACCGATCATCAAGATCTTTCTATAGCATTCCTGTTTTGGTGTTCTGGGTGACCGTGATATGGTCGTTGCAGGATTTGTAGGAGGGTCTGGATGCCTTGGTCGTCTTTGAGGTGTTCTGACTTCTGACTGATTTGCATCTCTCCGATGTCGAGTTCGAGCTCGAAGCAACGAAAAATGCCTGTCCTGTTTTTCATCAATATGAACGCCAAAGTACCTCAGTCTTTGAAGTGACTTGGAAGTTGACGAATAAAGATTCTCTTCACGAAAGAGTTTTGCTTTCTGTTTAACCTGCGCCTGCCTCGCAAGTATTTGGTACTTCCCAAAAGTAGTCTTAATTGCTTTACGGATGATTCCGTGTTGCCGATAGATTGCTGCAGCTTTGGTACAGATAGAGCTGTACCATTCATGAAATAGAATCATAACGAATAAGGCGGTAATCATCAGCTTCTTTCCAGTCATATTTAAAGATACAACTAAAGGTAAATCCACAGATGTGATTAGAAAGAACAGCTCCGGTATCAAGCGGAATAAGATCTTTGCAAAACTAAATCGCTAACCGACCACACCCTCTTAAAACGCTAGTACTAGTACCGACCTAAAAATCAACAATGTATCACCTAATCAATAACGGAAAATGTTTAGATTGCTGCTAAATTGCACTTTTTTCGAATTCATCAGTTTTCTCGGGATATCGCAAACAATTCATCGGACCGATAACAAGCACTGATTATAAAAACAACGTATAAGGATTAGTTCATGTGCTTTTTAGGTGAAATCGCAATACTGAACTCTTTTTATACGGTTGAGGTGAAACAAAAGTCAATATCAGAACAGGTGCTGCGAAATTAAATTTGTTGCTGTTGGTACAAGATCCGATGCTATCGTGTGTTCATTAGTGGCTGTTAAATATGATTTAATTTACACGCACAAGATGTAATAAGGGAAAGAGTTTGTGGAGTTACTTTGAATTCCCTGCTTTAGAAAGAGCGCACGAAACAGAAGAGCGAGCTTCAAAAACTTTAGAGTTGAGGAAAAAGATTCAGTTAGAAAACTTAAGTTAATTTAGTTCACTTCATCAGTTCTAAATAGTAGATACCATCAGCCGTGGTAAATTTATTTAATGAGAAAAACAGTCCTGGCTTCAAGCGAACCTTTCAAAGATGTGCGATAGAGCCATGAAAGCGGCTTTGCTTCTCATCACTGTGGACTGGGTTCGAGTCCCCGTAACATGCGAGTTGAGTTTGTTGGTATATTACCCTTGCTCCGAGGGTTTTACTCCCTCCACAAAATCCAACACGCTAAATTGTTGTTACAGGTCGCGTTAAAAATTCGGTGTGAGAAAAAAGTACTCCAAATGAAAGGGTTTTACTACTTATTTCTTTGTTTCACGACGATAAATTAAAATAGACATTATGTTGCTATAAAACTTTAGATTGTTTTAGAATTATTAACCGAGAGCGAGGTCTTTACGGGAAAATATCAGACCGAGGTATTGACAGTACGGAACGAGCGATAGCGAGGTCTGTACATATGAAAAGACCGAGGTTTGATACTTCCCGTAAAGACCGAGCGGACGAGGTTAATTGGCACCTTTTTAGTTGGAAAACAAAATATAAAGCCGGAAGTTAATATTTTACATCCAGTTAGCGCACGCGCGTCTTAATTGTAGTTTTCGCGCCCTTTTGAGATTTGTTTCACAACTCAAACCACAAAAAACACAGTCGTGGAAGGTTCTAATCTATTAAAGGCTGAAATCAACTTTATTTTGAAGAATTTATCAGTATGATTAGAACTAAATTCAATTTCAGAAGGCAACTGTTTTTTGTTGATGAATTGAGACGGAATAAGTTATTCTAATGAAAACATGCAGGCCGAAAGGACGAAAAAAATCTGTCAAACTCGTTGAAGTCAGTCTCTCGATCAACACTCGTCGCCTGTTTTGGGAACCTTGAACAATTTGTACCTAGCTATATATCACTGAAAGATCTGTAAGTGGCATCCTGAGACACTGCCAATGTTTACAGCCAGCAACTTGACACTCGCTTGGCTGTTTTCCTCAGATGTACCGGGAAAGGGACTGCCTTGGGCAACGAGAGACGAGTTGGAGCTTTGTCAGTTTGTGTACAAGATATTTTCGCTTTGCAGAAAAAAAATGGACATGTCTTTTCGAAGCCCTTATTCCAATGGATATTGACTGGCCTTGGGGAATGGATATTTTTGCCCGCCAAATAATTCAAAATTCACACTCTTGGGACACCCTTTGGTCAAATGCATCTAAATCCCCACCTCAATGCTCCTATATCCCTTACTTTACCAATAAATAACCCCACCCTGGGGAAGGTATACTATGTGAAAACCCTAGGCAACTCGAACTAACCAAGTCTATTAATATCCCCACCCATCCCCCCCCCCCCCCGAGATTAACATTGATAGGTGTATAACAACGCGTGGGCAAATTTCAAAAACAGTTTCATAACTAAAAAGGTACCATTGACATAACGCGCCTTAAATGACGTCATTTCAAGGATTTGTAATGCATTTTATAGCAATACTACAACCATAAATCGCCCAAAACTGGTTGAACAAGATTTAAAAACTTTATTGCGCCCAGATAAATGATTTCTGGTTATGGCTTATAGGCACTTTAAGTGTCAAGTAAGTTTCAAGTGCCACTGAGGGCTGAGGTAGCGGCTGCTACTTGGATTTAACATGGTACGGGTGGGAAGTGCTCTTTTTAGAATCTGCGAAAATATACCTCAAGCGCATAGAGCGAGTAAAAGTTTTGAAGTCTCGTAAGTGAAGTCTGGGTGTAGAGTCTGAGATACAGTATGGAAGGATCAAAATCCCCGAATCTTCATTGGCTGACCTTATTTGACCAATTAAATACTGACACAAACAAAAAAAAACATACTGACAGACGTCTCAACTTTACTAGTAACGATTTAATTTTCATTAACAGTGTTAAATTATCATTATTACTAATATTATATGGTATAATGAGAGCCATTTCATCTATACTTCACTTTACGTTTCCTATAGCTACAAGAAAGTCCCTAACGCCAAAGAAGAGCTTACATGTATGTAGAGAAAATTAGTAATCATTATTTCCTGTGGTCATGTGAGGGATACCTGTGCTTTCACAGGCGAAAGAATCGAGACAGGCGTGTATGTCCTCATGTATGTTTGTACTTTTTAGAATAAATTATCTCGGCCCGGGAACTGGTAACGACACGATGCTCGGCCGCCATGTGAACGTCGAGTAAGTGTCTTATTTTCCCAGTCCAATGCGATAATGTTTAAAAAGTTAGCAACTACGATATATCAAAGCCTGAGGAAAGTGTGTGCCATCTCTGTATCATTTGACAAAGTCTGATGTCCAAACTATATCAAGTCAAACATGATCTGTTTTGTCGGCGCGGTGACGACACTGGCGAAGTTGAACAGAGAACTGAGTCAAACCAACTCGCCATAATTTGTAAACAACCGAGTGAATTCTGTTGCCTTGCTCGCTGTACTGGATTCTGCTTTTCGCTGTACATACAGATACCGAAACTACAAACAGTAAGATGACCTGGCTGAAGAGAAATCTGTGTACATCTTGGTTATACAAATTAACGGATTCAAATTAACACTACATTCAGGCAGAGAGTTAATCTATAACGACACTGCTTTGATATGCCAAGGAACTGGGATATCAACACAGTACAAGGTGAGGGAAATTGAAAGTACTGAGTTCATTGCTGTGTTCCTTAAATCCTAATCAATTAATCTACACTGAATTTCTAACGGACCCGTGAAACAAGGCTGATCAAAGCCAGGACCAGGCTACCAACATTGACCATAAATTATTCTGGAACTAACAATGGCGCTCAATATTCTGTAGCCGACCTTGTTCTCACTTGAAAAATACCCGGGGGAAATAATGTGAATGATCTGAAGGAATTGCATGGGGTGTACTTTATACACATGCATATATAGCTTATGTTCTAGGAACTGGAATGCAGTTTATACACATCTGAATAGCCGTAGCTATAGCTAGCTTGTAATATTTATGTATACTTACTTTATATATCCTGTAATATAGTGTATTTTATATATCCTGTAATATAGTGTCCCCAATTAGCTTTACAGATAAATACTATTGACACTCAAATAAAGTTCATGTATGCATGTATGTATGTAAATGTATGTAGCTATAGGTTGATTTGTGTTCTACACTAACTTCAATTATTGCTTTACACTGTATACCACACAGCAAAATGTGCTACGAATTCTCAAATCGATGCCATAACCATATAAAACATACATGTATACATACAGCCACATAAGCATCGCATCCAATGATTTAATGTTACACAAATATAATTACAGTTTTTACCCAGATGCATCCCCTTGTATATTAACTTATAAGTCAAGACATCAAAATTTTCACATTAGTTAAAAACAATTAACTAATCAGGATTACGTACACCGTCCACATCATTGCAGCAATTTTTCAGCCTTTTGTGTTACCACAGTCCTTTCTCTTTCAAAAAATATGTCGAACGCACTTCGATAATCTATGATTACTTCTAGTACCAATATTATATGGTATAATGAGTGCTATTTCATCTTTCCTATAGCTACAACAAAGTCCCTATGGCCAAAGAAGAGCTTACATGTATATAGACAAAATGTGAGAAACATTCATAGTCTTTCATCATTAGAGTGCGGTATCAATGCTTGTTGTTGCAATGCTCATTCCACTTCTGCCAGCACTGGGGCATGAGGTGTTGCTTTTCGATATCTCCGCGCAACGCTTGCGAGGACCACAGAATTTTGACAAGTACAACCTCTTCACCCGCGATGTAAAGCTGAACGACATGGCCATGAAAACCCCCTGAAGGCTGTTAAAGATGACAAAAGGAAACTGGAAATACTCAGAAACAAAAGCTGCCAGGATGCCAAAGATCCACGTGAATCCCATCAGGGTTGCTATCTTCGCGTACACCGCGTAATCACATTGATTATGCCGCTGTGATGTAGCCATTCGTGATTGCTTCTTCACCGCTCGTATGGCCATAACTGTTAGCCCGAAGAACACCGCATTCCAGATGAGAGCCAGCAATACTGGAATCACAAAGATAACAAGATTGGCTCGTCCGTTGTTTATCCAGCATGCTTTGCTTCCGCCGTAGTCGATGGTGATCGTTCCTGATTGGTCCAAAGCCAAGCAAATGACAACCAAGGCAAACACAGGAAGCCATCCAACTGCAAGCCTGCGCGTGATTCGTTTCCGCCTGTGATCTTTATCTGATGACATGACCATGTGTGCACTGCTTACTGAGAAAGCCCTCCAAGTGTCAAAGGCAATCACTGACATCCAAGCGAACGAGGCGAGAAATGCGAAGTGAAGAAGAACTGCTATCACTACGCATACGTAATATACACCAGTTTGCGCCGACCCGATCAAGAACAGGAAGTGAGCGACCAGCAAGGCGGTGGATAAGTTCATCAAGTTGATTCCAGGTAAAGTCCTAAGTTCTTCAAAGGACAAATACGTCACGAGTATAAATACCAGACACAACACAGACAACGTCAGCCCAGTGAAGGTTAGTATCAACAGTGCTTGGTCAATGATGATGGAGGAAGTTTGCTTTACAGTCTTGTTAAACCTGTTTACAAAGTCACTACAAATCCATACAGTTTTGTTCTTGGTATCATAGTAACCAAACTCGTACAGTTTCCTGGATGAATTATGGTACAGGGACTTGTTTGAGAATATCACATACTCGTGTTCTTCTAAGGGAATGTAGCTACCAGAGCAGTTTCCAGTCATGATATGTCTGCAGACAACGATCGTGCCAACAGGAATTCTCTCCCCATCAGTGGTATTCATCGTTTCATTAACATAATACTCTTTCAGTCGTAAAACCTGTTTAGTCTTGTTGATGTAAACATCTGTTGAGGTGCCAAGAACTGTGTACTCTTCAGCAGTGTACTTGACGGCGTGAACACACGTTAAATATCTTGCTGCGGCCTTGATGATGATAAACGTCTCGTTATTGATGACCCAGTTTATTGGGTGCGTGAAGTTGAGTATTGCATCGATGATTGATGGTTGATGTCTCTTTGCATCAAGATGAAAAAGCAGTACATATAACTTCTGCTTCGGTCCACTTTCTAGTTGTTCAAGCGACAGCATGGTTGAATTCAGTCCAAGCGCCGAGCTCATCGATCTTAAAACAAAGTCATGGTTATAGTTTTGTTTTCTGTTACTCCACCGCAGTTGTATCCATAATGCAATACGGTATTTACCAAACTTAGAAACTCTAGGCGTTTCTATTTGTGATAATCCAGCGCGACAAGTCTCAAGGTAGGTATCATAAACTTTATAAAGCGGGCAAGAAATAGTAACTTTCTTTGATTTAGTTGGCGTTGAATCCTTACCGATATCCAGGAGAATAGTAAATGGTTTGTTCACCTCGGGTGGCTCAGTCCCCTGAATTCCTGGACGATCTAGTGTGCATGTTATAACGTGCTGACTATCGCGTGGAGTCCAACCTGTCTTCGAGCAGTAATCTATTAGAAACCTGAAAGCCTTTGTTTTGCTGTAACTTTGTGGAGGTGAAAGATCGCAACTGAATTTCAATCCGTAAAATGTCAATTCTTCTTTTTTAACGTCATTACATTCAGCACAAAAGAGATTTCTAAATGTTCGATTATCGTTGCTCGTCACAGGAATAACATCGGCGTAATTCATGGAGGTGATCGCACCATTCGTAGAGCAGTTAGTGTTAAGAGTCTCACGAGTGTGGTCTGGACAAGAACCAATCATCAAGATCTTTCTATAGCATTCCTGTTTTGGTGTTCCGGGTGACCGTGATATGGTCGTTGCAGGATTTGTAGGAGGGTCTGGATGCCTTGGTCGTCTCTGAGGTGTTCTGACTTCTGACTGATTTGCATCTCTCCGATGTCGAGTTCGAGTTCGAGCTCGAAGCAACGAAAAATGCCTGTCCTGTTTTTCATCAATATGAATGCCAAAGTACCTCAGTCTTTGAAGTGACTTGGAAGTTGCGGAATTGGCTTTCTCTTCATGAAAGAGTTTTGCTTTCTCTTGAACCGGCGCCTGCCTCGCAAGTATTTGGTACTTTCCAAAAGTAGTCTTCATCGCTTTACGGATGATTTCGTGTTGCCGATAGATTGCTGCAGCTTTGTTACAGCTGGAGCTGTACCATTCAAGAAATAGAATCACAACGAATAAGGCGGAAATCATCAGCTTCTTTCCAGACATATTTAAAGATACAACCAGTAAAGGTAAACCACAGATATGATTAGAAAGAAGAGCTCCGGTGTCAAGCGGAATAAGATCTTTACAAAACTAAATCGCTAACACCGCACCCTATTAAAACGCTAGTATATACTAGTACCAACCTAAAAAATCAACAATGTGTCCAAAACTAATCAATAACGGAAAAGGTTCAGATTGCTGCTAAATTGCACTTTTTTCAAATTCATTTTCTCGGGATATCGCCAACAATTGATCGGTCCGATAACAAGCACTGATTATATAAACTAATTATTTTTGCTGAAGATATGACTGTCTTTTTAAATGATAAACTCCCATATCATACATTGATGAAAACAATAAAGGAGTTTGGCAGTTTTTCGGGACTCAAAGTGAATCATGATAAGACAGATCTAGAAATTTTACTTCTAGGTTCGATGGTGGCATCAAATGAGGAACTGCACATCAAAGAAATAAAAAATGCAGTGAAAAGTTTAGGCACTTTCTTCACTTTCGACCACGTATTATCCCAGAAATGAAATTTTGCATTAAAGTCGATTAAGAAAGTCTTAAATAGTTGAAAATGGAGAGGTCTCACAGTAATAGGGAAAATACAAATCATAAAGTCATCAACTTTGCTATCCCAAAAATATTATATCGTGTTGCCCTTATGTTTTTTTAAAGAAACAAATAAACTTTTTTCATTTATATGGAAAGGTAAGGTTAAAGTTAAAAGACGTGCATTCATAAATAAAATTGAAAATGGAGGTTTAAATATGCCCGGCATTGAGTCTATGATTGAAACACAGAGAATACTCTGCATTAACAGATACTTAGACGAATATCCTTCGTGGTGGAAATGCGTACTCGATTTCTAATTAAATAAAGTCGGTGGAAAATTATTATTTCACTGCACCTATCTAAGCTACCCATGCCATCTCCTTGCCAAGATTCTATATATGGAATGTATACAAACATGGTCTTCTTTGAGCAAAGCCGAACCTTCCACATTGGAGGAAATAGCAAATCAAGTTATCTGGAATAATAAATTTGTATGCATTGATAAAAAGTCGGTTTATAAGCAAAGTTTGGTTGGCTGTGGGCTGCATAAAATTAGAGATTTTTTATGACTGGGAAGGGAACATTTAAGTAACCAGACTACCTTTTGTTATCGACATTTTTTTACTCTTGAGTTACCGAGCGCAGCCCGAGCGCGAGAAGACGCGAGCGACGAGCGCGCGTACCTAAAAAAACGCGCCGAAGGACTTTGTGATAGTCTACTTATGAGTCTTTTAAATGCAATATCACAAGAATGGCGAAAACTCGTGAAAGGTATCCAACCCTATATCAGTGTTGGAAGAGGTTTTCAATCCAGACGTTTTTTTATTTGCGAATGGTCGATGAAGTTTTTGCCATAAGTAAATGTAAATCAAGAAGTGTTTATAATAAATAGCTTCAATGAAAGCGACTGAGCCAACAGCCATGGAAAAATACGAACGAACCTATAACACTGAGAATTTTTCGTTGGATTGGAAAGCTATATTTATACACTGCCGCGGTTCAAATCCACACTGGATACTAAATTACGTGAGTTTCAATAAAATATTTTAAATCGAATACTTTATACGAACGAGCTTCTGTTTAAAATTGGGAAAACTGCCTCCCCGCTGTTTTTCCGGCTGCAATCACGAAACTGAAAGCATATAGCACATTGTCTTATTTATTGCGAAACAGTTAGAATTTTTGGAACAGATTGAATAGTTGGTTAGAGAAACATCAAATAACAACATATTTTGATGTAAAGGATATTCTTTTTGGAATTATTGATTTAAAAGGAAACTATATCTTAGTTAATCAATTATCGTATAATCGCAAAACATTACATTTACTTTAGCAAACTGAAAAAATCACCATTGTCGATTAAGGCTTTTCTACTTAAAACTAAAATGAACTATGAAACTGAATCGAACGTTTCATTGCGAGAAAAAGAAATACTCTTGAAATTCACTTCAATAAATGCGGACCTCTTATTGCCACCTTAAACAACTGATATATGTAAGATTTTTTTTTTATTACATTGATTCCTACTAATATTTCGTTTTCTTCTGTTAAATTTATTTTGTCTGTTAAATTGTAAAAATATATTGTAAACTGGAAAAAATGTATAGTTTCAAATCATGTACTTGTTCTATGAGTAATAAAATACGAAAAAACACTGATTATAACAACAACGTATAGCGATTTCGTGTTTTTATGTGAAATCTCATCACTGAACTCTTTTTATACGGTTTGTGGTCAAGAGAAAGTCAGTATCAGAACAGGTGCTGTGAAATTAAATTTGTTGCTGTTGGTACAAGATCTGACGCTATCGCGTGTTCATTAGTGACTGTTAAATTTTAATTTACACGCACAAGATGTAATAAGGGAAAGAGTTTGTGGAGTTATACTTTCCCTGCTTTAGAAAAAGCACGCAAACAGCCGATTTTGCCGAACCAAAAAGAGAGCTTCAAAAACTTTACAGTTGAGGAAAAAGATTCAGTTAGAAGACTAAAATTAATTTAGTTCACTTCATCAGTTATAAATAGCAGATACCACCATCAGGTGATAAATTTAATTAACTAAGCGCTTTTCCTCTCATCACTGTGGACTGGGTTCGAGTCCCGGTAACATGTGATTTGAGTTTGTTGGTATACGTATAGAGCGGATTTCAATTGAGTGTCGGAAGTGTTTTGGTTTTGCGTTTACTAAGCTCTCCTATTGGCTGAGAAAGTAAACCAACCAATCAGAATCCAAAGTAAAACCAAACGCAAATTGGTTTTGCTTTGGTTTGTCATTGGCTCACAGGGAAGCCATTTATGAGTTACTTGTGATTACTCGCTCCTATGATTGGCTGGCTGTGGGTAATTTGCGTTTGGTTTTACTACACTCAACTGAAAACCGCTCTATTACCCTTGCTCGCAGGGTTTTACTCCCTCCACAAAAACTAACACGCTAAATTGTTTTTCAGGTGCCATTAAAAATTCAGTGTGAGAAAAAAATCATCCAAATGAAAGGGTTTACTATTTATTTCTTTGGTTCACGACGATAAATTAAAAGAGACATGTTGCTAAACTTTAGGTTGTTTTAGAATTATTTTGCGCTGACTTACTGCATTCCAAACGAAAGTGAATAAAAACCACATTACGGGATTTGGACTGGTTAATATCGCCTGGGGTTAATATCTCATGGGGTCGAATAAAATAATTTTTCAAAGTTTTCGGAAAATACTCCCTCAGAGCAAGGATAATTCAGTGAACAGTGTTTTTACAGCATAGACCAGCAGGTATTTCAAACTTCGTACAGGAGACTATCATGCAGTCACAAAGCTAAAAAGTTAGAGAACGATTACATAATATCGATGCCCATGGGTATCATATACACCACATGGTAGTATATATCCTTAAGCTTGGAATTGCGTTTGAAATTTAGGGTTTTCATGTATTTAGGATCTAAGTTAATTTCCATTTCATTTTCATCAGAGAATATTTCTATTTGGTTGATATAATTTTGCAGTTGTACTTTGCTTTTTGCCATGATAACGAGATCATCGGCGTACAGCAAACAGCTGATGTTATGTCCCATGATTTCGACGTATTCCCCAGCATCAGCTGCTTCATTAATTTTCTCTGGTAAGTCATGCACATGTAGGAATAAGTTAAAAAGCGTTGGCGAAAGAATGCCTCCCTGTTCAGTAACTCCAAAGAAGCAGTGAAATTGTTCTGAAATTTGACCGTTAACTTTTACAGTCGCTGATCATGAGTCATTGGAGTACATTGATTTCCGAGTAATGATAAGAAATGGCCAGTAATTCCTGCATGTGTTCTCTACTTTTTTGAACAATTTATATCTCGGAATCGAATCGAAGGCTTTAAAAGTCGATAAAGCAGGTAAATAGCATGTTTCTTTTATTTTTAGGTTTGCTTTTCACATATTTATCAGTTAATGTTTTCAGAAAAAAACTAGGAGCCAACTAGAAAACCTAACGGTTTATTTGGCTTCTAGGTACTTTCACTTTAGTATGAATATATGTCTTATCAATTATTTATAGACAAAATAATATAATTTAAAGTAGCGTAAGTGTGAATAAATGTTGTCGTTGTGATTACCATGCACAGCACTCGTGTATTCTTTTCCCTAAATCCATCTTATTCTTTTTTTAGAATTCCTTTCTATGTTAAATAATTATAAAATCTTCTTCAGTTACAATTGCTGTGAAGAGTTTGCTAATGCAAGACAATAAAATGATCCCCCTATAATATTGTTAATATAATTATGTTGGTCTCCCTTCATAAGTAGCGAAACAACGACTCCCTTACACCATTCCTTGGGGTATTGTCCCGCCTGAAGAACTTTATTAAAAATCTTTAACATCAGTTTCCCTAATTGATTTTTGCTATGCAAGATTATTTCGTTCAGTATGTTCACTTGTCTTTTCCTGGAGATTTCTTACCTTTTAACTGTTTTAGTGCTTTTTCGAATTAAAGACTACTGGTAGGTGTTTCGTACTGCCGGATTGGTTTCATTTGGTGGGAGGTCCAAGTTATTTGCTTGGCTGCTTCTTTTTCTTTTACAAGTTGAACACATGATTTACCTGATTTACCTCAAAGTGTCCTTTGGATTACTAAAATCAATATTCTTAACCTTTTTCGCCACATGTTCATATTTCTTTTTCCTACATATAAACCTTTTAAATTTCTTATTCTTTAAATGTAGCTGCTTTCGAATCACCAGGTCGTAATGATTATGAAATATTTGTCGTCCTAATAATCTGAGATTATTTTTCACAATCAAAACAGTCTGCGTTTTGTTGTTTTCCTTCGGTTGCAGGTTTTCTGTATTTCAAACTGGTATCAAAACTTAATTAAAGTAGAAATCTTATCTTCCAATCCTATTACCCCTCTATAAGAGGATTGTTAATCCGTAGTTTCATTTATTGTTCTCGTAATATCGTTTGCTTCGCATTTTTGGGTAAGAGCACTTATTCTTGTGTCGTACTCTGGTGTGTCAAGCAAGATGCCAACTTTCTCTCTCGCTTATCATCCCATACTTGTCGTTCATACATAAACTTGAACATGAGCCTAATATTTTATTCGAGATTCGTATATCGCCCCAACTTGTAAAGAATAAGAAATTAAACAGTGTCTGATAAATAAGGGATCGGTTGGTTAACTTTCAGGTAGCGAACGATTTCAATAAGACTCATCACTGTACTGATTACATAATCAACAATACTGCTGCCATTATAGGTAGTAAAGCACGTTTTCATGCCTGAACAATCGCCAATTATCCTACCATTAAGTATCCTTAAATTCAAGGCAGTGCACGTGTCAATTAATCTGCCTCTGGTGTCAACGTTGTGATCTTTTGATTTCCTGTTGTTCTTGTTCTCTTTATCTGGTAGATTTAGAAAATTGGAATCGTCCGCTACTATGTGATATATTCTTGCAGTTCACCAGTACGTGCGTTAAAATCGCCCTGCAGTATAACTTTGTCCTTGGTGGAAAACTTTAAAATTTCTAAGGGCCCGTTTACAATGAGATAGGGTTACCCTAGCACTACGGTCAAAGATAGCCCGGGTTTACAAGCAAAATGATTCAGGTAGGGTTATTCTACTGCCCGGGCCAACTCAACATAAGCCAGTTGAAGTCTCTTTCAAATATATTATTCATTTGAAAAGCCGTTTCTTATGAAATGTCATACTAATGCTACTAATATTACTCTTCCACTTTTCTTTCATTTTTATCCGGTTCAAACAGATCTGTGGAAGTGATTTGGATTTTACTGATATTTTGGTAGCCTCTTCCAAAAGTTGATCTGCCTCGAGAGAGTAATGATTACCGTGGAATTAATGTAACAGCAGTTATTGCAAGAGCCTTCGAAAAGATTGTAGCTCTAGATACCTAGTGAGCCAATTCCTAGATTGGTCCAGCCGTAATTCCATGGCTAGCAATCCCAGCATATGTAAAGAGCTGACGTTTCGCAAGAAAGGATGTACAGAAGAATTTCCTATAGTAGCTAGCATACCACAATGCAAAGAACTCACTTTACTGGGAGTTACTTTTCAGGCCGACTGTAGATTCACCTCATACGTGCATAGCAAGCTAATTAAGGCCAATGTATATTTATTCTTAAATCTTTAGGTAAAGAGGGATACAATCAGTCAAAGGTAGATCACTTATTCTCCAGTATAGTTTTACCTAATATAACTTACGGATTGCCAGTGTATGGTGCGTCTAGTGCGGAGTTTACTACAATTCAAGGCTTTTAGATCGCTGCTTTAAGCGTAGATACGTATCATAACCAAGTAAGATAAAGGAATTGCTAGAGAAGCAGGACAGAAAGATTTTTAAGAAAGTAGCTAATTTAGATATGCATCCTCTCAATAATTTAATGCCAAAACAAAAATCCACTCTGTTACGATATGTGTACGTTATGTTAGGCTGACGGTATACCTGTGTTACGTTATTTGTTACGCCCGCGATAGGCCAGCGGAGAGCATAACAGCGAACACGAAGGCTGGTCGGATCTGGACCTGTATAAGCTACTACTACAGGAACTTACCAGTTACAAAGACATAACATGACGTCAGAAGTGGCTGACTTTTACCTGTAGCCGTGTGGATCGCAGGAGCGAAGTTTGATTGTAACACGAACGATGAAAGTTTATAATTTGGACCAGTTGAGTTTACATCGAGCGCCGCCATCTTGGATTTGTAAAAGGAAACCAGGCAACGTATCAGATTCCAGTGCCAGATCAGATGAACTGTAACGGAGACGTGTCGAACAACTGGAAAATATTCCGTGAGTCTCATGAAAACTATCTTGTAGCTACAGGGCTAGACAAAAAAGACAAAACGATCCAAGTAGCCACACTAAAGAGCCTAATGGGTACAGAGTGCAAGAAGATTCTTAAGCGACTTCAACTATCAAACGACGACATGAAAGATCCCAAAATAATCATGGATAGGCTAGAAGAGCACTTCGTTCCAACAAGGAATATACTATATGAGCGATATCTCTTTCACTACACGGAACAACAAGCCCATGAAACAGTAGACCAGTACCACATTAAGCTTAGGCAACTGGCAGAGCCTTGTAAATTTGGAACACTAGAAGATGAAATGGTAAGAGACCGACTAGTCCTGGGGTGCAAAGACAGTGCTGCGAGAAGCAGACTGTTCAGAGAAAAAGAATGCGATCTAAAGAAAGCCGTAGACTCATTGAGAATAAGTGAAGCAACCGGTGAACAGCTCAAGAGAATTGAGCGAGAGCCAGGAACACAAGATCCTGTCAATTTTGTCAAGAAAGAAATCAAAAGTAGCAAGAAACAACCACAGAAGCAAGATGAAGCCACAAGGAAGAGGAACACACCGGAAAAGGAGACTAAAGAGCAACGCGAGTGTAAGTACTGCGGTGGCCAGCACGAGCGGGATAAGACCAGATGCCCAGCGGCAGAACCTGTCGGAAATGCGGGAAGTTTAACCATTTCCAGTCAGTATGCCAGCAAAAACAGAACATTCACCAAGTCCAAGAAGAAACCGACTCTGAGGATTCATTATATAGCCTAGAAACGGTAGGAGCTATAGACGACCAACAAAAAAAGCGGTTCTTTGTACCCCTACATTTCTGTTATGAAACGGGAGAAAGCGTGGTTCACTGCCAGCTAGACACAGGCGCAACATGTAATGTCATGTCCTTTGACATCCTGTGCGAAATAAAACAGAGTGGAAAACCAGCCATGCAGCCTACCTCGTACAAGCCCTCGGCGTATGCAACTTCCAGTGTCAGTTTAAGGGCGAGCAGCATCACCTTAACTTCAAGATTGTTAGTGGTTCCCAGTCCCCACTGCTGTCAGGCGAAACCTGTACCAATATGGGCCTCATAACTGTAAATGTAGTGAACACTGTCAACTTGTCTCCAGCTACAATGCAACAAGATATCTTCACAGAGTACAATGATGTGTTGGAGAGATTGGGATGTCTCCCAGGAGAATACCATCTTCAGGTGGACCAGAACGTTACACCCGTGAAACACACCACGAAGAGTAGCTGTTCCACTCAAGGCTGAGCTTAAGGAACATATTGAAGAATTAGTGAAGATAGAAGTCCTAAAGAAAGTCACAGAACCAACCGACTGGATAAGCAGTGAAGTTGTGGTGCGGAAAGGTAAGAAGCTGCGACTGTGTATCGACCCAAAAGATCTGAACAAAGCCCTTAAGCGTTCACACTACCCAATGCCTACGATCGAAGAAATACTACCGGAACTCTCTAAAGCCAAAGTCTTCAGCGTAGCAGATGCAAAAAATGGCTTCTGGCAAGTAAAACTGGACAAGCCTAGCAGCTATCTTACCACCTTCTGGACGCCGTTCGGTCGTTACCGGTGGCTGAGGATGCCATTCGGAATAGCCACAGCGCCGGAGGAATATCAGCGAAGACAACATGAAGTTCTACAGGGTCTACAGGGCATCCACGTCATAGCAGATGACATCCTTATCACGGGACAAGTGGAGACCGAAGAAGAGGCAGTGCGTGATCATGATCAAAACCTGATTGCACTTCTAGATAGAGCCAGAGAAGTTAACTTGAAGTTAAATCCTAAGAAGCTGAAGCTCAGACTGTCGGAAGTCCCCTACATAGGTCACCTCTTAACACCAATTTAAAGGTCGGTTACAAGAAAGGGGCAGAAATGTTTCTTGCCGATACTCTGTCTAGAGCACCGCTGCCTATAGTGTCAGTCCACCTAACAACTTCCTGAGACCGCCTACACTAGAGGATGTCAATGCTGCAGAATTCCTGAGGATCTCACACGATGGTCTGCAAAACATCCAACGCCTAACTGATGCAGACGAGCAGTTACAAAGCCTCAAGACGACAGTCTTACAAGGATGGCCAGAGACGAAGCAAGAAGCTAGTCAGCTGATCACTGGGTTGTGGGCATACCGTGATGAGATAGGAGTGTATAACGGGGTGTTATACAAAGGAGATCGAGTCATCATCCCTAGTGCACTTCGCAGAGAAATGATGAAGCGCGTTCATGCTAGCCACCAAGGAGAGCAAGCATGTCTCCGACGAGCTAGAGATGTCTTGTTTTGGCCTGGCATGAACCAACAGATCAAAGACGCTGTGAGTAGCTGCAGCCTCTGTGCAGAGTATGCGCCAGCCCAGCCGAAAGAGCCACTGATGACTCCAGAACTACCGACGCGCCCTTGGAGTATCGTGGCCCAGGATCTATACACCATCGATGGTCACGATTATATGATAACAGCTGATGCCTTTAGTGGATTCTGGGAAGTCGATGAGATGCCACAAACTACGGCCCAATCAGTCATCCAGAAGACCAAGCAGCATTTCGCTCGGTACGGCATCCCGGACAGGGTATACACTGACAACGGCCTACAGTTTGACTGCGCGGAGTACACAAAAATTGCAGACGACTGGCAGTTTGAGCATCACACTTCATCACCTTACCATGCACAATCCAACGGGCTGATCGAAGCTGCAGCGAAGACTGCCAAAAGACTCCAGAAGAAGGCTGCAAAAGCAAATCAAGATAAATGGATGCGTTTTCTGGAGTATAGAAATGCACCTACAGAAGGAATGGACAGCAGCCCAGTTCAGCGACTGATGTCTAAGAGAACCAATACAACCCTGCCAGTAGCCCAGCACCTTCTAAAGCCTGAAATACAATCAGATGTAGATAAAAAGCTAACAAGAAAGCGACGAATAGCCAAGAAATACTTCGACAAGGACTCTAAAGAACTTCCTGAACTGCAAATTCGTCAACCCATTAGAATGAAGCCTACCCCAACTGACACGAGCAGGAAATGGAGAAGAGGGATCTGCATCAACCAGGTGGCTCCGCGTTCCTACATAGTTGAGGTCGACTGTACAATATTTCGCAGGAACAGAAAGTTCGTGCGCAATGCAAAGGACAGTGGAACTGAACCTGCTGCAGGAAATCCCGCGACTATGGAGGCACCTAAATCAGATATCCCCACAGCAGCTTCACCTACCACTGAACTGGAGGTACCGATGGATCCACCAACCGAGCAGCCCCATAGCAGTGAGGAAGCATCTAAACAAGTGGAGCAACCCGCGGAGACTAGTCTACCCAGTCCTTCACCACAACCATCAAACCACCATTTAAACTGAACATTTAAGCAGCGCTACATAACGCACTTAGTAGTTCAGTAGACACCGTTTTGAACTGATATACGTTTATTGTTTACCATTTAGGATACTGTTTCATTTAGGAAAGGGAAGATGTTACGATATGTATACGTTATGTTAGGCTGACGGTATACCTGTGTTATGTTATTTGTTACGCCCGCGATAGGCCAGCGGAGAGCATAAGAGCGAACACAAAGGCTGGTCGGATCTGGACCTGTATAAGCTACTACTAAAGGAACTTTCCAGTTACAAAGACATAACACACTCAATATAAACTACGATCAAAATCAAGCCTATGGCCCAAAGTGAATACAAACCGTTTTAAGAACTCTGATATAAATCGATTGATTTTTAACTGTAACATAGCTTTATAACTTATATTTATTTAGTCTTAGCTTTTTATATGTATATATTTCAATTTTAACTGTAACGTAAGATATGTATTTTTATCTTATGATTGAAATAAAGACCTTTATATTATGTGAACCGCTAGGCTCGCGGCCGCCAAAATCATTCAAGCATAGAAAACAACAAGAGTTCTAGCGGGTTTTGGTGGATTAACGTCGATTCTTCTTTCTATGGTGCCCTTTATTGCAGCTATATAGTATCCTAGAATGTTGTTATATTACCTACTAATTGCTAGAGAACTTCAGAAACTTGCAATGTGAAATTTGGCTCTAGAATAGAGTTGACCCGGGTAGGCGGGTTACCCTAGCAAACCGTTTACAAGGGCAAAACATAGCCCTAGTGCTAGGGTCACCCTAGCTCTCAGACAGGGTAACCCTAGCGCTAGGGTAACCCGGGCAGCCGAGTTGAGTTGTCCCGCCTGCTTGTAAACACATCGCTAAAAATAAGAGGAAATGACCCAGCACTAGGGTAACCCTATATCTCCTTGTAAACGGGCCCTAATTCTAGATCTGTAATAAATTAAAATCTTCACTGCAATGTCTTTCAGAATTTGCTGGACTTTAAAAAACAGTGCCAACATATATGTCATCCTTACTAGTGAAAGCAGTTTTTGTCTATTTTGCACCACAATACATTTTTGTTAAAATGCGGCGGGATGAAAGTAACGCCCCTTATAATAGATTTTTTAATATATAAAGCTATTCCTCCAAAGTGCCTACTATCGGTTTTGTCACGACATTTAATGCGATGGACAAACGAATCAACATGTAAACTTGCGTCTAAATCGGCGTGAGTTTCTGTTAAAACTTTGAAATATATTCTTCGTTGCTTTTAGCTTGAGTTTATTTCCCAGGCTTCTACTTTTGAAGCCATCGGCACGAATGTTCCTTGGAACCTCCAACCGTAATTATAAGGACTCTGGCATGCCCAGAACAATAAATTGACAACGACGAAAGTATTATTAGTTTAGAAGGTGTGATTTTAGTTGCACCTGTACCAGTCAGTGAGACATTCTAGGTTGCATATTATCTATCATTACTGATAGTAATCCTGATAATACTTTCTATATAGATGGTTTGCACTCAATCCCCAGAGATTCAAATGACAAAGGGCATGGCGGCCATGTTGGTGTACAGAACAAAAGAAGCTAACGAGGAATCTGTTGTTAACTGTACACCAGCATGGCGGCTATGACGTCACGTGCAAAGGGTCCATAATCACGCTTGGTTACGGCACGCCGACTGTAGCAATATTCAAAACTAATATTTTACGTTCAATTCAATGTCCGTTCAATTCTATGACTTTTCAATTCAAACTTTTTTCAATTCAACAAAAAAATATACATTCAATTCAATGAGAATTCAATTCAACACTTTTCAATTCAATGAGAATTCAATTCAATAAGAATTCAATTCGATAAGAATTCAATTCAATAAGAATTCAATTCAATACTTTTTCCAATTCAACTAAAATTCAATTCAACACTTTTCAATTCAATGAGAATTCCAATTCAATACTTTTTTCAATTCAATTAAAAAAATCAGTTCAATACTTTGTTTTCATTCAACGATAGTCCCTAAGGGAAATTACTGATGGTGACATTCCGCTAACCTTGTAAATACCTGGGATCGAGGCTAATATATTGCCGCCATTTGCAATGGAAGAGGCATCAAATTTAGTGACTCGAATTTTGAATGATGCAGAAGGAGAAAGTTCAGATGCAAATCAATTCACTTCTTCTACTTATTATGCTGCACGGTCTGATAGAAATTGGCGCGGAGAGTTGGGAACTGCGGAAATCCGACACAACTGAATAAGGGAAGCCAACAACGTTGAAGTATTCCATGGTCAGTGATGACGATTATCAATTCCTGAGAGCTACTAGGAGAACGCTCAGTGTCCCTGTTAACCTGGAAGGATTTGTCTGCAAGCAGTTGAAGTTAATACTGGCTGGTCAGGTTGCAATATACTTGAAAGGCAAATTTGATTGCCTGCTCGTCGACAAAGAAGAGGAAGTCGAGAGTGATAAAGGTAGTCATTCTTAAAACTTTTTTCCATAGATTAAAACTTACAACAACCCTAATTATATATACTTAGACATAGACATATATTTTATTTGGACTCTTATACAATAAAGTACATAGACTAAAGTCCAATATAACTATATACTAACTCATAAATAGTGATTACGTATCGTTATTTCACAGAACTTCATGTCTGTATTCAAGATACAATAACAAATAGGTGTAAAGGGGTAACTAGTCTCTAGGGGGGAGGGGGGGCATTTGTCAGCCTATTCATCCAGGGGGCTGGGAATTTTCCTATGCAAGCCAGGTCCATGGCATTCGTCACAAAATCCCCCACTCCTCCCTAGTGGTCACCAATATGGCGTCCGAAGTGGGAAATAAGGGATATATGACTTTTCAGTCACAATAAGAATGGTAGCGAAATGTGTTGTCCATGGAGACCATTATGCGTCTTGTGATACATGACAACAGGACTGTGAAAGCTGAGTAAACAAAATCTGCAGAAGGTATCTTTGCCCCGGGGCGGGGCATATGACAATGCAACTGGCCTTTTCAGGGTGGTTGTAAGTTTTAATCTATGGAAAAATGTTTTAAGAATGGAAAGGAATAAATCACTACCTTAATCACTCAAGACTTCCTCTTCTTTATCGACGAGCAGGCAATCAAATTTGCCTTTCAAGTATATTGCACCCTGCCCAGCCAGTAACTTCAACTGCTTGTAGTCAAATCCTTCCAGGTTAACAGGGACACCGAGCTTTCTCCTAGTAGCTCTCAGGAATTGAAAGTCATCATCACTGACCATGCCGGATTTCAGCTTCCTTACCCTCCGCGCCAATTTCTATCAGACCGCGCAGCATAATAAACACTTTCTTCGGAAATGCTCCAATCCTTAGTGTCTTCCTCAAAACTCATCAAAACGAACTCAAACACTTTAAAATCTTCCTTTTTGCTTTTCTTTGTTGGAGAAGTTTTGAACTAGATCGAAATATTTCCCTTTGGTTTACTCTCGTGAAATGTCCTCTCGAAGACGCCGATTGGGCAAATCATCGATCGGGCACGATTCACCGCCGACCCGATCTTTGAGGAAATCGCTGTCCCTATCCCAACCGAAGTAGAAGAAGTTGCATCATTCAAAATTCGAGTCACTAAATGTGATGTCTATTAGCCTCGATCCCAGGTATTTACAAGGTCAGCGGAAGGGGCCATAATGCCACCATCAGTAATGTCCCTTAGGGACTATCGTTGAATGAAAAAAAAGTATTGAATATAATTGAATTTTAATTGAATTGAAAAAAGCATTGAATTGAATTCTCATTAAATTGATAAAAGTGTTTAATTGAATTGAAAACAGTGTTGAATTGAATTCTCATTGAATCGAAAAAGTATTGAATTGAATGTATTTTTTTTGTTGAATTGAAAACAGTTTGAATTGAAAAGTCATAGAATTGAACGGACATTGAATTGAACGTAAAATATTAGTTTTGAATATTGCTACAATCGGCGTGCCATACTTGGTCACCTTGCCTCGAAGCCTGTTGTACCCCACACCGCGGCAAAACGTTACGCGCATGCGTATTTGCTATTTCTTGTCGCCCCCAGTTTCCCGCGAAAACTGAAATGAAACAACAGGCACATACCCGTGATTTTAAAATTTCTGCTTAAAAGTACCATTTGTAAACTGTTTTGTCAAATAATAAGAAAACTACTTAAAAAATAAGCCGAGGACTTTAAAAGGTTCAAGTTTTCTTAATTTGTAATTCACTGTAAGTTTACTAAGTTATAAAATTATTTCCTAAAAAGTTGAAACCCTCGGTAATTTGTATGTGATACCAGAGCCTTCGTTCTTTCGGCCAGCGGAGCATACCGTTTTGTCGCGGTGTGGTTGTACCCATGACTCGTCAATCTGCCTGGGCATTCTTGATCATGTGCACGATATGTTGACTCGACTCTATCTCGACTCTACGCTCTCTGAACAGGATCTGGGTATTGGTTTCTTTCTCGCGTATGTAAGTACGGTACGCTCATCAGGGTTTTGTAAAAAGTTTACCGTATAAAATTACATTTAAAATTAGCTCAAATAAAAACCTGCTTTCCATGAGTGCCGTGTGCTAATTTAAAATTAATTTAAGCTAAGATAAGAAAATAAACTGCTGCAACCAGAGCGAAATCTACTTAGAGTTCTGGCTTGCCGCAACTCAATCGGAAGGCTATTCCATAGGACCACACCACTATAGCCAAAGCTATATTTGAGAAAGTTGGTGCGGGCCGGCAGAGGAATAGCAAGTTTGCTCTCAGTGTCTCTTAGAGAATCATTCGATGATGCCAGTATCTTTCTGTGCGTTCTTGGCCGGGGAGATTTTGCACTCTGGTTGCGTGCTACTGTCGCTCTCTGTCATGGTTCACCCAGTTCACCCCCCCCCCCCCCCCCCCCCCCTCCCCCCCAGTCTCTTAGTTAGTGACAATTACTGGCGACATGAAACAAAGGAGTTGATGGTGTAAACTCTCCAAACACACACCTTAATTGACATGCATGTGTTAGACGGATATACGGATAGTCACAAAGGATTCACATGAACTTGAGAAATATCGAATGAAATATGAGGCATCAGATGTGAAGATTAGCATAATCGATTGGCTGAGTGAGTACATCCAGGAGTTAAAAGGAATCCTGATTGATTTACAGTTTGGTGTCATTCGTGTCCATTTTTATTACAGTGTTTTCTGTTTGTGGGCAGGAGACGCTACACTTTGGCACTTTAGGGGCACACGCAGGATGTGCGTAGATATTTGACAAGTAAAGCTTCTTCACCCGCGATGTACAAGTGAATGACATGGCTATGAAAACCCCCCGAAGGCTGTTAAAGATGACAAAAGGAAACTGGAAATACTCTGAAACAAAGACTGCCAGGATGCCATAGATCCACGTGAACCCCATCAGGGTTGCTATCTTCACGTACACCGCGTAATCACGTTGATTATGACGCTGTGACGTAGCCATTCGTGATTGATTCTTCACCGCTCGTATGGCCATAACTGTCAGCCCGAAGAACACCGCATTCCAGATGAGAGCCAGCAATACTGGAATCACAAAGATAACAAGATTGGCTCGTCCGTTGTTTATCCAGCATGCTTTGCTTCCGCCGTAGTCGATGGTCACGGTCCCCGATTGGTCCAAAGCCAAGCAAATGATAACAACCACAAATACAGGAAGCCATCCAACTGCAAGTCTGCGCCTGATTCGTTTCCGCCTGTGATCTTTATCTGATGACATGGCCATGTGTGCACTGCTTACTGAGAAAGCCCTCCAAGTGTCAAAGGCAATCACTAACATCCAAGCGAAGGAGGCGAGAAATGCGAAGTGAAGAAGAACTGCTATCACCACGCATGCGTAATACACAGCAGTTTGCGCCGACCCAATCAAGAACAGGAAGTGAGCGAGCAGCGAGGCAGTGGATAAGTTCATCAAGTTGATTCCTGGTAAAGTCCTAAGTTCTTCAAAGAATAGATATGTCACGAGGACAAATACCAGACACAGCACAGACAACGTAAGCCCAGTGAAGGTTAGTATCAACAGTGCTTGGTCAATGATGATGGAGGAAGTTTGCTTTACAGTCTTGCTATACCTGTTTACAAAGTCACTACAAATCCATACAGTGTTGTCAGTATTGGTGTCATAGTCACCAAACTCGTACAGTTTCCTGGATGAATTATAGTACAGGGACTTGTTTGAGAATATCACATACTCGTGTTCTTCTAAGGGAATGTAGCTACCAGAGCAGTTTCCAGTCATGATATATCTGCAGACAACAATTGTACCAACAGGAATTCTCTCCCCATCAGTGGTATTCATCGTTTCATTATCATAGTAGTCCTTCCGTCGTAAAACTTGTTTAGTCTTGTTGATATAAACATCTGTTGAGGTGCCAAGAACTGTGTACTCTTCAGCAGTGTACTGGATGGCGTGGACACACGTTAAATATCTTGCTGTGGCCTTGATGATGATAAACGTCTCGTTGTTAATGACCCAGTTTATTGGGTGCGTGAAGTTGAGTATTGCATCGATGGTTGATCGTTGATGTATCTTTGCATCAAGACTTAGATCAAAAAGCAATACATATAACTTTTGTTTCGGTCCGTTTTCTAGCTCTTCGAGTGATAGCATGGTTGTATTCAGTCCAAGCGCCGAGCTCATCGATCTTAAAACAAAGTCATGGTTGTAGTTTTGTTTTCTATTATAAGTACTCCACCGCAGTTGTATCCACAATGCAATACGGTATTTATCAAATATAGAAACTCTTGACGTTTCTGTTTGTGATAATCCCATGCGACAAACTTCTAGGTAAGTATCATAGACTTTATTAGGCGGGCAAGAAACAGCAACTTCATTTGATTGAGTTGGCTTTGAATCCTCATCGATATCCATGAGAATAACAAACGGTTTTATTACTTTGGGTGGCGCCGTTGGATTGGTAGAATCTATAGTTCTAGGAACATTGCACTTTATAAACGTCCTGACTATGGCGTGGTGTCCACCATGTCTTCGAGCAGTAATCTATTAGAAACTGAACTTGAAAGCCTCTATTTTGCTGTAATTTTGTGGAGGCGATAGATTGCAATGGAAGTCCAATCCGTAGTATGTTAGGTCTTGTTCTTTAACGTCATTACATTCAGCACAAAAGCGATTTCTAAATGTTCGATTATCGTTGCTCGTCACAGGAATAACATCGGCGTAATTCATGGAGGTGATTATACCATTCGTGGAGCAGTTAGTTCTAAGAGTCTCACGAGTGTGGTCCTCTGGGCAAGAATCTATCATCAAGATGCCGTTATGACACGTCCATCGCTTTTGAAGCATTGTGTTGTTGGATGTCAGTGTTAGCAGTGCTGAGGTGTTTAAATAGTTTTGTTGTTTTTGAGGCGGTGGCTTCACGACTTCTGACTGATTTGCATCTCTCCGATGTCGATCTCGAGCTCTAAGCCGCGAAAAATGTACGTCCTGTTTCTCATCAATGTTTACGCCAAAGAATCTCAATCTTCGTAGTAACTTGGATGTTGCTGAATCGTTTTCTTCATGGAAGAGGTTTGCTTTCTCTTGAACTGCCGCCTGCCTCACAGGTATTGGGTAGTTGCTACTAAAAGTAGTCTTCCTCGCTTTACTAACCATGTCTTGATTGCTTATTGCTGCTTTGACACAGATAAAGTAGTGCCAATCAACGAGTAGAATCACAACAAATAAGGCGGCAATCATCAGGTTCTTTCCAGTCATATTCAAAGATACAACTAAAGGAAAATACATAGATATGTTTTTCAAAGAATAACTCTGGCGTCGAGTGGAACAAGATCTTTACAAAACTACATCGCTAACACCGCACCCTTTTAAGATGTTCACGTCGATCTGAAACTAGTCAATCATGGTCCAACACACCGTGCTAAATTGTGCTGCTAAATTACACTTTCTTTTGATTAATTTTCTCAGGATATCGTCAACAATTCTTATCTCTGAAAACAAGTACTGGTTAAAACAACAACGAGGGTATTAACGTGTTTTGAGCGGCGAAATTTCATCCTAGCACCCGTCTTATAGGTTTGTGCCGGTCAAGCGAAAGTCAATATCAGCGCAGGATCCTGCATGCTGCTAAATTAAATATTAATTTGATGCTATTGTGGTCGTGTATTCATTAGTGACTAGTAAATGTGTTGCTGTTGGTACTTGGTCTGATGCTTTCGTCGACGTGTGTTCATTAGTGACTGTTAAGTATGATTTAATTTAGTTGTCTTCATAAATAAAAATAAATATTCTTTTGTTATAGCAGGCTATGTATTTGAGCATAGTTGGTGGGGGCCTGCTTTCAACTCCACACACACTCACCACTACATTCACATATTTTTACACATACTACTCTCAAACTCACATGTTGATTTTTTACGGAGGGAGGAAACCGGAGAACCCGGAGAAAACCGTCGTGGCAAGGGAGAGAACAACACAACAAACAAACTCAACTCATATATGGCACCAAGTCCAAATCGAACTCGGCCGCAACGGCGAGAAGCGAGCGCTAACACACTGCGCTAGCCATGTCATGCACCTGTTCATCAGTTCTGAATAGCAGATACCACTGAGCAGGAAGGGTAAATTTAATTAATGAGAAAATAGACTTCACTTCACACCGGGCTTTAGAAAGATGTGAGATTGTCCTGTGAGAGGAAAAGATTGCTCGGAATATTAGGGTTTTAATGTTTACTTTATGTGTTCCACGAGTATAAAACAGAAAGGTTGCTAAATTTAAGTGGAGTTACCTTACTCGTGGTATATACTGTTTCCAAACGAAAGTGCATGAAAATGACATTGCTTTGTCAATAAAGTCAATAAAGGACCACAACTAGGAAACTAACTCTCAGGCACAGTGGTATAATTTTCTGGAATGCTCTTGATGATATACTCTTCCCGGGGGGGGACTCTCCATAACAGTAGACGGGGGTGATCGTCGGCAAAATCAATTTTAACCGTAAGGGATAGCACATTGGGTGTGGTCAACAGCAAATTTACCCCTAAGAGATAGCACATTGGGTGTGGTCGAAGAAATTTTTAACCCTAAGAGATAGCAATAAAACAAACACATTTTCAGTTTTCCTGAATTTTATTACGGTCCTTAAGACACCGCCATCGAGCGCATCTCTTTTCTGGTGACTGTTGAGAGTGCTGTCATCCAGTCTTCAAGTCCGGCTTTTTTTTGGATAGGATGATCTAAGGGATAGCAGACTCTTTGAACACCCCTAAGGGATAGCAGATGGTAGAATTTTATACCCTAAGGGATAGGACGATCACCCCCGTCTACTGTTATGGAGAGTCCCCCCCCCCGGGATACTCTTACTCAATCAGTTTCAATGAAAACTTTCCAGACCAAACTTAATTTTTTTCTCATAGATTCAATGGAATGATACCAATCTTAACCACTAATTCTATCAGCCAATTCTCAGTACATTACTTTCTTTCTAATATAAATACACATACTAAATGAATTTAGAATGCCGCCCTGGTGATCAGTGTTTCTACAAGCTCTTTGGAGTTTTTTTTACTGATCTACCATATATTGTAACTTTCCCTCCTATAATCTAACACATATCTACTTATTATATTCTATTTTATCCCTACCTGTATTTATAGCTTATTATTGTGCACTTTATTATAATACTTAACTAGACTTATTCCAATTCAAATGTTATTATACATATATATATATCAGGGGTGGATCCAGGGTAGTTTATGTGATTTCCGTAAACTACTCAACTTTTTTCAAACCTCTAAATTTTAGGTAGTTTATTACTAGGAGTAAACTACTCAGGAGTAAACTACTAGGAGTAAACTACTCAGAGTAAACTACTCAGTCCAAACCCTGGATCCACCCCTGTATATACGGTAAATAAAAATGATTGATTGATTGATTGCTTGGATCTAGAATGCTGCTAAATTAAATATTAATTTGATGCTATTGTGGACGTGTGTTCATTAGTGACTGTTAAATTTGTTTTAGGTAATCGGATGGGACCGTGCCGATAATTCTTTTTAAAGTAAAGCCATAAAACAACATTAACTCTTTTTGCTCCAAATTCTATTTCTAATATACTTCAGTTGTCTAAATTAGTTTTCTTCGAGAGACTGGAGCAGCAATTCAACTAGTATAAAAGTTACCCGAATTGCGGAAACCAATGGAAACCAACGGGATTCTATTGTAGTAGTTCTCTCTTGGGAGGGAGTCGATTCATCTTATGACGTCACAGGATCCATGAAGAGTAACAAAAAGTAGGGATTAAATGCCATAAATGTTACAAAATTTGCAAGAATAATACCTTTTTTGTGCGAAACAAACACAAAAGTACAATATATTTTTTTATTTTTCGGCATTATACTTGCACTTTAAGAATTATCACGTTCGCTTGTTTTCAGATAATTCTTCCGCAACGATAAGACGGTTTCAGAAGGTTTTATTGTTTCAGTCCATATGTACACACACCTGACTCGCAAAATCCATAACATTGATAAAGTCACAACCTTAACACATTTTCGTGACAGTTTCCATGGAAACGTGTAAATGTCACCTTTGAACTTTAATTTTACGGAAAATTGGGATAAGTCTCGTGGAGAACTGTAAAAGTTGTTGATATAGTAGATATTTTCGTGCAAATGAATCAAGGTGCACACTTCGGTGCTCCAGTTTGGAAAGTTGGTTATTATTGTAACGTTTGTTAATTCAGTAGAAACTTGAGGATATCAAATTTCACACTTGCCTTAAATTACCAACTTTTCAAATTGGAGCAGCAAAGTGTGCACTGTTGGGGTGGTGTGATTACCAGGCCCGGACATCCCCCTATCCAAACACGTGCCAGTTACTGGGATGTTGACAAACGTGCCCTCTCCATCGTAAATAAAGAAGCGCAAACACTCCTTTACACTCTTAAGGCCGCAAGATGCTTAATTCTCAACTCCAGGATTGATGGTTTTGTAGACAGTAAGGTCCTCGTGTCTGTTAACCTTAATTCACTTGCATGAAAATACCCACTATATTAACAAATTTTACCGTTCTCCAAGAAGCTTTTCCCAATTTTCCTTAAAATTGAGTTCAAAGGTTACATTAACGTTTCCATGGAAACTGCCACAAAAAGGTATTAATGTTGCTATGAAGAAGCAAAGACCGATACAACGTAGAATTTTGAATTTAGTGGTACAATATTTCGGCTGGCCACACCAGCCTTCTTCAGGTACAATGAAGAAAATTTACATTGGCGTGTATTTTTGAACTTGATACTGAGCTGTCATAAAACAGATTACAATATGATAGATCGTGAAAAAATGTTAAGAAGGTGAAAACAGATATCTAGTATGACTCTTCCCGGATGTTAAGGCCATGAGGTTCGAGTGTTTTCGCCTGTGCGATTAAAAACGCTTCTCTGGCCTTACGTATAGAGTCTCTCTTAGAAAATATTTTTTCGATAGGAATAAGTTGCATGTCGTTGGCAGTGTGATTAGGAGAATTAAGAAAATGTTCGGCAACTGTTGTGGGTTTAGACTTGTTGTTAGAGTTATCTATCGTCCGGCGGTGTTCGTTAAATCTGTCTTTTAAGCGTCGTTTAGTCTCACAATATATAGGTGAGACTAAACGACGCTTAAAAGACAGATTTAACGAACACCGCCGGACGATAGATAACTCTAACAACAAGTCTAAACCCACAACAGTTGCCGAACATTTTCTTAATTCTCCTAATCACACTGCCAACGACATGCAACTTATTCCTATCGAAAAAATATTTTCTAAGAGAGACCTTCTTAACATTTTTTCACGATCTATCATATTGTAATCTGTTTTATGACAGCTCAGTATCAAGTTCAAAAATACACGCCAATGTAAATTTTCTTCATTGTACCTGAAGAAGGCTGGTGTGGCCAGCCGAAATATTGTACCACTAAATTCAAAATTCTACGTTGTATCGGTCTTTGCTTCTTCATAGTTATTTTTTATTTGATAGCCGATTAGATCACTAGTTTGATCCAACGTACACCAGCAGGATTGTCGTTCACGGTTGCTTGCTTGAACAATTCGTCAAATATTAAGGTTGCGACCGTTTATCGAATCTGTAAAAGTGCCGAGATTATATCTAATTATGACAAGCCCGAAGAGATAGACCATTCCCTCTTGATTTGCGGCGGTTTAAAAGAGAACGCGAACGAAAGAAAGTTAAACACTCCGGTATTCGTTCGGCGTGAACGGAACTCTATGCTTATCATATTTAAAAAAATCTGCATGTCAAAAGCGACATGTACAACAGGCGAATCAAGAAAACGATAAACACCTATCACGTGGTTGTACTGGAGAAAAAAAAAATACCTGATTCCATTTAATTTACTCAAAGGCCTTGTACGAGATCGGTAGTATTATTAGCAAAACCTGTTTGTAAATGTTATTTTCCACCTCTAATCGATTGTCGATCTTTCTAAAACTGCGTTTTTTTAAAGATAGCTTGCACTCCAGCATGCCTTTCCCATGGGGATCACGAGCTCAATTCATTCGTTAATGAAGTATTATATCAGCACGTGACTGTCAGCTGCAAATGAAAAATATTTTTTACGTCTTGGTCGTCACATCCGTCGTCGTCCTCGGTGCGTAGCCGGTCTATACGAGTCCCCGGTCTATACGAGTCCCCGGTCTATACGAGTGTCCGGTCTATACGAGTCCCCGATCTATACGAGTCACCGGTCTATACGAGTATCCGCTCTATACGAGTCCCCGGTCTATACGAGTCCCCGGTCTATACGAGCCCCCTGTCTATACGAGTCCCCGGTCTATACGAGTCCCCGGTCTATACGAGTCCCCGGTCTATACGAGTCCCCGGTCTATACGAGTCCCCGGTCTATACGAGTCCCCGGTCTATACGAGTTCCCGGTCTATACGAGTCACCGGTCTATACGAGTCATCGGTCTATACGAGTCATCGGTCTATACGAGTCACCGGTCTATACGAGTCACCGGTCTATACGAGTCACCGGTCTATACGAGTCACCGGTCTATACGAGTCACCGGTCTATACGAGTCACCGGTCTATACGAGTCACCGGTCTATACGAGTCACCGGTCTATACGAGTCACCGGTCTATACGAGTCACCGGTCTATACGAGTCACCGGTCTATACGAGTCACCGGTCTATACGAGTCACCGGTCTATACACTCTCCTATGCTTGGTCAATGGCAACTAGTGTATTGTCTGAATTCCTTTTAAATATAACATACGTCACTTTCCAGGATATGGAAGGTAAAATCTGATTGGTCCATAACACAATGAGGTGTGCATATTAGAAACTAATTAAGCGCTTGAGTAAGCAGACGTTACAGTTTTCTTCGAATTTATGAGAGTGAAAAAATACGTCTGCAAAGCTGCAAAGCAGGCTAAGGGAAGCGTACTTGTTCGCCTAAATTTCTAATTAAGTGCCGCTTTAGTTTGTACTCTAGAAATATAACATCGAGAGAATTGCAATTCGACCTTCTGTCGGATGGAATCAAGGACATATACTTCATGGTAGTGTTTCTTTCCATGTAGTCTCCCTACATAATCATTTTCTCTACTGTTTTACAGTATTATGCAGGGAGACTATATGGAACGAAACACTACCATGAAGTATATACCGAATCTAGCCGCGACCAAAAGATGGCGGCTGACATTTGACCACAATTCCTTGCGAACCTAACACAGTAATAATAATACGTAGAAATCATCTATTTTCTTCAATAACAGTGGATTGGCAACAGCATTTATACTGGCTTGTTTTTAAGATTTAAACCTCTACCGCGATTTATGTTCTATTTCAAACATAAATCGCGTAGCTTCGAGGGTTTTATTGTTTTCGAAATATTTGTACCCCTGATGAAACACGAACAACGAGTGTTCGAAATTACTTCTCGAATGGCTAAACCGAAAAGTTACATACGCTTCTTTTCAAATATCATTAGCAAGTGTTGTTTACCGTTCGCACTGTTGTATATAATTATTCAATAGATGGCTTATTATTCGTTTTTGCTAGCAGTGATTTCAGTTAGTATATACCAGTAGTGTAGTGGTGAAGAGTTAGCTGTTGGGAAGGGTCGAGGTTCGAACTCCAGTGGAGGCACACTATGCCTTTCTACGTCGTTTCTTTACTTCTTCACTCCTTACTTGTAGTTAGTGGTTCATGAATATGATGATTACAGTTTCACCAGAATGGATGAAAATCAGTTGAAACACTTGTGATTTTCAACTGGTGTTTCATTGGGTTTCCAAACTCATCCACCTGACCAAATACAGTCCTCAGCTGATTGACTAAAAAGCTCATGAATTATTAATGAGTTTGAGAAAACGGATTTAAAGTTTTTCGCGCGCAAAGGATTGTGGGTAAAAGTACAATCTGTCACCTTTTTCAGTACGGTGGATTGGTTCGGGCTGTGCCGTCGGCAGAGCTGGTCCACCGTCTAAATACCAGCTTAGATTAGCTGTTTGTAAATACAATAACCTATTTGTGGCATCGAACTATGTCTAATGTTTCATCCGCGGAGAACGAGTTCCGAGAGCGAGGGAAACTGTGAACTTCGAGGATCAGATAATATCGAAGGATAAATATCAGGGCATATTTCGACGCCACAATGTAGGCAATGGCCCACTTCCGAGCAATGCCTCACTTCCCACATACAAAGGAATCAATACGAGGCTCCGTGCATAATGCTCAGTCGTTCGTGACAAGACTACAGCACTTCTGACTGCGTCCTTGTGGCGGATGGAATCTAAAACTATGAACTCCAACTTTTAATTTGTTTACTACATTCGGCCTCATGCAGTATTCATTATTTTTCGCTCATCATACAGTCAGCGCGTGCTTGTATTTGTCAATAAAACAAGTACGCCAGTTTCTAACATTTTGTACTGTTCAGCTGAGGACCTACCAGCCTCGCTTTCATGTTTTCGACTCCAGGATCACGCGGTGGTGGGGAACGATGACCTGATGACGATCTCTACCAAGATCCTGGTAACGTTGCTGATTGGTCGAAGTGTAACTACAGGTGGTCCTTTCATATACAATATAATTAACACAATACAAAACAATAGAACGAAATACACAATACAATAGAACAGAATACAATTTGGTAGTAATTAATGTCTGCCTACATGAAGGGAGAACCGTAGCTACATGTTGTAAATTAAGACGACTAACCGTTGGCGTGGAAATCTATTAGAGACCGGTCATTATTTATAATAAAGCCCCTCCTTCCTCAGGGCTGAAAATGACAAGCGACCCCCCCCCCCCCCCCTCTCAAAGTCCATGTTAAGTAATCCCCCTCCCCCCCAACACCACACCACAACACACGTCGTTCCGGAGATCCGTTTTTCACTGATAGGTATTGAGCGTGTGGAGCAGGCATGTCGTAAACGATAGTACGTAATGATCATCGGCTGTGGAACACTTTTGGGACATCTTGTCAACCAACAGTGCTTTGCATTGGATGCCCTTGATGCAATTGGGCAAACAATTGCACAATTAGAATCAGATGACTTG
This sequence comes from Actinernus sp. WN-2022, assembly GCA_030867875.1. NCBI lineage: Eukaryota > Metazoa > Cnidaria > Anthozoa > Actiniaria > Actinernidae > Actinernus > Actinernus sp. WN-2022. The sequence goes on from JAOWCC010000936.1 coordinate 72,464,780, forward strand.
GCTTGTCAAAGAAATAACAGTTATGACTATCAAATTCAGTTTGTAGGAAATTTTGATTTCCTTTGTCTTGACTTGGGCAGGAGCCCATAACTAGGAACGTCCATCCCCCATACTAGGCCTATGTCACAGCGTTTTCACAAGTTAGGTTATTTTTAGACGGCTTCCCGCTATTGTTGAGTTGCAATTACTCCTAAGGAAATAAAATCACAAAAGCGTCGCAGCCACGTTGTTTGGTATAACAAAAGTAGCTAATGAGGCATCTTTTGTTCCGCCACGGTGCAACCCACCAATTGGCAGGGAAAATAATCTAAAAATAGCCCAACTTGTAAAAACACTGTGACAACTATATAGGAGCATGGACGCTCCTTATATGGCCTCCTGCCACCCCTTCAGATTGACTAAAGAAAATGCACATGGCCCACCCCTATTCCCCCCCCCCCTCCTTCATAAATCCCTAAATCGTTTTTTTTGGAAATCCGTGGACGTCCGCTCTTGATGAATAAGCACTGAATTCTGAAACAGTGAACTTAAACATATCTAAAGCTTCAACAAACAATTGGTCTCTTCCGTCATCCTTGAATAGCAGTAGTGTTTATTCTCATCTCCTTGTCAATTAACTTTTGATTACGAACTCCTCATTTCTATTGAAAATATGCATAAGCACTTTGAGGTCAACATGGCTTATTAGGTGGCTATGGGATGCCTTCCAGTTTGTTGGAAGAACTAAACCATTTAAAGAGATTTTTGTTTGTATTGGATAGCAAAAGGACCAACGGCTTGTCCTCAGTTTGAGTAGAACTTACGTTTCGGATATAGAGAATACCGCGAAATGAGCAAACAGTGGACTCATTGAAGTGTAAACAAAGTATTTTGAACAATAGACATTGTAATTTGCAGTTGGTCTGGTTAATAAACATTTGAATTTTACCAAGAACTTGCTATAGGAAGAGTGTTTGTTAAAAGTAATATATGGTACAATTTGCAGCTGAAAGGGACAAGCGCTTGGGGAATTAAAGGCGAGACTGGGATCAACAAACAAGAAGGAACAATTATTGCCCACTTCTAGGCAACTTTACCTATATAGAACTGAACTCAAAAGTATTCAAGAATGAACTGCTGGTTTCAGAACTAGCATGTGAATCAGTTGGTAAAGTGTTCAGTTGTCCAAATGTTGTTTTAATGCCGCAATAAGGTAAGAAACTCAGTGAACAAAGGCAGTGGGGGCAATAATTGAAGAACAAATATCTACTGACAGAAATCAAGTGTGAACAAACACATCGTCAAGTACTCGGCGTCCGAGTGCTGCGTGCTTATAGCAGAAAAAGAAACTCACTGGAAGACAAAACGAACAATTCTGGTCAGTTTTAGTCCTTACCGTGATGACAAACTGTAGTAATGTCAAGTGACCTGATTGAGAGATAGGGATTTGAACTGAGATATCAACATAAGAGACAATAGCTAGAACCAATCATTAAAGGATCGATTTAATTAGTTTTCGACGTGCCACGATGTCGATGAAGTGGAGAAGCAATCTCACGTCACAGAGAAACACCTCTGCTAAAACATCTCCAAGACCAGGTCAGTCGTTTGTTTATAGTCCGAAGGGAAGTGCAGATAAAAAGGTTGATACAGCAGTCGGCAAATCTCGCTGGTCACATCTGTCAGTAACACCTAAAGGAAGACAAACTATTGATAAAGAAATAAATACCCGGGAAAGCAAGAGAATTACAGCAGACGAACTGTTGGCCAGAAAGTTCGTTCCAAAGGAGAATCGGCTGACGAAGCAGCGCTCGCAGGGTTTTCTGAGCGCTGTCCAGAAGTTTGAAGGAGAGATTCCGGATAAACTTTTAAAGGCGGAGGATAAAGAGAAAAAGCTCGAGGAAGAAAGACTCGATTTTTGTTCAAATGAGCTCAAAGACATGAAAAAGTTTATAGCGCAAATTGAACTGGATTTTTCTTCGATTCGGCATCGCGTGGATGACATGAAGAGTGACATTTCTGAGGTTCATAGACTGAGTCAGGCCATGTTACGCACGAGCTGAACGAGCAAATTTTAGTTATTCTGTAGCTAAAAATGTAATAAAGGATAGAAAAGCATGGTTTAACCTACCCTGCATGGTACCAGAGGTTGTTGTCACTAAGTTTACTGACGAGTAAGAAGAGAAGCTTATCTGAACCTAAACTAAGCCGAGTAAACTTAGCGAGAAGGACCTCTAGCACCCAAGGTAGGTTTAGCCAAACTTGATGAAAAACTGGCCCTTAATCAGTTAGGTCTAGAAGCTTTGATACATTGGGCCCGGTGGTTCATTACTCCCTAGTATAGTGCTAAATCTGTAATTGTAATCTGTACAGTTTACCATCGGGTTAGCGATGTAACCTGGGGTAGCGCTTACACTTGCTGCGAACAACCGCGCCCTGATGTTTTAAAATAACTTTCAAATAATTTCAGAATTCTAAAATTACATCATGTAAGTAACCTAGAAACTACGGATTGAAAACTGACGAAAAAAGACTGACGAAAAAGTCAAAAGAAACGAGGAAGAATAGGAACACCTGGCATGTATACATATGGTTTCCACTGTGGATTAGGTGACACACTACACTAATGGTTTTCATTATTAAGCCATGTGCATCTTTTTAAAACAGCTAATTTGTTTGAATACAGCTATTTCAGACAAGGTTGTCCCGGACGAACAACAAGGTTGATTCCCATGCAGACCACAATGGATTGCGATTGTAGCTGAAAGTCTGGTGAATTCGTTTGTTTTTGAGTCAAAAACTTTAAGACGAATCAGTTAATGATCTGCTGTGAATCGATCTTCGAATTACCGGCTGTAGTCTGTCTCGCACAACTGGGCAGTTATACACGGCTTTCATAATGGCCGCCTCCTAATTTACATATGTGATTTCCCGTTTTGGTAGTTTATCTACATGTATAGAAAATATGAACATTGCCATGTGAAAGAGCGTGTCGACATTAGTGAACTTGTGAAAGTTGTGTGCTGTAGCTTAAAAAACAATGAAGTTACAGCCAGTTGAAATTAGAGAGATTTGTATGAGAAAAACAACGGAAGCCTTTCTAGCCTCGCTTTCATGTTTTTCTGCATTAGAAATGCTCATAGCTCAACAGCAATTTTCCACATTGCTCTAAAACTCAAAACAGTTAGTAGTGTTAATGTGATCTTTCATGTGGTAGGATTAGTTTTCCTCTACAGATTAGTCTTCCAAATTATGCAAATTAGGAGGCGGCCATTATGAAAGTCGTGTATAACCACAATCCATTTCGGTCTGGGAATGTGGCTTGTCGTTTGTTCGGGACAACCTTTTTGAAATAGCTGTATCTATAAATTATGCAAGTAATGGCACCTGAAATTATGCATTATTATTATAATGTATGCAAATAGCGGCTGGGTGAATGAGTTCTGACAATAAAATGTCTCCCAAAATTTGTTTGTGTTGCATTAACAAACAATTTGAAATCTCGCCATAACTAAATATACCAGAATATTGTTTGAGAAATTACAAGAAGAGAGAGTGTGAAGACAAGAAGTATATATACTTTAATAATTGTTTGCACTTTAAGAGTTGAGCTGATAATGACAATCATAATATGTATTGAACAGTCACTGGAACAGTTATGTAACGTAATGTATTGCAGTTTGATGTCAATTTTGGGTATAGGTGAGTTGGGGATATTACTGGTATCAGAAGCTAGGGGCTTTGTACTTAAATGAGGTAAATCACTGATTTTTCTTCTCATAAGTTAGCTTGAGACTGCTTACCATTTATAATGCGCTAGTACAACCGCACTTTGACTATTGTAGTGTAGTTTGGGGCGACTGTAACAAAGGCCTTTCCCGAAAATTACAAAAAAATACAAAATCGCGCGGCACGCATAATAACATTTTCAAGCTATGACGCTAACGCCGATAACCTCTTTCAGTTACTTAACTGGAATAAACTAGACCGACAACGAAAGGTCAGTAAATCGATTTTAATGTACAAAGTGATACATAATGAAGCTCCTGAATATTTGACCTCCAGGTTTATCAATCGGACTGATGTTGCGTCATATAACTTGAGAAACACAGATGGCAAGCTGGCGGTGCCGCTCCCCCGCACCGACTTTTATAAAAGGAGTTTGAGTTATAGTGGGGCGGTACTGTGGAATAGCTTACCATCAGACCTTAGACAGACGTCATCACTGACAACTTTTAAATCTCAAATACGCTGCCATGATTTCTCGGGGTGAGCACTTAAAGACACGGCGTCCTTGTAAAGCAGGGAAATTTTATTTATTTTTAGTTTTTATCATATTATAGTAGTAGTAGTAGTATATATCCATTTCCATAATTTGTATTTTTATAACTCCTGAAGGACCTACCGTGTATAAATAAAGTTATCTTATCTTATCTTATCTTATCTTATCTTGTTAAATTGGAAAATCCTGTAGTGCGGTGAGGGAAGAGGTTAAGTTTCCGCGGTAATGGCAATGCGAATGAATAATTTAATATAAGCCACTAGAATACCTGTTAAAAAACTAAAAACCACATTTAAAAAGCCTTGTATCAGCAAAACAACTATAAACGTATGTATACATATGTATACATTTTATAAACGGAACACCTTCGTTTGTTTGGCAAAGCTCTGTAAATTACTCTGACACATGAGAGCTTTCTTTCTTTGTCCTTGGCTCGTCCACTCCAAAGGCGAAGTGACAGCTAGCAAGTCCATTTGATTTGTGTTTGGATAAAAAAGGTCTCACTTTTAAAATACACTTGACGTTTGAATGCAATATCACCAGTTAACGGAATATTTGTCTTTATAAGTTACGTATTTGCATAGAAATTCACGAAGCGATGTGTGATACGTGGAGGTAATGTTATACACAGGTAAATAGGTAAAAAAGAGTTTGAGTTTACTTTTTGGCTGCGTTAAGCTGAAAGTCTACCACACGCACGAAAAAAGGAGAAAGGGATACTTGTGTTATTTGGAGACACTCGTGCTCTACTGCATGGGAATCGGTTCAAAAGGAATTGAAGAAAATCATAGAAGAAAATAACATCAGTTACTGGCGGACTCCGTAATTCAGTGCGGTTGCTCATGTCGACAAACGGAATGAAAACGAGAAGAAAACTTCCACCAGTTCCTCCAAAACCTCCAAGAAGTATTCGCAATTTAGCCAGACAAAGAAGAAAATGTGACGAAGATAGCGAGATTCTTCAGCAACAATACGAGGAACTTGAGAGAAAACTCCGAGCTCGACGGATGAAATGCGAAGATGACGTAGAGACAAGCGACTTAGAGCTCGCTTTTAGAAAGAAATTATTCATGATCAGTGCTCGGTCGCAGCCATTCATTAAGATATGGCAACTGTTTGAGAGTGGGCCTCCACCCATTCGTTTGCTGGGCAAGTTCAACCACAGCGAAGTGCTGGATCTAACACTGGATTACTTGGAAGAGGAGTTAAAGGCAATGAAACTACGGTTGTTTCGTACAGAAAAGGAATTTATTTCACTACGCGGAAGAACAGATGATATAAAGACCGGAATCACTGAAATTCATAATTTGAAAACGGAATTGTCTCTGGCTTCGGTGACTGCATAATCAGGTATAAATCGAAAGATTCAAATATCATGAAAATAAAATGTTACGAACAGAACTGACCAAATCGCGTGACTGGTTAATATCTTTTATGAGATTGCCGCGTGGATAGTCATGATTGCACAGACAGACAGACAGACTTTATTCATTAGCTCTTTGTACTACATTGGTACATCAGATGACTGCTAACAAATTTAAAAAGTTGGTTAATGACGGATAGATTGTTCTGTAATCTTAAAAATATAATATATATATATTTATCATTAAATTAGCTCACATTATTTGTGCTGAAATTATGGTGGATCGCATGTCCATACAATCATAAACATATTTTGCTGCTACTGTTGTGACTTGTCTCGGGGGATCAATGATTACCGAGAATAGTTCTTTTTCTGTCATTTTTCTGCTATCTAAACATATCCACTCATCATCCTAGCTGTTTTAAACTCGGAGCCGCGTTTTTGATTTACTGATTTCGTGATTTAGGTAAAAGGCTTCAACCTTAAGTTTTTAAGGAGGATAAGAAATCATGCCTAATTGTCTGGTAAGTTTTGCATCTCAGCAGGAAGTGAATTTCATCTTCCATTTCTTGTTTGCATGTTGGGCAAATTCGTTCTTCTGGTTTTAGATAAGGTTTAAGGTGTCTTCCTTTTTCAATTTGAAGGCAATGATTGCTTATTCTTAATTTGGTGAACGTAATTCTATGTTTGATGTTTCTGACAAGATCCAAATAGTTTTCGAATTCATACTTCGTTTTGAATGTTCGATAAACTCGTAGTTTGTTACTCTGGTTTGGATTCTGTCGTTGGTCATTAAATATATCACTTAACCAAATTTGTAGTTCTGTGTCTTTCAGTCGTTGCTTTATATTCTTCAGAAATTCCCTAAAATCTGGAGTATTATTTTGCACATAAGGGACTGGTCATAAAGTAATTGGGGGAGGGGGGGGGGGGGGGGGGGGTGATGAATATTAGGTTGGATCATGGAAATTTTGCCACCACATTGACGGTGGGTCACACTAGAAAGGTAAACAACTTATTGACCGAGGCGATTTTTTGGAGACTGACTGATTATTGAGATACAAGTAATACAGAACATTACCTCCAATTCACATAACTGTACTACTGATATGTATTACCATTATTTGTAGGTCAAAATGTACTATGGGGTGGGTCATGATGTTTTTCAGCTACAAAATAGTGGTGGGTCATGTGTAAATCTGCACTAATCCAGGGGTGGGCCACATAAAATCTAGCCTTTGAAAAATCGAATTTTATCACCCCCCCTGTACTAAGGCATTTCGAGCGGTTAATGTGACAACATTATAAAGCAGCAAAAATTGGGGGGAAAGGTAATACTAAAAATTCCTTACCATACCATTCTCACCAAAGTATTCGCATTAATTCTTGTATTTATTTTCGGCATAGCATGATATAATAAACAACCTCTTCCTTTTTTCTCAAGAGAAATCAGTTTCTTCACTAGGCCAGTCCGAGAGGGTTTGTGGAGGAAGGGTTGGGCTTGCCGCTGGCGTTTTCTATCGGTAACTGGCTCCACAGAAATAAAATGAAATTTAAAACTTGAAATGCAGATAAAAATAAATACTAAGAGTGCAACGTAATGGTTTCATCGAAAATTGTAAAATAAAACAATAAATAACAACTGAACAAACTCGTCACCCGTAATGTACTCTGTACTTTAGTACCATGTGGTTACTTCATGGGTTTCCTGATTCTCAACTGTTTGATAATGGAATTCGCTGAGCGACAGCGATTGTTTATTGGCACTTTGTAAAAAGCCTTTAACATGAGTGGGAGTCCAATAATATTAACAGACTGAATAAGAACGAAAAGCTAGCTATTTAATTTAAGGCAGTGGCTTTTTTCTCTTTTGGAAGCAATCATAACTATGTTTCGAAATAGTTTTCATTAATTTTCTTGGTGGATTTATTAGTAGCCTAAATTGCTTGTCAGCAGTTAGGTGTTGAAATTGGAGGTTGTTCTGTTCTCTCAGATCTTTAGTCAATTGCCTTTTTAGGTCAGTGTAAAAGCAATTTAGTGTATATTTCATAACAATAGAAATATATATATAAATGTGCGGTCTCATACCGAGACGAGCAAAGCCTTCATAAATAACTTATTTCTTTCGCATACATCTTTGTATAGACGTTGGGTTGATTTTAGGGTTGAATTCCCCTTTAAGGCCTGGTACATTTAACGGAAAATAGATTTACGTTAAAAAATGTTTTCTGACAGAAATAACAGTTTAAACAAAATCTAATTACACCATAATACTAATATCACCTTGGATGGTTGTCGTATCACGTGATCGATGACGTCATAATTATATAAAATCGTTTAAGTGAAATGCGGCTGCGACGACAACATATGAATATAAAGTAACCCTGCTAAAACATTACTCCTCCAGCATTCAAAAAAAAACTTCTCCGGAAAATATATTTACTTTGAAATATAGACTTTCCAAATTCCTTTTTATTTTATTTCATTCATTGCAATTTCACTGGCAGCCACGCAACATTGTCAATCAAAAATCTTAGAGCTAGCACATCTTTTGCGCAAGAAATGGAAAGAGCAAGCCAAAATAATTAACCAGCTCTCCCCGAATGTAACAGTGCATGTATGGATGAGACTGGAGAGCACGCCCTATTGACATTTTTGATATTATTATTATTACTATAATTTTTATTATTACTATAACTTTTTATAAAAAATAATAATAAAAAAATTGAGGGGGGGGGGGGGGGTGGGGAGGGGGTATCCTGGGGGGATCCTAACTCGGGATCCTAACTTGGGATACCAACTAGGGATCCTAACTCGGTAATTAGTTTATCTCAACATTGTAGTCATCTTTTCTAAGCTGATTTAGGTAAAAGGCTTCAACCTTAACTAAACATATCCACTCATCATCCTAGCTGTTTTAAACTCGGAGCCGCGTTTTTGATTTACTGATTTCGTGATTTAGGTAAAAGGCTTCAACCTTAACTAAACATATCCACTCATCATCCTAGCTGTTTTAAACTCGGAGCCGCGTTTTTGATTTACTGATTTCGTGTTCTAAGTCACGTGACAGCCCATGTGACACGTTTTACTACACACAAACCACTTAAGGTAGTCAAGAATGGCGATATCTATTATCGTGAGAAACTTGGCGTACTTACCATACACGGCTGAGCTGAAATAAGGAAAACAGTTTTTTTACCCTAAATTTGACCCCTGAACTAGGCCTTAACATGCTTGAGTAGTCACGGAGATTTTACCATAGCAGTCCGAGTGGAATTCAAAGTTTTGGCAAACTCTGCCGCAGACTTGAAAGAGCAAGTCTCCTCAGTGCCTGAAGTAGAGTTTTTCATCTTGCTGGTCATTTACCGTTTCACAGTATTTACTTGGTCTACTTTTTCCATTTGAAACCAACTTTCAGTTTGTTAGGTACATCCATTATAGAAACTGGTACATGTACAAAAAAACATTACTCAATAGAAACGTCTGGTGGTCTGAAATGGGACAACAAACGGTCTAGTGATTCACTACTCATGATCATTTATATATAATGGAATGGACCTTTTACAGGAATGCAATCACATGGTTGTACTAGATGGCAAACAAATCTTAATTCATATAGCAATGTTTTGTGTATCGTCATCTATTGTCATTAATGTGCCAACCAGAGATCCATTGGTTCCTAACACAAAGCGGGCTTTACAAATCATGACTGGTACATTAGCATAACAATTAGCAAAATCTGTTGTAAATGTTATCTTCCAGGGTTTTTAAAGATAGCTTGCCATCCAGCATCCATGCCGCAACATCTTTCACATGGAGATCACAAGCTCACTAATTCATTTGTTAACAAAGTATTATACCAGCAGATTACTGTTTCCTGTAAAAGGCCTATTACAACTGCTCCCAGTAATTATAATAAATCAACCTCACATATAACACTGTCTCCTCACTTAACTTGCTCAAAAATATTACAATGTTAATTGATATGTTTTTTTTTGTATTTTAGAAAGCAATTCTGTTTAGCAGGGTTTACCAACCCATACTTATCGAGATTTTTAGAAATCAATGGCTTTTATTTCAGTAGGATTCATGGACTGATTATATTATTTCTAACTGTACATGTATGCTACAATAGTCAATAGCACTTTAACTTCAGCTAATATACACTGTAGCTATATCCCTTGTGAATATTTAGGGTGTGTCGTTCTAAATGTGAAATAAAGTCATCTATCTAGACCTGCATGCCGTTTTATTTTCGAGTAGAGTGGAGATCCTTTTCAAATGTTAGTGCTAGTGACTATAAGTGTTCATTTTCTACATCTGGATTTCCACTCGTTTATTTTTTCGATCACTGCATGAGATGCCGACGCTGGCCTAGAACACCAGGAATCGGGCCATTTACTGTTATATTTGATGCCATTACTTTTAACAGAAACGAATGGTTAAATATATATTAGCAACAAATAAACAATGCAAACTCGTACGTTTTATGTGTGATTTTATACTTACACATTTCGGTGCAAATATTTCACAACGTCAGGCCATGTGCGTTTAGGAGGGCCACCTATAATCCCTAATCCTATCGTAAAATGTTAGAAATTTCCATCCAAAGACCAGTAGAAAAACTCAACATCTTGCCATTTCCATCGAATAAACACTCGTGTGTGTTTTGCTTGATTTTTTTTGGGACTGTTTGATTGTGCAGGATTGTTTTTGTGGGCACGATCCTTTGCACCAATTTTTTTCGGACTATAGAAACATTCCATATTTGCTCAGATAAACTGCACTGTCTTGAAAGTTTAAAATATTTGTTTAAAAAAAATTATACTCAAGAGCCCAACGTTACTGATGGACTGCTGAGTGTTATAACCAACATTATGAACAGTACATGTATTCAATCTCGTGAGATCAGGAATACCTATGCCCATTGAGAACATTTCACTTGAATATCATTACCAGAAAAGCTGCTTTCATGACTGTGCTTGTTAACATCTAGATATATGTACGAAACGCTACGAGCTACTGTCATTATTTTGTACCTAAATGTCTGAATGATGTAATATACTCTAAGTACCAATAGTCCATTTTAAACATAAAAAGAGCTTATCATTGGCATAACTAATATCCTGGACATGCACCAATGTATTATCTTTCCTATGGGGATGTGCACCAATGTATTATATGTCCTATGGGGATGTGCACCAATGTATTATATGTCCCATGGGATGTGCACCAATGTATTATATGTCCTATGGGGATGTGCACCAATGTATTATATGTCCTATGGGGATGTACCGTGCACCAATGTATTATATGTCCTATGGGGATGTGCACCAATGTGTTATATGTCCTATGGGATGTGCACCAATGTATTATATGTCCTATGGGGATGTGCACCAATGTATTATATGTCCTATGGGGATGTGCACCAATGTATTATATGTCCTATGGGGATGTGCACCAATGTATTATATGTCCTATGGGGATGTGCACCAATGTATTATATGTCCTATGGGGATGTGCACCAATGTATTATATGTCCTATGGGATGTGCACCAATGTATTATATGTCCTATGGGGATGTGCACCAATGTATTATATGTCCTATGGGATGTGCACCAATGTATTATATGTCCTATGGGGATGTGCACCAATGTATTATATGTCCTATGGGGATGTACCGTGCACCAATGTATTATATGTCCTATGGGGATGTGCTCCAATGTATTATATGTCCTATGGGGATGTGCACCAATGTATTATATGTCCTATGGGGATGTGCACCAATGTATTATATGTCCTATGGGGATGTGCACCAATGTATTATATGTCCTATGGGGATGTGCACCAATGTATTATATGTCCTATGGGGATGTGCACCAATGTATTATATGTCCTATGGGGATGTGCACCAATGTATTATATGTCCTATGGGGATGTACCGTGCACCAATGTATTATATGTCCTATGGGGATGTGCACCAATGTATTATATGTCCTATGGGATGTGCACCAATGTATTATATGTCCTATGGGGATGTGCACCAATGTATTATATGTCCTAGATGGGATGTGCACCAATGTATTATATGTCCTATGGGGATGTGCACCAATGTATTATATGTCCTATGGGGATGTGCACCAATGTATTATATGTCCTATGGGGATGTGCCTTTGATCATAAGCTTAGAGAATACCATCCTGTTTATGAAGTAAAAAAGGAGATGTTCTTTAAATGTTGGCGAAATTTTTGAGATTTGACTGCTCTCTAAACACTGGTTTCCTGTTTTCTGGAGATGAAACATTTACGCACGATTTTTTTTTCTGCGTTAGTATTGATGCATGCCTTTTTTTTTCTTGCATTTTCCCTTGCATGAATTTTTTTTTCGGTTTTCCCCCCCACCCCTCCCCCATCACTTTTCTAATGGTCCGTCCCTTAGGCCAGTAACTGACAGGGGTGTATCTACCAAACATCTGCTGTAGTATTGAACAATTATTCACCGCAGTGGAGGTCAATAGCAAATTAAAGGATATTCGTAATTCATCTCCGGAGTAGCCAATCAGAGCACTATTTACTTGTGTGGTATATACTAACAAACGTTATTTCATTTTATTTGTGTATCCATTTCAATGAGCGGATTTCCTACGAGTGTGAAGGTAACGGTAATGACTTACGGCACGGTTACAGTAAATTAAGTTACCGTACGGCAGTTACGGTACAGTTAACTTATCGTACATTTCTTTCCCACTGGTACGGTACGTATACGAAATGCGATCTAAAGTTTAAAGTGCAGTACAATCACTGAAGAATGGAAGTGGATTAAAAACAATTGCGTGGCTTAAGCCCGAGAATAAGCAGAATCAATTTTTAGATGACCCTATTTCCTTTTCCTCCAAATTTCTTTAGTACCAATAAAGCATTAGTACTCCAATTTATTATTTTTGAGTCTCTTTTCTGAGTAAGCACTGTAGTATTTATAGTATGTTATAGTCTATATTGTCGATGTAAATACCGGTTTGACCATTTCAAAAAGGTCTGACCACAATGCAAATATTATCAAGCTACTCGTTAATTTTCCAGTTGCCTTTTTTATTGTCAAGGCCATCTGCCACAAACCAATAACATCTGCCAGCCGGGTCGGGGGAGGGAAGGGGGACCTTGTACGATACTGGGTAGGTATGTGTAGCCACATGGTCCAGAACCGGTTTTCAGGAAAAATGCTCCACAACCCGGACATCCAAGTTATTGTAAGAACGAACCCTATTTGATTATTGTCAACGTCTGACTACGACCCAGAATTCTACATTGTTCAGTTACGCGGAAACAACACTGACCCAGCAATCGTAATTAGATTCAAAACCGGACGTCATAATCTGCCACAACACTGTAGCGACTTCGGGTAATTTTTTTAAAACTTTGAAACATGAGTGCATTTAATACTTATCTTTTCTCAAAACCCATTCATTCATCTATATAGGTACATAACCAGACTTAAGTTCCTTCCTATTGTTTCGAATACAATAAGTCCGCCGTTAATAATAAAAAAAATCAAAATATATCTAAAAATACCTGAAATTCAGCAAGTTTCTTATTTTACCTTCGTGGAACAACAAATAAGTGAAAACCTTATGATTTCTTGCCTACGTACATTTATTCATTGGCCTCAACTTTAACCATGAAATAAAATCAAACAGTCTAATTTTTTCCCCAGCCGTTTGTCAGACTGTGTTTTCTCATACACGCATGAACATACGTTACACCGGTCGTTTGTGGTATTTCACTTGAAGTTAACTAATCCATTTTATAACTATAAACTTTTCGCCCAGCGAAAATTGAAGTCTCGCGTTTGCCGCTCGCACAACCTGAATGAAAATCTAATTAGAGATATCTCCCTAGACGGCTCTTATTCTGCTGTTCAGTACCGGCCGCAGGAAAAGTAACTCGAGTACTGTTTCCCTATAATTAAAACTTGTGAATGAAAACTGAAGAAAATTAAATTTTAGTGATGGACAGAAGTCGGATAAATAATAAGTTGGCGGATATCATGGTCAGTAGAATTGATCGGGAAAATTACAATTTAGCAGCATTCTGAAATTGTCCCTGGCTTAATTGATTTGTTTTTCCCAAGCCGGTGATAATTCAGTGTTATATAATCAGAGTTTCAATGAAAGTTCAGATCGGCAGGCAAACAGTTACAAAAGGGTGTTGTACAATTAATTTTGTTTCACTTGAATACAGCGGAACTCTTTGAAACATACATTTGCGCCTTAAAACTCTACTGAGTTGAATACCACTGGTAAAATGTTGATGATAACCGCGGTATTCGTTGCGAGTCTATTTCATAATTGGCACTGCTTTATCTGTGCCAAAGCAGAAATCAGCAATCGGCAAACAAATCGTAAAACGATCGCGAGGGAGACCCCTACTTCGGTTCAAGAGAAAGCAAAACTCTTCTACGAAGAAAACCATTCAGCAACTTCCAAGTTACTACGAAGACCAGGGTACTTTGGTGTAAATATTGACGAGAAACAGGAGGTGCATTTGCAGCGGCCGGTTCGAGCTCGAACTCGACATCGGAGAGATGCAAATCAGTCAGAAGTCGTAAAGTCACCGCCTCAAAAACAAAACTATTTCAATGTTTCTTCCACAGCTACGAATCCTGCAGCGACCATCCCAGCACCGCTAACACCGCCATCCCGAAACACAATGCTTCAAAAGCGATGGAACTGTAATAACGACATCTTGATGATAGATTCTTGCCCAGGGGACCACACTCGTGAGACTCTTCACACTAACTGCTCCACAAATGGTGCGATCACCTCCATAAATTACGCCGATGTTATTCCTGTGACGAGCAACGATAATCGAACATTTAGAAATCGCTTTTGTGCTGAATGTAATGACGTTAAAGAAGAAGAATTGACATTTTACGGATTGAAATTCAGTTGCAATCTTTCACCTCCACAAATTTATAGCAAAACAGAGGCTTTCAGGTTTCTAATAGATTACTGCTCGAAGACACAGTGGACTCCACGCGACAGCCAGCACGTTATAGAATGTACAACTATTTGGCCTCCGCTGCGCGAGGTGATTAAACCGTTTACTATCCTCATGGATATCGATGAGGATTCAAAGCCAACTAAATCAAAGAAAGTTACGATTTCTTGCCCGCCTGATAAAGTCTATGATTCCTACCTTGAGACTTGTCGCATGGGATTATCACAAACAGACACGCCAAGAGTATCTAAGTTTGATAAATACCGTATTGCATTATGGATACAACTGCGGACGAGTGACAAAAAACAAAACTATAGCCATGACTTTGTTTTAAGATCGATGAGCTCAGCGCTTGGACTGAATACAACCATGCTGTCACTCGAAGAGCTACAAAGCGGACCGAAACAAAAGTTATATGTATTGCTTTTTGATCTACGTCTTGTTCCAAAGAGACATCAACCATCAATAGTTGAAGCAATTCTCAACTTCAAGCATCCTTTAAACTGGGTGATTAACAACGAAACATTCATCATCCTCAAGGTCACATCAAGATATTTAATGTGTGTCCACGCCATCCAGTACACTGCTGAAGAGTACACAGTTCTGGGAACCTCGACAGATGTTTACATCAACAAGACTAAACAAGTGTTACGACGGAAGGAGTACTATTCTAATGAAACGATGAATACCACTGATGGGGAGAGAATTCCTGTTGGCACAATCGTTGTCTGCAGACATATCATGACTGGAAACTGCTCTGGTAGCTACATTCCCTTAGAAGAACACGAGTATGTGATATTCTCAAACAAGTCCCTGTACCATAATTCATCCAGGAAACTGTACGAGTTTGGTGATTATGACACCAAGAACAACACTGTGTGGATTTGTAGTGACTTTGTAAACAGGTTTAGCAAGACTGTAAAGCAAACTTCTAGCTCCATCATCATTGACCAAGCACTGTTGATACTAACCTTCACTGGGCTGTCGTTGTCTGTGCTGTGCCTGGTATTTGTACTCGTGACGTATCTGTTCTTTGAAGAACTTAGGACTTTACCAGGCGTCAACTTGATGAACTTATCCACTGCCTTGCTGGTCGCTCACTTCCTGTTCTTGATCGGGTCGGCGCAAACTGGTGTGTATTACGCATGCGTGGTGATAGCAGTTGTTCTTCACTTCGCATTTCTCGCCTCGTTCGCTTGGATGTCAGTGATTGCTTTTGACACTTGGAGGGCTTTCTCAGTAAGCAGTGCACACATGGCCATGTCACCAGATAAAGATCACAGGCGGAAACGAATCAGGCGCAGGCTTGCAGTTGGATGGCTTCCTGTGTTCGTGCTTGTTATCATTTGTTTGGCTTTGGACCAATCGGGGACCGTGACCATCGACTACGGCGGAAGCAAAGCATGCTGGATAAACAACGGACGAGCCAATCTTGTTATCTTTGTGATTCCAGTATCGCTGGCTCTCATCTGGAATGCGGTGTTCTTCGGGTTGGCAGTGAAGATCATCCGAGCTGTGAAGAAGCAATCACGAATGGCTACGTCACAGCGTCATAATCAACGTGATTACGCGGTGTATGTGAAGATAGCAACCCTGATGGGGTTCACGTGGATCTTCGGCATCCTGGCAGCTTTTGTTTCTGAGTATTTCCAGTTTCCTTTTGTTATCTTTAACAGCCTTCAGGGGGTTTTCATGGCAATGTCGTTCACCTTTACATCGCGGGTGAAGAAGTTGTACTTGTCAAAGATCTATGCCCATTCTGTGTGTACCCCAAGGCGCCGACCAGTAGCCACTCCTGATCACCAGCAGCGGGTGGACACGACTGACACCCATCTGTAAATCAAACAGGAATTGTATCAGTTAATTTCCCCTCCAAATTGTAGTTGTATGATGTTCTTTTCATGTTACCATTGGTAAGTCGTATTGAGGAACTTCAGTCTCGACTCAAGTCTTGCCGAGTCCATCGCAATGGACATCGAGTCTTGGAGGCCACGATAAATCAGCGAAATAGCACGCCATACTTCATTTTTCAGTTCAGATATCGGCCGGTGAAGTCAGTTCACTTGAGATTTCAAGCTTTGAAAACGCTAGTCCCGCAGTACTTTAACAAATTCAGTCCTACATCCTTTTACTGAGGCAAACATGCACATTGAGGCATAATAGAGACAGTAAATCCACCAACGAAATTTTGCTAAAATTATCTACAAATCATTAGGTAAAGAGAAATGTCATATTCTTGGATTTCAATCAATCCCCAGAGATTCAAATAACACAGCCCTGGCGATCATGTTGGTTGATCTAACGAGGCATTTTTGCTAACGTCAACCAAGATGGCGGCGATGACGTCACAGAAGAGCGAAGAACTGCTATGTTTAAGCGTTTTGGTCATATTCTTGGCTTGCAATCAATCCCTAGAAATTCAACTAAAAAAGCCATGTTGGTTGATCTAACAAGAGGAGGCACTTTTGTCAAGTCCTCCAACATGGCGACGATGACGTCACACCCGGGGTGCCTACCATTGAAATAGAACCATCTGGGTCCGCTTTTCAAAGGGTGGATAACGCTATCACTATCTACTGGATAAATACATATCTACTATCCTATACTATGATCCACTGCTCAGGTAGATTAAGGCATGGGTCTCATCTGATTTGGTGATCAGAATTTGTTAAGAAATACTTTTTGAACAAATTCATCAACGTTTTTTTAAGTTAAACCATGAACATCTTAAATGACTATGTAATCTGAACTGCGTGACATGTCACGCTATCCAGATTTTACATTCTCGTTCCCAATGCCTCCTCGAGTAACTGAAACATCGGAGGCTCTGGTAAGACCAGAGGCAGCCCAAGCTCTGTATTTGCACTGTGTGACCACTTTTGTATATATATATCAAGCCATTATTTCACAAAATAATGTAAAGAAAATAAACTTATCTTAAGAGTTTGTCGTTGTCCTGTTGTTTCTCTGGGGTCTAGAAATGGTGGTTATGGGGCATTTCTCTCACTTTGGGTTTATCTCTCTTCTCTCTGTCTTCTAGGCGGGCCCTGGTTGGGAATTAAAAAAAGGGGGTATACCATTTAATTTTCCAACCAGAATTTCTGGTTTTTCGGTGTAAATGGTAAATCCCAGGACTCTTCAGCGTAAATCAAAATCAAAATGGAAATTAAAATGTATGTAAATACTAATCCAAGATGGCGGCCAAATTGGCAGACTACGGTCGAACGCAAAAAGAGTCCTGCTTGGATTTTTTTAAACTTGTGTGAATGTGTAAATAAAATTAACAAGAAGCTGCACGCAGCTTTACCTCGGACCGGGTTTACAACAGTTAGGTTTTCTTAAAACAACTCATGACGAAAGACAAAAATAACCACTAAGATTAGCAGAGTATGCTTTACAGTCATATTGAAGAATATTTGAGACAATCTGAGTGAAGGATGGCAAAGATTCGAGTGGGTGAAAAATAGTGTTTTTAAGAGAAATTAAGAGCAACTTGAAATCGGTGAAGTGTAACCGAAATTAAGTTTCTAGAATAATCTTTTGTAATCCACTTTAATCTTTGCCATCCTCCTTGGAAAAAGTCTGAAAATCGTATCAGGGCATTCACATGGTATTTCTCATCTATTTGAGGCTGCTATTTTTGTAGGTTTAAAGGTTCAATTCCATTCAGTTGACTGTGCGCCTTTAAGCACACTTCCAGACTTCCACTCCCATGGCCTGCCTCGTGTGTCCGACATCAATATTATCTGTTTTATCATGATTGTCTAAACTTTAATTCACAGTTTGATTTTGAAGTGCATATGAGCCCAATTTTGTTATCATTAAAATCGATTCTCCAGGCAAGTAAATAGTAGCCTGCTATGCAGACGTATTTTTTCACTCTCATAAATTCGAAGAAAAAAGTAAGCACACCTCATTGTGTTATGGACCAATCAGATTTTACCTTTTATATCCTGGAAAGTGACGTAGTGTTACATTTAAAAGGAATGCAGACAATACATTTGCCATTGACCAATCACAGGAGAGTGTTCATTGGCACGCCAATTCACTAAAATAGTAACAATGGCTTTGATTGGGTAGAAAAATAAAACAAACGTGCTGACGTCATGCTTGCATATTGGAAACTAATTAAGCGCTCGGGTAAGCAGACGTTACTTTTTTCTTCGAATTTGTGAGAGTGAAAAAATACGTCTGCATAGCAGGCTAAGTAAATAGTTGAATTGTAAAATATTTCTTAATTTGAGTGCTGCGTCTATGAGTTATAGAGATTTATCACATACATACTGAGATTTACGAATGGAATCAGTCATGCGAAAACCCACTTCACAATTTTCCTTAGACAATCAGAATCGCGAAACGAATTTTTCACACGCTACGTGCGAAAAACGTTTCGTCCAATCAGAAAACACCTGCCAAAACATATCTGGATTTTCAAACTGGACTTGAGATCAGAGGCGCCACTTCCTTGCACTACGAAAGTTGGAGTTTTGACTTTTTTTAAATTAATGTAATATTGATCTGTAAACAGCCAACTAACGATGTTAAAACTTCCAAGTCAATTGAGGACTTTATTATCGACCAAGAAAACAAAATCGCAAGAACAAAAACTTAGAGAAACAGACGTAAAGTGACTTAAACTTAAAGCGACAAAGAAGAAGCGAAATTCGATCTACCGAAAGAACTCAACAGATATTGAGATAATCTATGTGAAATCATTCTTAGTGTCAAAAGAAAATACGGCGAAGATTACAAGCTTTCAATCCTTCGTGGAGTGATTTCAACTTCCATAGACCATCGACATTTGAAAAATCGTAAATATTCTGTGAGGAGAGAAAACCTACAAGCCGTGGAGATGTCTGAAAACTCGTAGCAAACAACTTGGACAAAAGCAGGTAATACTAATCTATTGGACTATGTAAACTTGTAAACTTTATTTGTTGAATCGAAGACAGTTTCATATTGATGTTGAAAACTATTTTAAGGCTGATGTCAGTTTAGAAAGTAAGGTTTTCTTTCCATTTTGATTGTATCGATCATAAATTTTAGTCTACGTTGAGTCGGATACGAAATGCAAAACAAAAAATGTAAAGCTACAAATGTACGTGTTCAATGACAAGACCTAAATAAAACCTGTTTGATAATGGAGAAAAATCTCAGTATGTATATAATAAACAAATTACAAGATGGAAAGTGCTTTTGTATGGTATTTACACACTTGTTTGTTTTCACAAAACTCACTCGCTCGTACCTCGCTCGTTCGTTTTGTGAAAACAAACTCGTGCGTAAATACCATACGCCAGCACTTCCCATTAAGTAATTTCTATTTCTTTTTCCGATATGCTAATTATGTGACGACATGTGAGGACTCATGTAATATTTGGGCCTTATATCAGTGATTTTACCAAATATTTTGTATAAAACAGAAATAGTTTCATTTACAAGGAGAAAGAAGTGACACTTTGTTGGCCTCTATAACTCATAGACGCCACACTCACATTAAAAAATATATTAAAAGTTCAACTATTTACTTGATATATAGAAAATCGATTTTAATGATAAAAAATTTGGGCTCATATACAATTTAAGCTTTGTGACTGCACTGTTTTCTCGTGTATGAAACACCTGCTAGTTTATACTATAAAAACAAATTATCCTTGCGCTGAGGGAGAAATTTCTGAAAACTTTGAAACACGCGATCGAGAAGTAAAAGCCTTCTTGGCCCCTGCGGCAACCAATGCACCAGTTAACCCTAACCAGACTAAATCCAAGTAATGTTAATTTCATACACTTTCGTTTGGAAAGAGTATACCACCACGAGTAAGATAATTCTACTTCAATTTAGCAACCTTTTGTGTTATCCTCGTGGAACAAACATATAAAATTAAAATTAAAACCCTTCTTACATTTCGAGCAACCTTTTTTCTCACGAAACAAGTGCATATCTTTCTAAATCTCGGTGTGAAGTCAAGTACTGCTTTCTCATGATTAATTAAATTTACCCCTCCTACTGGTATTTGCTTAGTATCTGCTATTCAGTTAACTAAATCAACTGAATCCTGCTAACTGAACCTCACATTCCCCTCGAGCAAGCTAAAACCAACGTTGACGTTGACTTTGATAAATCCTTTGAAGCTCTTCGCTTCGCCAACAATCTGTTTCACAATATTTTCCTCAAGCAGGGAAAGTATATATAACTCTAGAAACTCTAGTCATGTATATTGCAATAAGAAGTTTCCCTTATTACAGCTTCTGCATATAAATTAATTAAATTTAACACCCACTAATGAACACACGTCCACAATAGCAGCAAATTAATATTTAATTTCGCAGCATCCTGTGCTGATATTGACTTTCGCTTGACCACAAATTTAAACCTATAAAAAGGATGCAGTGTTGAGATTTCACTTCGAAAGCCACGTTAATCACTACGTTGTTTTAAACAGTACTTGTTTAATATCGTACAGGACTCAAATTGTTGGAAATATTCGGCCGAGAAAATTAATCCAAAGAAAGTGTACTTGAGCAGCATCTGTGGGTTTACCTTCAGTTTTGTCTTTGAATATGACTAGAAAGAAGTTGACGATTGCCGCCTTATTCGTTGTGATTCTACTCCTTGATTGGCACTGCTTTATCTGTGCCAAAGCAACAATATTCAGCAATCGGGAGATAGATCGAAAAGCGATCGCGAAGGAGACCGCTACGTTTAGTATCAACTACCCAATACCTGTGAGGCAGGCGTTGGTTCAAAAGAAAGCAAAACTCCTCTATGAAGAAAACGATTCACCACCTTCCAAGTTACTACGAAGAATGAGATTATTTGGCGTAAACATCGATGAGAAACAGGACGTGCATTTTTCGTGGCTTCGAGCTCGCACTCGCCATCGGAGAGCTACAAATCAGTCAGAAGTCGTAAAGTCACCGCCTCAAAAACAAAACTATTTCAACGTTTCTTCCACAGCTATGAATCCTACAGCGGCCACCCCAGCGCCGCTAACACTGCCATCCCAAAACATAATGCCTAAAAGAGGGGAGTGTTATAACGGCATCTGGATGATCGGTTATTGTCCAGACCACACTAGTGAGACTCTTCGCACTAAGTGCTCCACGAATGGTGCGATCACCTCAATAAATTACGCCGATGTTATTCCTGTGACGAGCAACGATAATCGAACATTTAGAAATCGCTTTTGTGCTGAATGTAATGACGTTAAAGAAGAAGAATTGACATTTTACGGATTGAAATTTAGTTGCAATCTTTCACCTCCACAAAGTTACAGCAAAACAGAGGCTTTCGGGTTTCTAATAGATTACTGCTCGAAGACACAGTGGACTCCATGCGACAGCCAGCACGTTAGAAAATGTACGAATAATTTGCCTACGCCGCGCGAGGAATACGTAATTAAATCGTTTACTATTCTCATGGATATCGATGAGGATTCCAAGCCAACGAAATCAAAGAAAGTTACGATTTCTTGCCCGCCTGAAAAAGTCTATGATCCCTACCTTGAGACCTGTCGCTTGGGATTATCACAAACAGACACGCCAAGAGTATCTAAGTTTGATAAATACCGTATTGCATTATGGATACAACTGCGGCCGAATGACGAAAAGCAAAACTATAACCATGACTTTGTTTTAAGATCGATGAGGTCGGCGTTTGGACTGAATACAACCATGCTATCACTCGAAGAGCTAGAAAGCGGACCGAAACAAAAGTTATATGTATTGCTTTCCGATCTAAGTCTTGTTCCAAAGAGACATCAACCATCAACAGTTGACGCAATACTCAACTTCAAGCATCCTTTAAACTGGGTCATCAACAACGAAACATTTATCATCCTCAAGATCACAGCAAGATATTTAATGTGTGTCCACGCCATCCAGTACACTGCTGAAGAGTACACAGTTCTTGGAACCTCAACAGATGTTTACATCAACAAGACTAAACAAGTGTTACGACGGAAGGAGTACTATTCTAATGAAACGATGAATACCACTGATAGGAAGAGAATTCCTGTTGGCACAATCGTTGTCTGCAGACATATCATGACTGGAAACTGCTCTGGTAGCTACATTGCCTTAGAACAACACGAGTATGTGATATTCTCAAACAAGTCCCTGTACCATAATTCATCCAGGAAACTGTACGAGTTTGGTGATTATGACACCAAGAACAACACTGTGTGGATTTGTAGTGACTTTGTAAACAGGTTTAGCAAGACTGTAAAGCAAACTTCCTCCATAATCATTGACCAAGCACTGTTGATACTAACCTTCACTGGGCTGACGTTGTCTGTGATGTGCCTTTTATTTGTACTCGTGACGTATCTGTTCTTTGAAGAACTTAGGACTTTACCAGGCGTCAACTTGATGAACTTATCCACTGCCTTGCTGGTCGCTCACTTTTTGTTCTTGATCGGGTCGGCGCAAACTGGTGTGTATTACGCATGCGTGGCGATAGCAGTTCTTCTTCACTTCGCATTTCTCGCCTCGTTCGCTTGGATGTCAGTGATTGCCTTTGACACTTGGAGGGCTTTCTCAGTAAGCAGTGCACACGTGGCCATGTTATCAGATAAAGATCACAGGCGGAAACGAATCAGGCGCAGGCTTGCAGTTGGATGGCTTCCTGTGTTTGCATTGGTTGTCATTTGCTTGGCTTTGGACCAATTGGGGACCGTGACCATCGACTACGGCGGAAGCAAAGCATGCTGGATAAACAACGGACGAGCCAATCTTGTTATCTTTGTGATTCCAGTATCGCTGGCTCTCATTTGGAATGCGGTGTTCTTCGGACTGACAGTTATGGCCATACGAGCGGCGAAGAAGCAATCACGAATGGCTACGTCACAGCGTCATAATCAACGTGATTACGCGGTGTATGTGAAGATAGCAACCCTGATGGGGTTCACGTGGATCTTCGGCATCCTGGCAGCTTTTGTTTCTGAGTATTTCCAGTTTCCTTTTGTCATCTTTAACAGCCTTCAGGGGGTTTTCATGGCCATGTCGTTCACCTTTACATCGCGGGTGAAGAAGTTGTACTTGTCAAAGATCTATGCCCATTCTGTGTGTACCCCAAGGTGCCGAACAGTAGCCACTCCTGATCACCAGCAGGGGGTGGACACGACTGTCACCCAGCTGTAAATCAAACAGGAATTGTATCAGTTAATTTCCCCTCCAAATTGTAGTTGTATGAAGTTCTTTTCATGTTACCATTGGTAAGTCGTATTGAGGAACTTCAGTCTCGACTCAAGTCTTGCCGAGTCCATCGCAATGGACATCGAGTCTTGGAGGCCACGATAAATCAGCGAAATAGCACGCAATCCTTCAATTTTCAGTTCAGATATCGGCCGGTGAAGTCAGTTCACTTGAGACTTCAAGCTTTGGAAACGCTAGTCCGGCAGTACTTTAACAAATTCAGTCCTACATCCTTTTACTGACACATGCACATTGAGCCAAAATAGAGACAGTAAATCCACAACGAAATTTTGCTAAAATTATCTATAAATCATTGGGTAAAGACAAATGTCATATTCTTGGATTTCAATCAATCCCCAGATATTCAAATAACACAGCCGTGGCGACCATGTTGGTTGATCTAACGAGGCATTTTTGCTAACGTCAACAAAGATGGCGGCTATGACGTCACAGAAGAGCGAAGAACTGCTATGTTTAAGCGTTTTGGTCATATTCTTGGCTTGCAATCAATCCCCAGAAATTCAACTAAAAAAGCCATGTTGGTTGATCTAACAAGAGGAGGCACTTTTATCAAGACCTCCAACATGGCGCCGATGACGTCACACCCGGGGTGCTTACCATTGAAATATAACCATCTGGGTCCGTTTTTCAAAGGGTGGATAACGCTATCACTATTCACTGGATAAATACCTATCCACTATCCTATACTATGATTCACTGCTCAGGTAGATTAAGGCATGGGTCTCTTCTGATTTGGTGATCAGAATTTGTTAAGAAATACTTTTTGAACAAATTCATCAGCGTTTTTTTAAGTTAAACCATGAAAATCTTAAATGACTATGTAATCTGACCTGCGTGACATATCACGCTATCCAGATTTTACATTCTCGTTCCCAGTGCCTCTTCGAGCAACTGAAAAATCGGAGGCTCTGGTAAGACCAGAGGCAGCCCAAGCTCTGTATTTGCACTGTGTGACAACTTTTGTATATATATCAATCGACTATTTCACAAAATTCTCAAATAAAGAAAATAAACTTATCTTAAGAATTTGTCGTTGTCCTGTTGTTTCTCTGGGGTCTAGAAATGGTGGTTATGGGGCATTTCTCTCACTTTGGGTTTGTCTCTCTTCTCTCTGTCTTCTAGGCGGGCCCTGGCTGGAAATTAAAAAAAAGGGGGTTTACCATTTAATTTTCCAACCAGAATTTCTGGTTTTTCGGTGTAAATGGTAAATCCCAGGACTCTTCAGCGTAAATAAAAATAAAAATGCAAACTAAAATTAAATGTGTGTAAATACTAATCCAAGATGGCGGCCAAATTGGCGGACTAAAGAGTCCTGCTAGGATTTTTTAAAACTTGTGTGAATGTGTAAATAAAATTAACAAGAAGCTGCACGCAGCTTTACCTCGGACCGGGTTTACAACAGTTAGGTTTTCTTAAAACAACTCATGGCGAAAGACAAAACTAACCACTCAGATTAGCAGAGTATGCTTTCCAGTCATATTGAAGAATATTTGAGACAATCTGAGTGAACGATGGCAAAGATTAGAGTGGGTGAAAAATACTGTTTTTAAGAGAAATTAAGAGCAACTTGAAATCGGTTAAGTGTAACCGAAATTAAGTTTCTAGAATAAGCTTTTGTAATGATCCACTTTAATCTTTGCCATCCTCTATGGAAAAAGTCTGAAAATCGTATCAGGGCATTCACATGGTATTTCTCGTCTATTTGAGGCTGCTTTTTTTGTAGGTTTAAAGGTTCAATTCCATTCAGTTGACAGTGCGCCTTTAAACACACTTCCAGACTTCCGCTCCCATGGCCTGCCTCGTGTGTCCGACATCAATATTATCTGTTTTATCATGATTGTCTAAACTTTAATTCACAGTTTGATTTTAAAATACATATGAGCCCAATTTTGTTATCAGTAAAATCGATTCTCCAGGCAAGTAAATAGTAGCCTGCTATGCAGACGTATTTTTTCACTCTTATAAATTCGAAGAAAAAAGGAAGCACTTAATTAGTTTCCAATATGCACACCTCATTGTGTTATGGACCAATCAGATTTTACCTTCCATATACTGGAAAGTGACGTAATGTTACATTTAAAAGGAATGCAGACAATACATTTGCCATTGACCAATCATAGGAGTGTTCACTGGCGCGCCAATTCACTAAAATTCTAACAATGGCTTTGATTGGGCGAATTTATGAGAGTGAAAAAATACGTCTGCATAGCAGGATAAGTAAATAGTTGAATTGTAAAAGATTTCTTAATTTGAGTGCTGCGTCTATGAGTTATAGAGATTTATCACATACACACTGAGATTTACGAATGGAATCAGTCATGCGAAAACCCACTTCACAATTTTCCTTAGCCAATCAGAATCGCGAAACGAATTTTTCACACGTGCGAAAAACGTTTCGTCCAATCAGAAAACACCTGCCAAAACATATCGGGATTTTCAAACTGGACTTGAGATCAGAGGCGCCACTTTCATGCACTACGAAAGTTGGAGTTTTGACTTTTTTTAAAATTAATGTAATATTGATCTGTAAACAGCCAACTAACGATGTTAAAACTTCCAAGTCAATTGAGGACTTTATTATCGACTAAGAAAACAAAATCGCAAGAACAAAAACTTAGAGAAACAGACGTAAAGTGACTTAAACTTAAAGCGACAAAGAAGAAGCGAAATTCGATCTACCGAAAGAACTCAACAGATATTGAGATAATCTATGTGAAATCATTCTTAGTGTCAAAAGAAAATACGGCGAAGATTACGAGCTTTCAATCCTTCGTGGAGTGATTTCAACTTCCATAGACCATCGACATTTGAAAAATCGTAAATATTCTGTGAGCATAGAAAACCTACAAGCCGTGGAGATGTCTGAAAACTCGTAGCAAACAACTTGGACAAAAGCAGGTAATACTAATCTATTGACTATGTAAACTTGTAAACTTTATTTGTTGAATCAAAGACAGTTTCATATTGATGTTGAAAACTATTTTAAGGCTGATGTCAGTTTAGAAAGTAACTTTTTCTTTCCATTTTGATTGTATCGATCATAAATTTTAGTCTACGTTGAGTCGGATACGAAATGCAAAACAAAAAAATTAAAGCTACAAATGTACGTGTTCAATGACAAGACCTAAATAAAACCTGTTTGATAATGGTGAAAAATCTCAGTATGTATATAATAAACAAATTACAAGATGAAAAGTGCTTTTGTATGGTATTTACACACTTGTTTGTTTTCACAAAACTCACTCGCTCGTACCTCGCTCGTTCGTTTTGTGAAAACAAACTCGTGCGTAAATACCATACGCCAGCACTTCCTATTAAGTAATTTCTATTTCTTTTTCCGATATGCTAATTATGTGACGACATGTGAGGACTCATGTAATATTTGGGCCTTATATCAGTGATTTAACCAAATATTTTGTATAAAACAGAAATAGTTTCATTTACAAGGAGAAAGAAGTGACACTTTGTTGGCCTCTATAACTCATAGACGCCACACTCACATTAAAAAATATATTAAAAGTTCAACTATTTACTTGATATATAGAAAATCGATTTTAATGATAAAAAATTTGGGCTCATATACAATTTAAGCTTTGTGACTGCACTGTTTTCTCGTGTATGAAACACCTGCTAGTTTATACTGTAAAAACAAATTATCCTTGCGCTGAGGGAGAAATTTCTGAAAACTTTGAAACACGCGATCGAGAAGTAAAAGCCTTCTTGGCCCCTGCGGCAACCAATGCACCAGTTAACCCTAACCAGACTAAATCCAAGTAATGTTAATTTCATACACTTTCGTTTGGAAACAGTATACCACCACGAGTAAGATAATTCTACTTCAATTTAGCAACTTTTGTTTTATCCTCGTGGAGCAAACATATAAAATGAAAATGAAAACCCTTCTTACATTTCGAGCAACCTTTTTTCTTTCACGAAACAATTGCATATCTTTCTAGATCTCGGTGTGAAGTCAATTACTGTTTTCTCATGATTAATTAAATTTACCCCTCCTACTGGTATTTGCTTAGTATCTGCTATTCAGTTAACTAAATCAACTGAATCCTGCTAACTGAACCTCACATTCCCCTCGAGCAAGCTAAAACCAACGTTGACGTTGACTTTGATAAATCCTTTGAAGCTCTTCGCTTCGCCAACAATCTGTTTCTCAATATTTTCCTCAAGCAGGGAAAGTATATATAACTCTAGAAACTCTATTCATGTATATTGCAATAAGAAGTTTCCCTTATTACAGCTTCTGCATATAAATTAATTAAATTTAACACCCACCGTAATGAACACACGTCCACAATAGCAGCAAATTAATATTTAATTTCCCAGCATCCTGTGTTGATATTGACTTTCGCTTGACCACAAATTTAAACCTATAAAAAGGATGCAGTGTTGAGATTTCACCTCGAAAGCCACGTTAATCACTACGTTGTTTTAATCAGTACTTGTTTAATATCGTACAGGACTCAAATTGTTGGAAATATTCGGCCGAGAAAATTAATCCAAAGAAAGTGTACTTGGGCAGCATCTGTGGGTTTACCTTCAGTTTTGTCTTTGAATATGACTAGAAAGAAGTTGACGATTGCCGCCTTATTCGTTGTGATTCTACTCCTTGATTGGCACTGCTTTATCTGTGCCAAAGCAGCAATAATCAGCAATCGGGAGATAGATCGAAAAGCGATCGCGAAGGAGACCGCTACGTTTAGTATCAACTACCCAATACCTGTGAGGCAGGCGTTGGTTCAACAGAAAGCAAAACTCCTCTATGAAGAAAACGATTCACCACCTTCCAAGTTACTACGAAGAATGAGATTCTTTGGCGTAAACATCGATGAGAAACAGGACGTGCATTTTTCGGGGCTTCGAGCTAGCACTCGCCATCGGAGAGCTACAAATCAGTCAGAAGTCGTAAAGTCACCGCCTCAAAAACAAAACTATTTCAACGTTTCTTCCACAGCTATGAATCCTACAGCGGCCATCCCAGCACCGCTAACACTGCCATCCCAAAACATATTGCATAAAAGAGGGGAGTGTTATAACGGCAACTGGATGATCGGTTCTTGTCCAGACCATACTCGTGAGACTCTTCACACTAACTGCTCCACAAATGGTGCGATCACCTCCATGAATTACGCCGATGTTATTCCTGTGACGAGCAACGATAATCGAACATTTAGAAATCGCTTTTGTGCTGAATGTAATGACGTTAAAGAAGAAGAATTGACATTTTACAGATTGAAATTCGGTTGCAATCTCTCACCTCCACATAGTTACAGTAAAACAGTGGTTATCAAGTTTCTAATAGATTACTGCTCGAACACATGGTGGACTCCACGCGATAGTCAGAACGTTATAGAATGTATAACTTTTGGTGGTCCGCCGCCCGAGACGATTAAACCGTTTACTATTCTCATGAATATCGATGAGGATTCAAAGCCAACTAAATCAAAGAAAGTTACGATTTCTTGCCCGCCTGATAAAGTCTATGATTCCTACCTTGAGACTTGTCGCATGGGATTATCACAAACAGACACGCCAAGAGTATCTAAGTTTGATAAATACCGTATTGCATTATGGATACAACTGCGGACGAGTGACAAAAAACAAAACTATAGCCATGACTTTGTTTTAAGATCGATGAGCTCAGCGCTTGGACTGAATACAACCATGCTGTCACTCGAAGAGCTAGAAAGCGGACCGAAACAAAAGTTATATGTATTCCTTTTTGATCTACGTCTTGTTCCAAAGAGACATCAACCATCAATAGTTGAAGCAATTCTCAACTTCAAGCATCCTTTAAACTGGGTAATCAACAACGAAACATTTATCATCCTCAAGATCACAGCAAGATATTTAATGTGTGTCCACGCCATCCAGTACACTGCTGAAGAGTACACAGTTCTGGGAACCTCAACTGATGTTTACATCAACAAGACGAAACAAGTGTTACGACGGAAGGAGTACTATTCTAATGAAACGATGAATACCACTGATGGGAAGAGAATTCCTGTTGGCACAATCGTTGTCTGCAGACATATCATGACTGGAAACTGCTCTGGTAGCTACATTGCCTTAGAAAAACACGAGTATGTGATATTCTCAAACAAGTCCCTGTACCATAATTCATCCAGGAAACTGTACGAGTTTGGTGATTATGACACCAAGAACAACACTGTGTGGATTTGTAGTGACTTTGTAAACAGGTTTAGCAAGACTGTAAAGCAAACTTCTAGCTCCATCATCATTGACCAAGCACTGTTGATACTAACCTTCACTGGGCTGCCGTTGTCTGTGCTGTGCCTGGTATTTATACTCGTGACGTATCTGTTCTTTGAAGAACTTAGGACTTTACCAGGCGTCAACTTGATGAACTTATCCACTGCCTTGCTGGTCGCTCACTTTTTGTTCTTGATCGGGTCGGCGCAAACTGGTGTGTATTACGCATGCGTGGTAATAGCAGTTGTTCTTCACTTCGCATTTCTCGCCTCGTTAGCTTGGATGTCAGTGATTGCCTTTGACACTTGGAGGGCTTTCTCGGTAAGCAGTGCACACATGGCCATGTCATCAGATAAAGATCACAGGCGGAAACGAATCAGGCGCAGGCTTGCAGTTGGATGGCTTCCTGTGTTCGTGCTTGTTATCATTTGCTTGGCTTTGGACCAATCGGGGACAGTGACCATCGACTACGGCGGAAGCAAAGCATGCTGGATAAACAACGGACGAGCCAATCTTGTTATCTTTGTGATTCCAGTATCGCTGGCTCTCATCTGGAATGCGGTGTTCTTCGGGCTGGCAGTGAAGATCATCCGAGCGGTGAAGAAGCAATCACGAATGGCTACGTCACAGCGTCATAATCAACGTGATTACGCGGTGTATGTGAAGATAGGAACTCTGATGGGGTTCACGTGGATCTTCGGCATCCTGGCAGCTTTTGTTTCCGAGTATTTCCAGTTTCCTTTTGTCATCTTTAACAGCCTTCAGGGGGTTTTCATGGCCATGTCGTTCACCTTTACATCGCGGGTGAAGAAGTTGTACTTGTCAAAGATCTATGACCATTCTGTGTGTACCCCAAGGCGCCGAACAGTAGCCACTCCTGATCACCAGCAGGGGGTGGACACGACTGACACCCATCTGTAAATCAAACAGGAATTGTATCAGTTAATTTCCCCTCCAAATTGTAGTTGTATGAAGTTCTTTTCATGTTACCATTGGTAAGTCGTATTGAGGAACTTCAGTCTCGACTCAAGTCTTGCCGAGTCCATCGCAATGGACATCGAGTCTTGGAGGCCACGATAAATCAGCGAAATAGCACGCAATACTTCATTTTTCAGTTCAGATATCGGCCGGTGAAGTCAGTTCACTTGAGATTTCAAGCTTTGGAAACGCTAGCTAGTCCCGCAGTACTTTAACAAATTCAATCCTACTTCCTTTTACTGACACATGCACATTGAGCCAAAATAGAGACAGTAAATCCACCAACGAAATTTTGCTAAAATTATCTACAAATCATTAGGTAAAGACAAATGTCATATTCTTGGATTTCAATCAATCCCCAGATATTCAAATAACACAGCCGTGGCGACCATGTTGGTTGATCTAACGAGGCATTTTTGCTAACGTCAACCAAGATGGGGGCGATGACGTCACAGAAGAGCGAATAACTGCTATGTTTAAGCGTTTTGGTCATATTCTTGGCTTGCAATCAATCCCTAGAAATTCAACTAAAAAAGCCATGTTGGTTGATCTAACAAGAGGAGGCACTTTTGTCAAGTCCTCCAACATGGCGACGATGACGTCACACCCGGGGTGCTTACCATTGAAATATAACCATCTGGGTTCGTTTTTCAAAGGGTGGATAACGCTATCACTATCCACTGGATAAATACCTATCCACTATCCTATACTATGATCCACTGCTCAGGTAGATTAAGGCATGGGTCTCATCTGATTTGGTGATCAGAATTTGTTAAGAAATACTTTTTGAACAAATTCATCAGCGTTTTTTTAAGTTAAACCATGAAAATCTTAAATGACTATGTAATCTGAACTGCGTGACATGTCACGCTATCCAGATTTTACATTCTCGTTCCCAGTACCTCCTCGACTAACTGAAAAATATGAGGCTCTGGTAAGACCAGAGGCAGCCCAAGCTCTGTATTTGCACTGTGTGACCACTTTTGTATATATATCAAGCAGGAGCCCATTACCAGGAGCGTCCATCTTCCCCACTGTGTCTGTACCCCAGCACAGAGGTAGATGAGGCTATTTTTAGAATTGCGTTTCGCGCGAAAAAGAACAAAGGTAGGCTATTCTTAGCCAATCAGATAGCTAACGTCACTTCTCATTATCATTCTTCTCACTTTCAACGCGGGAATTCGAATTGCTGGTTTTCACTCAATCCCCAGAGATTCAAATGTTGGTGCCCCAACAAAAGAAGCTAACGAGGGATCTATTGTTTAACGGCACCAACATTGCGGCGACCTCTTTTCGCGGGAATTTCGAATCTAAAAATAGCCTCATCTACCTCTGTGCTGGGGACCCAACCCATAACAGAGGAACGCTCCTGGTAATGGGCTCCTGTATCAAGCCATTATTTCACAAAATTCTCAAGTAAAGAAAATAAACTTATCTTAAGAGTTTGTCGTTGTCCTGTTGTTTCTCTGGGGTCTAGAAATGGTGGTTATGGGGCATTTCTCTCACTTTGGGTTTGTCTCTCTTCTCTCTGTCTTCTAGGCGGGCGCTGGTTGGAAATAAAAAAAAGGGGTATACCATTTAATTTTCCAACCAGAATTTCTGGTTTTTCGGTGTAAATGGTAAATCCCAGGACTCTTCAGCGTAAATCAAAATCAAAATGCAAATTAAAATGTATGTAAATACTAATCCAGGATGGCGGCCAAATTGGCAGACTACGGTCGAACTCAAAAAGGGTCCTGCTTGGATTTTTTAAAACTTGTGAATGTGTAAATAAAATTAACAAGAAGCTGCACGCAGCTTTACCTCGGACCGGGTTTACAACAGTTAGGTTTTCTTAAAACAACTCATGACGAAAGTCAAAAATAACCACTCAGATTAGCAGAGTTATGCTTTACAGGCATATTGAAGAATATTTGAGACAATCTGAGTGAAGGATGGCAAAGATTCGAGTGGGTGAAAAATACAGTTTTTAAGAGAAATTAAGAGCAACTTGAAATCGGTTAAGTGTAACCGAAATTAAGTTTCTAGAATAAGCTTTTGTAATCCACTTTAATCTTTGCCATCCTCCATGGAAAAAGTCTGAAAATCGTATCAGGGCATTCACATGGTATTTCTCTTCTATTTGAGGCTACTATTTTTGTAGGCTTAAAGGTTCAATTCCATTCAGTTGACAGTGCGCCTTTAAGCACACTTCCAGACTTCCGCTCCCATGGCCTGCCTCGTGTGTCCGACATCAATATTATCTGTTTTATTATGATTGTCTAAACTTTAATTCACAGTTTGATTTTAAAGTGCATATGAGCCCAATTTTGTTATAATAATAATAATAATAATATATAGAGCATTACACTAAGTCTCAATGCTTTACAATAATGAAAAACTACACTTAAAAATATTAAAAAGCTAACCAATATACAATATATTATAAAATAAGAAAATATTCACGAAAAAGGTGGGTCTTAAGAGAGGACTTAAATAAACTAAGAGTATCTGCACATCTAATGTGTGATGGCAGGGAGTTCCAGAGTTTGGGAGCAGCAACTGAAAAAGATCTATCACCATAAATAATAATAATAATAATAATTAACTTTATTTCAACACGGTAAACGGCTCAGTAAAACTGATTTTCAGACATGCCGTGCATAGTAATAACAATAATAATAATAATACAGTGAAGTAATAATATAACAGTTAAGTAATATATAATATAATCTATATAATATAAAATGCACAGCTGAACTAATATACTAATACCTACATGTTAGTAATAATATACTAATAATATCCCTTCCCCGTAAAAACTTATATTATAAGAATAAATTGTGTTATCGTTTGAGGGCTCTTCTGAAGGTTGTCAAGCTGTCGAGTTCTCTTATTTCATTTGAAAGCTCATTCCAGGCAATGGTACCGCGATAGGAGAAGGAGCGTTTCATGAAATTGGTTTTTGGCTTAGGAGGTTGTAGGTCAAATTTGCTGCCTCTAAGATTGTAGCTATGCACATCTGA
Source organism: Actinernus sp. WN-2022 (assembly GCA_030867875.1). Lineage (NCBI taxonomy): Eukaryota > Metazoa > Cnidaria > Anthozoa > Actiniaria > Actinernidae > Actinernus > Actinernus sp. WN-2022. Next base: position 72,498,825 of record JAOWCC010000936.1, read on the forward strand.
CGTCAGTGTAAATAGGTCCTGTAAATAGTCTGGTGCTATCTTGTGAAAGACCTTGAACATCATAATCCGTAATTGGAATTGTTGTCTTTTATTTAAATTTGGCCAGTCAAGTTTCTCAAGGAGGTCGTGAGACCTGACTGAGTAATCTGCCCTAGTAATTATACGAGCTGCTCTATTCTGCAGCTTTTGTAATTGATCAGCACGTGTTTTGGAGCAGTTCCCCCAGACGATGCTACAATAGTCAAAGTATGGCTGTACTAATGAATTATAAACAGATATTAGTGTGTCTATATTATTTGTCAAGTTTCTTGTTTTATATAACATACGCAGGCCATTTGACACTTTTGAAATTACATGCTTAATTTGCTCATCCCAATTTAATGATTCATCAATGTGTATTCCTAAAAGGTTGATAGTCTCTTTTTGCTTAACAGCTTTGTTGTTTATAGAGAGATCCATGGATTTTGTCTTTTCTAACTTTTGTCTGGAGCCTATTGTCATGTAATTTGTTTTTTTGGTATTACAACTAAGCTTGTTCGTCTTTAACCAATTATCTACAGCAGCTAAATCTTCGTTTAACATGTCCTGTACATCTCGGATGTCTTCGCCTGCCGTTGTGATATATGTATCATCAGCAAACATCCCAGGTATCGAGTGATTTAGGCATTTTGGAAAATCGTTTACGTAAATAATAAACAACAGGGGACCTAATATGGACCCTTGTGGAATACCACAAGTTATTTGTTCTTCTTTAGGTAAGACTCCATTTACGTGACACCTCTGGTTCCTATTACTTAAATATGACTTAAATACTTGCAGAGCTCTACCGTTGATACCATAACAACTTAGTTTGCGCAATAAAATGTTGTGATCTACAGTATCAAATGCTTTCTTTAAGTCAATAAAGACATTTCCATTTAAACAACCATTGTCCATATTTTTAAGCCAAATATCTGTCGCAACAAGTAGAGCTGTGCAGGTTGAATACGAGGTGCGAAAACCAGATTGAGAATCTGTTAACAGTTTGTTATATTTTAAGAAGGCTGAGAGTTGTGTGTGAACTATTCTTTCTGCAACTTTGGAAATTGCAGGGAGAATAGAAATAGGTCTATAATTATCGGGCAAATTTCTTTCATCCGACTTATAAATAGGAGAGACTTTAGCCTTTTTCCAGTCGTCAGGAAAAATACCTGTCGCGAACATTTGGTTAATAATTTCGCAGACGGACTCGGAGATGTATGGACTAGCTAATTTTAAAAGCTTGCTAGAGATTTTATATAGCCCGCAGCTTTTTGAAGTATTGAGGCCCGACATGAGTTTATGTACATATTCCTCAGTTACAGGGCTAAATTCAAAATTGGCATCTGAACCTTTAATGTAGTCTTCGGGTACACAGTTAGTCCCTGGAATTTCAGATGCCAATTTTTGTCCTAGAGAGCAAAAATGCGAATTCATTTGATCAGCTATTTCCTGGTTATCAGTGAATTTCGCCCCGGCAATAAACAATTCATTGATAACTGTTGTATTTGATTTTCGACCTAAGGAGTTATTTATAACTTTCCATGTTTCTTTTATATTACCACTGTTTTCCTTAATGCCCTCATTGAAATATTTAGCTTTTGTTGCTTTAATGCATGCATTGACCTCATTTCTTGCCTGCTTGTAATCCCTCCAATAATGATCTGAATTATGCTTAATAGCTTGTTTCTTTAAATAATCACGCTGTCTCATTTTTTGTTTTAGCTCGGCAGTTATCCATGGTGAATATTTACTCCGCACTTTTCTTTGCCTAATTGGAGCGTGTTTATTTACGACCTCTAAGAATAGCGATTTCCAGATGTCCCACATTTCATTTGGGTCGTCCGGGAGGGTGGCAAAATGAAATGGAGTTTCTTTCAATTCTTCAACGAAGGCATTAGAATCAAAAATTTTATATTGTCTTGATTCTATTATCTTAGGTGCATTTTTTGACGAGTTATGCTTACGAATGACATAGATTAAACTATGATCTGAAATACCAATATGTACAACGCCGTGACAGGTTATTTTGTTTGGTTCATTCGTGATGATATGGTCTATTAACGTGCGTGAATTGGGTGTTATTCTTGTTGCTTTGTCAATAATCTGTACATACTGGTATGTCTCTACGAGAAAGTTTAGACAGCTTGTGTTTTGGTCTAGGGTTTGCGACAGTAAATTGCAATTAAAATCGCCTAAAATTATGCTCTCTTTTTGCTCTTTATCAAGATTTGATAAGTAGCTTTCAAACTTTTCAAGTACCTCAATCCTAGAATCCGGTGGCCTATACCAGGTTGTTACAAGGAAAGGTTTTGTCTTCGGTTTTCTGATCTCAATTGTTAAAATTTCCAATCCTTCAGAATTGAGATCCAGCCTTGTGATATAATTTAAGGTGTCCCTGACATAAAAAGCTATCCCCCCACCGTGTCTATTTCTATCAAGTCTTAATAAATTATAGCCCTCAATATCGATTTCAGAATCAAGTATGGTATTGTTAAGTCTCGTTTCATTTAACGCTAAAATATCGATCGTAGTGTCATGCATTAAAATACTTAAAGTGCCTATAACCCCAAATTTGAAGTATTTTTAATAAATTCTTTACATCCTTCTTATCAATAATTCGAAGAGAAAAAAAGGAAAAAAGTAAGAGTTCGACCTTATTTCTGGGGTCAAACATTGTAAAACAACCCGATTTGGGCACCCTGTCCCAAATGGCCGTCAGCTGGAGTCTGGAAGTAGACTGGGAACGAAACCGGAAAGCAACGTCATAGTAGTGAGAGAAAGCGAACAACCAACAACAAAGACAGTAAAAACAGGGCGAACCGAGCGAATAACTCGATTTGAAATGCCAAACAGATGTGTATTTGGGGGCTGTAGGAATGAGCCAGACTCAAAAAGGATAGCTCTAACACAAGGTCCCGTTTTTAAGCGATGATCGGCCAGAAGCAAAGAAGAGAAGACGCCAGTGGTTGAGGTTCGTGCGAACAAAGCGAGCGAAGTGGGAACCGACGAAGAACGTTTGTTTGGTTCACTCCAAGCCGGAAGACTTTATAAGATTTTCTTTAGTCCTTGACTCTACGCCAAGACTGAAGTCGGTTGAATATGGAGTTGTTCCTATTCCATCAGTCCATGCCATCGAAACCGATTTAAGCCATTCTCCGATTTTGGTAAGTGCTTTTGTATTTAGTTTGCATGGCAATACAGATTTATACAGTAGCCTCCTAGTTCTGTAGTAGCCGTTGTGTAGCGCTTCCGTTCACTCCATTCCCCGGAATGGAGTGAAATGGAAGCGCTACAAAACGGCTACTATAGGAGGCTAGCAATACAGTGGAACCTGCATGTATAAAGAAGTTCCTAGGGAAAGGAAGAAAACTTCATTATGACCGGGTTCCACGTACTGAACATTGTTTTCACCACAAGTGTATTAGACTAAGAGTAAGAGAGTGCATGTTTTTAGTATGAGGGAAATAACAGTGAATAAATCAGACAACTTTCTTTAGATGACACCTGCACCTATGGACAGGACACCATGCTTAACAAGCAGCCAAGGGCAGAAGCAACCCAGAAGAGACAACAAAGGATGACTGTTATAGATGTTCCTCCTTCAGCTCCAGGTAATTCAAATTGTTTTGTATAAAATATTTTTTTGCACAAAAGAAACTATTCAAATTCTGAAAATATTCAAACAAAATCGAGTCTGTGCTAATCACACCTTCTGTGTTTGTCCTCCAATAACACCTACATGTAGCTCTTGCTCAAGCAGTGCATAATTACACCTACATGTATCAAACTGTTGGACATGTCATATAAAGGTATACTGCTTGTTTAGTCTTTCGAGACTAAACAAAATATTAAAATACCAGCTGGAAACGTATAATATTACACTGTAAGTTTGTATTTAAAACGAAACCAGTGCTTTATTTACCATAAACCAATATATATATATACCCATAACTAACTTAATAATAATTGTTATTTTTGTATTTTAGTGCCAGAAGTTCCAGTTCCACTTGCTGTGAGGCCAGAAATTCCAGTTCCACCTGCTGTAAGGCCCACAAAAACCAAGGCAAAACCCCATTGCTCAGTGTGCAAGAAACCTATTAAATTAAAATTAATTAAATTCTTAATCTCTAAATTATATATTGTTTCTTTTTTTGAATTTATTTGTGGAACTCTGTAAACTAGCTTGTAGCTAAGTATGTCCTCCTCATTAAATAAAGTATTGTGTAAACCTATTAAAGAGCATAAAGGTGTTGTTGATTGTCCAAAGAACAACCCTCGTCCCCTTATAAGTACAGAGTGAACCAGAAATGTCTACCAGCTATCTCAGTGATTTGATATTTTATCAATGGACAATCTAGGTAGCAATATATTATACTGTCAACTTCCATAGGCTAATCATTCCTGTGACCAGCTCAGTGAAATCGATTGCCCTATTTCATTGGCATGACATCAAAACAAATAGATGAAAGCCGCCATTCTTATTTTATTGGGAAAATTAGCCAATTTGAAGGAAGGCAATCTATGGCAGAACAGCTTTATTTTGTATGTCTGTTGTTAAAGACGAGTGTTTTGACCCCCTAAGATGGCAGCTGTGTCTATCATGTGACACCATAATTAAATAGGGCAATTGAATTTGAGGCTTAAAGGGGCTATGTTACGGTACTATGCATGTATGGAGTCAGTGTTCGATTGGTGGGTTAAAACAGTTCAACCCCCTCCTTCAATGCTGGATTGAAAGTATGTTCATTATTTTACTTGAATAATGTATATTTACACAATTTATTAGTCATTTTTGAATATTTGCTTTGATTTTTACCATCCCACACGTGCACGAGGTTTGTCAGTTCATATGAGAATCTCTGATAATGAGTGTGTCCGGCCCAGACATCTAATTTTACTGTTTTCCAATTTACTACTCAAACATTTAAATTTTAATATTATAATCCTATTTTCAAAATTTGTGTAAAATTATAGAAAGGAACACAGGGTGCAATGCAAGTGCTTTCCAATAGCCCAGGGCTAGTAGTTTCGCTTGTCAGGGTAGTGATTCCTGTTCACAGGTTGCCTGAATGGACATATGGACATACATGTATATGGACATACATGTAGGTTAATAGCCCACATTCGATATATGCTTGACTTCTCACACACAAAGGTTCTGGGGCATAATTAAATTCATTATTGTTATTTCATTAATCACTGCACATTATTCCCCAGAGCCTTGTATGTGTATTGAATCATTTGTATGTGACCATGCAGTGAAGCCTATATCAAAAGTGGCCAATGGCACTGAAAGTTTGACTGTTCATTGTTGTTCTCCTTAAAGTTTATATAAGTTATGAAGTACTTTCATCTTCTTCAAATCCAGTGAAGGTTTCTTTCCCAGCATTGAATTTTGTCCTGATTGTGTCATATGCACATGCTAGTAGAGGAATTCTATTGTTGCCCAGATAACCGTAGACTAACTGGATGTACTCTCTGTATGAGACAACTCGTAGAAATCTGTAAATAAAGAAGTTTATATGTTAGTACCAATTGTTTGATACAGTTGAAGCCCTTTGTGAAACTGCCCGTGTAGTTGTAGGTGACCATGCAGCTCCCCTCAGAGACCACTCTTGTGCTCTGTAGTAACCAGCCACTCTCATAATTAAGTGACCACCGCGCGTACCACCACCTTTGGAATTTTTCTTTGTTTTTAAACTCTTGTAAGTAACTACTCCAGAGACATGATCCCAGACTGTGCAATGAGTCAACTAAATATAAATATGCACTAGCATTTTGCAACAATATTCTTATTATATCTGACATTCATGCTGTTACAGTAGAGTAGTACAGTATTGTATACTGTGATATCAGTCGCATTATATATGTATCCCCATGGGTGTGGTGTGTGCAAGCTCTCATAAGCGAGCAACTACTCCTGATTCCAGCTCTGACTAGTTATGAGCACCTTTTCCTGATTCCCAGTGTGGTTGCTTACGAGAGCTACTATTTTTAATTAACATGCACGATAGATCAAAATACTCTGATAAACCTTCCACTTTCCTGGTCAGACTAAACATGGAACTGTGTTCATTGATTTCAATTCATACCTTGGTCATTATTGAGCATTATTAATGCTCGCGGACTCGCTCGTTCGAGATACGATACGAAAACCTCGTGAATAAAAACGATATCAAGCTCTTAACATGTAATAATCTCTATATATGATTGTTGCGATTGGAAGGATCACTGGATTCTTTTGGCATCCTGCATTGCTGCAATGCCGTTTTTTTGGGGAGACCACGGCCACGGGAAGCCCATAAAGGGCTATGATAACTTATTTTAATTTTGGACAGTTTAACTCACCAGCTTTTCCTTGCTTCGAGGCCTTCCACTGAACCGATTCTGGAGGTCTCCATCTGTACTCTTGTAACCCATTCTTCATCGGCGAGTGGCTCATCCGCGCCGGCAGATTCTTCTGCTTCAAGCTCATAGTTGATAAAATTTAGCTCGGAATTGTCCGATGAACAACTGTCTTCAGATTCGGAGCCTGACGAAGACATTTTGTCAAAAAGTCCAGCAGAAAATTACAGAACTTACGACGCAAATAAGAAAGAACGAACCAAAAGTACATGAGAGAAGCCTTTATCACGTGACATGGCTCCCTACTATGACGTACCTAGTCCCAGACCCCACCAAGTCGCTAAGATGACGGTAAAAGTTCACGGCTCTCATCTTTGAAAAGCCGTAAAAAAAAGAGAAATGCTTTAAAACCATTTTTTTTTTCGGGAAGTTGCATAGAATACTTCTAAGTTTGATCTGAAAGCGTAACTTTTTTGGGGTTATAGGCACTTTAATTCGTCGTGATGTTTGGGTAAACTAGCTATATTAAGGGCAGCCAATTTGAAACCCCTGACTTTAGGCATCACGCCATCAGAGTAATTAAATCTACCATTTACTGCTGATGAGTGATCGACCTTACCAGTCTCAGGTAGCTGTCCCATGATGTGTCTTGTCTGACTTGTTTCTTGTGACTTGGTTTGTGATTTCTGCCCCTCTCTGGAAAACCCAGTAATCTGGTGGAATCTATGCTTGGGTGGAGCTTGGCATGCATGGTCATTTGGTTTCCGTAGATATCTGCAAAAGTTGCTTCCCAGGATCTTGTCGCCATCCCTGTTTAGATGCAGCCCGGATCCATTTAAGTGATGTTTTGTCAAGTTGTGGTTGTCAAGAAAATCCACGTTTATCTTGGAACACAGGTCCCTCGTAAGATTGTTGAAATTTGCTATTTTCTCAGCTGGAACACCCTCTCTGGTTATAACGCTTGATATTGCTATCTTCTTCACTTGTGGTCTCAGTTCTTCTACTAACGACTCCATCTTCCGCACGACTACATCTTCCCGTTCGTAAACCAGGTTATTGGTGCCTGCGTGTATAATTAACTGTGTTTCACAATCCATACTTTTTGACGCCAGCAACTCCCTCACGTTCTTCTGTATATCTTCAATTTTTGCTCCTCCATTTGTCTTTTTATCGACTTTACCACCATAGGACTTAGTGTTCGATGTTGGTACTGTGAGAAGGTTTTGTGAAGCAGATCTGAGAGAACGTCGAGGTTGGTATACGATTAAAAGTTCTGATATATACGCAGGAGCTTGATTATGAAGAGCCTTATATGTGAGTAGTAAAGTCTTAAAGTCAATCCTAGCTCGTACAGGTAGCCAATGAAGGCTCTGCAGAACAGGAGTTATGTGATCATTCTTCTTTACACCCAAGATTAGCCTTGCAGCAGCATTTTGAACTCGTTGAAGCTTGTCAATTTGCGTGTCTGGTAGTCCAAAGAGAAGGCTATTACAGGAGTCTAGCTTGGATGTGATGAATGCGTGCACAAGCCTTTCACAGTTTTCTTGGTTGAGATGTTTTCGTATTCTGCCAATGTTCCTAATAGAGAAGAAGGCTGACTTACAAATGTTATTTACGTGATTCGTCATCTGTAGATGACAATCCACCGCAACGCCAAGGTTGCGTGCAACTGGCTTCGGAGGGATATGAGAAGACGCAAGACTTGGATACCGGGCGACGCGTCGTTTGAAACGACGCGTTCTCCCGCTGAGTTTGGTCTCAAGCAAAGGCGCAAAGTGTGATAATCCGAATGAAATAAGGCTGGCATGACAGCAGAAATAATCGGATCAAGAAAAAGTATTTCCAATACCTGTCAGCGCTTAATTATTTGACCGGATAGAAGGCGTCAAATGTCTCTTAAGCTTGGAAGCTTGTGTAATAATGTTATGCGGGAAACATAAGGAACAATATTTTTCAGCCTAGCAAAAGTTATAGAAAATCCCGATATAACGAATCCCGGTATAACAAAATCCCTGTTACTGAATGAATACAATTTAGACGTCCAGTGTGGAAATCTAGGTCTGAATATAATATTATAACGAATAAATATTCATGTTGTTAGAAATTGTTAGAACGGGGTTTCGCCGGTTTATAACGAGCTATATAGCGAACCTATTTTCCGATCCCTTGTCACTTCTCCACTGTAGAGTCCTTTAGTAGACTGTTTAGTGTGGTTTGTGAGGGAAAGGAATCGGCTATTTCCGTCGCACGTAGAATTCCTAAAACGGCGAATCTGGTCACAACGAATCTGGCCACAACAAATTATTTCTATGAACAGTCCGTTAATCAGTGTTTTTAAAATAGAGACATATATTGCACATTCGTAAGCATACAAAGTACCGGCCCGTAGCCAGACCAAAAACTTAACCGAGGCACTCGAAGAAACAACTTTTCCTTCGTAAATATGAATGTTTAACTGCCCCAGTACATTACAGTATGGCTTATATTAAATATGACATGTATATAAAATTGACAAATATACGGCCATCTATAAAGTCAATACGTTATGAACCAAGCCCGGTTACAATTTAAAATTTAAAATTATAGTGTGTTTTGGTCCAGATTGAGAGTTACTTGTGACCCACGCCAAAGCCATATACACAATGGTCTTTGCATAATTCCTAACATGCCGTGAAACAGGAAACAGCGTGCAACAAACACGAACACAGGCCGCTCAGAATTTACCATAATAATTAGGAATGAAACACCTATCTTCAGAATCAACCGGTAAAAATGTTTGTGTTCATAAAAGCATAAAGGTGTAGTATGACTAAGTGGGGTAATCAAATGAGCTCATTTGGAATTGTAATAACGACTGGAGAACACTGAAGTAACGTAAAACTGGCTGTTTAACCCTTCTCACAAATAAATAAATAAATGTATTTGTTATACAGTGTAGCAGGCTAAGTATTACAGCTTACAGCTTGTGCCGGGGGGACTGTTTTTACTCCTCACACACTCCCCACTACATTAACTGTTCAGGGGTTAAAAGTTAAACAGAGTTGTTTTATGGTGGCCGAAAGACGAATAATTTGACAATGTTAAAACTGAAATGAGGGCCGAAATTTAATAAACCGAAGTTTAATTTATGTACTAAAAAAACATTTAAGTGCAGTTGCTAACGTAAAACACCACCACGTTGTAACAAAATAAGAATTTCGGCACATAAGTTGCCGGTCGAAACCGGTCGATATAGAAATATTCTTTACGACGAGTTTGTGATGGTAACAACATTGGTGATGAATTTGAGTGTAACCATCATAAATTCATAAGGATGAGAGAGGTTTTTCTCAAATCCCTTTATAATATTAACGATAGTTTTCGTTTCTTCGATAATAAATCCTTATTTTTTATATCTATTTTCAATGAAAGATGAATCTATTATGAAACTTTCTTCAAAGTACTTTTATTAGATTTTAGAATTATCAAAATAATTATTATAAGAAGTGTCGATGTTAAATTGTATTTGACTATATTTAGTATATGTTCTATTGTCATTTTGCCAATGTATCTGTAGAGATATAAGGTTTAATAAAATTATTATATAGTGATTGGCGTTCATGAAGTACACAGTGTCTACGTAGACAACAAAATTGTTAAAAAAGATTTGTCATAAAAGAAAAAGAAAATGATCAAAAACATTTTGAATTGTAAAACAGTCTAAACCTCACAGAGCCATGGGCGGGACACCTAGTGATTCTGTTGCTTTTCAGCACTTAGGAGGTGTGGACTATGTTACAGTTTCAAAAATTGTTAAAAAAAGATTTGTCATAAAAGAAAAAGAAATGATCAAAAGCATTTTGAATTGCAAAACAGTCTAAACCTCACAGAGCCATGGGCGAGACACCTAGTGATTCTGTTGCTTTTCAGCACTTAGGAGGAGTGGACTATGTTACAGTATCAAAAATTGTTCAAAAATGATTTTTCATAAAAGAAAACAAAAATTGTCAGACCAAAAACATTTTGAATTGTAAAACAGTCTAAACCTCACAGAGCCATGGGCGAGACACCTAGTGATTCTGTTGCTTTTCAGCACTTAGGAGGAGTGGACTATGTTACAGTTTCAAAAATTGTTCAAAAAAGAATGTTCATAAAAGAAAACAAATTTAAATTATCAGACCAAAAACATTTTGAATTGTAAAACAGTCTAAACCTCACAGAGCTATGGGCGAGACACCTAGTGATTCTGTTGCTTTTCAGCACTTAGGAGGAGTGGACTATGTTACAGTTTCAAAAATTGTTCAAAAATGATTTTTCATAAAAGAAAACAAAAATTGTCAGACCAAAAACATTTTGAATTGTAAAACAGTCTAAACCTCACAGAGCCATGGGCGAGACACCTAGTGATTCTGTTGCTTTTCAGCACTTAGGAGGAGTGGACTATGTTACAGTTTCAAAAATTGTTCAAAAAAGAATTTTCATAAAAGAAAAATAATTTAAATTATCAGACCAAAAACATTTTGAATTGTAAAACAGTCTAAACCTCACAGAGCTATGGGCGAGACACCTAGTGATTCTGTTGCTTTTCAGCACTTAGGAGGAGTGGACTATGTTACAGTTTCAAAAATTGTTCAAAAATGATTTTTCATAAAAGAAAACAAAAATTGTCAGACCAAAAACATTTTGAATTGTAAAACAGTCTAAACCTCACAGAGCCATGGGCGAGACACCTAGTGATTCTGTTGCTTTTCAGCACTTAGGAGGAGTGGACTATGTTACAGTTTCAAAAATTGTTCAAAAAAGAATTTTCATAAAAGAAAAATAATTTAAATTATCAGACAAAAAACATACTATATAATAATTATTGGTTCAAACCTCAGAGCCATAAGTGATAACTGCTAGCTAGTAATATAATTTTATTTATTTAAAGAAAACGATGAGAAGAATCCCCATGTAATTGCCTTTCTTGCTGATATACAAACAATCAGTGCCAAAACATCAACGTCATTTTCGTTTTTTTCGTTTTTTTTGGCCTAAATTAGTCATAACCGTAAGCCCACAAAGGCACATAATTTTAGTTTTTTCCCCCAGTAATTGTTGATTTCAAACCTGATCCCCAAATCATAGCAGTATGTAAATTTAGAACTCTTATAAAATGAATATCATAACAGTAGCATACATTATTGTATATATATAAAAAACTCTGCATTTAGAGTAACATTTAAATTATCTGTGCATTTTTAGTATTTATTTATTTGTGCTTATTTATTTGCTTAAACCAACCTCTTTACTCTGCAGTTGGCAATGGAAAGTGTGTATCAGTAGAGACTTAGCTTGCACTTTGCACCGATGTCTGCACATCGATCGACAAGGGGATCGGACAATCCCTATTGTCACTTGATCTTTGCCTATAACTGAATTAAAGCAGCAAAATAATGTTTGTTAAGATTAATGGAAACGTTTAAATTTATCTGACCCCTACCTCCTTGTGTCACAGCTAAATTATTGGAAATATTTCACCAAGAACCGTAATCATTTAGGACCAAACAAAAGTATACTGTTTCGTAATCTTCCTAATGAAAATAATATATTTCAATATCAGATTTTTTTTTTTTTTTAATTTTGTTTTATATAAATTCACACCTACCACAGAATGGGCGCCCATCCATCTTCAGATTGAATGATAAGTGCTGTGGTAGGTCTCTATATATGGAGTCTCATTTTCCGGACACACTAAACGACAGATGGGTTGATGGCGGAGTCAGAGTGGTTCAACGCAGTTGTAAACGGAGCTCGAGAAGTTCCTCAGCCGTGGAAGCCAACTGTGCTTCTAATACTTTGGCCTGTGTTTGCTAGTGCCTGATGGTCTCCTTAAGCTTCTTTGACTTTGGTAGAGACATCGAGTTCTAAGCCCAAGGCGGGAAATCCAATGCAAGATGGTTGATCGCCCTCACGAGCCCTTGGAATTTGTCAGTTCGGATAAATGGGCATTTCTCTACATTCTTTGCAATGAGGAGATCAGCCACCAGTTCATAAGCCGATGACACGAAAACCTCGTCACTCGAGTGGTCTCTTCGTCTCGAACGTATTTAGCTTGATTTAGTATTTAGCTCGAATTGATAGCAAACCATGTACATATTTTCTTCACTAAGATTTATCGCAAACACTCTATGTAAGAGAGCTGTCCTTGAAATCAGACGCGGTGGCGGACATTTTCATAACTCATGCTTCAGTTCTACTTCTAGCATGACTTCGTCTTCGAGTTTGGAATGAATGAATGAATATGAGTCCCGAGTTAAAATTTAGTGCCAAACTTGTAAATCCCCAAAACATGACCAAATAAAGTATATAATCCAGTTAACTTCTTTGACTGGCAGACCAAATAAAGTATAATCCAGTTAACTTCTTTGACTGGCAGGCCTTGTCTACCACATGTAGTCTGGTTCGCAAATCGAAAATTTATATGACCATATGAAAGCTCACCACATGCCTATCAAACATCTCTCTTTCGTACAGATTATACAACATAAAACTTTGTTTGCAGGATTTCAGTATTCCGTAAATGTAGCGCCTAGTGGTTTTGGGAACGGAATCGAAGCCGGATGGTTTGCCTTGAGATTGACCGAGAACCGGGGTAGAAGAGTTCAGAGCCTAGTAAGTTAACAACACAACTGAAACATCAGTTGTACAATGGTTGTAGGGCGAAGCCGTCTATTTATTTGTCTGACATACATATTTTGGAAGGATGTATAATACAAATCACGAGATTTGGCTACCTGTAGATCTACAAGATAGCGGGAAAGTAGTCTAAGCATCATCAGCATTTAAAGCCGAATAAACAACAAAAGGGCAACAATAATTCACCGAGTTCGAGATATGTGTGCCGGTATGTGCGTGTTTATTTTAAACTGTTTTGGACTCTCGCCAGCTTAGTCAGTATGTAGGGCTTGTAATATGCCAACCTCGGGACACATTTATATATCTCAATCAATCAAACGGACGGTCCAGGATTTTCAATATGATATCTATGTATCATGACTGTTGAACGGGACCACTGCACGGTGCAGGCTTCGATTGCGGAACATTTTCCCCGGCGCTATAAAATATATAGTATCCGAGACAAACTATTAGCACACTGAATTGGGATTTTCGAGGCGGACAACTAGTATTAAGTATAATAAATAGGAACTGCTAGGGATTATTTCCCGCCATAAATAGTACTGTGCGTCAACACTAGTGACGGGTAGCCACTGTCATGGCCTGCTTGCCGGCTCGACCGAAAAAAATTACAGAAGAGCCGGCAAGCAGGCTATCACTGTCATTGCACTGCGTGATCGTCGGAATCCTGTCATCTGGTCATTAGCTCCCATCTTCTGCGGCAAGGGTAATGTGTTAATGTAATATACACGCGCTTGGAAAATAGGGCAGCAGCAATCCAATTAACTTAAGCGTCGCTAGCAACTACGGTTCCCTGCGGCGTGCAGGAAATCACCGCTTGCGTCTCCTCATGGGGCGGCGGATTGATCCATCAACATTGATTCCAGGCATAGGATCACGATGACTGGAGAACCGTGATGAAACATGAATGACTTCGGTCTTGTCTGGATTGCACGAAAGTCCGTTGGTAGTACACCAAATAAGCACAACTCTAGCTTCGTCAGCACGGAGGAACGTTCTTGATGGGAACCGATGGATATGTAAAGCTGCGTGTCGTCTGCATACATCATGCAATCTAGGTGATGGGCTAAAATCACATCTTCCAGAGGAGCAAAGAATAACGAAAAGAGAAGAGGGCCTAAGACGGACCCTTGGGGGACAACATACTGTAGTTCCCTATCAGACGAAGCAACATCCCTAACTCGGACTGAGTGAGAACGATTCAGGAGATAGGAGTGAAACCATTTCAGGGCTGTGCCACATATTCCATACCGGTGGCGAAGTCTTTCCAGTAACAGCATATGGTCAATAGTGTCAAATGCAGATGACAGGTCCAACAGGACCAGTACTACTTCCTGATGGTTGTCGACTGCACGTAGCATGTCATTAAATACCCGCAAAAGCGCAGTCTCAGTACTGTAGAAGCATCTATAAGCTGATTGTAGCTTGGCTAGTAGACGATTAGTGATAAGATAGTTCAGCGTTTGAGTGGCAACTGCGCGCTCGAGAGTCTTTGAAAGGAAAGCGACATTCGTGATAGGGCGATAACTTGGAAATAGCTGATGATCAGAGGCATTCTTCTTGATAGATGGATGTACAACACCCTTCTTAAGGGTGGATGGAAATAGACCAGACGACAGTGATGCGTTAACAAGTCTAGTAATCGGTCCAGCGAGTACATCAACGGATTCTTTCAGGATAGAAAGGTATAGGATCGAGTACGCATGATTTAGGCTTAGAATGCTTCACAACATAGGTGACGTAGTTTTCAGATACGGTAGCAAAGTCATTAAGTGTGTATTGGCACGAAGGTGAATCGATTTCCACAGACATCTGCATTGATGATAGGCTTGAACTCTGAAGGTTATCCCTGAGGGTCTGTATCTTCATGGAGAAGTAGTCGCTAAAGTCCTCAACCAAAGACTGCAATGACTCGTGTGCAGGTAGTGGCGGTACTGGTTTGACTTTGAAAAGTCCATCAATTACACTGAATAGCTGATTCTGATCAGAATCCGCTATCTTAACCTTGTAATATTCAGATTTGGCATTGTTAATTGCAGTCGTATATTGTCGACATTTGTCTACATATATCTGACGGTGTACCTCAAGGCGCGAAGATAACCATTTACGCTCACGCTGGCGTCTCTGCCTCTTTAACTCTCTCAAAGAATCATTGAACCAAGGCGCATATGGTCGTAATGTGATCGTACGGTTACGTTCAGGTGCATGTTTGTCAATGAGTTCTTTAAGGACGTAGTTGTATTGATCGGTCAACTTGTTGGCGTCTATTGAGACAACGTCAGGAATAGATGAATGCAGCGCCGAGTCAAGGATGTCATTTCGCCACATTTGCATGTCAATACGTCGTAAATCGCGGTGACAAATCATCTTCTTTGTCGAGCGAGGCTTGGGCAGATCAGCAGTACAGATGACTGCGTTGTGGTCAGAAGGTAGGTCGCACTGGATCTCCACAGGGCCACAAAACAATGGGTCTTCCTGTCGATGAATCAAGTGTGTGACCACGCCTATGGGTGGGTCCAGCAACTATTTGTTGAAGACCAACTGAATCCAGGAGATCGACAAACCTCGTTGTTTCATTGTTGCTAGTGTCATCCATATGGAAATTAAAGTCACCCGTTATTATTAGATGACCGTTGGTTGCAGCGATGACCTCAAGTAGTCTAGAGAATTCTTGAAAAAACTGTTGAGCTGAGAGTTTATTTGTTTTGGATGGTGGAGGTCTATAGACCGTAATGAGGCGAACCGATGAGTTACATGCAGTTATCGAGAGATCAATGTACTCCATAGATGTAAACGAGACAACATCGTGTTGTTTCACATTAAAACCCTTCCTGAGTAGAACTCCAACACCTCCGCCTTTTCCTGTAGATCTTGGAAGATGGATAAATTCAAAATCCTGTAGAGTGTTCAATATTTCAGCGACGGTAGAATCAGAAGAGCTGTTACTAGAAAGCCAAGTCTCAGTTAGCGCTAGGACATCGATGTGCTTTGAGATAATTAGGTCGCAAATTGAGGCAGATTTCTTGTTAAGCGAATGAGCGTTCCAAGTCGCTAAGCGTAACCGCGGCAGGCTGTTTGAAGCGGCCGATTTAACAGTGTTTATATTGATAAGGTTGAGTAGGTTCCTAGTATTACAGCCAGTAGTAGTACAATTATTCTTGTGGCGTGAAGTCAATTGATTCGCACGTGAGGTAATTCTCATGGGGATAGGAGACTGTGTTGGATTCGAAAACTCATGCAAATCCGCCGAGTTCAAGGGAGAATAATTAAACATGCCCGGTCTTATGGCAGGATTCCCAATAATAAATCTATTACACTCCCAGGCCTCTTGGTGATTTAGAATGCCATAGAACTTGTGGAGTCAAACATGACTCTAAAAGTGAGAAATAATAAAAATGTTCCGAGAGAACTCAAATACATGACCGCCATCATGGGCTATTTAATCCATCATTAAAATCGATTCTCCAGGCAGTAGCCTGCTATGCAGACGTATATTTTCACTCTCATAAATTCGAAGAAAAAAGTAAGCACTTAATTAGTTTCCAATATGCACACCTCATTGTGTTATGGACCAATCAGATTTTACCTTTTATTTCCTGGAAAGTGACGTAATGTTACATTTCAAAGGAATGCAGACAATACATTTGCCATTGACCAATCATAGGAGAGTGTTCACTGGCACGCCAATTCACTAAAATTGTAACAATGGCTTTGATTGGGCAGAAAAATAAAACAAACGTGCTGTCGTCATGCTTGCATATTGGAAACTAATTAAGCGCTTAGGTAAGCAGACGTTACTTTTTTCTTCGAATTTATGAGAGTGAAAAAATACGTCTGCATAGCAGGCTAAGTAAATAGTTGAATTGTAAAATATTTCTTAATTTGAGTGCTGCGTCTATGAGTTATAGATATTTCTTTTTCCGATATGCTAATTATGTGACGACATGTGAGGACTCATGTAATATTTGGGCCTTATATCAGTGATTTTACCAAATATTTTGTATAAAACAGAAATAGTTTCATTTACAGGGAGAAAGAAGTGGCACTTTGTTGGCCTCTATAACTCATAGACGCCACACTCACATTAAAAAATATATTAAAAGTTCAACTATTTACTTGATATATAGAAAATCGATTTTAATGATAAAAAAATTGGGCTCATATACAATTTAAGCTTTGTGACTGCACTGTTTTCTCGTGTATGAAACACCTGCTAGTTTATACTGTAAAAACAAATTATCCTTGCGCTGAGGGAGAAATTTCTGAAAACTTTGAAACACGCGATCGAGAAGTAAAAGCCTTCTTGGCCCCTGCGGCAACCAATGCACTAGTTAACCCTAACCAGACTAAATCCAAGTAATGTTAATTTCATACACTTTCGTTTGGAAAGAGTACTCCACCACGAGTAAGATAATTCTACTTAAATTTAGCAACATTTGTGTTATCCTCGTGGAACAAACATAAAATGAAAATGAAAACCCTTCTTACATTTCGAGCAACCTTTTTTCTCTCACGAAACAATTGCATATCTTTCTAAATCTCGGTGTGAAGTCAAGTACTGTTTTCTCATGATTAATTAAATTTACCCCTCCTCCTGGTATTTGCTTAGTATCTGCTATTCAGTTAACTAAATCAACTGAATCCTGCTAACTGAACCTCACATTCCCCTCGAGCAAGCTAAAACCAACGTTGACGTTGACTTTGATAAATCCTTTGAAGCTCTTCGCTTCGCCAACAATCTGTTTCTCAATATTTTCCTCAAGCAGGGAAAGTATATATAACTCTAGAAACTCTATTCATGTATATTGCAATAAGAAGTTTCCCTTATTACAGCTTCTGCATATAAATTAATTAAATTTAACACCCACTAATGAACACACGTCCACAATAGCAGCAAATTAATATTTAATTTCCCAGCATCCTGTGCTGATATTGACTTTCGCTTGACCACAAATTTAAACCTATAAAAATTAAGGATGCAGTGTTGAGATTTCACCTCGAAAGCCACGTTAATCACTACGTTAGTAGTATGAGAGGGATGGAATTAGCCTCCTTTTTAGGGCGTACGCCCTATTTTTAGGGCGTATGCATTAATTAGGATGACGTCACAGTCCTATTGTCTTAGACTCGTGAATAAAGTGGTGAGCTATGCTAATTTTTAGGGCGCTATGCTAATTTTTAGGGCGTATGCATTAATTAGGATGACGTCACAATCCTATTGTCCATTGAATTAATTAAGGAATTATTTTTTTAGGGCGTACGCCCTATTTTTAGGGCGTATGCATAAATTCAGAATGCTAATTTTTAAGGCGCTCTCATGAATAAAGTGCGGTAAAGTGCGGCTCTCTCATGAATAAAGTGGAATCTCATTAACTCAGAAGATTATCTATTATTTCTGTGAACGAGGTCATCGATCTATTCGGGCATGTTTGGGCAAAGCTTGAGCGGCTATAAAACCAGAACCTATGTCTTTGAGTGAGTGAGTACAACCCAAAGTGTAAAACCAGAACCTGTATCCCCGAGTCAGTACAACCCAAAGTATAAAACCAGAAAACTCCAACTACAAGATGGCAAGGAAACCTATATCAGAAGACACTATTTGCATCGATGAAGTTGAAGTTGTCGAAAGAAACAGAGCATTTCACAGGATATCAAGTACAATACATTTGGTGTATGCTGCACTCTGTGAAAAACCAATCTATGCCGAGAAAGAAAGACAATGTGAAACAAATCACCCAAGCCAAAGACAGCACGATTGCTTGATGTTATCCGAAGAGGAAGCGTGGAATTTGTTCTACAACAATGCAAAAGACGAAGTCAAACCAGAGAGAGTGTGGGAGATTGTGAACGCTATTTGCTACATGTTGAACATTGAAATTCATCGCTCATGGAAAGTTTACCTATCTGAACTTTACAAGTTACCCTGGACCACAGTGTATCTCTTACATCTTCAGTTCAGTAACAACGGATCTTCTATCATTGATCAAGTGCTTGAAGTAGCGAGACGTGAAATACATCCACTGAATGACATTGAACAACACGGCTTTGCCTCAAGATATTCTGTGTCTGTTCCAGAACAATTTTTTTAGAAAAGATGAAGAGTTTATGGAGATTGATTGACTTTGTAATTACTTTAACTTTTAAATCAATAAAGTTCACTTGTTTAGTTGAATAGGTTTGGGCAAGTCTTTGTTATGAATAACAATACACTATTGTTTTGGTAATCTGCTCTATAGTAACCCAACGATATTTTTTATATCATTCACAACTCACTCGTAACGTAATTCTGAGATCAGATTATTTATAAACCTTTACAGTAAATCCACTGTGACTCATTAGATCAACTCTGCTATTGTTCTTAGGGATTGGCGATAACTGAAGAGCCTATTGTTTTGAGGAAAACTCTTGTGATGCAAATTCTTCTCTAAAACTAAACTAGAATTACCATACGAATAAAAACCAACTACTCGGAACAGGATTTTATTGATCCAAAACACCAATTTACAGTTCGTGTTCCTTATCGTCGCGGAGTTGATAACTTTCTTATTTCTCAGTTCTTGGGTTGATATAATGTACCGTGTTACAAGATTACACTGATTTATGTTTCATTGATTTTTTTCTTGTTGACAAATGCTGCTTAACTTGGATAAAACTTATTTCTAAAAGGTACATATGTATTGTTCATTACGGGAACACTCTGTTCCGGAATAGGTTGTTTTTGGAATTGTTTATTCAACAAGAATTTTCGGTGGTGAATTGCAGCCTCGGTTGCTTCTTGCCATCCATAATCTTCCGTGTTCATCAAGTTTTGCTTCGTTTCCAAGATTTTTCGGAAATCAGGATCTTTTCTTAAGCTGTGAATCCATTTCATATCTTCGAACAACACTTCTCTTAGGTCTTTTCTATAGGTAGGAACCAAAGCGTTACTGGCTTTGATTTCAGCAACTTCATGACTATCCCCATCGTGTTCATACTTTTGAACCAACGCTTCCCATTCTTCCTGGTGCCGTTCTTTAGCTTCGTTTCGAATTCTTTCCCAAACATCCGCTTCTCCGTCATAACTATCATCAGTGGAGTCCGTGCTCTCCTGAGATTCAGAGCTTTGATAAGAATCTTCAGTCATTTCATCATCTGAGTTGGAACGATTAGCAGCCATCGTTTATATCTTTACTCTTCAAGGATCGGGAGTATAATGTCAGACCCTTAAAAGTTTCCAACTTTATAGAAAACAAATTGGTGTGGTCACTAAGTTTAACAAATGTCGATTAGCTGATTTAGCTACGGTCTCTCAGTTAGACCAACATTGTAAGCAGGATTGCTAACCAACATATTTTCCATTATCAACAACTGGATTTACAGTCCTCGACAAAAACTTTCTTTTTTGAAGTTTCGCTTCTTGTAAATATGGTTTACGTTCTTGAGTTGATAACCTATGGACTTGTGCCAAGTGGTTGGATAATTTAACAAGATACTTTGATCCACAATTAGGTACAGGGCAGTTTTTCAAAGTCCGATTTTCCATGTTCACTCGTTGAAAGTTAGTATCAAATAGCACAAATCTACTTGATCGTCCCTTTTATCTCCTTTCATCCCTTTTGTCGCCTCTTGTCCCGCTTTTTTCCGTTTTGAAATAAAAAAAAGAGGGATAATAAAAGAAAAAAGCGGGACGAGAGGCGACAAACGGGATGAAAAGGACGAACGGAGATAGCTATATCCGAATGTGAACACGTCTCTTGTCAGTAGTCCTTTTCATCCCGTTTGTCGCCTCTTGTCCCGCTTTTTTCCGTTTATTATCCCTCTTTTTTTATTTCAAAACGGAAAAAAGCGGGACAAGAGGCGACAAAAGGGATGAAAGGAGATAAAAGGGACGATCAAGTAGATTTGTGCTATTTGATACTAACTTTCAACGAGTGAACATGGAAAATCGGACTTTGAAAAACTGCCCTGTACCTAATTGTGG
Organism: Actinernus sp. WN-2022; assembly: GCA_030867875.1. Lineage (NCBI taxonomy): Eukaryota > Metazoa > Cnidaria > Anthozoa > Actiniaria > Actinernidae > Actinernus > Actinernus sp. WN-2022. The sequence goes on from JAOWCC010000936.1 coordinate 72,519,808, forward strand.
ATCAAAGTATCTTGTTAAATTATCCAACCACTTGGCACAAGTCCATAGGTTATCAACTCAAGAACGTAAACCATATTTACAAGAAGCGAAACTTCAAAAAAGAAAGTTTTTGTCGAGGACTGTAAATCCAGTTGTTGATAATGGAAAATATGTTGGTTAGCAATCCTGCTTACAATGTTGGTCTAACTGAGAGACCGTAGCTAAATCAGCTAATCGACATTTGTTAAACTTAGTGACCACACCAATTTGTTTTCTATAAAGTTGGAAACTTTTAAGGGTCTGACATTATACTCCCGATCCTTGAAGAGTAAAGATATAAACGATGGCTGCTAATCGTTCCAACTCAGATGATGAAATGACTGAAGATTCTTATCAAAGCTCTGAATCTCAGGAGAGCACGGACTCCACTGATGATAGTTATGACGGAGAAGCGGATGTTTGGGAAAGAATTCGAAACGAAGCTAAAGAACGGCACCAGGAAGAATGGGAAGCGTTGGTTCAAAAGTATGAACACGATGGGGATAGTCATGAAGTTGCTCGTTCGCTTGGATGTCAGTGATTGCCTTCGACACTTGGAGGGCTTTCTCAGCAGGCAGTGCACACATGGCATTAGATAAACATCACAGGCGGAAACGAATCAGGCGCAGACTTGCAGTTGGATGGCTTCCTGTGTTTGCGCTTGTTATCATTTACTTGGCTTTGGATCAATCGGGGACCGTGGTCATCGACTACGGCGGAGGAAAATCATGCTGGATAAACAACGGACGAGCCAATCTTGTTATCTTTGTGATTCCAGTATCGCTGGCTCTCATCTGGAATGCGGTGTTCTTCGGGCTGGCAGTGAAGATCATCCGAGCGGTGAAGAAGCAATCACGAATGGCTACGTCACAGCGTCATAATCAACATGATTACGCGGTGTACGTGAAGATAGCAACCCTGATGGGGTTCACGTGGATCTTCGGCATCCTGGCAGCTTTTGTTTCTGATTATTTCCAGTTTGCTTTTATCCTCTTTAATACTCTTCAGGGGGTTTTCATAGCCATGTCATTCACTTGTACATCGCGGGTGAAGAAGCTTTACTTCTCAAAGATGTATGCCCATCCTTTGTGTACCCCAATTAGGTGCCGAAAAGTAGCCACTCCTGATTACCAGCAGGGAGTGGGCACGACTGACACCCAGCTGTAAATCAAACAGGAATTGTATCAGTTAATTTTCCCTCCAAATTGTAGTTGTATGAAGTTCTTTTCATGTTACTATTGGTAAGTCGCATTAAGAAACTTCAGTCTCGACTCAAATCTTGTCCATCGCAATGGACCTCGAGTCTTGGAGGCCACGATAAATCAGCGAAATAGCACAAGACTTCATTTTGCAGTTCAGAGAAGGATCGGCTGGTGAAATCAGTTGACTTTAGATTTCAAGCTTTGGAAGCGCTAGTCCCGCAGTACTTTAACACATTGAAACAAAAATGAGACAGATTTACTACAATAAATCCACCGACGAAATTTCGCTAAAATTATCTACAAATAATTAGGTAAAGACAACAGTTATATTCTTGGATTTCAATCAATCCTCAGAGATTCAAATGACAAAGCCGTGGCGGCCATATTGGTTGATCTAACAAGGGGTGGCACTTTTGTCAACGTCCTCCAACATGGCGCCGATGACGTCACATGGTGCAGATTACGTCACACCAGGGGTGCTCACCTTTGACATCAACCCATCTGGGTCTGTTTTCAAAGGGTGGCTAACGCTATCCATTGGATAAATCCCTATCCACTTTTTATTATTTTTTTATTATTATTTCCTTATATCATGTAGATCAATACAATAGTAAATACAAGTAGAGATTATTAGTCCTTACATAATAAGGAGGAGGACTAAGTAAACCCAAAGAGGCTTTTCTAAATAGTCCCCCTATAAATGGATATCACATAGAGTAACATCAGGGTTGGTATGAACGTCAACTTTTACAGTTTGAATAGTAATACCATGTGTAATTGCATTTCATGTTAATGTATATATATCCGTAGCAAGTACAGTTGTATTAAAGATGATGATCAAATATATATGTACATACTAATTATTCATAATATTCATTACTAATCATATTAACAATAATCATAGGAAGTTTGTGTATAGCATATTATCAGGGTATATTAACGTTGTAGGTACAGTTTCATTTTCCTTTTAAATTGCCTTTTTGTATACGATTCTTTAATTGCACTGGGGATAATATTCCACAAGTTACAGTTCCTTTCGTTCTTGTTGACAGTTTCCCATAGTTAGTTCTATTATAACATTTATGTATATTGTTTGAATTTCTTGTATTGTAATTATGTATATTTTTATTTAAAAGAAAAATTCCTATAAAATAAGCCAGTTTGGTACTATTAATGGAGTCTTAATGGCTCCTGCTCATGCAGGTAGATTAAGGAATACTTTTTGAACAAATTCATCAGCGTTTTAAATCAAACCATGAAAAAGACTATGTAAGCCTATGACCTGCGTAACATGTCACGTACCCATGTCACGCTACCCAAATTGCAAAAAAAAACATTTACTTCAAAAGTCCGAGTTCTAAACCTATTGGAGGGTCTGAATGTGGGGGGGGGGGGGGGGTCTACATGTTAGTTGTCAGTTAAAATTTTGGCCATTTGTCAGTTGTCAGTTACGCCTAGTTAATCATTACTAGAGAAAATTTACTATGTTTGACCCACAAAAAACAAATTTGTCAGTTGTCAGTTATGTTTCGGTTGTCAGTTGTCAGTAAAAAATCGTCATTTGTCGGTTGTCAGTTATTTTGAAGGCCGTTTGTCAGTAGTCAGTTAACCCCATTCAGACCCTCTTATTGAAAATGAAAATTATTTTAGACCACCATTGGAGTTCTTTTGGAAGCTAAATCTAGATAATGTTACTTTTAGGAACTTTAGCGGAGAAATTTAATATATAAATTTGAACGGGACTGGGCCGAGCATGCAGTGATTTTGATGTGTTTAGCGTTTTGACACACAGGAGGACATTTGGATGGCTTTGAACTTCAAAGTTTGAAGTAAATGCGATTTTATTTGAGAGATAACCGACTTCAGTGACACTACAAGTTTATATTGTGGCTTCCCTTTTGATACCGGAACTATACGGAGGAGAATTCTCTGCCTTCCGTTTCGTTTTGATTCTCGAAAATCTCTCGCTCCTACTGCAGCTACTGCCATACCAAAGATCAACACAAAAGAAAGAGTAAGATTTGGAACTTTAACAGCGATTTGTCCTACTCTAAACTCGAGAAACTTCGACGTGCTATACATCCAAATGCATAAATTTATTGTCCAATTTGAATCTTTCGGTAAGAAAGAAGAAGCTTGGATACGCATGTCTGAACTGACTAAACCCAGTTTTCCGCCAACACAGGATTACCATCCTTTATATTTTATTGTAAAAAATCACTTCAATCCGCGTAAGGAAATTTAAATTTGGCCCGTCGAAATCTTAACATAATCACTGTAAACAGATACTTTAAGTCACATATTTGATATTACTTAACTTAGACTCGAGAATAAGAAGAAGAATCGTTTTATTTGTTTTAGAAGGCAAAATAGCTTCCAAAACCATGAATTTTCGAGTGAAATGTGTGAGCCGATACCGACATAAAATTAATATGATCGACATGTAGGCTTTTGTCCGCAATGACTTTGATATATGTCAATCCGTTTGAGTAAACTATATCCTATTATTATACGACTTGGCATTTTCGAGTGCAAATACGAGCTAAAATGAGTGCAAATATATAATAATAATAATAATAACACATTTATATAGCGCCATATACACTAACTGCCCTATGGCGCTTTACAATTCCTATATGTTAAAAACTACTAAAAAGTTAAAATACTAAAAGGTTAAAAACACATTACTAAGAAATATACAACCATGTGATTAAAAATAAGTTTTCTTAAAAAGGTATGTCTTTAAACGAGATTTAAAAACAGAAACCGAGTCACTTAGTCTTATTTCTAAAGGAAGATTGTTCCAAAGTTTTGGGGCGGCCACCGAGAACATCCTATCGCCATAACTCTTCAAGCTCGATTTTGGTACTATAAGAAAGTGCTGACTACATGACCTAAGATTCCTTCTCGGAGAGTAAATATGAAGAAGATCACTAATGTATGACGGTGCTAGATTATTTAAAGACTTATAGGTTAAGAGGAGAATCTTAAATATAATACGCTGCTCTATGGGAAGCCAGTGAAGTTCCCGAAGCACAGGCGTAATATGTGCGAACTTAAACGTACGAGTGACAAGACGTGCTGCACAATTTTGGACCGATTGCAGCCTCTGAACGAGATATTTAGGCAGCCCATAGAGCAACGCATTACAATTGTCCAATCTGCAAGTTACGAAAGCATGGACTAAAATATATATCTAAGTATTTATTATTTGTTTGCCACAATGTACAATAACATAAACAGTATAATTTGTGGGGGGAAAACAGTGACGAGGAAGCCTAAACGAGAAACCGTAAGGCTTATGGAAGTTCAGGCTTCCCCTTACATACGAGATTACAAATAACTAAATAAACATTACAGGAGATGGCGGTTACATATATTAAAGCTAAGATAGACAAGGGAGCTCTGTACATACATTACAGCAAGAGAGTATATAGACAAGGAAGCTGTATTCTAGATGGCAGTAATTAAGTTGTCAATATGACGTTAATAAGAATATTTTTAAGTTTGATTTAAAGTTTTTTAAGCTAGAAGAATTTGTCAACTCATCGTTTAATGAGTTCCAAAGTTGCGGGCCTTGATATTTAATGCAAAATTGTTTGAGTCTAGTTCTACAAAAGTGGGAACGAAGTCTAGAAGCATTTCTGGTATTATAATTATGTAATTGTTTGCCGGAAGTAAACAGACCATTGAAACTAGAAGGAAGTAAATGATTAGAATAAGAGTACATAAAAATGCCAGTTTGCAGTGAATTGATTTCAAAGACTTTCAATATCTCTAATCGTTTAAAAATAGGACCTGAGGGAGCATCAAAATGTGTGTTTTCTATTGTCCTTACAACACGTTTTTGTAGGAGCAGTAGTCTACGAAGATTAGTTGCTGAGTGAATGGGTAGGTTGAAGCCCAAACTATATTACAGTAATGCAAATATGGATAGATTAAAGAGTAGTATAGTGAAAGCAATGATTTCCTAGGTAAATAAAAACTTGATTTGTATATGATTCCAACTGACTTTGAAATTTTAGTTGTTATATAATTTATATGAGGTTTCCAGGCTAGGTTTTGATCAATTATAACTCCTAAAAACGAGGTTTGTGATACCTGTTTAATTTTATTACCATCAATTAATAGGGGGTCAATTGTGTAATTCGGTCTCTGACGTGATTTAAATACCATGAAATTAGTCTTTTTTGAGTTTAGTGAAAGTTTATTTGCTGTAAACCAGGTGGAAACTTTAATCATTTCAGTGTTGAGTACGTTAAACAAAGAATTAGGATCTTTATGGGACAAAAAAACGTTCGTATCATCTGCAAATAAAATAAATTTTAATATATTTGAGGCATTTGAAATATCATTTATAAACAAAAGAAAGAAAAGTGGTCCAAGGATTATCTATCATTAGATAGATAATCCCTAATTTTAGTTAACTTCCTAAGGTGGAAATATGCAGATTTACATATCGACATAACGTGTTATTCAAAAGATAAGCCATCATCAAATACTACACCAATATTCCTTGCTTTAGATGATTGCAAAACATCATGATCGCCTACTGAAATAGAATTCAGGCATGGCCGAGGACGATACGTTGAGCTGATTACAAGAAGCTCAGTTTTGTCTCTATTAAGCTTTAACTTATTTAACAACATCCACTTGTCTATATCGCGAACGCATGCTTCGATTCTAGCAGTAGATAACGCTTGGTCTTCGACATCTTGGGAATCGAAAGACAAATACAGTTGTGTGTCATCAGCGTAAAAATGAAACCCCATACTGTATTGTCTCACGATGTCCCCGAGTGGCGAAGTATAAAGAAGATATAAAATTGGTCCTAATACGGAACCTTGCGGTACTCCGCAGGTCAGTGGACGATTTGTAGACTTTTCGCCCCTAATGGCGACAAATTGATATCTATTACTTAGATATGATTTAAACCAAGCAAGAGCAGAATCTGTTACACCGAAACGGGATGCTAACCTATCGAGCAAGATACCATGGTCAACAGTGTCGAAGGCCGCAGATAAATCTAGTAAAAGTAGAATAACACTGCGGTGATTATCAAGCATACTAAGAATGTCATTATTCACCCTCACAAGGGCAGTCTCTGTACTATAAAATTGTTTATATGCCGATTGAAACATTTCATCAAGATCATTGTTTACGATATAATCAATTAATTGTAAAGCTACCACTTTTTCAGTGAGCTTGGCCATGAACATTAAATTAGAGATGGGCCTAAAATTGGCATAAACCTCGAAATCAAGATGTGACTTCTTGAGGAGTGGATTTAAGAGAGCTAACTTAAAATTGACTGGCATTATAGCCGAATCAATCGAGCTGTTAATAATATCAGTCATGACCTGTAATAAAACAGGTAAACATTCCTTAAGAACCAACACAGGAACTGGGTCGAGTGGGCAGGATTTGACTTTTGAGGCAGTAATAATGTCAGATACTTGCTGTAATGATACATTTTGAAACTTTGTTAGAGTACTGTGGCATGCAGCAGAAACAGTGCCAACATCTGAAGTGCTGCTAAAATCAGCATCCAGATTGCTACGCAGAATAATTATTTTTTGACTGAAAAAATTCGCAAAATTTTCTGCCAAATCCTTATCAGAGATTTGTTATGCAGCAATTTATCAACGGTTTGAAATAAAATTCTTTGATCACAGCAGTTACTTTGAATAATGTCAGAGTAAAATTGAACCTTAGCATATCTCACTAGATCATTAACGACATCACATTGCGACACATACTTGTGTTTATCACTAACCAGCCCTGAAGATCGCCAACAACGTTCAAGGGCTCTCCGTTTTCTCTTCTCTTCGCCAATTTGTTCATTGTACCATGGAGAGGAAGGACGAACCGTAATGGATCTGTTTTTCGTAGGTGCATGCTTATTCAGCAAAGATTCAAGGGTGTCGTAGTATTGCTTAACCAATGTATGCAGATCGCTAGGAGTGTCTATAATTAAGTCGGACATTTGCAAATCATAGCGAAATTGCACAAAATCAATAGACCGTATTTTACGGAAAATAACTTCCTTCTTCTCTAACAATGGTTTCGCTAATCGAAGATTGACATGCACCGCATGATGATCAGACATTGAAGGATGATGAACGTAACAGTCACTAATGACATCCTCACTAGTTCTTGAGATGACTAGGTCCAGTATATGGCCGCTACGATGAGTAGATTCGACAACCTTTTGACTAAGATCAAAAGACTCTAGAATTTGCATAAATCGACGAGCATCAACATTGTTCGCCCGATCAACTTGAAAATTGAAATCACCGACAATTAGCAGGTAACTAGGAGTCAAAATCAACTGCTCTAGATAGGATCTGAATTCATTTAAGAACATGTTCTCATTAAATATATAGGGGTTATTGACCAAGCGTGAGGTCCGGATGGGGGGATATTGGTCGAGTTCTTTTTTCGTGTGTCCATTCACACACCAAAAACCTCCCATTAGTCCGGCAGATTGGTGAAAAGATTGTGGGATTTATGGTAAAAGCACCAAATTTTGCACAAAGATAGGGAATGAACTATTTAACAATATTGGCTATGGGCCCACTTGGGATCTATCCCATAATTCTGTTTACAGCGTATTTAAGGGCGCTCTACTGACATTCAGCATGAAAACGAGGCTGGGTGAAAAATTCATTAAAAATGATCATAGTTTGGACAGTAAACCTAAAAAAATAATTTCAAGAATTATGGGATAGATCCCAAGTGGGCCCATAGCCAATATTGTTAAATAGTTCATTCCCTATCTCTGTGCAAAATTTGGTGCTTTTACCATAAATCCCACAATCCTTCCATATTTTTTCACCAATCTGCCGGACTACATCCGGACCGAACAAGCTTGGTCAATAAAGTGTTTATTATATGGCAAAAATGAATAAAAGTCCTCTTTGACGCACGCGCCAGGAACCCATTGCGTGGTAAACTGAAGAGCGAATAGAAATCAAGCTAAAATTAGACTGAGAGTCGACGACTTTTACTTGAAGGTCAACCTCGTGGCGTTCAACAACCTCGTGACCAGGGTCTTCTTGGTCAGATCCAAGATGGCGGCTACTCCGAGAGAAGACCCTGGTATAAACGCTGAATCACGTGACCAAAATCTCCAGAAATCCTGGAGATTTTAATCACGTGATGTGGGCATCCAATATGGCGGCCAACCTAAATATGGAAATGTTAACACGTGCCCACAAACCATAGGTATCCCAATCCGGAGTGAGCGAGATGCGATTAACGGTATTTCCACGCGGCGAACGACGAAGTGAAAACAGGTATACTAAACAGTTCGAAATGGAGTTTACTTGGATAAAGAAACAGTGGAAGAGTATCACAAAGCTACCAGGATGTATCTAAGCTAGAAGAGAATCCTGAAAAGCCGTTCATTTTCTGTTAGCGTTGAAGCGAGGAGATCGATAGCACATGTTCAGATTTAACGGCTTCTCCTGGCTTTCTCACTGATGAAACTTACCAGAAAACTACCCAGTAATGCACTTCATCTATTGCTCTACCTACACAATGTGTTTTAAGGTTATTTAAAATCGTTTTATTGATAAAATTTGAGCAATCGAATCTATATACAAATTCATCTCTCTGGACTCAGTCCGTTTGGCCAATAAAAAGCATCGTTAGAACAACCCTTGTGTCATAATCGAAGGGCCAATCAGAATACGTGACAGTTCAGGGTTTACCAGGGTCTTCTCTCGGAGTAGCCGCCATCTTGGATCTGACCGAGAAGATCCTGGGGACGAGGTTGGGCGTTCAAAACATCGGACGGAGTAAAACGCAGGGCACGCAGGGCACGCAGGATGTTCAAAGTAACAAAATTAAAGTTACATAATTTAGTGCCTTTGGAACATCAGATTGCAAAGGTCACATGTTCACATGACAAATATTATGCTAATTTTAGAGTGAAAGTAAAAGTGTATCTATTTATCAATGTTTTTAGTTGCTGTGGCTGTAAGCTTTTCTCAAATACGTGTCTAGCTTACTGATTTCCCAAGGAATGTACACAAACATTTTAATCCTTGAATTCGTAACTAATTGCAATGCTGTCACGCATATGGCATTTTTTTAAAGACATAACATGCAGAACGTACACAGTGGGACCCGCTTTTACCGAAATTAACAAAAGCAGATAAAAAATTGTTGGCAGACACAATTTATTTAGTTGACACAAACTTAGAAAAGCTCGCGCCTAAAATTTTACGGAACAAAACAAGACGCCAGAGTATCAGGTAGGCATTTATAGATTGTGCTCGGCAACTTTTGGGCAACTTTTGGAGTCTCGAGCAACTTTTTGAAGTTTACGCAACTTTAAGCATTTTTTGGAGTTTTGAGCAACTTTTGAGCAATTTGTTAAAAAAATTGAGCCACAAATAAAATTTTAGAGTTTTAAAATACAAGATCTGTGTAAATACGGCAGAAAACACCCTGAACAATCCTTACAAAAAGAAAGCAGTTTATTATGTGCCCTCGATTACCTCCATGTGGTCAGCGGCTGTTCGCAAACTGTACACGCTCTTTATGGTCAGCGGTTCTAAATCATTTTGTTTCTGTCATGTTGAGGTACAATAATGCTAAAAGGCAGTAATAACTGAACAATACACAAGCATCTCGGTTAAATGTACTCATTGGCAAGTTAAACGTTGTACATAGTGTAATTTTTTTTTACAAAGTGTTGTTTAAAGCTTTTACTTCAATAAAGCGGTTTATATTGTAAAGCAACTTCTTGAATACAATATTCTCGTGTTTTTTTGTGGTAGTCCTCGAAGATATAAAAGTTGTGTCTTTTATTGCGTTCGCCTTGTCACTAATCGTGTTGTTTGACATTGTGTACATTCCTTGGGAAATCAGCAAAATATACGACACGTATAGGCGAGAACGGCTTGAGTGATACTAATGTGCGAGCCAGCGAGCCATGCGAGCCACGGTGCGAGCCATGCGAGCCACGGTGCGAGCCATGCGAGCCACTGCAAAATATAGCACTTTAAAAAAAGTTTTTTTGCTTATCTATATTCAAGAGACATAGAGATTCTTACGGTGGCGTGTTAGGGCCATTAAAAAAACGATTTTTTTTTTTTTGAAATCCCGAGTTATTTTTGAAAAAAAAACAATTTTAGGCTAACAAATATTTTTTTGGCAAAAAAATAAGAAAAAGTAATTAATCCCGAGTTGCTAATCCCGAGTTCCAAATCCCGAGTTCCAAATCCCGAGTTCCAAATCCCGAGTTCCAAATCCCGAGTTCTTAATCCCGAGTTGCTAATCCCGAGTTGCTAATCCCGAGTTCCAAATCCCGAGTTCTTAATCCCGAGTTCTTAATCCCGATTTGCTAATCCCGAGTTCCAAATCCCGAGTTCCAAATCCCGAGTTGCTAATCCCGAGTTCTTAATCCCGAGTTGCTAATCCCGAGTTCCAAATCCCGAGTTCTTAATCCCGAGTTCCAAATCCCGAGTTCTTAATCCCGAGTTCTTAATCCCGATTTGCTAATCCCGAGTTCCAAATCCCGAGTTCCAAATCCCGAGTTGCTAATCCCGAGTTCTTAATCCCGAGTTGCTAATCCCGAGTTCCAAATCCCGAGTTCTTAATCCCGAGTTCCAAATCCCGAGTTCTTAATCCCGAGTTGCTAATCCCGAGTTGCTAAACCCGAGTTCCAAATCCCGAGTTCCTAATCCCGAGTTCCTTAACTGTACACGAGGTCTTCTTGTCTGCAGCAAAGATGGCGTGGACAGTCACCTACTTCCTAGTTGTACTTTATTTGTACTTGGTACGCTTTAAGCTGTGTTTATCGGTTTTGCCAAGCTATATTCCAAGTATCGAAGACGTCGCGAATGACCAGCGAGAACTACTTGTTAGAGAATATTTCAATTTAGGTTTTTATTACGCCGAAATTCTAGCTTTTCCTTTGCGTCATTTTAAGTATGCAGCAGCTGAAGAGAATACTGAGGGATATGGGACTGCGAAGTGATGTGAATAGTATTATTGATTCCATCCTCAAATATCCTCATCCTACATTATTAAAACTTTACAAAAATGTTGATTCATTGAGATGACTGTAGTTATTTTAACGTAAGAGATCACAGTTTGCTAATCTCGAAAATCATCACGTGTGAATACGGTGTAGAGATAAAATCGCAACGAAGAATATGGAAAAAGTTGCAATCCCAGTAGTCTCTTTCCTGAAATCTCTTTTAGCTTGTTCTAAAATAAACATATTTGAATTTTTGCTTTCTTAGAGCTTGAAGACTCGGCGCGCTGGATTAGGTTTGAACGAAGACTGAAGTCCATCATATCCTTTAAGAATAATCCTTCATGCTGAACTGAACGTAACGACTTTGCCGATAATTACAACGCCGTCATGTCCCAAAAAAATATGGGATACCCCGGCATGGGCATCATCTACTTCATTAGCTGGCGGCAGTTTTCCCCTATGGATCCCTTTAAAAAAAAATTGATATGGCGCCGTTACCAGGAACTGAGGAGGTAATATATTAATATTGTCGTTAAAACTGTCAATATTTGCATCTGATCTATCGGCCGCCATTCTCACTACTCGGCCTCGGAATTAGCAACTCGGGATTAGCAATTCGGGATTTGGAACTCGGGATTAGCAACTCGGGATTAGCAACTCGGGATTAAGAACTCGGGATTAGGAACTCCGGATTAAGAACTCGGGATTTGGAACTCGGGATTAAGAACTCGGGATTAAGAACTCGGGATTAGCAACTCGGGATTAAGAACTCGGGATTTGGAACTCGGGATTTGGAACTCGAGATTTGGAACTCGGGATTTGGAACTCGAGATTAGCAACTCAGGATTAGGAACTCGGGATTAGGAACTCGGAATTTGGAACTCGGGATTAGCAACTCGGGATTAATAACTTTTTCTTTTTTTTTTTGCCCAAAAAAAATATTTTTTCCCCTAAATTTTTTTTTTCCAAAAATAACTCGGGATTTGAGAAAAATATAATCGTTTTTTTTAATGGCCCTAACAAGCCACCGTACTAACAAGCCACCGTAATTTTTCAAAAACATATTTTTAGGGAAAAAATAAGAAAAAGTTATTAATCCCGAGTTGCTAATTCCGAGTTGCTAATCCCGAGTTCCAAATCAAGAGTTGCTAATCCCGAGTTGCTAATCTCGAGTTGCTAATCTCGAGTTCCAAATCCCGAGTTCCTAATCCCGAGTTCCTAATCCTGAGTTCCTAATCTCGAGTTCCAAATCCCGAGTTCCAAATCCCGAGTTCTTAATCCCGAGTTGCTAATCCCGAGTTCTTAATCCCGAGTTCCAAATCCCGAGTTCCAAATCCGAGTTCCAAATCCCGAGTTCTTAATCCCTTGCGGTCTGCATGATAATTCCCTTCACGACCAAACTTCTAGAATTAAACGCAAGTGTTTACTCGTCAAATCCAGATAAAACGCAACCTTCCTGTAAACTGATACTGCATTTATCCAATTTGCGTCTCTCTCCTGTATACTTGCTGCCAAACCATTCTGGAACTCGAGTATTCTTGCTTCCGAATCTTCGCGTTTTCTGTATCTCCGGGCCGCGGGTCTTACCACCTCGCGACACCAGCGAACCACAAGCAATTTAATTTATTCTGTATATACGGACACGTGACAGTTATATGTGTGTAATTGACTTTTCTGTAAGACTACCTTTCCTGGATCGACTGTATATATATATATATATATATATATATATATATAACATTGAGTTAATTAGATATTTAGCTGTAAAATATTTATCTCTGAAAAGCCCCACGTGGGAGTGGATAATAAAGTATGTATATATGTGTATGTAAAACCAAGGGTTGATCTGTAGTTTTGTTACGGTTTATGCTTCGGTAATCAGTATTTAAAAGGCTTGGGCGTTAAGGTCGGACAACGTCCACATTGTTGCTCTAATCCAGGACTGTTTTGGACTTAATGCCCCCTAAACGTTCAATGGACGTTAAACGGAGCACTAACTATGTCGACGGTCTCTAATTAGTTTAAACTCCCGGCCCGCTTGCGTTTCATTCGGCATTTGTCTCGTTCTTCTCTGCTTTCGATATCCTGATTTTCTCTAAAACCTGCTGCTCCTTGATGTAATTTTTCTTCTTGACCCAATCTTTCAAAAGTTTACCCATCACATAAGACACTCAGTGTTTAATGCCTTTGGCCCATTGCGTAAACAAACCTGTCATAAGGAAAAAATCAGAACATTAAATAGGTATGTTATGTAACCAGCTTTATTCAGGACTTTTTTCACGCAAACAAGTTCAGGCACGCGTGAGTTAGCATGGTTAATATATGTGCATATATTAAAATATACGAGTGAGACGTGATACCGGAAACGAGTTATCTCCTCCTAGCCTCGTTCCCAGGTTTTTCGTTTACGCACGGCTGGATATTGTGACGTCACTGCTTCAGTTTGGCACCCACGCTGGCCCCACGCCAAGAAGCCTGGCCAAAACCTTGAAAGCGAAATGGTGGATTTTTTTGTGGTCTATCACCCCGAAGGTTTTGACAGGTTTCTTACTCGGGAGTCAAGACGATTGCATGATGGGACGACCGAGTAGGAGTGAGTCCGAGTCTTACAAAGTAGGTCCATTTAATTACACGGCTTCCGCGACTTTGATATGCGATATATATTCTATTTACCTTTTAACTTCTTCTCAACCCTATGATTCTTACCAAATGAACTTTTATCAGGGTCCAAAAATACTTTCCTGACCCATGACCGCGTAAGCAAAAGCCTGGTGTGTGCATGTGTAGTTGAAATGTTGTTTCTCTGGGGTCTAGAAGTGGCGGTTATGGGGTTCTCTCACTTTGGGTTTGTCTCTCTTCTCTCTGTATGTCTAAATTAAAAGAAAGGTTTCTTTCTTTCAGACAGAGAGAAGAGAGACAAACCCAAAGTTAAATTACAATTCGATCTGCAGTGAATTAGCCGGGATCTGGTTTTGATCAGCCCCCATGGCTGTTTCAGGTCTCGTTAGAAATTCAGAGAGAAATGCACCATAACCGCCATTTCTAGACCCCAGAGAATCAACGACAAACTCTTAAGGTAAGTTTACGTTCTTTATCTAAGAATTAAGTGAAATAATGGTTTGATATATATACAAGTGGTTACACAATGCAAATACAGAGCTTGGGCTGCCGGTGCTAACTCAGGCATTTACTTACACCATAGTTAATAGAGTGGAATGGTTAGGAAACCCGGCAAACTTCAAAAGGGCTACCAAAGGCGCTGCGATTTAGGTTGGAAGGGGTAAGACAAAAGATTGTGCACGATCATAGTTCATTAGCGTTCCCTAAACGACTGAACTCACACGTTTCTATTGGCTGATTGATTAACATGTTGGAACTTCTATTGTGTTTTGTGCAGGGTAGTGGTTTAAAAAAAGCTAACAAAGACATATAACAAAGAAGGTCCCTGAGTTTCCTAACCATTCCACTCTATTAACTATGCTTACACGGTCAAGTTTTCACTACCGTATTTCCTTGAATAATCGCCCACCCCCTAATAAGCGCCCCCCTCGAATAAGCGGCCACCCTTTTAGCCAAAATTTGAAATAAGCGCCCCCCTCGAACAAGCGCCCCCCTCCCCACCCTGTCACTTTTCCAGTCGGACTATTAAGGGGATTAAAGCCGGGGAGATTACACGACAATTCAAGCCGACCAACATCAGTTAAGCAATGTTTAACCTAAACTACACAATTATCAAAGAGAACTACGACGAGAACAATATGAATGTTACTGTTGCTTCTGGTTTGTTTTGGTTTTAGCATTAAAGCTGGTTGAATGAAATTGAAATAAGCGCCCCCTTTAATAAGCGCCCACCCTTTTAGCCAAAATTTGAAATAAGCGCCTATTCGAGGAAATACGGTACTGCCCCACTGCATGCTGGGCAAACGAAATGCTGACTCACGCTGACACGTCCCAGTGTAGGCGCATCAGTCATATCCAAAATGGCGGCCGAGAAGTGCTTGGAACTCGTGCAGAACATTTCAAACTCTTCTGGCCAAGATCTGACAGCAAATCTACATGACTTGAGTGTCCTAGTTAACAGTGCTCCATTTAATACCCGCGATATAGCGGTCCACATACCTATTCAGGTACTCTTTGGATGTTTGAAGACCACAAACGACGTACAGATATCTGATTGTAAAAGCATTTTGAGGAAGATTCTGCAGTTTGAGAAACCTGATGCGTCTGTCACAAAATACCACGATTTTGTCATTGAAGGAATGAATCATCCGTCATTTGAGGTGCGGGAACTTTGTCTTAGTGAGCTAGAAAGGTGCTCTGGGACAGTTAATGGTGTTTTGGCTCTAGTTGACAAAGAGGATATTCTTTCCTATACTGTGAGATCCATTGCTGATGAAAACCTCTTATGCTCGCAGCTTGCATGCAATGTGCTGATTAATACTGCAAAGCATGACTCTGGACTGAGGGTACTATTCGAGCATCAGCTACAGAGTGAATTTAATGAACTCTTGTTAAAAAATTATGTCATTCGCTTTCGCGTCTTTGATATGTTCATTAATATCCAGGCCCACTCGGTTGCTGCATTTGATGCCTGTAAGGGGTCTGGGTTACTAGAAAAATTGGTGAATGAACTCGATGGTGATGATATACTGGTGCAGATGAACTGTCTAGAGTTGCTAACCAGTATGGCCAGTGCAAATCAAAGAGGACTTGAATACCTTGATGAAAAGGGAGTAGTTGCTAAACTTAATAACCTGTTGGTAGATTCAAGCTCCAATCCTCTCATGGCTCTTATTATTCCAGGTTGGTATGGTTTTTAATGTTTATAATTGTATATATAATATACATGTATATGTTGCAGTTGAAATTGACCATTCAGTTCAATTTGACCATGAGTCAAAACAAACTAGTTCAATTTGACCCGGTCAAACCAACCTAGGTCAAATTGACCCAGGTTTCGCTATCAATGATTCTAAAAAAAAATCACCCTCCCCTCCCTTCTTTCCATCCCTTCCCTCCTCTCTCTCCTCTCTCTCCCCTCCCATATACTTACACTTACATTTCATTCAGATGTAATACCATGTACTGAACTCAGAGGGATTTGAACTCAGCAGCTCTGCCTTGACACACCCAGTTTTCCACTGACTTAACACACTGCACCACACAAGCTTTTGTTGATTTGGAAGCAACATTTATTATATAAGTAACTTAAACCTCTCAGTTCAACAAGTCAACACTTACATGAAGTAGTAACCCACATGGAATCTGTCATGAAACTCCAATTTTTTTTGCTTTAGTTTGCTTCAAACAATCAATAATCATGTGAACTAATCCAAATCCTACCCCTATATTTAAAAAAATCCTAACCGTCAACAATGTGTGCTCACTAATTAGTTTGAGGCAAGCTAAACTAGTTTGTTTTGACCGGGTCAAATTGACCTAGTTTGAATTGACTGGATCAAATTGAGCTATGTAGTTTGTTTTGACCCATGGTCAAATTGAACTGAATGGTCAATTTCAACTACAACATATACATATAAAGAATATATATAGAGAAAGACAACACACAACTCCTACATGTATACATGTACATATATTATATATTTGTAATATAGATACAATATATAGTATGCATGCTCTGATTGGCTAAAAAGCCATGTTTTATCAGAGTATATAACATGGTTTGCCATGTTTGATTGTTTTCAACTGGTGGTTTCCTTTCATTGTGTGTAAATCTATAATTATTATAAAACAGATAAAGAAGCCTTAAATCCATGTTTTATACAACATTGTATCATGAAACACTCTGGTCATTTGAGAACACTCTAGGCTCGGTTTCAGCCGTTGGGGTGTCGTTTCTCCAAAGCCTCCCCCCACTAACGGCTGGGCGCGCGGTCAACACACCGTGTCCGTGACGTCATCTGATTAACTTCAATATTATTCATTTATTTGCATGTAGCGTAGGTTCGATTCCGCGTAAACTTTCAAAACACATTGGAATTCTTTAAACTAAAACTCCCAAGTGTGAAATTAATACGACGTAGGTAACGGTTTTATTTAATACCTGTTATTATTAGCTCTCATGTTCACAGTCCAAGTTTTCAAGGAAAGCCCGGCTGTTGAAACCAGGCTTCAGATGCCATCTCGGAACTCTGAGCTAGAGTCGAGTATTCCCGCTTAGTACTTGTGTAGAGTATGTCTTGGAGACATAAATTGTACAAACTTAGTACATACAACTTGAAGAATTGTAAAACTCATTTGATGCAGCGATTTTCAAGTGAATTGTGATTGCAGAGTTAAACGCGTAAACATGGCCTGCGTCAGACGTGATTTCCTCTCTTCTATAAACTCTTTTAATATGGACTCGTCCGTCTTTTCTTCTCCGATAAAGGCAGCAGTAATTTTCTTTGAAGTAAGAATAGCCGGGCTACCTTGGTCTTGCATCGGTAAAGTTAAATGAGAAATGACTGAACATTACGAGCTTCGCGACCTTTGAGCTGACGGTTTCCCAAGTGACTTCCAGAGCCAGTGCGTTTACTGACAAAGTGTCTTCACCAGAAAACTAACTCTCTTACTGCTTCTTTGTGTGAATCCTTGAATTCTTCGAAACCAAACTTTTCCAGAGCAAACTTTAAACGCATTTTGGAACAGCAATCGAAAGCCTTTGGTCCGGCTTTCAAAAGTTTACAATGTAAATTATGCAAATCAATTCAGCGACAGGATTTGAGTCATGAGAGGACGCAAGTGGGTTTGTACTGTAAGTACACCCGAGGATTAAGTAATTAAGTTGTGGTCAGGTTAGGTGTTATGTTCTGTCAATGAAACTGACTAAAGCTGTCATGAGAGTCTTTATATTTCAAACTCATTTTAGTGTGATGCATTTTATTAAAATTCATAATCCGGTTCTCGCAACCCGAGATCACAGTTCTAGACATGGCGCCAAAGAAGGGCCTTTTGCCCTTCCGCACTGTTTGTAGTTTGCAACTGCTCGATACTAGCGGCAGACGGTCACGGATATATCATCAGCTTCAGAATCTGTGGATTAATCGGTACGTGCAAGCTCACTTTGAGTTTTCCGGTGGACATAATTCCAAAGTGGAAAAGTAATTCCATTCAATTTGGAAAATGGCCGTCCGTATGAAGAACAAGAGTCGTCCTCTGAAGATGAAATTTTAGTCTCATTCTTTGGTCTGATTGGAGTAATTCTACTACAGCATCAAATGTCTCGTTCAATTTCGACAAATACTTGTTTCGGATATGGCTGTGAAACGGTGTGCTTTCCTTTGACCTCAACAAAGAATTATTCTGGCGGGAAACCAGTGAGATCAGTCGACTCGTCATCGTCACAATCTCTAAATACGAAAGATATTTGCCATAATACAGACAGGATACTCTACTCTCTGAGAAGACATTTCTGGTAAAGATATGTATGAGCCAATCAATGCTATACAGCCATGGTTTAAGAACACTAACTGATCTTTGTAAACGTGAGGTGCGCTATCAGTTACCCAGCTATCTCAAGTAGCTTTCGGAATGGTCTTCGGAACACAATCTTCTACTATGTGGAGATGATGCGGGCCCTGGCTGGGCTGGCCTAAATATTAAAACTGCGGAAAGGGTATTGTGGAAACACATGACAGGCGGTGAGTAACTCACAGATCACAAAACTTGGAAAGACGGAGGTAAGATTTGTTATTTAGTATTTTATTGAATTCAATACGTAGCATGTGCAAGGGCCCTGCTGGGTTAATTAGGTACGGATACTAGACCCTTTGTATTGTAATGCGGCCATTCGGCGTTTCCGTTTTAAAACAATAATTATTATACTGTACAATTACCATTTTCTAAATTAATAATATTTCCTGAAATTTATCATATATTCTCTTGATCTGGGTATTACCTAAAGAAAACCTAAAGAGGGCACAATAGTGGTGCTATTATAACTGCGTAAAAACTCCTGTTAAACAGAATATCTCTCTGTCAGGAACGCCTTGAGGTACCAACCATGCTTGTTATTTTACGCAGGTTTTTTTTTTCAATTAACCCAGCTTTGTATTGTAATGCGGCCATTCGGCGTTTTCGTTTTAAAACAATAATTATTATATACTGTACAATTACCATGTTCTAAATTAATAATATTTCCTGAAATTTATCATATATTCTCTTCATCTGTGTATTACCTAAATAAAACCTAAAGTGGGCACAATATTGGTGCTATTGTAACTGCGTAAAAACTCCTGTTAAACAGAATATCTCTCTGTCAGGAACACCTTGAGGTACCAACTATGCTTGTTATTTTACGAAGTTTTTTTTCAAATATTAACCAGTATTTTCGTTTGTAAACATTTTAAATGCGTACGGAGTAACTTTAGGTCACTCCAGTCAGGCACCCAGACGTTTCGTCGGAGCGTGCTACTGCTAGCGATAAACTGTATTTTTTGTATGTAAACGTTTTAAATGCGTACGGAGTAACTTTAGGTCAGACCAGTGGCACCCAGATGTTTCGTCGGAGCGTGCTGCTGCTAGCGATAAACTGTATTTTTTGTAACTTTAGGTCAGACCAGTGGCACCCAGATGTTTCGTCGGAGCGTGCTGCTGCTAGCGGTAAACTGTACTTGTTATAACTTTAGGTCAGACCAGTGGCACCCAGATGTTTCGTCGGAGCGTGCTGCTGCTAGCGATAAACTGTACTTTTTGTAACTTTAGGTCAGACCAGTGGCACCCAGATGTTTCGTCGGAGCGTGCTGCTGCTAGCGATAAACTGTACTTTTTTTAACTTTAGGTCAGACCAGTGGCACCCAGATGTTTCGTCGGAGCGTGCTGCTGCTAGCGATAAACTGTATTTTTTGTATGTAAACATTTTAAATGCGTACGGAGTAACTTTAGGTCAGACCAGTGGCAACCAGATGTTTCGTCGGAGCGTGCTGCTGCTAGCGATAAACTGTACTTTTTGTAACTTTAGGTCAGACCAGTGGCACCCAGATGTTTCGTCGGAGCGTGCTGCTGCTAGCGATAAACTGTACTTTTTGTAACTTTAGGTCAGACCAGTGGCACCCAGATGTTTCGTCGGAGCGTGCTGCTGCTAGCGATAAACTGTATTTTTTGTATGTAAACATTTTAAATGCGTACGGAGTAAGTTTAGATCAGTCCAGTGGCATCCAGATGTTTCGTCGGAGCGTGCTGCTGCTAGCGATAAACTGTACTTTTTGTAACTTTAGGTCAGACCAGTGGCACCCAGATGTTTCGTCGGAGCGTGCTGCTGCTAGCGATAAACTGTATTTTTTGTAACTTTAGGTCAGTCCAGTGGCACCCAGATGTTTCGTCGGAGCGTGCTGCTGCTAGCGGTAAACTGTACTTGTTATAACTTTAGGTCAGACCAGTGGCACCCAGATGTTTCGTCGGAGCGTGCTGCTGCTAGCGATAAACTGTACTTTTTGTAACTTTAGGTCAGACCAGTGGCACCCAGATGTTTCGTCGGAGCGTGCTGCTGCTAGCGATAAACTGTACTTTTTGTAACTTTAGGTCAGACCAGTGGCACCCAGATGTTTCGTCGGAGCGTGCTGCTGCTAGCGATCGATAAACTGTATTTTTGTATGTAAACATTTTAAATTTCGTACGGAGTAACTTTAGGTCAGACCAGTGGCACCCAGATGTTTCGTCGGAGTGTGCTACTGCTAGAGATAAACCGTAGAAATCATGAACAGTAAATAATGGAATAAAAGAAAATTGTCTCATAAATGTTACAATAAAAACAATTTTAAAATAATGACTTGATATTGATTTCCTTCCGGCTGAAGTACTCTAATCTAACGAAAAACAAAGTATTTACCCCTTCAACTATTCTATTTATATCTATAACACACTCAGTGATAGAAAACTAAATGAAAAAATAACAATTCCTTCATTGTGTGAGAAATAAAATAAAATTGCAGACTATAGTCGGCCAAGCCGGGTTATCCTGGTGAATAGGACTGGATACATGAAGAAAAAATACAGCCCAGTGCCGGTCCATGCAGTATCTTTCAATTCGAAGCCGGCCGGGGATGCCTTGCCGGTTTTCTATCTCAACCGGCTTCCAACTAAATCGATGACTATCTACCGATGTACTCACCATTATTGGTCATTTTGTAGTCAAAATCTAATTCTAAGCATTTGGAAAACCATGAGGAAAAATGTATTCCGGTTTTGTTTGTCATCTACTGACGGTCATGGCCTGTTTCAGCAATTTGATCTGGTTTATCCTTTGACGTAAAAGTGTATAGAATCGTCTAATAGGATTATTGGGGATTTAGACACCCCGAAACTTGAAACACAGCGTGGGTAATGGGAAGTATGAATGGAATCCAGGATAAGGTACAAAGAAATTAGCCGACGTACTTACAGTACACACCCACTTGCGTCCTCTCATGGCAAGTTTGTGATTGGCTAAAAACCAACAATGTCTAAGCTCGCGCGCCCAGCCGTGAGTGGGGAGAGGATCGCGGGCTCACCGAAACCCCCACGGCTGGAAACTGAGCCTAAGAACACTCGAGAAATGTTGAAAGCATGCGCCTTTGTCTTGTGCTTTAACATTTCTCTCATGTTCTCAAATGCCCATTGTGTTTATGATAGTATAAAACATGGCTAAGGCTTCTTTATTTGTTAAATATCATTTATATATACATGTATATATTTAGGCAAGCATAAAAGCTCCTAATTATCTGAACTGGGGTAATGACCCCAGAAAACAAAAAAATAAATATTATTTGTATATAAACAAAACAAAGATAAATAAACAAAAGTAACTGGGAGAACCAAGGGAATTCAGTGCAAAATGTTTAGGAGAAAAAGAAGATGATGGAAAATGAAAAAAAGAAATAACATTATCACTAGCTACTGCCCGAGTTTTCGATGCAGGCCACATTAGTAACTCCAGTCTACATTTGTACAATAATGATAATAATTCTACATAAATTATATAGTGCCTTAATCCTAAACGTCCAAAGGCGCTTAATTACATACGTAGCTGGAAAACAGGCAAGTTAGTTTACAAGCACTACAAAATCTTATGCTCTAAGCAATAACTAAACTAATAAATACTTTCCTTAAATAAATACAATGTATTCTTTTAACTTAGCTTTGAAAACTCCCACTGAGGGGCATAACTTAATAGTAAGTGGAAACAAATGCCACAGTTTTGGCACAATAACAGAAAAAAAACTTTTTTCCATAGCTCTTTAAATTGAGTACAAGAGTGGTGTTCTCACTGACCCAGCTAACTATAGAACCATTGCAATTCTCTCATCTTTCAGTAAGGTGTTAGAAAGAATAATTTATAACCTGCTTGTTAAATTCATGGACAAATGCACTGTCTGAGAAATATTGTACATTTATCTGAACACACATAAAAATACGATAATTTTACATGTGTGGATATCACCTTTCAGCCAATCAGCAATTTCCACGTACATGCAGCATGCTTATCCTTGCTTCAAACAACCGGGCCCAGGTCCAAGTATTGTTTGTAAAATAAATAAAACAATACATGGATGCTTGGATTCTCACTCATTCGTTGCGCTCACTTGTGAGATATCGAGTTGAACACTGTAAGATAAATTCCATATCTCTGTTCACCAATGTATAATAATTTTATCTCTCTCTCTCTCTCTCTCTATATATATATATTTAACAATTATTCACCGAAGTGGAGGTGAATAGTGGTGGATATTTACCGAGCAGCTTCGGCGAGGTAAATATCCACCACTATTCACCAACACTGAGATGAATAATTGTTTTAGTATATACCACACTCCAAGTGAAAAGCCAGCACCAAATAGTTATTTTATTTTCTGTCAAATGGACAAAAACTCGTGCGAGGTGATCGCTGCTTTGCTCGGAGGTGAATATGAAATCATATTCACTGTTTGAGTAGCCAATCAGAGCGCGCAAAAAGTGATATTCACTGGTGTGGTATATACTAAATATATATACGAGCTCTACCAGCCGGTGCTGTTGATGAGTCTGTATGGAAAAAATATAACCTAGTATATATATCATTATTAGTTACTGAAAGTTTGTTTAATTTAGTTTCAGTTACGATGATCACATCTTTTTTTGAGTAAATAAAAGGTCTTGTAATAACATTAGATTCTTAGCCAAACTTCTAACATTAGATTGGAAAAAAGAAACTAATCTGGTGATTTCATTATTCAATAAATATTAAACAAGAACAACTTTATTCAAGTACTAAATTAAGACACTAGAGAATTACACAAAATGGAAAGTATACATTTATTTACAAGGGAGACTACTTACAGATGTATGTCATCTCTATTAACCACTTCTGTTTCAAGCAGTACATTTATATCTTTGAGTGTGTTGAAAACAAAGAGTCTGATGGCACAAGGGCAACATTACATGTCAGTTTGTCTTATTTAGAGTGAACTTACAATAATTTGTATCTACATTTAACATTACACACAGGTATCATCAAATTCTTTGGAAGCTTAGCCCACCAGCGTCCCCTGGAAGTAACCCAACACTACCCACAGTTCCTGGAGCATATCTACTCCATGGTGAGTTGTGGTGACCCAGCCCTTATGCCTATTGCTGTAGAAACCATTGGTGTTATTGCTCATTCAGAGGTTGGACTTCAAGCCATTTTCAATAATGCAGCAAGAAACAAGCATGTCATGAAAACTCTCCTGAACCATGTGACGTCCTCTGAATCAGAGCTGCGTGTGCGTGCACTTGGAGCCTTGGCATCCATCTTCCACTCAGATGACACACCGTCAGAAGACTTGTCAAGTTTCGTAAGCGTTCTTTATAGTGATATGGCACCAAATCCATTGGAGTGTATATTTCATGTTGCTAAACAACCATTTGAGGAGTTACGCTGCAGTGCACTAAGGGTTATTCGGTGTCTGGCCAAGTATAGGTGGGCACAGCAAGAAATGGTTAACTGTCCTGGTAAGTACTATATAGCTACATGTATGTGATGTCAGGCATGACCATTAACACAGACACATAAACACCTTTCAAAGTCTTGACATGAATTTTGGAGATACAATGTACAAATTGACAGTTTTAAATCTACAATGTGCTGGGAAAATTCAAATACAACTATTCACATCAAATTAAACAACAACATATCAAATCTAACACATGAAATTACATGACAACCTGATTGACAACATTCTTTTTAACTCATGAATGCGCGCAAGTGCAGGAACAAGTTATCGGGATGGTTGGGGAAATAGTGTCGCTTGCTCACTGTGTGAGTGACACTCACTCACTACAAGATGTTAGCAGAATGGAATGCTTGGACTGCAAATTGATAATAGTAATCAATATTTCATTTATTATAATTAATAATTGAAGATTGATGTAGAACTTTAATTGCTGTTGGAATTGATGTTGCTCATTACAAGTCCTCATCACTGGTTCCCTCTTACTACTAACTGTAAAGTGAAGGCAAACATATTAAATTTATATATTTGAGTGAGCAACTCATTCAGCTGCACATACCTGAGTCCCACCGATAGTGATGTAAAACCCTTAAGTAAGTTTCCATGGCTAACTTGCTTTTAAAATATTAATGGTAGGTGGCTCAAACTTTGACAGACGTGGTATTGAGTCCCCATAAATCACTTAGTGGTGATGTCATAATGATGATATCATCAGTCACATGATTTTAAGTACATGCTCGTATCTCCCTCATTTCTAATAGCAGGTGGCTCAAACTTTGACAGGCATGGTATTGGGTCCCCATAAATCACTTCGTGGTGACACTGTTGATCAACAGTCACATGGTTTTAAGAGCATTCCTGTATCTTACTCACTTCTAAAACCAGGCAGCTCAAACTTTGACATACATGGTACTGGGTCCCCATAAATCACTTAGTGGTGATATTGTAACAATGATGTCATCGGTCACATGGTTTTACAGGTTACACAGGCTATCACAACAACAATAATAACTTGAACTGTGAACATTTCCACATTTTTACCGGTACCCTTGAGAACACACTAAAATCAATGTTCACTTTACATCCATGAGTTCGCCATTGTGATGCTATGTTTGGAGACAGGACTGTTCATTTCCTAATTATTTTTGACACTCATTCCCAGTCCCTTTCTCGACTCCAAAACAGCTAAGTGGCATATGCATGCACATGTATTTGATACAACGGGGGGAAAAGAAAAAATACAATAGAAAAAATGTAAAAGGTACCATAGTTTACCACTTTATAAGTTCAGAATTTTGTCACAAAATTTTGAGAAATTACCAAAGTTGGGGGTACGTACAGCTTATAAGTGAGTGTGGCTTATAAGTGGTAAACTACGGTAGTTATTTATTCTTGGATAATTTGAGGATTTCTTAGTCCACTATCTTACAAAATATAATGTATAATTATGTTGTAGGTCAAATTGAATCAACCTAGGTCAAATTGAATCGCCCTAGGTTGGAATATCAATGATTCTAAAAAGGGATTTTTATTTTTTTGGGATTCATAAAAAAAAGGGGTTTAGTTTTTTTGGGGGGGAATTTAAAAAGAAAAAAAAATTTCACCCACCCCTCCCCTACAAAATATTTTTTAGACTCCCCACCCCTCCCCTCTACTTTCCTCCCTCCCTTTCCATCTCTCTTTTCTTCCTTGTCTCCCCTGACACACCTGTACCCACTTACCTTGATGGTCATCCATCCACTTATTACTAACCTTGCCCGATCGGGTTTAACTTGAGCTGGTCACGAGGAACACCTGGTAGATATACTTGGTAATCCAGTGGATTATCGCACTGCGCCACAGAAGTGCTTGTTGATTTCAACACCATTGTTTATTCTATAAGTGACTATTGGTCGAACCCAGTCCTTCTCATTATGCGCACATGTGTACTGCTAACAAAATCGGACTTTGAAACATCATTCGAAACATGAACGATATGAAACCTGGATGAAACTGTAACACAGATGAAGTTTACGTTGACTCTGCATTCTTTTATGAAAACTGTAGCAACTCAAGAGAAGTAGGGATGCTACATCAAGAAAAATACATTGTTTGTAGATGATCAGATGTACTTTATGGCTACACTCATACTTCGAAGCAAGCTGTGCCATTGAACCGAACCAAATTTTACAGAGTAATCACTCAGCTGATGCAATGTACATGTAAATATATAGTGAATCACCTCAAATATTTTATCTAGAAGACTTCTACTAAAGAGCTAAACAGTATATCAGTAAAGTAACGAGGGCAGAGGATCTTGAAGTAACACTCATAAGCTCGTTTATGAGACTCAGCTTAATTTCAAAACACTGACAAAACAATGGAAATTGATAAAAAAATGTTGTATTATATTCTCATGTTGTCCCATCAAAGAATTGCCCACAGAGGATGTGAAAAGACGCAAAATGCATAAATGATCAAGAACTTACACTTACACAGAACAAGCAGATTTATTAACCCTTTCCCTCCTGTGCCGCCCGTAACCGCCCAATATGAAGCATGTACCTGGAGAAAATTATTGCATCAAACCTAGACATGCTGGAAATACGATGTTGTGATATTATTTCAAGGAATCAATGACTTCAAAGTCAGAGCTATAACAGGGATCGCTTGACTCTCCCACTTTGGAGAAAAACGCATTTGTTTTGGACATCGTTGTTCGTTTCTTCGATTTTAGCGAATTTTGAGGATTTTGAGGAGCTGAAAATCGGCTCAAAAAAACCTTCCCATTCGCACTTGAAATCAAAAGCAAATACAAAATCACCACTCAGTCGTTACAGTACCTTGTTTAATCTTTCCAACCAGCAGGTTTGTTTGCACAAAACGCACAAAACGACTGTGAACCACGCCGATGTTTACACTGCATTTCACTCGACCACATTTACCTGCTCCCACCTCCAATTGCATGCTGGGTAATCAGCAAAAAAATCACAAGGGGTCTCCCCCTCTGGAACTCCGGTAGGATTTTTTTTATAAGTCTTTTACCCCTACAACCAAGAGCGGTGATTTGGACTCGAGCCGTTGCTTTAAAGTGACAAAAACACATCCTAATAGGTTGAGCAGGGGTAAAAGACTGCCAACTGCAGGATTCCAAGGATTTCATTGAAGAATTTTTTCCTGTGTCTGAAAGCACAAACACAACGGAAAAACCCTGTGAAATCCCCTCACAAAGCCTACTAGAAGCAAACCAAGTACTTTTCAGCCATCCTCAGACTTAATGATGTCTTCAAGCTCTCTGACAGTGGCATATTTATCCAAAATTAGAGCTCATTTCATTAGAAACCCTACCGAAGCAGCCATACCTACCGTCAACGAGTGAACAGAATTCTTCCAAATGGCATTGTGGGAAAAGTTTGAGCCCTCGGCTTAAAAAGTCAGCAGTATTTAACTGACCCGGGCTAGCCAAACTTGAACTGAGGGGGGAGGGTTGAGTTAGCACTCAGGATTTCACCAACTGAGCCAAACATGTCCAGTAG
Source organism: Actinernus sp. WN-2022 (assembly GCA_030867875.1). Lineage (NCBI taxonomy): Eukaryota > Metazoa > Cnidaria > Anthozoa > Actiniaria > Actinernidae > Actinernus > Actinernus sp. WN-2022. The sequence goes on from JAOWCC010000936.1 coordinate 72,547,484, forward strand.
GTTAACATCCCACTCCAAGCAAACTCATTCCTAACAATATTATAAATCGATTTAATGGTCCGGCTGTGAACTAATTGAAACCCTAGCCCTACATTTAAAAACACCCTAACCATCAACAATGGGTTCTTTAGGGCTAATTACTAAACAGCACTGAAATATAATACTTCTTAAATGTTTACCGTATTTTATCACGTATAAGCCGCACCTTTTTTGACTTTCAGATTTTGAAAGTAACAAAAAATTGTCACAAAGTTGGGGGTGCAGCTTATGTGAGTGTTTCAGAAAACTTTTTTTGCAATGACCATAAACAAAGCCATATATTGAACAATAGAAATGGCACATTCAAATCACAGAACACGAGTGTCAGAAAGATTTCTTCTCAAACTCCTCTCCTTCACTTTCCAAAGAAAACTAGCTGTACTGTTGCCTGTCATCTTCTCTGCTAACTCCTCAAATGGTTCCTAGTGTTGTTAAAGGCCATAATTGGTCTTGGAAGCCTTTAAATTTTCAAATAAACTTATAATTCTCATCGAGTTCATGTTCAACTTCGGAGCTCACGCTCGATTGGACGTTCAAGAAACCTCTCACCCCTGTGAGGCCTCCTTGAAAATACAAGATGGCGGACCACGGACTCAGACACATGCTCATATACTTTTGCCAGAAAATCTTACTTTCAAGTGAAGGGCCGTATGCAAAAAGAGCGTAAGTGACTTTTGATCATATCCTAAATTCTCCCTTAGAAAACAAAGAAATTAAAGGAGAATTTAGAATGTGATCAGGAGTCACTTATGCCCTTGTTGCACACAGCCCTTCAAGTGTGCTTAAAGGAATGAAGTTCCTTAAATATGTTGTTGGTTAATGGGGGAACAACAGCAGAAGAATTCTGAAGTGATTTAAAGACAGCAGGTTAAAATATACACAAGAAAGGACAAGGAAAGTTGAAACCAATTCGTTGTTGTGACATGACGATCTCTTATGAAGAAGTTTTGCTTCGATTACGGCATTTCTGAACTCGAACACAAGACTACTCTTACTGAATTTTGTGGTGCGGCTTATACACAAGGTTTTTCCTTAAACCTTTCGGGAAAAACAAGCTTCTGTTTATCAGGCTGAAGTTAGGGGTGTGGCTTATACGTGAGGTGCGGCTTGTACGTGATAAAATACGGTATGTGAATTAATCTAAAATCTAAACCCTTAGCCTACATTTTTAAAAACCCTAACCGTAAACAATGGGTGCTCACTACTTTAGGGTTCTTTAGGGCTAATCACTAAACAACACGGAAATAAATTTACTTCTTAAATGTTCCTGTGCCACTGATCCAAACCCTTACCCTACATTTAAAAAATCCCTAACCGTCAACAATGGCTGCTCACTAATTTAGGGTTCTTTAGGGTTAATCACTAAACAATACTTCTTAAATGTTTATGTGAATTAATCTAAACCCTTACCCTACATTTAAAAAAAACCTAACCGTCAACAATGGCTGCTCACTAATTTAGGGTTCTTTAGGGCTAATCACTAAACAATACTTCTTAAATGTTTATGTGAATTAATCTAAACCCTTACCCTACATTTAAAAAAACCCTAACCGTCAACAATAGCTGCTCACTAATTTAGGGTTCTTTAGGGCTAATCACTAAACAATACTTCTTAAATGTGTATGTGAATTAATTTAAACCCTTACCCTACATTTTTAAAAACCCTAACCATAAACAATGGGTGCTCACTACTTTAGGGTTCTTTAGGGCTAATCACTAAGCAACACAGAAATAGATTTACTTCTTAAATGTTCCTGTGCCACTGATCCAAACCCTTACATTTAAAAAACCCAAACATCAATGAATGTACAATGTAAGTTCCCTTTTTAGAATCTTGAATAAATTACCTAAGTTGAATCAATGTGACCTACAGTGTAGTTTGAATCAATTTGACCTAGGTTGAATTGATTTTGACCTGGAATTCAATTTGACCTAGGTTGAATTGATTTTGACCTGGAATTCAATTTGACCTAGGTTGAATCAATTTGACCTAGGTTGAATCAATTTGACCTAGGTTGAATCAATGTGACCTACAGTGTAGTTTGAATCAATTTGACCTGGAATTCAATTTGACCTAGGTTGAATCAATGTGACCTACAGTGTAGTTTGAATCAATTTGACCTGGAATTCAATTTGACCTAAGTTGAATCAATGTGACCTACAGTGTAGTTTGAATCAATTTGACCTGGAATTCAATTTGACCTAGGTTGAATCAATGTGACCTACAGTGTAGTTTGAATCAATTTGACCTAGGTTGAATTGATTTTGACCTGGAATTCAATTTGACCTACAACATACATGTATATACCAGTAAGCTAATAACCTAGATTTTATTAATTCTGAGGCATATGATTTAGTGTTTTGCCTAAGGAATGTGGTGGTAAACAATCCCCTAGTTCTCTTCACAAATACATTGTTAGCACAACAGGTTATTTTATGTCCCCCATTTATGCAAATGACATGATTTTCATGGTATCATTCTTTTTAGGATTTCTAGAGTATCTCCTTGACCGCCGAACAGAACTAGAAAAATCTGGCAAAGAACACAAGTATGAACTTGTTGTGGAGCTTGTACATTCTCCTTTTGCAAAAGAAGAATTTGATAGGCCATACTTCCTACATTTGCAAGAATACGAGCGCGAGGGACCATTTTTTGCTAGGGCTCAAGCTGCAGTTGCTTTTGAGGGAGCAGATTGAAAAACCTGGACATCCTTACAACAGAAAAAGGAAGTAAATGTATAGTCTGTGGTAAAGAGTTTAAGTACTATTTATAAAATGGGAGGCTGTGTTGTATCGGTAGTCATAGATACGAGCTGCTTCAGCATGGATCTATATCTCCGATACAACATGGACTCGAATTTTAGAAATTACTTAAAAAACTTCTAGATGTGGAATCATGCTGTTCAGTTATTTTGGCAATGTGACTTATTTTGGCCGAGAAAATCAAAGTTAAAGTTTATGTAAATGAGACCAGTTCTATATCACATAATTTATAGACATCATTAAACATTCATTTCTTTTGTTTTTTTCCCTCATGAATTATTAAAGAGTGTTTTTAAAAATTGCTTTATTGCACTAGAGTTCTATTAAAGTGTGATGTTATCATTCTATGAATTTGAAATATAGTTCTGGAAACCACCCAGTCAGATAGAGGATACTCTAGTTAGGGTATGTGCAACATTTCAAGTCTCTACAACCATTATGAGCACAGATAATAGAATTTATAGTTCCAATTTTTGCCATACAAAGTCTGTAGTTTTTCATTGCTGGTTCCAAATCATGTGGACCAGTGAAAAATAAGAGATATTGTATGGGATATTTCTGTAATCAAAGTTATCTCAACCTTTTAGCTAGACGGTTTACAGACGTAAACAATCCAAAAATTATTTTTTTGCATATCATTTTATTTGATTGTGATGTCATCACTTTAGAAGTCTATTGGGATGGTGTAGTAGAACATGCTTGAATACTTAACAATTAGACCTGCAGCCCGAATGGGCTACGAGTCAGCCCATGAGGCGCAGCCGATTTAACTCGTAGCCCAGGAAGGAGAGAGGTTTAATTGTTTTAGTATAAACTAACTAGTCGGACAGTAGAAAATAATAGAAAGAAACAAATTGAAGTTGATTTTTTAAAATTATTTCGTGAAAATGCGTGCGGTTTTTCTCTACCATGCAGGGTTTTCAATAGAAGCTGGCAGCCGGCGGCGAATCTCGTTGGGTATTTTACATGAAATCGCCGCCTACTTTGATTGAAAAATTCCCCAAAAATTAGATATTTGCGCCAATGGCGCTCGATGCTCGCCGCCTACTCTTCAAGTTTTGCCACTTACTTCAAATGTTATTGAAAACCCTGACCATGGGCTATCACAAATAGACATATACTAGGGTAGCCAATCAGAATGCAGGATTTGTAATAGTCCACTAGTTGGTTTATACTAATATAGATTAGTCTTCCAAGTCATCACTTGTAAAAGTCATTATACATACATTGTAGCTTGCAACATGGGTTCTACCCCTTCTCAGATTAAAGAGATTTTTTTTCCTACTCTATTTCAGACAAATGGTTAAATTTGGTATCCCAGTTTATTCAGTAAACAATGCCTGGGTTACTATTAAACATTCATGTTTGCAATTTGAATCTCTTTTGCACATTCAGTTTATAGTGACATTGAATTTTGAGGGAAAAGTAATAGTTAACAATTAGACCCGCAGCCTGCATGGGCTACGAGTCAATAGCCTACGAGGCGCAGCCGAATGGACTATTTAACTCATAACCCATGAGGGCGAGAGGTCTAATTGTTTTAGTATAAACTAACTAGTCGGACAGTAGAAAATAATAAAAATAAACAAATTGAAGTTGAAAAACTGTTATTATTTCGTGAAAATGCTTGCAGTTTTTCTCTACCATGGGCTATAGGGGTTCTTAAATCCCGCAATCCCGACATTTTTTTCTCAATCCCGCAATCCCGCAATATTTTATCTCGAATCCCGATCCCGAAAAATAATTCTCTTAAAATAAGTTTTAGTACCTTAACGAAATTCACGCCAGTAGTTGCGATTGTTCCTTTCGTAGTTGTTTTAATTGCGCGACGGTTTGTAATCGTGTCTCGTCTGTCCACAGGTAACCCAAGTACTGTAAGTGGCAATATTTACTAGCATTTGTATGGGATTTTTTAGTCTTGGGTTTTCAAAACTAATATTGAATAAAAAGTGAGAATACTTACAGGATTGTATTTATGTGTCCATGGGCTGTGTGTGGTTGCAATTTCAGCGTTTTGGGGTGAGTTTTTAACCCACACAGCCCATGGACAAATAAAAACAATCCTGTAAGTATTCTCACTTTTTATTCAATATTAGTTTTGAAAATCCAAGACGAAATATCGCATACAAATGTTAGGAAATAATGCCACTTACAGAGCTTGGGTTACCTGTGGTCTGTCATTATACTTGCAGCCTTTTTGATTTATTGACATTTAGTCGACCTCGTTTGCTGGCACTGAGATAAGACAAGACAAATTACCGCCAGAGATTTGTTAACGTCCTCGGTATCTCGGTAGATTCAGTAGTTATTTTTCTTTGGATCGAACCCAGAGCCTTACGGTGCATGAAACTTTAAATGTATACTCTCTCGCCACGCAAAACGTTGCGGCTCTCGACTATTCCTTCAAGCCATATACGGTGTTTACAGTTAATACCATATCTGTTCCTAATATTCCACGTGATTACACCTAGTATTCTACTCTGACTACGGATTTTTATTCGGAATGCACTGTTCATCTGATTCAATTAATCTAAAATCAAAGCATCAACCTATTATTGAAGCGAATGGCTCTACCAAACCTGGACACTGTCCCAAACGGAAAATTAACTTCACGACCGGTTTCCTCTGCCGTTTCTTGACTTTCTTCCGTTTCTGGCTCAGTTTACTCCTCACTACTCGAGTCGTACTCTTCTTGTTCATGGACTTCATGACCTACATGTGCGGACATAAGTGGTTCTTCGACACCGTTAGGGGCCGGGCATATACTTCATCGAAGCAAACGGCCCGGCTCTCCTGACTCGACTGATCTCGTGTACATGTAATCAGGAAGTGTCTCGCCTCTTGCCATGGTGGTTTCCTGTCTAACCGTGCGCTGACGTACAGAGGACCCATACACACTCCCTCATACGCTGCGTGTCTTCTCAGTAGAGCAATTGCTGCGGGGGGAAGTGGCTGCATAAGTGGGATTTCAGAAAGTGACATGGCGCGTTCTGGGACAGGGTACCATGATTTGGGATTCGTGTAGTAAAATTCGGCCCAATGAGTAGTTTTTTTTAGGCTTTCCTTTACTGCGTTGCCAAAATTCCTTGCATAATCCAGCACAGTGCACAAGGGATCTTTATGGTGAACCACTGAATGCAAGTTTTCGACATCCAGTGTCGTACAACTGAGGAGGTTTGCCGCATTGTATTGAAGTGTTGCTAGAACTTCATCAAGCCGTTCGATACCACTTTTCAGGTGAGCATTGCAACCGATTCCACAGCCTTAGACGCCACGTTGCCTTGGGGTCCATTGAGAGACTTGGGTAACTTGGGAATCGCATCTCTGATACCAGCCTCATTTTGCCGTAGGAGTAGTAGACATTGGTCAACTAGTGCAGCTGCTTCTTGCAGACTACATAGAGTGTACGGCTGACGCTTCTCGTGGATAGAGAAGGCTTTATAAATCTTCCCTACAGCAATCAGAAATTCCGCTGTTTTGTGGAGAGTTGTAAATACCTTGATGCAGTTCGTTTGTGCATCACAAACATAGACGACGTGGTCAAATTCTACAGAAAGACACCGCGACTGATACAGCTCGGCTATTTTGGCCAATCCATCTCTGTTGCCCCCGTTACCGCTCCCGGCAAAAACTTCAACATTCAAAATTAATCATCCAACCTAAACCGTCATATTCTGAGTTTTATCTTCCTTTATTTTTAATTTCCGTCCCGTGTCATTGTTTTCTATAATTTTCATTTCAATGAAACATTTTTTTTAAATGTAGAAGAAGAGGCTGAACAGGAGCATTTTAATACTAAGTCTATTCGATATTTTCTTTTGGGAGACTCCGCACGCAGGCATTTATAGATTCGGACATCGATATGAGCGTGCGAAGTCAAAGTTTAAGACGCGTTTGAGGAGGGAGAATGGGGGTGAGAACTCGCCCCCATTCTCCCTGACTTCGCTCAATATCCAAATGAAGAACAAAGTAGGGACTTAGGGCGCTTTCCATTTACACGAACAGATTGGTCTGATAGGCCAGTTCTCAAATGGAATGCGTCAGTTCTAAGAACTGGTTCAGAACAGATTGGCTACTGCTCAAGGAGGAGAACTGTGAATTTCTGCCAGACTGAGTTCTATCCTACAACGCATACGATTAGGGACATAAGAAACCATAACGGCATAAAACAAGTTTTAATTTACAAAATACAACAACTGCACGTGAAAATGCATGCAGTCGTAAACGATTTGACTGTTGTCTGCAAAAACACAACTTGAAAACGTCGAGTTCAACGTCTAAAAAGAGCGGACCTTTCCTTTTGTACAACAAGAGCCCTGTTCAAATCGGACGGATAAATGGAAAACGCCTTAAGAATAAAGATAAATCGGGTGTGGGCTTCCTGTGTATGAACTCTCCCCTTTTGCAACAGGTAGCTCAATTTTTCCGAATTTTTATTTTACTAATGAGAGATGCTTGGGCGAGTCAGTATTAAAATGCGGACTACGTAACTTCGTATGGCTCGTTTGACAGTTTGCGAAATTTCCCCTTTCACTCACTGATTCATTTTCCGGACTCGTGTGTCATGTCGCGGCAAAGACTAAACAAGGATTTACACTGTGAATTAATATTTGACATACAAATTTATTTTTTTCATTTTGGGTTAGTTTTAGCAGTTTTCTTTCGACTATCCTGGGCACTGCTAGTCATCTGACGTTAGAGTTATAGACGTTATAGAGTCGCCTTGCATGGAAACTACACGTGCAGACTGCTGTAAAATCTTAAATCCTATGCTATATAGTTCTACAACTACGTCTCTACAGACCTCTACAATACCCAAAGCAAGGGAGTTTACGAATAGAAATATAACGACGACCGGTACTCACCTGACAGCTTCCTTAACCGCTTTTAAAGTCTTTGTGGCTCTTGGAAGTTCAGTCCGAAAATTTTCTATTCGCAGGATAGAGCAGCCACTCGCACCCTTTTCATAAAAAAGGGCAACACAATTTATGATATCCACCGCATGCCACCTAACGTCACCCGTAGCTTGTTCATCAGTGGCCATAATTTAAAACGAGGCTCACGAAGCCCCTACCCTGGATGCCACGGCACTTTCACCAAAGCCACGGCAGAATCACCCATCATCACGGCAAAACCGCCAAAGGCACGTCACAATCACCGAGCAGCGAAGCGATGAGAAGGCGGAATAATCTCTGGCACTATTGGCGGCTTTTGGCGCTCCAAGTATGAATCTCACTTTCATGCCAGACTAATCCCTTTTGATTGACACTGGCTGACAAACCAGTGAAATGTTCTTCTGACAAAACCGGTTTTGACCACGTCAGGTTTTACTCTTTTCTCGGACTGACAGATAAAGCGAACTGAAGTAAGACAAATAAGCAGATCGCGAAAATCCCGAATCCCGCCTCTCGGTGCCTCTATTTCCCGTATCCCGCAGCAAAAATCATCTAAATCCCGCGTCCCGTCAAAAGATGAAATCCCGAAATCCCGCCTCATTTTCTTTCATATCCCGAAACCCGTGTCCAAAAAATGCCCAATCCCGCATCCCGTAAAACCTATTGTGGACCCTCTATACTAGGGTAGCCAATCATAATTCAGGATTTGTAATAGTCCACTAGTTGGTTTATACTAACTAGATTAAGAACACACACAAAGTTGAGTAATTTCTTGATTTATTGTAGCAATCCCTGATCCAAAAGCTAATTTTACAAACTGTTATCAAATTACAAGAATTCTAAATTAGATCAAATGTCAGAAGAGTAATGGTTACTGTTATCCTAGCACCGAGCTTGCAGAGATTATGTACTAGAAGAAACAATACTATGGTTATGATATGCAATAGGTTAAAAATACCACTATTGTGTGTTTCCTAGGGGTGGATCCAGGGGAAGAATTCAGGGGTTGCAACCCCCTATCGGTATTATTTTGTTCTCGTGTCTGTCTGCCTGTTTGTGTGTCTATCCTAAGAAGAATATAATTCATTCACCTGGTCATGCATTCATGCATAACTGTTTGACTTTGAGGAGATAACTGGAAATAGCATTTCAGAGTTTCAAAATTTTCCCAGCCCCCTACCCCCCGTAGTTTTCATGGCTTCACTGCTCAACTCCCCCCTCCCCCATCCATCCCTGCTTACACAACACAGCAGAGAACTAAAATAAAAAAATATCATTGATACCAATGTTTGTCAGATGTTATTTAAAAGAGTGTTATTGTTTTAGCAATACCGTTATCTGGCACTAATGAAACCTAAATTGTTGGTGGTCCATCACTGGGTGTCTTCTATTAAAACTCTATCTTTCAAAAACTACTTAATAAAGAAGGGAATTTCAAAGTACTGTAGGCAAATACCTTGAACAAAGAGAGGTCTCACGACCGATCAGAGACTTCCCCAAGCGATAAAAAGTTTCAAGGTACCTGGGCAATCCGTTTATGTAGGACGACACGAATTTTTACCAAAAATACAATAGAATACAACACAATACAATTCAATACAACAATAGAACGCAACACAACAATAGAACGCAACACAACAATAGAACGCAACACAATACAATAGAATACAATTTGGCAGCAATTCGTGTCGTCCTACATGAAGGGATGGCCAATACCTGTCTCCGATGTGGGACCTGTTTTTTTTTGCACACTGCCCCGACACTATAATCAAACCAAACTATAATCTTTTCAACAAACTTCATGCCAGGTTGTAAACACGTACTCCCACGAGAACAAGCGCATAATTGTTAACATTCCGTCTTTTCATTAACAATGGACGTTTGATTACTTAAGTCCAACAAAGCAACTATATGTAAATACGCAAGTACAGCCTAAAACATCGAAACTCTGAACGCATGAAGTTTTAAAATCGTGTTGTTTATCCCACAACCACCAAACAAGCATGAAATTATTAAGTAGTTTTTTTGAAGTCGTTTCAAAGCCTCCAATTCTGCCCCTCAGACTGGAAGTAATTACGCGGACTTTGAAATCCCGTTAGTCCTGATTGTCGGCTTTGAAACATTACTTAAACTTCAAGTTTCTTTTAATTAAAACACAACTAAAAGAATGACACCCTGGGATAGAAGATAAATACCACTTTTCTAATGTTTTCAATATTTTTCATCCACTCAAATCTTTGCCATTCTAATCAATATTATGTCCAAATTTTCTCCAGTATACCTGGAAAGCATAATCTGCTAATCTGAGAAGTTATTTGTGTCTTCCATTGTAAAAATGTTTATCATTTATGGGTTTACAGTGCTCCTTCAGGGGTGGAAATTACCGTTTTTGCCACTAGCAGAAATTTGGAAGTTCTTTTTTTAAGCTAGCAAACTAAGAAAACTACTTGCTAGCAAAAAGTAAAATGTCTAAATAAGGTTTTATGTCTTTTACTAATGCAAGTGCATCGTTAGTGCTTAACAGGTGAACAAAGCATTGGTAAAGTGAGCACATTTTCATTGTTTAAGTACATGACAGTGTAAATACGTTGATCTGTATATTGATGTGTTGATATGTTTTTTGACAGTTCGTTTACACTGTTTGTTTCTGGTTCGCTATATTATATTCTGCACTAGCAAGAATTTGCCACAAAATAAATTCTACTATAGTAAAATCAATTTTTAACCAGCATTCTGCTAGTTGGCTACCGCTAATTTCCACCCCTGTCCTTTAAAAATTAAAAATGAGAAAGTCTAATAATAATTGGATTCAATGCTAATTCGCTGTGTTTCACCATAGTTAGTATACCTCCTGTGCTGTTCGCATACCCAGACGATACCAATCCCTTCCCTGTTCTCTTGTACCAACCCTCCAAAGTCGTCCTGCAGCCCAAGTTCTTGAAGCACTTTGCGCAAATGCTTATAGTCACAACCTCCAACTTGAAACCCTGCATCAGCAGCAAAACTCCTCCCAAGCTCTTTCGGTTGAGTCACAGATTCTGAGACACCTTTGAATCCTTTGAGGAATTGGTCAACCTAATAGAAACATACTTGCTATGGACTTTCATTGATTAAAGTTGACCCTTATACATCAACAGTATATACATGTAGATATTTCAATAAGCCTTGTGTTATGATGTCACCCTTTTGTGATTACCACCAAGCCTCGCTTGTGTGTTGAGAAGAACTGTTGTTCCAAAGTGTGGCTTGATGGTGATCACAAAATAGCGTGACATGCATAAGGTTTATTTGACTCGAGCCTACGTGGTCAGACCGCAAGGGTGTATGGGATAGGATAGCAGATTTAAAATCTGAAGTTCTTGCTTTATTTAAAATGCACAAATGTATAATATGCCGTTATAAGAAGGCACAATTGACTTTCTACCATGCTCCCTTTTGGTCGGTCAAATTCATCGACGGTTTTTTTAATAGCTACATGTTTATTCACGTGCCGACAGTGTTACTGGGCCACAAAGCGCAAACGTTCGCTGGAATTACCATTGTCCTTCGAATTACTGCGCACGGGTATTTTTAGAATAACGAAACATGCGTAAGTGTCAGGATATGCTGTATAAGCTAGCATCTGTTCTCGATACCGATTAAAGAGATTCTCTGACCCTAGCGGCCGATTCATTCAGGCGATAGAGTGCCGGTCATAAATGCGGGAGGTCGTTGGTTCGAATCCCCCGGCCGCGTCCTTGAGCAGGGACGTAAAAACCATTGGCCTTGTCTCCCCGACCCTTTCTCTTCCTAAATGGGGGACGTTAAAAGGGCTATGTCATGGTGTTATGTAACCACTCCTCCCTCGATGCTTGATTGAAATGACGCGCAGTGTTTTCCTCGAAGACTATGTCTACGCACAGTTTGTTAGTAATGTGTGTATATTTGCTTTGATTTTAACCATCCCACATGTGCGTGAGGTTCGTATAAAGTTCTTGTGAAAATCGCTGAAAATAACTGTGTCCAGCCCGGGATCACCATATTAAAATGTAGACAAGCCTAGTAGGACCCCGAGTCCTGTTGTAAATCTATAAGTCCTACCTCCTTGAAACATTTTTCCCACTTGACCTGGGAGAGAGTAGCCACCGTTAGCCCGGTGACGCCAAGGACACTGTCGATAACTTCAACTGATGGAAACATGCTAGTTAGACCCAGCTGTGTCGAGAATGTTGCTATGGTGCCAAGCAATGGGTAGATCTGAATGAGAAACTGTAAAACAGCAAGATAAATGATCTGTCCAATGGGAGGAATTTCATTCAAACACAAAGGGCGACATTTCTGACAATAGAGGCGTCATGAGATCCAAGATGGCGTCGCGCAGGAAATTCAAAACAAAGAGTGCCCTGAAGAGCCTTCAATTTCTTTAAATTTCGTGCAACGAAATTGAACGAAAAATATATATATGTACAACAGCCTTGGAGTAAAAATTTGCTAGTTCATTTTTTTTCAAGCTACTAAAGTAAGAAACCAAACTAGCACATTAAAATGTCTCAATTAGGTTTTTGGCTTTAATACTTTACAGGTAACTATTTCTGACTAGCAAAACATTACTACTCTAAATAAATTTCACTAGCAAAATGAATTCTGCCAGCTTGCTACCGTTAATTTCGACCCCTGAAATACCTTTTAAAACTGATTACCAAAAACACCCAAATTAAGAGTTTTGAGACCGCTCCAGAAGAGTTTGTGACGTTCAAATCATATAAAAATCTTTACACGAGAAAACCCCAAAATTTAAATATACCAAATACCCGTATTTCAATGTAAAAATACCGTATACTCAATTTAACAACCCGGGCCTTGGATACCAGTATACCCTAATCGCTTGACCGACCTTGATACACAAAAAAGCAGTGGAAAATGTAATCAAATGGTAATGAAGCTGAACAGAATAGGCCCTTCGCAGGATACAGTCACTTGCCAGTGATATAATACTTCATTAACGAATGAATTGAGCTCGTGATTCCTATGAGAAAGACGTTGCCATGGATGCTGGGTGGTAAGCTATCTTTAAAAACGCTGTTTTAGAAAGATCGATTGGAGGTGGAGAATAGCATTTACAAACAGGTTTTGCTAATAACACTACCGATCTCGTGAAAGTGCCTTTAAATAAATGAAGATTTCTTTGCCATGCAGTACAGTCACGTGATTGCATTCCTGCAAAGGGCCCGTCAATTTGTTGGTGTTTTCGATTTTTCATTACAGGCTTTGCAGTGCCAGCAAGGAACAAAACTTCGAACATAAGATATCGACCTACTGCGAGAACCTCGACTTCAAGAGAAACATCGAACTGAGAAGGCTAGAAGTTTATGTCAAATGAGAAAAACGAGATAAATGCAATCAGTAGAAAGAGGAAAGAGATCATTTGAGTGAATAGAGATAAACCCGAATTCATATGGAAAATATTAATTCTCAAGGCCTGCAGATTAATGCGCGCCAGGGCCCGGTTGTTCGCAGCAAGCCAGTAAATTTCTCTCTAGGATGATAGCGCTAAATCTGTCATTGTAATCTGTAGGGTACCGCGCTTACTCTTGCTTCGAACAACTTGACACAGGTGAATCAAGTGCAGAACATTTATTGTGCAGAATCGGGTTTGATGGGTGTTTCTGCCCTCTTGAGTACTCTGGGTGCCAGACGCTCGAAAAGGAGAGAAAGAAGAAAAGAAAAGCCTTTGGTGTTATCCCTTGAGAATCAAGCTCAATTCCATGCGAACATTAGGTTCAGAATTTGAACCTCGTCCCTGATTGGATAATCTACTCATTGCCAGGAGCAACCGTGAGTGCTGGATGTCATTTTCATTGGCTTAATTACCAATGGCCCAGCAAAACCGGTTTGACGTGTTTTCTTGATTTGCAACCCAGCGCATGGAGGTGAGATTCTCATCGGATTACACGAGAGGCTCTTCTTTGTTTCTCTTCCCTTCTCTTCGGCTCTTCGCCTTTTGTTTCTTCGAGCCTCTGGCCACCCAGGGTAGCGTCTAAAGATATGAACCCCTTTTCACCTGCAAGACTCCTCGAAGATGTCCTACACATTTCATTACGAGCTCGTTCACGTTACTCAGCTCGTAGCCTTTGTGTTTACTGGGATGTAAGAAGTGTACGCCTGTGCCATCACCATTCCCTTCACACAGAAGATGCAGTCTGAACTTCTGTTGGCCTCCCAGCAGCAACATTCGCTTTAAGATCACGAGAACGTCACCCTTCTGTTCTGTTTTAGCCTTGAAGTCCGGCAACAGGCAAATGGTGCGAGGGCAATCATACTGGGACACACAAAAACAAGTTTTCAGTATTGAGAATAGGAAGTTGAGGGATCGCGGGTCCACCATTACGTGCAAATTCGAGGACGATGATAACGGTGCCTTTTAGGGACTGATACCGTGAAAAGTAGCAGAAAAAGTTGCCGGATGGCGTTTAGGATAAGGGTTTTAACCATAGTTAATAGAGTGGAATGGTTATGAAACCCGGCAAACTTCAAAGGGGCTAACAAAGGCGCTGCGATTTATGTTGGAAGGGGGCAAGACAAAAGATTGTGCAGGGTCAGTTCATTAGCGTCCCCTGAACGACTGAACTCACACGTTTCTATTGGCTGATTGATTAACACATTGGAATTTCTATTGCGTTTTGTGCAGGGTAGTGGTTGAAAAAAGCTAACAAAGACATATAACAAAGAAGGTCGCTGGGTTTCATAACCATTCCACTCTAATAACTATGTTTTAACTAATAGAGGATATGATATGACCGCGCGGAGATGCGGGATTTATCTTCGAGTGTTTAGTTTGTTAGCTCATGAGTGAGCGCAGCGAATAGGTTTATCAAGTTAAACACGAGAAGATAAATTCTGTATCTCCAGGCAGCCATGTAATTTACTTTTTATCACAAAAAATCTCTAGTTGGTGAGCGTTACTAAAAGGTCTTTAAAATCCTGTCAAACCAAGTCTACATCAAACAAATTTGCTCAATATTACGTTGTCGCTATTTAAAAATAAAGTTTTTCACATTTTAGGAACATTAGGGGGTAAAAAAAGGAGCAAATCTTTGGTCTGTGAAGTGATATCTCACACATGTTGATAGCAATGATATTCCCACTGGATGTAGCGTGATATCATTTTTACGATTTTGCTATCAGCCAGTATACTACCTGACTATCATGAAATTCAGTGCCCGTTTAAAATCCCACCTACAACGAAATGAATGATCTTTTTAATCTGACAATTCATAGTGTATCCAGAACCCGCTTAAAGCCCGGGCAGCCAAATCTAGCTCCGCGCTCGTGAAACGTTAGAATATGTTTGGCTTAGGTCTACAAGGATGAGGTTGTGGGAATCTTCCAGGCCTTGGTTACATACTCGAAAAGACTCTTGGGAAACATTACCAAAAGACGAGACGAACCAATTTAATGAAATCAAAGGGACACAGTTAATGGGGCTATGTCATAGTGTCGCGCATGTGTGGACTCAAAGTTAGATTGGTGGCTGTTGATTGGCTACAAATAGTTAATGGGGCTGTCATAGTGTCGCGCATGTGTGGACTCAATGTTAGATTGATGGCTGTTAATTGGCTACAAATAGTTAAAGGGGCTGTCATAGTGTCGCGCATGTGTGGACTCAATGTTAGATTGGTGGCTGTTAATTGGCTACAAATAGTTAAAGGGGCTGTCATAGTGTCGCGCATGTGTGGACTCAATGTTAGATTGGTGGCTGTTAATTGGCTACAAATAGTTAAAGGGGCTGTCATAGTGTCGCGCATGTGTGGACTCAATGTTAGATTGGTGGCTGTTAATTGGCTACAAATAGTTAAAGGGGCTGTCATAGTGTCTAGCATGTGTGGACTCAATGTTAGATTGGTGGCTGTTAATTGGCTACAAATATTTAAAGGGGCTGTCATAGTGTCGCGCATGTGTGGACTCAAAGTTAGATTGGTGGCTGTTGATTGGCTACAAATAGTTAATGGGGCTGTCATAGTGTCGCGCATGTGTGGACTCAATGTTAGATTGGTGGCTGTTAATTGGCTACAAATAGTTAAAGGGGCTGTCATAGTGTCGCGCATGTGTGGACTCAATGTTAGATTGGTGGCTGTTAATTGGCTACAAATAGTTAAAGGGGCTGTCATAGTGTCGCGCATGTGTGGACTCAATGTTAGATTGGTGGCTGTTAATTGGCTACAAATAGTTAAAGGGGCTGTCATAGTGTCGCGCATGTGTGGACTCAATGTTAGATTGGTGGCTGTTAATTGGCTACAAATAGTTAAAGGGGCTGTCATAGTGTCTAGCATGTGTGGACTCAATGTTAGATTGGTGGCTGTTAATTGGCTACAAATATTTAAAGGGGCTGTCATAGTGTCGCGCATGTGTGGACTCAATGTTAGATTGGTGGCTGTTAATTGGCTACAAATAGTTAAAGGGGCTGTCAGTGTCGCGCATGTGTGGACTCAATGTTAGATTGGTGGCTGTTAATTGGCTACAAATAGTTAAAGGGGCTGTCATAGTGTCGCGCATGTGTGGACTCAATGTTTTATTGGTGGCTGTTAATTGGCTACAAATAGTTAAAGGGGCTGTCATAGTGTCGCGCATGTGTGGAGTCAATGTTTTATTGGTGGCTGTTAATTGCCGCTACAAATAGTTAAAGGGGCTGTCATAGTGTCGCGCATGTGTGGAGTCAATGTTTTATTGGTGGCTGTTAATTGCCGCTACAAATAGTTAAAGGGGCTGTCATAGTGTCGCGCATGTGTGGAGTCAATGTTTTATTGGTGGCTGTTAATTGCCGCTACAAATAGTTAAAGGGGCTGTCATAGTGTCGCGCATGTGTGGAGTCAATGTTTTATTGGTGGCTGTTAATTGGCTACAAATAGTTAAAGGGGTTGTGTCATGGTGTTGTGTATGTGTGGAGTCAATGTTTTATTGGTGGCTGTTAATTGGCTACAAATAGTTAAAGGGGTTGTGTCATGGTATTGTACATGTATGGAGTCATGTTTGATTGGTGGCTGTTAATTGGCTACAAATAGTTAAAGGGGCTATGTCATGGTGTTGTACATGTATGGAGTCGTGTTAGATTGGTGGCTGTTAATATAGTTAAAGGGGCTGTGTCATAGTATTGTGTATGTGTGGAGTCATGTTTGATTGGTGGCTGCTGATTGGCTACAAATAGTTAAATGGGCTACAGTTTGTTAGCCATCTGTGCATATTTGCTTTGATTTCAACAACCCCACACGTGCGCATGGTTCCTCAGTTCATATGAAAATCGCCGAAATTAATTGTGTCCAGCCCGAACTGCGAATATGAAGACCTATTGCACAGATAGGTTCAACAACGTTTACTTTAGCTTAGTTCTTCGAACATACGTGGGTAATCGAAGCGCTATAGAAGTTTCATTGATCATTACGAAGTGAGAGGTGTCCGAGTAATTATATTAACACGGCGGACTCGATCCAGGAATTTTGAGTTTGATTCCCGGTACGCTCGACCACGTTTGTAAATAGCCAGTCGATTAGCCTCCTCGTCGACTGAGATTCTTAATCTGTTTAGTTTTATTCACGAGCTCACCAGCGATTTACATACGAACTGACTTTATAACCTCGCGCACATGTGGGATCCTTAACTACAACAAATATACAAAAATGACTAACGAACTGTGTATAGACAGTCTTCAAAGAACCAATTGCGTATCATTTGAATCAAACATCGAGGGAGGACACCAATCGAACATCGACCCAATACATGCGCAACACCATGACATAGCCTCTTTGAAGTAAGGGTCTATTTTATAGTGAAAGACATTTTTATACAGATTTTGACGCAGCAGGCAAGTGGACTCACACTCTTAAGATCAAAAAAGAACTTCGTCATGCTCTCGAACTTTCGTGTCATTTCAGCCACAAGCCTCTTCTCTTGCTTGCTGGAGCTTTCAGCCAAGAGTTGTACGACTGGTCTCATCATTTGGCGGGTAGAAACATTGGCACGAGATGGCGAGCTCCCTGTGTAATCATAAAAGTGATTTCTAGAGGTCTCTGAGGGCTGAACTTGAGATGAATGTATCAAGTAAACGTGATTCCTTTATTTGCAGGTTTGCTAAAGGGTTGGACCATATAAGCACTGCATCGCAATGAAATACGACTTATACAAAAACCATAATCAAAAGAAGGAGAGATCTCGCAAGGAACAGTTTTATACTTCAGTATACAAATGGATGGATGCTCGAAGAAATAAAAGGCGAAGGAGAGGAGAACAGCTGGTGTTATCCATTGAGAATCTCCCTTCCATGTGAACATCTGGATCACAATTTGAACCTCGTCCCTGATTGGATAATCTACTCATTACCAGGCGCAACCGTGAGTACTGGGTGTAATTTCCATTGGCTTACCATGGCCCCTAGTCCTGATCTGGCCTCTCGACCGCTCCGTAGACTGGAAGGTCGTGACTTTCCCGAGACCTTCCAGTCCAAGGAGCGGTCGAAAGAGCGAGGTCAGGTCAGGATTACATGGCCCCCAGCCAAACCGGTTTGACGTGTTTTCTTGATTTGAATCTCAGCGTATGGAAGTGAGATTCTCAACGGATAACACCAGAGGCGTTTCGTTTTCTTCTTTCTTCTCTCCTCTCTCTCGCCATTTCGCCATTTATTTATTCCAGCAAGGTAGACTATGCCTTTCCTTGGGTATTATGCATGTTAGGTCAATCATATTTCAGTTCGATGCAGTGGTTACGGTTCAGTTACTCTAAAACTCAACTGATCAAACTTTGGTGAATTATTTGATCCGTTCATTTTGAAGCAGTCAACGAATAGAGTGTGGCAACTGGGGTCAATTTGGTTGGACCTAACTTTACTTCTAATGAGGTAACAGCAAGAATGGTACATTCCATAACATCTGGTAATATATCTCGTAATCCCCCTCGATGAGCTATAACTCTTGCAGAAAAAAACACAAGGAAAAACCATACCTGGAATGCCGCCAATTAGTAGCTGCTCATCGTTCAAGCAAGGAAGTGACCTGGACTCCTTGTACCCCGTCAGGAGGTCCCTTACTGCCACCTTCCCCTTACAAACCTCGCACTTCATCTCCACGTCTCCGCTCTCAGCTGCTTCTTGAACGGACTTCAGAGGAAAGTAATGCTGCAAGCAGTTACTGCACGTGATGCTCTCCAGGATATCATCTAAAATCTCAGGGAAATCGGTTCTTAGATAATCCTTCAAAGATGAAAGCATCACTTGGGCGAATTCTTGGCACGTCGTCTCGTCTTCAGCCTGAACAACTACGCGCATTTCAGATTTGCGTTTGTCAATCAAACACGGCCCTGTATCGATGCGGCATTTGTACGTTTCACTATGGATAACACAAGAAAATGTTCAAAAGGTCACCTCGTGGTGGTCACGTGCTAGTCTCCCTGCCATAATGGGAAATACCGTGAACAAGTGATGTGGCGCTCGGTTTAGCACAATGTGTCTGAACACGGTGAACTTTGACCCATCACTCTGGCTCCAGACCTCTTCGGGCAAGGAAGACAGGCAGGGGACAAAGTACAGCTTGGTTTCGTCAGCCATTCGGAAAGCAAGATTCTTTCTGACGAGTAGCTCAGCGAGACATCTCTTTGGTTCGTCTGTCAAACAGAATGACTTGAATTATATTAGACGAACGAACAATGACGTCATCAGACATTTTCAAGACTGATGAAGACATCACGTTGGCATACGTTGAAAGTGCTTGCATTTACATATTGCGCACGTTCCAGAACCACGCTGCCATATTTGCACTCGATTTGGTCCGCTTGTACTTGTGCTCGGAAACGCCAAGTCGTAAAAATAAGGCAACTTAAATGTAGTTCTTACTTACCAATAGATTCGAGGCTAAGCAGACCACGTCGACACGAGGTCCCAAACTCGGCCAACTGTCGTGAAATCCAGTGTTGATCAAAAACGACAAACACGTCCTCTGTCCCAATTTCAAGCGCGCCTCCTACCTTCTCAAGATGGCGTACTGCAGTCTCACAGTGTTCCTGGCCTTCTATTCCACACTCATTGGCCAAGCGAATAAAACGACGGCGGTCCATTAGTTCAACCCTTTCCTCTCTCTTCTCCTGAGCTCGGGCTTCCAGACTTTCGAGTCTGTCCCACACCACACAGTTCTTTTCAGCAGAGAGACGTTCTTGAATGACACATTGCATCTCCTTCACGAGGACGTCAGGTTCTGTGAGGTAGGAACCCACAAGGATGACCTTCCGTAAGTTTGGGTTGATTCCTTGGAATGACCTCAAGTCAAAGCCTTGCGCATGCTCGGCGCTCATGTTGACACCAAGGACAACAACGTGTGCCGCAGGAGCTTTAACGTGCAACTGGTGAAGCCAAAACTTTAAGTTTTCTTCGGGAAAATCACAAAACCCTCCATCCCACACATATATGAATACCCCTCCATCGCTCAGGGATGCAAGAGCAACCATATTCACGGTTTTTTGATCAGCATTAACTGGTGGATTCCCCCACAACTGAAAACGAAGCCCGCTGCCTGGTAATCTTAGAAATCCTGTACCATCTTGGTTCACAGCGCATGCCTGCCGGAGAGTGAAAGCTACGGACTTAAGGCTTTCGATGTCGCATCCAATCAGTGTTAGTTTACATGTTTTTAGAGGGACCCCTTTCTCAACTAGGACGTTGAACGGGCTACCCAGCACGTGCTTTCCTTGTAACGTCACTGACACTTTGTATAGGCTTTCGTACAAGAAAGCCATGGATGCTAGGAAAGAGCTCTTATGGGGAGAAGACACCACCTTGCCCTTGAGATGAATGTTACTTACACCTTGCATGGACTTGGCCTCGATCCTGAAAACCTGCAATAAAACGGCAGCAAAATTAACCAGTTGTTACCTCATTAAGTCACTATACTACTCGGATATCGCAAGGCATCCAAGAAGTTCAGATTTTTGTTTTAAAAGAGTCGTGAGAGCCTTTGGTGTTTCTTTTTTGTTTTGTGGATTAAAAAAAGTTTGAGCGACAAAATTGGAGTTTATTTGGCTGATAATGGAAATGATCAAAGAACCTTTCATGTGCTCCAAAGACGTTTCTCACCGGTTTCGGTTGATCAAAGTTGCTGTTCGCCGTTCTTAGACAAAGGTTGAACTCGAAAGGCCTGCCTACGACAGCCAGTTGTTGACCCTGACATCCGTCGCCGAAGTCCAGCTTGAACTCCACCGGCCCGTGATGCTCAGCTCCGACAGAGGAGAGCCTAGGGTTGATTTCTGTGCTTGTTTCCATGACGTCACGAAGGACCTGCTTACGAGACTGTTTCTCGTACTTTGGTAAGTCAAGTTGGCCCCAGAAATAAACCTACACAGAGAAAGAAGACACATCTATTTTCAAAATGATGGATAGATCGTAATGGTTCTCTTTGTATTTTATAGACTAGACTTAGTTTCACGGGTTTAGTGATATCACTCCATGAATTAACCAATCTATTTCAACCTCGATCAAGGTTAAATGTATGTGCCAAATCTTTTTCTACAATTGGTGTGAAAGTTTGGAATAGTTTATCACCTTCTATCCGTTCCTGAAGTAAACCCTTGTTCAAAAAACAATGTGACAACTTTGTTAATGAAAGTTCTACTAGCTTGTGACGATTATATTGATCTTACCCATATTATGCAGTCAGTTTCTAAATATTTACTACCTTTCCTTCCCTTTTCCATCTAAGTAAAATTAATATTATTATTTGTCTATAATCAGAATACAATAAGTTACTGTTATCAGTTTATCGATCAACTTATATTTAACTAATAGTCTCTGATGTAAATAATGGCCGACCTTAATTTCTTGCTCATAACAGTCAGATCTGTTACGAAGCTATGTAGTATGTAATTTCCTTCTTTTTGCGGTTGTTAACCCCCACCTTGAATAGCCTTATGCTAAATGTTGGTGGGTTACTTCTTTTGTAAATAAGTGAAGTTTTGAAATAACTGTAAAAGTAAATCAGAGCGTAGTACGATTCTCATAAAAAAGGCCTAGAAGCTTTTGAACGTCATAATTGAGAGTAATCTCGTATCCAGATCCCACCACATCCTATACAAAGAAAAGTGCCAGTAAATAGGAGATCTGGGTACACTATGAAATTGAGAGAACAATCTGAGCCTTATCAATAAACTGATAATTGAACCAAAATAATCCAATGAAGTCTGATACTGATGACCTTTTCCAGGAACGTTGAAAGCTGCTCGAGTTTTTCATGGCCGACGTTTTCATTTTACAGCGGATTGCTAGTACTGATGGATTCCTTCAGATGCTATCTCTTCACAGATTAGCTCTCTGTGATGTTTAGCTATAGACCTGCCAACAGACCATACCGAATGACTGCCGAAGTAAAGGGCATCAAAGAAATTCCTGAAACAGGGCTGGCAAATGGCCTGAAATGAGCTTTCAGTTACAAACGATAACATGCGTCGGCAGTAGAAATTCTGTTGATAAGAGTATCTTAAGTAATTGTTTTGATCATTTACCTTCCCAGCGGATGATTGAACGGCCGTACTGGCAATCCCACAGCTGACAAAGGTGAACGTATCCACCTTACACAGGGGCACCATATCAAACATGTCCCTTCTACGAAGGTCCCCATGTCCTAGCTGGCCATGCGATCCTGTCCCACACGTGAAGAGCTCGCCGACATCTGTTAAAGCGGCAGCATGGTACCCCCCACACGCTATCTGCACCACTATATTGTCATCTAACTCTGTGTGGCGTTGGGGAGGACTCCCTAGAAACAAAATGACTGATAATATCGAAGGAAACCACTAGTTTATATAGAGAAACATTACAATATTCCCCTCTTTTGCTCTGAATTCCTATTAATTAGGAAAAGCGCTCGAAACATCAGCTGCACCGTGCTTCTCACAGCGATTACCTCACTTCCCCGTCAACGCAGACCTACACTTGTTTATTTTAAGGTATTCATTTATATAGCGCAAATTATATATGAATATATTCAAATGCGCTTCACATTCAAGGCTATTTTTGTGATATATACGGACTGCTATTGTGGCGCAATGTCGTGCCGTGCAGTTTACAATCATGAGTGATTGTTAGTGCCTCAGAATACCTGGCTGTTGTGCCGGGAGACAATCCCCTACTCTTTCTCGAAATAACACAACAAGTTATTTCACGTCCCCCTCGTATAGATTAGAAGAGGAAGGAGACAAGGCCAATGTCTTACTGATACGTCCCTGCCCTAGGACGCGGCCGGGATTCGAACACCTGACTCCCGCACTCTAGACCATGCTCTACCAACTGAGCTAACCAGTGAGGCGGTTTTACAAGGACTAAAGGTACTGCATCTTATTTAACGTCGGTAACTCGTGACAGTCTGGTGAGACTGATAAACTTGAGGCAGATGTGGAGACCTACGATTTTATGTCCTTATCCGCGAAAACGTGAAGGTCTAACCATTTGCAGTTCGAGAACACAAAGACAGCACCTTCTACTCAGTTATTTTTACAAGGATTGCAATAGCCAATCACATGAGCAAGTAAAAACATCAATACACCAATCACGAATTGAAGTAAATAAATTCATTATTGGTTTTACTTGAACCAATCACGAGGCATAGTATAAACACAATCATGGATAACTAACCAATCAAATACGAAAGCAATTACTTTTCGATACTCAAATGAAAACCGCTCTAACAGGGAGGCAAAACTAGTAATTCCTTTCATTTCCTCAAAGTCTACGTCAGAGGACAACTTTACTTTGATTTTTTGGTCATCTCTTACACCACAGCAATAGCACTTTCAATTTGCTTATGAAACAGTTTCCTTCTTAACTGAAACTTACGTTTAATGTGCCATCTTATTACCTTACTGGTAATAATGCGTAAAATACAGTTCTGGTAGAGCGGTTTCGATTGACTGTCGAAAGTCATTTGGCGATTGCTAATAGGTATTTTGCACGTGCTGATGTATCACATCAATAACGAATGATTTGCAGTTAGGAAATCACGTGGTTGTACTGGATAGCAACATAATCAGTTACTTCATTTATTTAAAGGCACTTGTACAAGATCGTGTTATTAGCAAAAGCTGTTTGTAAATACTATTTTCCACCTCCAATCGATCTTTCTAAAACAGCATTTTGAAGTTATTTTTGTTTTCCATTCAGTAAAGCCTTTCCCATGGGATCACTAGCGCAATTCATTGGTTATTGAAGCGATATATCAGCACGTGACTGTTTCCAGTAAAGCCTTTCCTATGGGATCACAAGCGCAGTTCATTGGTTATTGAAGCGATATATCAGCACGTGACTGTTTCCAGTAAAGCCTTTCCCATGGGATCACTAGCGCAATTCATTGGTTATTGAAGCGATATATCAGCACGTGACTGTTTCCAGTAAAGCCTTTCCTATGGGATCACAAGCGCAGTTCATTGGTTATTGAAGCGATATATCAGCACGTGACTGTTTCCAGTAAAGCCTTTCCCATGGGATCACAAGCGCAGTTCATTGGTTATTGAAGCGATATATCAGCACGTGACTGTTTCCAGTAAAGCCTTTCCCATGGGATCACAAGCGCAGTTCACTGGTTATTGAAGCGATATATCAGCACGTGACTGTTTCCAGTAAAGCCTTTCCCATGGGATCACAAGCGCAGTTCATTGGTTATTGAAGCGATATATCAGCACGTGACTGTTTCCAGTAAAGCCTTTCCCATGGGATCACAAGCGCAGTTCATTGGTTATTGAAGCGATATATCAGCACGTGACTGTTTCCAGTAAAGCCTTTCCCATGGGATCACAAGCGCAGTTCATTGGTTATTGAAGCGATATATCAGCACGTGACTGTTTCCAGTAAAGCCTTTCCTATGGGATCACAAGCGCAGTTCATTGGTTATTGAAGCGATATATCAGCACGTGACTGTTTCCAGTAAAGCCTTTCCCATGGGATCACAAGCGCAGTTCATTGGTTATTGAAGCGATATATCAGCACGTGACTGTTTCCAGTAAAGCCTTTCCTATGGGATCACAAGCGCAGTTCATTGGTTATTGAAGTGATATATCAGCACGTGACTGTTTCCAGTAAAGCCTTTCCTATGGGATCACTAGCGCAGTTCATTGGTTATTGAAGCGATATATCAGCACGTGACTGTTTCCTGCAAAAGGCCTATTGACCTCGTGACCCCACTGGGAAAGGCTTTCCTGGATGGCAAACAATCTTCAAAAAACGAAAGATCGACAATCGATTGGAGGTGGAAAATAGCATTTACAAACATGTTAAGGTAATACACAATCGATCTCTTACAAGCGCCTATAAATATATTTCGCCACTCAATACAACCACGTGGCTGTAACCTGCAAAAGGTCCATCAGAGACAGTCACAGTCGAAGTCCTGTTATTTCAGCCAATCAAGTTCTAAACTAGTTTTCATTGCGTTTTTACTTGCGTTTGTACTTACTTTGTTTTTGGTTTTACGACACTCAATCGAAAAAACCGCTCTAGAAAACCCCAAGTACTTCTTGCATCAGAAAAGAAACCCGCGAAGATTAAAAGAGGCTGGGCTGATTCACAATACGATTGAATTTATTAGAGCTCTAGCAGTACCTGCGAATGGAGTCCAGGTGTAGACATCTCCAACCTCTGTCCGAAACAAGAAGCTTGTGACCGACGACTCCAGTTGGATCACAGCATCAGGAAACTCCAACGGCTTGAAGGTCATTTTTGGCATACAACCCACGTTAAGCTTCCCAACTGAGGCGAAAACACGATGCACAAGACTGGGTATGTCTCCATGGTTGGCACCAATATTGGGAAGGTCCTCTCCTAACAGCATCTTCACCCAGGATTTTATATTGAGATAGTGCCCTTTTCCCTGTTCATCTATTGCGACAAGCATTGAACCAACACTGGTAACTCGTGTTAGGTTGGTAACGCTGCATGGAGCCAGGGCCTTGTCCAGCCATGGAATCACTTGGTAATCCTTCCCAGATGAGACGCCACCGCACAGGAGGAACCTGCTGTCGCTGGTCAAACCAAGGATGAATTCACACGAGGTACTCTTGGCCCTTCCTCCCGTTCCTTCCCATAGGCAGCACGTTGTGACGTCAATGATATTAATGTCGCTGTCATAGAGCGGGAACGGATCTGGAAGGCTACGGCCGTAACTGAACTTCCCCCAAACCATCATTCGGTTTTCTTCGGTGAGAACCATTGTGCAGTTTTCTGTACAAGTCACTTCCTTAGCCCTTCAAGAAAATCATTATGAAGTTAGGTTTTATTTTGTCTAGTTTAATACCAAAAGAGGAACAGCTTGGTGCCTTAGCAGTCATATTTCACACCTTATCTCGACGCCAGCAACATTTTTTCCAAGTTCCACCTTCTTGGGTAAATTACTAAAGCGTTTTTCCGTGAAGTAACCCAGTTGTCCAAACTCGTTGCTACCACATGTGTATACCATGCCTTCGGTTGTGATGAACGCTGAGTGCCTCCTACCCGCTGAAATCCGCATTATGGTTTTTGATTCCCCGTAGTACAAACCACTTATATAGCTAAGAGAAATGGGAAAATATTGCATCACAACTAAGAACGTCATCATTATCATCAACAGCATCATCGTCACTATGGTTTTGAAACTATTATAAAGTGAATCAGACATATGAGGAAGAGCGCGTCATCATTCTCATTCTCATCAACAACGTGAACATGGTCATCATTATGGCTTAGTTCAAACTATTTTTAAGTGAATAAGCTCCATATAGGAGGAAAACAACCTTAAAGCAACGATTTCCAACAATGCCTGGTTGTCTCACCTTGGACGCGCTATGTGTCTACAGTCTCCATGTCCTAAGACACCGAGGTCACCCACTCCCCAAGAAAACGGCACACCTTTGGAAAAGTTCCCAAGCAGA
Source organism: Actinernus sp. WN-2022 (assembly GCA_030867875.1). NCBI lineage: Eukaryota > Metazoa > Cnidaria > Anthozoa > Actiniaria > Actinernidae > Actinernus > Actinernus sp. WN-2022. Next base: position 72,574,081 of record JAOWCC010000936.1, read on the forward strand.
GCGTAACCTTCACCGAGACACAAGGTGTGATAGGCTCCACAGGAAATAGTTGTGACTCTAGTGTTGTCAAGACCACGTACCTAGAAAGAGTAAATGGTCTCTATGACACCAGAAAGCAACTTCAGAACGCGCGATTTGATTGGTTCCTAGTGTTGTCAAGACCGCGTACCTAGAAAGAGTAAATGGTATCTATGACACCAGAAAGCAACTTCAGAACGCGCGATTTGATTGGTTCCTAGTGTTGACAAGACCGCGTACCTAGAAAGAGTAAATGGTCTCTATGACACCAGAAAGCAAATTAAGAACGCGCGATTTGATTGGTTCCTAGTGTTGTCAAGACCGCGTACCTAGAAAGAGTAAATGGTCTCTATGACACCAGAAAGCAACTTCAGAACGCGCGATTTGATTGGTTCCTAGTGTTGTCAAGACCGCGTACCTAGAAAGAGTAAATGGTCTCTATGACACCAGAAAGCAACTTCAGAACGCGCGATTTGATTGGTTCCTAGTGTTGACAAGACCGCGTACCAAGAAAGAGTATGTTGTCTTATTAGATAAGGAAACATATTAAAGTGCAAGTATAATGTCATAAAAATATATATTGTACTATTGTGTTTGTTTCTCACAAAACGGTATTAATCTTGCAAATTTTGTAACATTTCTGGCATTTAATCCCTAATTTTGGTTAGTTTTCATGGATCCTGTGACGTCATAAGATGAATCAACTCCCTCCTTAGAGAAAACTACATCACAAGATGAATCGATCCCGCAATTCGGGTAGCGTTTATTATAGTTTAATTTCTGCTCCAGCATCTGAAAGAAAACTAACTTACACATGCAACTGAAGTATATTAGAATTTGGGGCAAAAAGAGTTAATGTTGTTTTATGGCTTTACTTGCACTTTAAGAACGAGCAATTTGATTGGTTCCTATGCGTCTACTTCTTTTGCAAGGTAGGAAAGACATCATGACATCCTATTTGAGTTTGATACTATAAAACAAGTAGAAGTATATTATAAAAATGTACTTTTTTGCTCTTAAAGTAAATGTTGAATAGGCCTTGTGCATGATGTCACGCATTTGTCTAATTTGTCATCACCACAAAGCCTCATTTTTGTGTTGAGAGGAAATATTGTGAGGCTTGGTGGTGATCACAAAAGCGTGACATCACCACGCATAAGTCCTATTGACTCCTGTTCTGCTTGTGCGTCACATGTTCGTATATGTGCGTAGATGTACGTTCATGTTTCAAGACCTCGCGCGCACTATTTTGTTTATAACATTAATGCCGATATAACAAGCATTATGATTGGTTAAAAAGCGTTCACCATAACTCTACTGTAACGTGTCCTGGTTCTCTAGATCACCGTTTGTTCACTATTTTGAGTACGGCTCACCGTTTTAGGCTTGGTAATGGCCTTTGTCGTGTCACTCGCTCTGCAAGGGATTCCCCATGCGTACATCCACCCAGAGGTCATGATGGCTATGCAGTGGTGATCGCCAGCCCCTATGGCTTTAATTTTATAAAGGCCCTCTATCTGTTGGTCCAACAATATGAAATCCTTCAAATAAGACAATTCCTTTTGTGTCGCTTCCCTCTTTTCTTTTTGTTTGTCCCGACCTCGTTATCATGTTGACCTCGCTTTCATGTTACTGACCTCGTTTTCATATTTGTCCCAATCCCTCGCGCTCAACTTTTTAACGGGACTTGAAACACCTATCAAAGTCAGGACCCGGCTAAACCACAGATTGAATTGGCATTTAGCGTGTTGGTTTTTGTGGAGGGAGGAAAACCGAAGAACCCGGAGAAAAACCCTCGGAACAAGAGAGAGATACCAACAAACTTAACTCGCATATGTCGCCGCGATCGGGAATCGAACCCAGGCCACAGAGACGAGAGGGAGCTAGGCGCTTAACCGCTGCGCCACCCCGGTATCGCCGGGACAAACTAAGACCGCCGGAACAACTAAGAGAGCAGCTACGCAGATATGTAAATAGACGCTTATGTAAAAGAACACCACTACAGGCGGATACTGGTGTCAACACAAAATTGCGCTATAAAAGGGCTAGCCGGCCAGACGATTGTCACCTTCAGTTGTCAATCAACCTTTCGTGAAGTGAACACAACGTCCAAAGTTCTGCTTGATCGAATGATCTCTGACATTTGTTATCATGCAACATTCAAATTGAAGCGGCTTGAATGTTTAATTTCGAAAATGCAGTTTCAAGTTTCAGGCAACCTGTTCAAGGTAGCAGTTCAAAACAAAATTCGTTCGCGAATGTTTTATACTCCGTTCTCAAACTCATTAATAATTCATGAGCTTTTTAGTCAATCAGAGGGCTGCATTTGGTCACATGCATGAATCTTGATACCCAATGAAACACTAGATGAACATCACTAGTGATGTTCATCTGTGTTCTCATTGGGTATCAAGATTCATGCATGTGTTGGACCTAATTAAGTAATGGTGTGCGCAAGAGGTAGGCATATGTTATGCATGGAATGTAAAAAGGTGCTAATTGTGGTATTGTTTCAATCTTCCACCTCATTGGCTTAGACATTAAAATCTATCTAAACTTGTAATGAAGAAGGATATAATTTTTTCTCATTTTGTAAACAGATTTGAATTGCATCTAGTGAAAACTCTCATAACTTTCAATATGACGAACTTTCAATATGGGGAACATTTTTAAATTGAACGTTTTCTTGGTTATTGTTTTGCACTCTTCTGATTGGACAAAATGTTTTCACACAAAAGAACTGTACCTTTAAAATGCATTTTAGTGGATTTAATTTCAGAAATTTATGATTTAAGGGTTGATGAGTTGTCAGTATGAAAAACAGAAAATACTAAACTGGGGAAGCAAATTGCATCTGAACAATAGAATTGCGCGGACTGTTACTTAAGCTACAAGGATTACAGCATATGTATGACTTTACATGTACATGGAGAAGTGAAGGAGAAGACGGAAATAAAAATCGGTGTCCAGAGTGTGAACCATCATCCTCATGGCTGCTCTTGACTACTAGTCCACTGTCTTGTCCACTACGCTATCAGGCCGTTTGTTGAAATGACCGTGACAAAATAACAATCACAACCCTTGTAGTCTATAATTGCATGCAATAAAATTCCAGGCAACAATACTTTCTAATGATTTATGAATGCAGGTATTGTTTTCGCTTGAGAAGTCAGATCAAAAACTCGAGCTTCGTGTTTCACCAGGGAATCCAAACACCTCGAAATAATAAAAGAAGCGGCCTCGTGCTTTCATCTTTCTCGGTGTTTGGATCCCCTGGTAAAACACTAGCTCTCGTTTTTGATCTATCACATAAAACACGCTTTCTTAGGCAATCAGAGCGCGAGGTATATGGTGGCTTAGTTATAAATATAAACAGAAGACAACTGAACAGACAGGAAGCGAAGATATTAGGTTACGTGAATTCAAACATAGATTGATGAAACTTTGATATCGATATGCACATATTGAATATATCGAATATCAAGCTCCTTCCCAGGCTCGTTGGCGTGTTAACAACATACTGAGTGAGTGAGCGGGTGACACGATTTCCCAATAACTCGGTTTTGCGCTCCACGAGTTAAAAATGAAGTGTTAATCCGCTAAGAGATACGTCCGCATCGTCGAGTAACGGAAAACTAACAGGAATTAACGGATGAAACTAACGGAAAAGTAACGGAGAAAACTAACGGGGAAGTAACGGATAAACTAAAAGAAGACGATGATCTAACGGTGAAGTGACGGCCGTTCTTCGTTAATTCTCCGCGCGCCGTTAGTTTTCTGTTCTCCGTTAATTCTCCGTTAGTTCTCTGCGCGCGCCGTTAGTTCTCCATTAGTTTCTTACGGTGCAACTTCTTTATTTTATCCATCCTTTTATATTCGAGGTTTCTTGTTTAAACGTTAGCATTATCAAAATAAATTGCACTTGACAGACACTGATGCACTAAAGTAGTAACTGTGGCAATTGAAGTAAATTGAATATGAAATGAGAAAACATTTTAAAACTGTCAAACTTACAAATAGTTCAATACTATGGGGCAACACTTTAAATCAGATGTGACTACAGTGTAGATGCATACTTACCAACATTGGCAAAGAGAAAATTCCCCCCACCGCTCGGCAAGAAATTATAACTTGGAAAAATGAAAATTCCAAAAATGCAGGGCATTTTGAAGAAAATTCCGATAATGCGGGACATTTTGAAGAAATTAAGAAAATGCCGTACATTTTGTGGTCATGCAGGGGTGTTCTCCAGAATTTTGTAGCTTGGGGTCCAAGGGCCCACAAGGATAAAAACTGTGGGACATTTCATAGACACAATGGGCATTTTAATTAGCAATATCGAAGATATTTTTATTCGGTTTCACAATTTTTTTTACCATTGTTTTCCTTTTAGAACTAATATTGTAACAGCTATTTTTTTTTCCGATTTGCACCCTTAGGGCCCTCGAGTATATTTTTTGTGCGCCATTTTGAGGGCAAAAAACGAGAATCTGGTGAGAACACTGTGCAGGACGGTGAAACATTCGGCTAAAATGCGGGACTGTTGGCAAGTATGTAGAGGGTAATATTATTACCTTGGTGGGTATGAACCTATCCTCAGTGTTTCCATGTCCAAGGGTTCCCAGTGTTCCACACCCACATGAAAACACCTCACCTTGTCTCGTTAGCATGAGAGTAAAGTCCACCCCACATGCAACCTGCATTACATCAATCTGAACAGCAATCGGCACTGGAAAGGTTTTCACATGGTTGGCTTCATGCTCGTCAATACCTAGTGCACCATTAGGACTGTGTCCCCAGGTCATGGCATTACCATTTTCCAATACTACAGCAGCATGCGTGTTGGATAAACTGAAGGAAACCACTTTAGGGTTCCCGGGAATGGATACAGGTTTTGGAGGGAAAATGAAGTCCTCTGTTATCCCCATGCCAGAGTTGAGGCCACTCTCTAGCAGTCTGTCATTAAATGTCAGTAGTAACATGTGGTAGATGCCATGTTCTCTATCCTTCCCAACTTTAGCTCCTACAAAAACCCAGAAGATCCAAAAATGTTATACGATTACCACATTCAATGATGATGAAGTTGATGATAATGCAAATGATGATAATTAGATGATGGTAATAGTAATGATACCGATGATGATGGCAATGACAATTATGATGATAATGATGACAATGGATATGATGAGGGTAATGATTGATGATAATAATGATGATGATGATGATAATTATAATAACGAAGATGACAAACATTATAAGCAGACAGGATGATAGCCCAGCATTGGAAATAAGCAGCAGCCAGTGGAAGCACTAGAGCAGTGGGACGCAGGATGGTCACCATGAACAAAACATGCTTATTGCATTTTGATTATGTACACAAGACATCACCAAAATGCCATTAAAATAACTTACTGGAGCAGAATGCCAGGTTAGTAATATTCTGTGCAAGTATTGTTTCAGTTGGTTGCCATCTCACAGCAGTTGCAAGACCTCCATTGACTTCCAGCCACTCGTGTTGCCAAAGACTAACAGGCTCCTGTACGTCTATGCAGGTTGTCAGGAGATTACAGTTTGCATTCCCCTTCAGCTTGTGTGGGACTTCTCTTAACAATGTAGGACCTGCACAGCAACTGAAAGGCATCCATAAAAAAAACTGCTGCTAGTAGACCAAGGTTAGTCTAAAAGATTAAGTCAAAAGATTTTCAGATATACCTGTGATTCTTCTTGCAATATAAGATAAAAAGAACAGTTCCATTTCAAGCAGCACAACACTTGAAATGATGTAGTTTATCGCTTGCTGCTTTTTGTATAACATTACTAATAATGATTGTTTCTACAAGCTGTTGTCCAACTGAAGGACTATAGGTAATGGTGGATACATGCATGTCGGTGATGTACGTACATTGGCAGTGCATGCATGACCGACATAATTGACAGACACACATATAAGTATATGCATGCCAAGATATTTGCATGCATGCCTGCATGCCTGCATACATATCGTCGTGCATGCATAGTGACAGTGCATGTATGCACAATGATAGAGCACGCATGCACTACCACAGTGCATGCATGCAAAGTGATAGTACATGCATGTATGTAGCATGTATGCCTAGTTGATAAGGGATGCAAGATGTTAGCTATAAGGATAAATGAACTTTAGAATTAAAGATGGAGTTTTATTGCTTAAATAACAACCATGATTCACCTTTTACCACCTGAAGGCCTCCACAGAAGGTCTTTCTCGTCTGTTGACATGCAAACGGCTTGATGAAACACACTTAAAGAAGTGACTTCATTGGCCTTTGTATCCAGAAGCAATGGATCAGGGTATCTGGTTAGTACTTCAATGGGCATCAGTGCATCATCCACGCACGTCCACATGTTTGCAGCGTCTATGAAATCATGTGGAAGCCCTAAATCACCGCACTCCTTCATGCAAGACTCAAATTGGGAAAGATGCTCTGCAACTTTCTCAAAGAAATCTAAGACATTTGTCCCCATCACAGCAGATGTAACAGCAAGCTCTGCTCCAATGCTTTCAGCAAATACTGCAGATTGGGTTTGAAGCTCAATGTCGTGCTGCACCTCCATTTTAGTTCCAACAACATACTTAATAACTGCAGAAGAATCCCCTTGGAATTCATCAAGGAATATTCTGTTCCAGTCTTGAAGGCTAGTAAGACTGTATGGATCATTCAAGGCAAATGTAAATATAACACAGTCAAGGTGTCTTAGATACATTTTTATTAGATCTCTGTATTCAGTTGTCCCTGAGGTATCAAGAATGTACAAAAGGGAATCATCTGGAGCCTTAAAGTTGGCAGCACATCCACCAATTGTTGGCTTATAGTCTCTTGAGACCTGCCACTGCTCGAAGCCAGTCATTAATCTCTGGATGAGGTAACTCTTGCCAACTCCTGCATCTCCAACAAGAACAACTTTATACTGTTTCAAATTGGCCGCTAACAAAACAGGGAAAAAGGAATAAGAGGTTAATTTGTTTTCAAAAACCGGAGAGGGGGGTAGAGGGGAGGGGTGCTCAAGTGGGACCTAAGAAACCCTACCCGGCCTTTCTCAGACCTAAAAGTTCAATTTTTCCCACCCCATTTCAGACTAAAGGGTTAAATTTGGTACCCCATTTCACACCGTAAACTTCAACTTTCCAAAAAAACTACTGGGCAAAAATAAAGAGAAAACAGCGCCACAATGGCGAACTCGTGGATGGTCTTGTCACAAGATGTGACTCGTGGCGTTGTTATTCGTCCCACCTTTGATGAATGACAAACACTTCTCTCAGTAAATGGATTAGTGATTTGAGACATTTAAATAAAAGCCACAATCGTGGCAAATTAATCCAATCAGGGTTGTCGCGTGTTTCTTCATTCACCAAACAGAGCTTGCCTCTGGCACTCACAGCACAATCACGCTTATAGCATGTTAGTCTAGAAGGACCGCTCGGGTCATGGCATAAAGTGTATTTTAGTGTGTTCTCAAGGGTAAACATGTGGAAATGTTCAAAGTTTAAGTTATTTGGGGTGTCGTAATAGCCTAGAGTATCCTGTGTAGCGTATAAAACCACGTGACCGATGACGTCATCGTCACGACATCACCACTAACTGATTTATGGGGACCCAATACCATGTCTGTCAAAGTTTTAGCCACCTGCTATTAGAAATGAGGGAGATACGGGCATGTACTAAAAATCATGTGATCGATGACGTCATCGTTACGACATCACCAATAACTGATTTATGGGGACCCAATACCATGTCTGTCAAAGTTTTAGCCACCTGCCATTAGAAATGAGGGAGATACGGGCATGTACTAAAAATCATGTGATCGATGACGTCATCGTTACGACATCACAACTCAGTCAATCGTGGGAACACAACACCGCGCGCCACAGGTAGCCGGATCGGAAAACAAATGAGCAAGAAGAAATCCATAACAGCCATGAGCAGGCTACCTTATTATCAAAATAGGAACTGTGAACGTAATATCATATCTTAACTTCATCTTGAATGTGATTTGAAAATCTATAAAATTATACCAATAAACGGCAAGTGACTTCATCAGAAAGTTATAAAACACGCATATACAGGTACCGTGATATAAGGAACTTATACCAATCAATCATCAGTCATTGAATCAATCATCAGTTAGTCTACAATTAAGGCATGCACTGTCGAGAAAATAGAAACCTTTGAATACCGTGGTTTTGATATTCGAAAATATGGTTGAATATTCATTGAGAGAAGAGGTTGCCAGAGCATACTGTATAGTCTCCGGATAGGACACCTGCAACTCCGAGATGATATATAAGTCAGTTAGTATATGTTTCTGATGGCTGTGTGTGGCGTTTAAAGTTCGTAATTTTTACAGTGGAATTACCGACGTTTCCTTTTTTGACGCGATTTGTCATCACGTGCATATAGGCGCGTAACGCCAAGTCACAAACGTCAAACTGAACAAGGGTCTTCGATTCCCGTTCGTGTTGATCGACAAGAAACGTGTCCAAGGTTTATAGTAATATTTTACCATCGTTTTCAATCCAATACTCTCTCAGTCTTGTGATGTCCATGCTGTGAAAAACGTCTGGTGTTTTTTTAAAAAAAGCTCTCAAATATTCTACGCCGTGACAGTATGGTAGGGCATTTTACTCTACCGAAAATAATTATTGGAAAGAAACTAACCTCGTGGTTTTCTTTGTTGCATGTCAACAACGTACTATCAGCAAACATTATACATGTTTTATTGGCAAATGCGAGAAATTTGTGGCTGACAGGAATGTCCAGCAAGGCCGGCTACAATGTTGGTGTATTGAAGGCCATATTGTCCCGTTACTGCTAGTTTTGAAGTGCTTTTGAACTATTTTATAAAGTCAAGCCCGACTCTTATTCATTTCACTCTGATTCAAAATACCCTTACTCGGGGAAGGTATATGGATGTGCCCAGGGGTGGGGCATTTGCCTTGGGGCATTTGAACACCTTGCTTGCCCCCACCGTGGGGAATTTGAAAATGGGGGTCGGCCCAGGGGAGATGGGGGGGATGGGCATTGTTGGAATTGACTGGTGCATTACAATCACAATGGAGATAATGATGATGATTATGGTAATGTCACAGAAATTAATTAATACAATGATAATGCTGATGGTACATGTAACTAATGGTAATGACTAGCGTTTATTTCATGCTACTGTAGCTAATGTAAAATTGCTGCCACAGAGAGCGAGACTGAATTAGCGAGCAGTACTAATTTGTGCAGTGGGGTCGATTTTCGGCATATTGCCAGCGCATTGCATTGTGGTTATGCACAAGGACATACACAATCAATGCGCGCAGACCATAATGCAATTTGAGCGTTTACTACAGCGAGTGTAAATAACTTGTGATCGTCTTCGTTTATATTTTTACCACAATCCCTTCAGTGCTCCTTATTAGTCTTGTGTTTTGATACGAAGTTTACTAACCTACAAACTATGTTTTGTAACTTGATGCATGATCATGCCAATGTACCGATCAAATCGAAACATCGACACCCCCCCCCCCCCCAAAAAAAAATCCCCCAGACATACTCCGGGCATTGACTTGTTGCCGTGCCCAGGGAGTAGGGAATTTGACATCGGTGGATGTCCTGGGGGAGGGAATTTGAAACCGGATGGGAGGGGTGGAAAGGGAATTTGGACAAAACTCTGTTTTTGTAAGCGATGTAAGCGTTTTTGTACGCTGTATTTGAAGGTATTCAAATATAAATGTATTAAATTGCTTATGGATATTTAACTGTCTGTTTAAAAACAAAATGCGGTGTCACAACTAATACTATGTCCTGGTGGTAGGGGTAATTTGATCGTCTAATATGACCACGGGATGGGGCATTTGGCCTGTGGGAGGGGACTTTGAACAACCCAAAGTTCAAATGCCCATGAGTTTCCCGGAGGGGATGTTGATGTTTCGATATAGTTTGGTGGTTTGAGGCGGAGACTGACTATTTTCCAATGAGCAAGATCTCTCCTCTTATCAAATGTGATTAGCAACAAAAAATGTTTTTCTATTACCTTCGATAAAGTCAAATCGATATAATTACAATTTGAAAAGTGACAGCGGGGTTCAAAGCACACAAATTAGCAAATCTCAATTACGGTTGATCGGACTCTAATATATGCATGTGAGTTTCGGGAGAACAGCATCTTTTTTTTGCTGGGAATCTTAAGAAAATATCGGGAATTGGTAGACTCTGGAAATTTACCGGGAAATTATTGATATATCGGTACAAACTGAAAATATATCGGGACAACTTTTGAGAAAACACGCCACAGCTCAAACAGCTTCAGTCGCAAAGCTACACAATAGATTCATCAAACACATATCACACCTTGACATTATATTTTTCCTGCCAAAGAGCTACTGTAGGGTTTCTTCAAATACATTTCCTATTAAAAGCGGCAGCATTCACTACCTATTTAATAGGTATAATTATTGCGCGGTATACTAGTCTTTACCTCTTCTTGTAGTAGAAAGCATTTTCAGATTGTCTCACGGTGCTGCAACAGATTCATGAACTGGTTGTAAACACACCTAAAGAAGCTTGGAATCCTTGACTAGGGAGGTAGGAATAATGCATCGGTTATTACGCTAGAGCACTAAAATTTTGACTGCAAAGAAAAGGCCGGAAATAGAGTTGCGGTGTGGGCTCCCTGTGTTCCGAGTGATCACCAGTGATTGGTGACTAGTAAGTTGTTGCTAGCAACAAACAAACTGAAAAAAATGGCGGCCACCAGCCAAGTAGGCTTTGAAATAGAGTAAGTTGTATTTACAAGCAAGGAAGCAAAGTTATGGCGCAAAGTGAGATGAAAACTCAAAGAGTTGTTCCCGAAGGGAAGGTTTATCGCCAAGTTTTTGATGCAGAGGTTTGTGGAAATATATATGAGATGTGACATGTCAAAAGTATCGTCTGGGCACAACTGCAGAAAACCCCCTCCCACTCCCAGTCCCAGTATCAAGATACATGAACGCGTATCAGACGTATCACTCGGTATAATTACTCCGGCGCTGCTATGGCAGCAGCCGGAGTCTTAAAATGCAGTCTGTGTCTTTTTTTTATTATTATTTTTAATGTTTCTTGTAAAATTTTTGATCAGTTCTGACCTTTGCCGCTAACAATGTGGGTCGGAGATGCTGTGATCGAGCGATAAAGCAGGAGGCATGCGCATTAGTTGAAAGATAAATGTTCAGTAGAGAGTTTTAGAGGGTTTAAGGCTACCGTCACGTCATGAAGTACTTAAATTGCCTCTATCTTCTCTCTAATCGAATTATTAATATGGATGAAGTATTGTGGACTCAGGCGAAACTACGGCACCTTCTAGTCTAGGACCGTATGAGTCATTGATAAAGGCAACAAAGAATTGAAAATATAGCTATCAAAATAAGTAAACAAGTCCAAGGACTACAGAAAAGCTGATCGAACAACGTATATATTGATAATTCTACGATATTTCGGCTGGCCAAACCAGCCTTCTTCAGGTAGATCTTACAAATGAATATTTCACAATGGCAAGTATAAATATAAAGGTGATTACACAATCTAAGAGGAAAAAGGAAATGACGTAAGTAACTGATACGGGTCTACAAGATAACATATTAAGTTTCATCACGTTTGTTCATGCCGAGAGGTTCGAGAGTATCTATCATATCTATACATATCTATCAAAATACAATCCGGGATCAGATGTTCTAGGCAATTGGCAGATAAGAGGTCAAGCAATTAGTCAAAACCAATTAAAGTGAATGACAAGAGATCTGATATGACCAAGCTTTAATCTCATACAAGCGTTCAACGAAGACACTGGGTTAGGGTTCATGCTTCACGAAAAATCTATTCGGGCTTTCGTCTGTGCAAACGGTTACCGTTAAATTGTACTACACAACGCTCTTGCTCTAAGGCATATCTATATTTGTCGTCACATGACTGTTGCAATGGAGATTCAGGTTGTTCAAAGCGGGACAAATTCTGGCGAGATTCACGTAATATCCTGAAGAACTGAACTGGAGACCGTTTTAGGAAATCGAACAAGGTCAGTTGACTCGATCTAAAAGCCGTAATTATTGTACTGGATTTGGTTTGATAAACCGTATGATCCGAACTGGAAATGACTTAAGAATCCATAATGACCGTAAAGAAACACTGGAATGACTTGAAAGGCTGTTAAGAGTAAATAGAAGTTGGATTTGTCATTGGAAACCGTATAAACTGAACAGGATAAGACTTTGGAAATCGAAACATAGCCTGGAAGGGCGCAGACGCATTTTTTTCACTCATAAATTCGAACTGATTCTTTGCATTCATGAGTGAAAAAAACCTCTCAGTTTGTCTGTTAATTGCTTTTTGTTCTAATTATCGCTCTATTTAAAATATCTGTGTCTGTGATATGCCTAGTAAATTAATTGCAGCTACCAAGAGTATTTGTTTGCTTGTGCTTTCGTAAGCCCAATTTAAATCTAAAGGTCCTAAACGAATATTACTGGCTTCCTGCCGAGGTCAAATCATATTCGAAGCACCGGGGGAAATTCATGGGTTCGATTTTGTTTTTAATCCGGTAGAAATTATGAAATTTGTTACCCAAAGCACGTGTACTTCTGTCATGAAACAAATAAACAATCAAGAGCATTTAATTTATTCAACAAGCTACTTGTTCGACAAGTCCCGAAGCTACGCTCGGCAAGTCAGCATTTATTCAAGATCGTGAAGTATAATTTGAAATCATGTGGACTTCGGATGTTTTGGTATCTGCTCTTATTTTATGGAACTCGTTACCACTGGAAATGATGTCTATTGATTCCTCGGGTTGTTTCTCTTAGTTCTTTTAATTATAGTGTTAAAACAAGTATTTTTAATTCAAAGCTTTTGGTATATTATATGTTGCCAAGTATTTATGCCATTATTATTATTATTCAATTTTCTTTTTGGTATAAAATAGAGAATTACTTGTAAAACGATACGTTACTGTATCGGTATTATTGCGTAACATGTTTAGTAAGTTAGTTTTTAATACTTCAGTGTATTGTAAAGCGCTATGGGACTTTAGCGCTACATAAATCGATTATTATTATTATATATTAGCTTTCATTTATGAGGCCGTTGATAAACAAACTCATAACGGTTAAGCAAGCTCGTAAGGTTTCCTCAACTGGCAATTTGCTGTTTTTCATTGCCATGTAGTGGCACTCGATCTCTTCAGCAATCAACAGTTTCATAGTTGTTTTGTTTGCGCAAGCATAACACAGGTAGCCCGAAAAAACAGAGGGCATATATTGGCACTTATTGTTACTTAAGCCTTAACTTAACTTTAAGCCTTCACCATTTATCTATTTAATATTTTTATATGACTTGTATATTCACTGTATGTGTACTATGTGTTAATATATCTATATGTATATATTTAAAGAAAAAGACTTAGGGAAGAGGTCAAAACAATGGATTTCGAATGGGACCCAATTGTGTCAGGGGAGGTTTTGGGTGGCGGTAATGCCCCAACCCCTTTTTTCGAGGGTGATTTTCTCGCCTTGTAAAATAGGATACCTGATTTTAATGTAGACACGTTCTTCTGTTCCTATAGAAACTAGAAATATAGTTACTTCTTCAATAAGTATTTTATTTAAGAAGATATTTTTGATCAAAAATCTAGATTTTGCCAAAATAGGTGGTGGGTTCCGGGTACAACCCCCCTTCCATCAAAATTGGGTCCCGCCAGAGTACCATTGTTTTGACCTCTTCCCTTAATTAAAATTATTGGAATAAAATATAATAAGTAAGTCTTTCTTTTCTTGTATATTCACTTTGTAACTCTGTAATCATAAGTCTACATACTGTTTTTGTTCTGTTAGATTTCGTAGAAATCAGGCTCTATTGTTCGTAAGTTCTATACATGTATGTAACCAAATCTACTTGCTATCCAACCATTTACGGCAGTCAACTCGAAACTTGAAACTGTGTACTTCTGCAAACAAATATTTTTAATGACTACAATATCAGACTAATCAAAACATTGCTCACCTGCAACGATTCATGGGCGCACACGGGGTCACAGATAGTAACGCAATGGGCTGCTTTTGCAGCTTCACGCGGCATTTACACAGGTAACCCGAAACAACTAAGAAGATAGCAGAATTTGTTTTTTAATTGTAAATGTTGGTTAATTAAATGATGAAACGCTAACTAGTGTACTCGTGTTCACTCGTGTGGTATTCTAGATCAGATCCTCATAGTATTTGGATGCAATTTGTTTTGGGCTGGTATCACACTGATACACAGGTAACCCGAAACAACTAAGACGATAAAACAATTATTATTTTGTATTATAATATTTTTTGTTAATTAAATTATGAACCGCTGTGCACTTTAGATTAGATGAGATTAGATTATCATAATTGCGTTCCCCTGGGATAACACAGATAGCCCGACAATACATAGAGTATAGTAATGTACCACATTGATAACAATAGGACAACACAGGTACCACGGCACACACTGATACCACAGATATCCCGAAACAACTAAGCCGATACCACCATTTTTATTATTTTATTCTGATTCTGATTTTGTGTTAATTAAATCATGAAGCACTAGTGCACTGATGTTCACTCGTGTCCTGAATCGTGGAGTTATATTTCAGATCCTACTAGTATTTGGATCCTAGTATTTTTGTAATCCTAGCGGGTACCCTGGCTTACGTGGTGTTGCTCGTGTTGATTCGTGTTTAACTTGCGTGCACTCGTATTCACTCGTGTTCTACTTGTATTCACACATCTAAACAAATATGTATTATAAATATATAAGTTCTGCTATTATATTTGTCTGTGTTGCGCGTCTTTGAAGAGACAATTAGTTTTCAAGTTAGTTTTCAAGTTCGATTCTCCGCTGATCAATTTAGATCGGTGTGGTGGCTCAATTCAAAGCAAATTTCCCCATATTCAAGAAAACACAGTGGTTCGCAATTATAGGAGCCGTTAGTCCAGCAACAAAAAACAGAGCTGAGCCGTCTGAGCGGAGGATGCGAGGAAGGTTTCAGCTTTTCTCTTCATAGACACGTAACATAGAAAAATTAAATAGCACAATTTATTTATTTGGAATACATCTTTGCATAGCTATTGAATTGATTTAGGCTTTAGCTCCTCTTTAAAGGTGCGTGCAGCTTCTTGTTACTCTGGCGCTGTTATGTGATGCAACTGTGCGTGTATACTTTCGCATCTGATTGTGCAATCCAATATGACTGATTGTGCGTGTGTACTAACAGTGATATGGCTGTGTGCATGCTAATAACGATGTGAACAAAAGAAGCCCGAAAATACAAAGACAGGGTACCTTACTTAAAACACAAGTAACCCGACACAACTAAGCCAAGCTAAAATAACACAGGTAGCCCGGAAATACAAAATAGGGTACCGCACTGATAACACAGGTAACCCGATAAAGCAAACCGCTGTGCACTCATGTTCACTCATGTCCTGACTCATGTGGAGTTTTAGTACAGATCATCTTAATATTTGGATCCTAGTATTTTTGGGCTACCTGTGTTACCCTAGGGTACCCTGGCTTACTTTAAGTCGCTTATGTTCTACTTTTGTTCACTCGTGTTCTGATTCGTTTTAGATGAGATCAACTGTGTGTGCGTACTTTCGCATCTGATTGTGCGTTGTAATTGGCAAACACGCAGTATCTGAGATAGTTCGCATTACACAAAATACGCCGGAGTTCAAGCTGTGTGCAGCTTCTTGTTGTATATGAATATCATTTACATTATTTACGTAAGAATTAAAAATATATGCGTATGTATCACTCAAAATGTTTGTATGGAAATTTTTCACAATTTCACTTTCAAGCGGAGCACTTTTTACGTGTGAAATCTAGTCACCAATTAGCCTTAAAACTTCGACGTTTACCTGAGAACTTCTTTACTGATGGTTAGGGTATTTATTGTTGTTGGGTAAGCTGATGTATTATGATAAATACAAAAAACACATGTTTACCTGTGATCTCGAATCACCAATTAGCCTAAAACCTCAACGTTTACCTGAGAACTTCTTTACTGATGGTTGTTATTGTTGTATTAGGCATATCATGTGTATCAGACGTATCACGTGTATCACATGTATCATGTGTATCACTCGTACCAGGCGTATCTGAGAGGTATCAGACATATCAGAGGTATCACACGTATCATGTGTATCAAGCGTATTGCCTGTATCAGACGTATCAGACATGTCATGTGTATCATGCATATCAGATGTATCACACGTATCAGGTGTATCAGACGTACGTATTAGGTGTATCACGTGTATCAGACTTGTCTCGTTTATAAGACATGTCAGGGGTGTCACGTTTATCAGATGTGTCAGGGGTGTCACAGTTATCAGGGGTGTCATGCATTGTTTATCAGACATGTCAGGGGTATTAGTGGTATTTTTGGTTATGAGGTTCATTATTCGGAGGGGGTATTCTGCAGTACGTTACATATGTACTCCGAAGTCTGAAGTTGACAACATACACTGTATACATGTAGCAATAATGTACAAATTGTTCAAAATGCCTTCTGCACAACCATTTGAGTTATATAAGATGTTTTCAGTGAATAAAAAATCAAGCCAGTTGCACCAATCTTGTCAGTGGCTCAGGTTTAACTTGTGAGTCATGAGTATATTGATCAACTAGCTGATATTAAAAGGTCTGAAAACTACATGTATGTGTAATTTTAATATACAAAAGAATAATGATTGACAACGTTAATAGATAGATATACATTTAAGTAGATACAGTAGAGCTGGGGTTGCATAGTGGTAAGCACTTTACCTCTCTCCTCTGATCTGTGACCGGCCTGTTCGACTCTTGCAACCATACCAGCAGCATCAAATGTGAGTTGAGTTTGTTGCATTCATTTTGGTAGCGGCTGCAAACAGAGCTGTCTCTTTTTGAGATCTTGCCCGTGCTCTGAGGGTTTTTCTTTGGGTTCTCTAATTTTCTTCCCTCCACAAAAACCAATTGCAACTTAAGTTCTAATTTGACCAATGAAGGGAATTGATGTCCCTGGTTAAATTAGACCAGTCAGCAGCTAATTCTGACATTTTGAAAGGGCCGGTGCAAACATGGTGCAAACATGGCGCAAAATAGCTAGAGTGTTTGTAATTGGGAACCAATGCCAAATAATTTCTGTAAATTTTCCCATGGACTTTGACTTGACTTGTTACAGACAAATGTATGGAAAACTGAAAACATGATTGCATGCTAATCCCAGCACAGCTACATGTACATCCCTCAAATTTTGATCAGTTAATCTTTTACCTGGTATATATGTTAAGTTTGCAGACAGTGAATATTTCTGAAATACAATTTTACGGAAATTATTTGGCATTGGATTCCCATACAAACACTGATTGATTGAGTGAGTGTATTTCGAGCCATTTTTGCACCCCTATGAAAATGTTGGAATTTAAACTGTGAACTGGTCAGACTATTAGTAATGACCCTTCAGTTAGAAATGTAAATAAAGTTTTTATTTTATTTTATTATTAAATACAATATTTACATGTAACTAAGTTGCAGCTAAGGTTGAATTCTTTGTTTGCATGTTACGCGCTATCACTGCCAATAATTGTTGGTTGGATATTTCCAAAAGATCCTCATACAAGTTTCTCTTGTTAGTCCGACCAACTTGGTCAACAACCAACTCTGGAGAATGATTGCAAACCAAGAATTATATGATTATCTTGTGCATTTGAATGGCATTTTTATGGAAAGTGCTTGATCTAGCAGTTGAATCAGAAGTACATATAAACTAATAATATAACAAAATTTTAATGTACATACATGTATTATACTGGTACAGTACTTTTCGAAAATATTACAACAGGGGAAGTGAAATTTCACCTGAACAAGTGAAACTTCCATTGTCTTTTAGTGGAAATTTCACTTAATGGTGAAATTTCACTTCCCCTTTATTGTAATATTTTTGAACGGTACTGTATACAATCATGTAATAGGCAGGAGGAGAGTGATCATGAATTAGGGCAACACATCAAGAACAGCTTGCAATTGCAGGAAGCATGAAAAACCCTGACAGTTTTTCCCTTTCAGGTTAGTCTTGTAAAGTCCCTTGAAAAAGAGAGATACCAAGCCAAGCCTAAGTCAGCACCTATCCTACCCCTCGTGAGGGAGTCAAGGGCAGTAACACAACATGGGATCTTATCTCAACGGCAAAAAGCTTGGACACATGGCAAGCCTAATGAGTCATACATTGAAAACCCTGTCTATTACAAGTAAGGATTATAGGTGTGGTCATTATTATTCTTTCTTTTTGTGTGTGTGCTACATGTATATGCAGCTGTCAATCAAATGATATAAGGTGAGATTAAAGCTTAGGTGCTGTGTCTGAATAAGCTTATTTTTTTAAAAGATGTTTGAAAGCTATGAACCATGTGGGATGGAGCTGAATGTGAAAATTAACAGTAATTGTGTAAAATATAATGTACTTATACAGGAAAGCTAAAGCCAGTATACTATATATATAAGCTAGGGCAATTGATGATTTAGGCCATGTTATAATATACAGTAGTCATTAATCCTCAGTATTTGTCAAAAAATATTAAATTCCTGAGCATTAGCAGCTTTGGACAGCTGTTTTAGCCTTTTCAGGTCTGTCAGCATGGTATAGCTAATAAATGCTCAGGCTGGGTTCCCACTAGAAAACTATAATACGAGAAAGCTAAAGTCACTGACACTATAGGAGCTACATTGTATATTGCGAGGTTTAATTACTTAATTCTGGAAGTGGGAGGGTTTGTTTGCAGCACCAGAACTGCCAAAATTTGATGCCTAAAAGTTGGTGGTTTGGTGCTATACCTATGGTAATTGCTGATCGAGTGACTAACTGTCGATGGCTTGAAGACATTTGGCAGCTAGCCATCGATGTCTGAAAGCCATTTGGTGGCTATAGCCATCAATGGTTCATGATCAAAACCAGGTAGCATTCAATGCCAGGTGGCACCGATGCTGCCAGGAGCTGTGAATGCCATATGGCATTTTTGAGCAGCACTGTATAAATGAAATGTCATGTAAACATATTAAATGGATAGCAAAATGTATTTTAAGGTATGCAGCCCTTGAGGCAATAGAGAGGGATTCCAGACCTGAGAGCTACTTTGCAGTGCAGGAAGTGAGGGGCCTGTCATCAGACCCTACAAGTAAGTTTTAATAGTTATACACACAACAGTCACATATTGCAAATGGTCTCCTATATTTAGAGTCATTTTATTATTAATAATAATAGTGTTAAATAAAATTAATTATTATATATACATATAGGCAAGCCTAAAAGTGGAGCTCGATACTGATTGGCTGGGGGAAATCGACATTGGATAAGATAGTCAGTATTCGGCTTTACGTAGAGCCACAGGTTCAATGACTGGTAGAATTTCAATACCAGAAAACAAAGAGAAAACCAAGGAATAAGAGGGCAGATTTAAAAAAAATAATACTGTAAATTAATGGCAGCTCAAAAATCAGACTTCGAATAGTGGAAAATATCATTGTTTTTAACTGAAAAAAAGAAGAAGGAAAAATCACTGAGCCAGAGCTGGAACCAATTTTAATTGGAACTAATTTTGGAACCTGCAGCTTGGACATTAAAAACCTTATAGCTAAAAGAAACTCAAATCACAGCAATTCTGATCATGAAGTGGTTGCAGGTAAGTGGTCGGTAGGTACAGTGTAGTTGCATGCATGGACGTAGTGGTTGCAGGTAAGTGGTCGGTAGATACAGTGTCAGGTTGCATGCATGGTAGTGGTTGGCTGACCACTTACCAAACACTTTTTTACGGTGCAGATTGTTCACTTTAGCCCCAATTTTAGCTGCATGCTCTTGCCCCTTGATTATCATCATCATCATCATCATTTTTTATTCGCCATATGTTTTTTTATATGAGTAACAAAGTAACAATAGTAATACTGACTACAATACAAAGCGGCCTAGCAGTGTGATTTGTACAGGAATATTATTGACAGGAGAAAGTAATAATTAAGGTCTTTGAATAGTTACAATAGATTTCTTATATAGAGAAATTAACTAACTAGTGTTAACAATTGATTTGACTAAGAATATTGTGCTAAATAGAGCCAGCATTAGTCTGATGTCACTCAAAAATTAAGCTAAACTACATGTATATGTACATGTATAGAGCTATATATACAGCCACACTTTTCAGGTGTGCAGGCACAATTAGGCATAGTCATGAATCAGCTCTTTTTTGCTCTTTTTGTAGTGTATGTATGGTGCTCCAATCGATCCCCTCCCGTGGGAACTCCATATATTTATTATGATTAATGTTGATTAAACGTCACACCTTTATTAGGTTATACATTCATTAATTGTTAAAAGCGTAGTACAATGTATAAGTCACCTTTCAAGTACTAAGATGGAAATGGAAAATGAATGGACACATTAATTACCTGTATTGCAGGCATGGAGAATGATTTACAGTGCAACTACTGTATACCGGGGCCACTTAGACTTGTAACAAGAACGTAAAACATTGTAAAACTTACTCACAGCATATAATATCCACATGATTTTCTTCATTTGGAAGACTATGACTTTAGAACTAGTCCACAAAATTTGCCTTTTACCAGATCGAAGAGCTGAAGCAAGTTGACATGCTATAATGCTATAGTTGGGGTGCTTTATTGTTTTCATTTTGCCATGTGATTGGTTTTCATTGTCTTAGTGCATGCCTCGGTTACAGTACTTGCACTAGCTGTAATAGTGTTTAGTAAATAAGACAGTAAATAAACCTATATTGTCAACATGTACTGTTTTTAAAAACTCTTCTTTTTGTTCCAGAACCATCAAAATCGAAATCCAACATCATAGACAAAATCCAGGCCAGCAGGAAGGAGAGACATGAGACATTCCTTGAAGATATGTACCAAGAGTTTGCTGTCATTAGTGCAGTAAGTAGAGGAAATTGCATGAATTGCTTGTGCTACATAGTCATGTACGTGATTTATGGGCACTGAGTGATATTGTGAAAGTTCTTATAAATATTGCATGAGCCTAATTTAGGCAAGTGCAATTTGAGAACTTTTAAAATATCACTGAGTGCCCATAAATCACGTATAGCATGAGCAGACTTCATGTGATTTTTTGTTTATAATACATGTATGTATCCTGAGTGAGTGCACTCTGTGACCTTTTTATGCACTTGACTTATTGACAAAACAGAATCTAGATATTTTGTTGTCCTGAGTAATTATTATAATTCTAAGTACATGTATCAGTTTGCAATTATTTTTTCACCAAGATTTTAAAAATATCATTGACTGTAACTTATTTTGAAAAATAAGAAAAAAGGTGGGTCTTAATTT
Organism: Actinernus sp. WN-2022; assembly: GCA_030867875.1. NCBI lineage: Eukaryota > Metazoa > Cnidaria > Anthozoa > Actiniaria > Actinernidae > Actinernus > Actinernus sp. WN-2022. The sequence goes on from JAOWCC010000936.1 coordinate 72,595,512, forward strand.
TAATAGCTGAATCAAATATAATTATATTAATTAGTGTAGTATATAAGTATTACTCGGCTGACAATGGAAATTTTTTTTTTTATGTTTCAGGACCTTGAGCCAATAATTATTGAATCAAGTGAAACTCTTAAAGAAGACCTTTTAGAAAATGATACAGGTAATTGGTTTGTGATTTTAAAAAGAGAGATGTTTTTAAATCAAACACAATGTTTAATATTAGTATTGGACCGTATTAACTATACATGTAGTACTGGTATGTACCTTTATCTTTGTATTCCAGCCTTTATCCTAATTAATTATTTCTTTCGTTCTGCATTGTATTGTATTTTTTGTTCGTGATTTTTCTAAATTTGTTGCATTTCAGAAATTGAAAGACTTTTACAAACAATTGCCGATGATAATGTAAGTTCAGTTACTTTGTATTTATAAATTAGATCAGCTAGGCTTCCAAAATAAAAATAACCTGGCTCCCACTTGTGCTGGACCAGCAGCTAGCTACTTTGTGGCAAATTATTTTCTCCCCAGGTTCGACTTTTGAAACTAACGGCAATCCTATTCCTTGTATTGTCACAGCTGCCTACCTTCTACATTGTATGTTCACCATATCTACTCTAAAAGATTTTGAAAGCCCTAGCTGTGAGATACAATATTATAATTATGATTTAACAGCTAAATATATATATATATATACATATATATGAGCAACGTTAACACAAAAGGAGGACTCACGTGTAACACTGGTACCCTCTGATAAGAAAACCAGTTAAGGACTGAAAAAAACGAGAAAAGCCGGGAGACCAAAAACTGTGTGCATGCCAGCCAAGTATGGTGGGTAGTAGTAGCCTTTTTGTGATAACTACGCTCATGATGTGCACAGTTTTACCTATAGTTTGGGCTGCATTCCCAGGGTGCACTGCAGAATGTTGCACTGATATCATCGGACCAATCGCCGTTTCAGACTGAACGCACACTGAAATGCAAAGTAGGATAACTACATGAGCCGGCACTTCTAAACGATTTAGCATTATTTATGCATCGTAGAGAGCGATAAAACTCGCAAGCGCCTATAGGCTTTTAATAAAGAGAGAACATACTGACGTATCGACATCGTAATGACTGAAAATTCATGAGTGCATATGGCTTTTAATAAAGAGAGAAAATTCTGAAATATCGACAACAGTGTTCTATCATGAGCAACGTTAACACAAAAGGAGGACTCACGTCTAACACCCCTCTGATAAGAAAACCAGTTAAGGACCGAAAAAAAAGAGAAAAGCCGGGAGACCAAAAACTGTGTGCATGCCAGCCAAGTATGGTGGGTATAGTAGTAGCCTTTTTGTGATAACTACGCTCATATATATTATATATATATATTTATATAATTATCAGAATAAAGGTGAAAGAGAAAACCGGCCGGGTGCTAAGGTCCACGGTTACGTTCCACAATGACACCATCAACTAGCTGCATTGCCAGCGTGGTTGGTCCTGATGGTGTAGTGGTAACACAACGGACTAGTATGCCGAGGCTGTGGGTTCAAATCCCACTCAGGGCACATATTTTCTCTTTCACCTTTATTCTGATTATTTATATATAGAGATGGATTTCTTCTTTATACTGTTTATATGTGTTTATTAAATAACATCCAACAGCATATCAAATCTTACAGAATGAAATTAAATGACATATATACTGATTGACGTTTTTCCTATACAAGGTCTTGCTTATTTCACATACTGTACATCTACATTTGGGTATTGCTAATAGCTGTACATGTATAATAGTGATTACAGAGGTTTCAATAGAAGGCAGCTACCAGTGATCAATTGCCAGTTATTTCACTACCTAGCTACCACCGGCTACTTCACAACATTTGTCACAGATGGATTAGTACAAATGTAATTACAGCCGGCTACTTTTAGAAACAGCCGCATACATTTAAGAGACAGATCGGCAAGTAACCCTACTTCAAAACTTATTGAAACCTCTGGTAATATATAGCAATTTTTGAAACCTACTAGTAAAACCAAAAGTAACTTATCCATTGCTTAATTTGCATTCAAAATATTAAGCAGCAGCACAAATATAACGTAATTATCAATACGTTTCATTACTTGTACAAGTCAGTCATACAATGTAAGTCCGCTATTAGTGTTACAAGTCAGGGATAAGAGCCAGCAGCTAGCAAACCTAATAACTTGTCTCCTACTCTATCAAGTTTTAGCACTTTTTTTAAGGGACAATTAAGCTAATTGAAAGATTTTAGGATCTCTGCAGAAAGAAGCTTAATTTAATTATCCACCTATACTATTCAAGGTTATACCCATCTACTTCAAAGCTTTATAGCTGTGACCCAGATATGGTCAAGACGGTTAATTGCTCCTCTTTTGATTTACCATACATGTATAACACAAAGTTCTGCTTCCATCTTCCTGTCAATTTATAGGATCTTCTAAACTACACATTACTAGATCTTCACACTCTGTGGGACACGATTGCTGAAAACTCTGTACTTAGACAATCGTGGACCAAAAACCTGGAGGGAAAACTTGAGCAGGTGGAGTTGGACAGGTCTAGCATGGTAAGGCCTCTAAAATCAGCCCATTAGCAAAAGGCTCTTACAAAATTAATGATAATAGCGGGGATAACAGGAGCTGACAGATATTGCTCTCAGCTTCATGTTATCAGTTCTGATGCAGCACAGCCTTTTGATAAGATAAGCTCTTTGTAGTAATAGAACCTGGCGAACAAAAGAGAAACAAATGCCAAAAACATTGCAAACATGTTTGGCCCATTGTAGACTTTTGTAAAGGGCAAAAGTTGGGACCCCATCTCAGATCTAGAAGGCCAAAAACCCAACCCCATCCATCTATACCTGGATATAGAGCTTTTGAGAGTACCCCCTGGGGCTCATTCTCGCCAGTCTGCTCTCAGTAGCATTCAGTATTTTATGCAGCTGGCTAGTTTTAAAATAGTTCTGACTTTCTAGAAACTTAAAGTGCAAGTAGCACCATAAAACAACATTAACTCTTTTTGCTCCAAATTCTATTTCTAATATACTTCAGTTGTCTAAATTAGTTTTCTTCGAGAGACTGGAACAGCAATTCAACTAGAATAACTAAAATAAAAGTTACCCGAATTGTGATGTCACAATGAAAACCTACGGGATTCTATTGTAGTAGTTTTCTCTTGGGAGGGAGTTGATTCATCTTATGACGTCACAGGATCCATGAAAACTAACCAAAATTAGAGATTAAATGCCAGAAATTTTACAAATCTGCAAGATTAATACCATTTTGTGAGAAACAAACACAACAGTACAATATAATGTATTATTTTTTCGACATTATACTTGCACTTTAAGGTCTTTAATGGTTCACTAAGATGACTGTAAGTACCAGTACTGTACCTGGATATACAAGATTTCAAAGATCATAGACTGAAATAAGCTATTTTCATGTGCCATATTGACCATTATCACGTGACCCGTATGGCCCGCATGCACTTTCCTTTCAAATCAATTTACAAAAGTCACGTGATGAGGGCTGTACATGTTTGATGTAAGTGGGGCTGGAATAAGCCATCTGGCCCTGCCTGATTTTTTGCTTGTTGTTTTGCCATTTTGCCACATGATGTACATCATGACCTCGAGCCAAATATTTTCCCATCCATCTCTCCCACTCAGTCAATAAGTACCTAATCACAATCCCTGCTTGTCTTTCCAAATCAATTAACAACAACGATATGAGCAAGGATTAGCTGAACAACGCAAAAGAGCAACCCAAAAAAATTCCAGATGAAGTTATATGGCCACAATTAAAATTAATTACTAAAATTTTTTTACAGGAACATTAAAATGAGCCAATATGATGATTCAGAGTTTTAGTCATATACCATTTATATCATACACAATATTGGCTGTACTTCACTCATAAGCCACGCATTAACTTTATACGTTAGAAGGAGTGTAAATTCGTTTTTAGTTTTTTTAGTATTCTTATATGTGTATATATTCTCACAATTGGTTATAAATATTAGTGTAATTCAGCTCTAGGGATGCAAGGCTAGTATCTTTTAATAAACGATTTATCTATCTATCTATATCTATCTATCTATCTATCTATCTATCTCCCCCATTCACACCTGTTAAATTGAGTTTATATAGCCCCTGTCTTGAATATGCTTAGTTACACAGGGTTAAATCTACAGCAAACAGGTTGTTTAGTCATAAAAGGTCAGTTTGAAACTAGTTTAGCGCCACCGAGCATGTGGCGTGAACAGGTAACACGTTTCGGGTAGTAATATGTTTACTGGCTTCACGCTCATATAGACATTAGCGAAAATAGAAGGGAGTCTATGTGAATGGGGTATAAGCTTGATAACTGAGCCCCTGGATATGTACATGTATTTTACATAGATAAGAGAGGCCCTTAAGGGTTACAATAAGATGCTGGAGAGGACTGCACATCTGATGCCGCCTGATGTTCATAGGCTGCTGGAGAAAGACGCTCTACAGATAAACTCTACTATACTGACCAACCGCAGAGCTAATGCCGACCTCATAGCACACCTGCTTAGTGGTAAGTAATGAACTCACGGTGTTACAACAACAACAATAACTACTACAACAATAACTACGATAATAATAACAACAACAACTCCACTATACTGACCAACCGCAGAGCTAATGCCGACCTCATAGCACACCTGCTTAGTGGTAAGTAATGAACTCACGGTGTTACAACAACAACAATAACAACTACAACAATAACTACGATAATAATAACAACAACAACTCCACTATACTGACCAACCGCAGAGCTAATGCCGACCTCATAGCACACCTGCTTAGTGGTAAGTAATGAACTCACGGTGTTACAACAACAACAATAACTACTACAACAATAACTACGATAATAATAACAACAACAACTCCACTATACTGACCAACCGCAGAGCTAATGCCGACCTCATAGCATACTTGCTTAGTGGTAAGTAATGAACTCACGGTGTTACAACAACAACAATAACTACGATAATAATAACAACAACAACTCCACTATACTGACCAACCGCAGAGCTAATGCCGACCTCATAGCATACTTGCTTAGTGGTAAGTAATGAACTCACGGTGTTACAACAACAACAATAACAACTTACTACAACTACAACAGCAGCAACAACAACAATAATAACAGCTACAACAACAACCACTACAACAATTATCATTATTATTGTAGTTGTTGTTGTTGTTGTTGTTATTATAATTGTAGTTGTTTAGCATGAGCTATTGGCAGCCAACCAAACATGAATCCTATTCAAATCAAAACTCATACGCTCATTTATTTCTTCTATCTTATTACTTGCGTATGTTATGCTAGTGTCATCTGCATACATTCTTGGCTGCGAATATACTAAGATATTAAACGACCAGCCCCTTAGAAAACAAAACAAAAATGAAGGATAATTTAGAATGTGATCTGGAGACATTTTTTCCACGCAGACCTTCAAATATCAGGGCATATTTCGATTCCACAATGTAGGTTATTGTTGTTATCATCCTTCACATATTTTCTTTGACACGCGCTTACGCTCGCTGAGAAAATATCGGGTCACGTGACGCGTTCCACCAATCACGTGCGAGAAAATATTTAATGGGTCATAAGTACTGATATTTGTCAGAGGATATTATGTTACAAGAAGCAAACAGTTCCTGAGAGCGAAGCTCAATGGAAACTGCGAGTCACGAGGAACAGATAATGTCCATGGGCTAATATCAGTGCATATTTCAATACCACAAAGGATGTCTTTATAATCCTTCAATTATTTTCTTGAGCCTTTGCAAGTGCTACGCTTACAAGGGACGTATTTCACTGATATGTCCATCGTCTGATGCAGAGCAAATATCGGGTCACGTGACACATTCCATCAATCATGCGAGAGAACGTTTTGATGGGTTATAAAATTAACAATAACTAGAGGCTTCGCGCAGCCTGTACTCGGACCGTAATGGTCCGAGACCATATGAAATTAAAGTGTTTCAATCGACCGTAATAAAACACTTTCATTTTATCCAGACCCGTACAAAGACAATTTGTAAGTCTTTTGTTCTGTTGTCGTCACTAGCTAGCCTGCGTCGCAACCGAACTGAACCCCGGTTAAGTCCGTCTGCGAACCAGGGAAAAGTCCGGATGTGACGCAGGCTATCACTAGCTAGCCATTTGAATGTATAACATTGTGCTTGTAAAAAGCAAGAATTGCAGCAAATTATGAAAAGATTCATGTATTTTGGGAGTCAATTAAAGTTCCTTTGTAAGTATCATAGGAAGGAAGGAATTAAAAGGACAACAGAGTCCCGATTCTCACGCGTCGGTGCGGTAGCGGTGTAATCTGAGAAACTCATTAATCAATAACATGATCATGCTCCTATTATGCAATTTCCCACTTGCGACACCGAAAAAAAAAGCGCGCATTTTAAGACTCGGCCCCGCTTAGGCTGTCCAAGTAATAACTGTACTGAAGGATTTCATGAACTTTCCGCAGCTGATGTCGAGCGCGAAAGAAGGTGCTATACTCTGTGGCAATCAAGAGTGGAGGACTGGAGACAACTGAAGTGTCAAGTGTCAATCAACAAATTTAGGTACATTGTATGATTGATTATTACCTGATCAACGAAGCCAATCACGACAGCAAGCAACAAAGCAATCAGCCCGAGTGTTTTTAGACTTGATAAAACACGCATTGTTAGTTTTTAATGGCTTCAAAAACTTTACTTCTAAAAGATAATAGTTTTCGGAAATGTTGATGAAAAGCGAAGAATTACTTGTTTATAGCCATGTTGTGCGTCACTAACATGCACAGTTGGAATACAGAATGAAAATTTGGGTCCCACAATGGTTGGCCGATCGCGCAGGAATATATAACTGAGCTTGGAGCTGGGTAAATAAAGGAGCATGTACGTACGTGACTGATTTGCTTCATCTGATTGGAGGAAATGCTCATTAATTATGCATGAGCTTTTGAATTAAGTTGAAATTCTGCAATAAGTGTATCAAACATGCATGACATGTATACCGGTATAATGTTTAACATTATAGGAATTCAATCAATCATTCATTCGATCAATTAGTTATTCGATAAATCAATCAATTCAATACTTTATTATTAATATGTAAATATTTTTAACAACTTACCAAACTCGCAGTTAGTTAAAAAAATTATTTGAGGCGAGAGGCAAGGACACACAAAAAGGAAATAAACAAGTATACATCTGTACACGTTAGATAAACAGATACGTGAATTAAGTATAGAACTAGTGGTTGGGGAGTAAGTAATAACAGGGGTTATACATATCATAAAGAAAAGGATCTATAATAATTTATTTAAGTTGCTTTAATATTTCGGGGACTTCAAGATAGATAGATATCATTATTTTGCAGAATGTTCAGAGACACGTGTCTCTTTGATTTTTTAGTTTAAATTGAGATTTCACGAGTGATCTAAGAGATTAGGGTATAACATATTTCCAGATATGTGCACCAATTCTTTGACTTTGTTGCTGTCTGTGGCCACTGTTGTCTATAACGATCTGTTTTGTTAAAAAAAATATTTCTAACCTAGCCTCCTCCGCAGGCATCTCTAATTTTCGAAGAAATCAGATTAAAAAAAGTCGTGAATTGGGTTACCTGTGACTCCAATCTCCCTCTCTTTTCTTCACCTGCCACAGGGAGCCCATAATCTGATTTCTTCAAAAATTAGAGATGCCTGCGGAGGAGGCTATTTCTGGTAATAAGTTCATGTCCTAGATACACCAATATGTTACTGACGTTCTATGACCGAAACATAATAGAACGTAATTAACCTATTGTTGTATCTAGGACATGAACTTATTACCCTATTTCTAACCACTTTTCGCCTTTTTTCATGACTCCATGTTGAAAAAGTGTAAATTATTTAGTCAGCTGATGTACCATTAATGTATCAGTACATATAGAAATTGTTCTTTTACAGTGCGTCATTACTGAAACTGGGGCTACTTGGACAACAAAAACATTGCAAAAAGAAAATATAGCATCGCATCCTAGCATTTCCATGCGATTTTCTTTATTCAAATGACTTCATCTTCATAACTAGTCGACCAAATTTGCCTTTTACCGCATCGAAGCTCATTAATTGTCTAAGTGGCCCTGTGATTGGTTCTCATTGTCTAAGTGGCCCTGTGATTGGTTCTCATTGTCTAAGTGGCCCTGTGATTGGTTCTCATTGTCTAAGTGGCCCTGTGATTGGTTCTCATTGTCTAAGTGGCCCTGTGATTGGTTCTCATTGTCTAAGTGGCCCTGTGATTGGTTCTCATTGTCTATGTGGCCCTGTGATTGGTTCTCATTGTCTAAGTGGCCCTGTGATTGGTTCTCATTGTCTAAGTGGCCCTGTGATTGGTTCTCATTGTCTAAGTGGCCCTGTGATTGGTTCTCATTGTCTAAGTGGCCCTGTGATTGGTTCTCATTGTCTAAGTGGCCCTGTGATTGGTTCTCATTGTCTAAGTGGCCCTGTGATTGGTTCTCATTGTCTAAGTGGCCCTGTGATTGGTTCTCATTGTCTAAGTGGCCCTGTGATTGGTTCTCATTGTCTAAGTGGCCCTGTGATTGGTTCTCATTGTCTATGTGGCCCTGTGATTGGTTCTCATTGTCTAAGTGGCCCTGTGATTGGTTCTCATTGTCTAAGTGGCCCTGTGATTGGTTCTCATTGTCTAAGTGGCCCTGTGATTGGTTCTCATTGTCTAAGTGGCCCTGTGATTGGTTCTCATTGTCTAAGTGGCCCTGTGATTGGTTCTCATTGTCTAAGTGGCCCTGTGATTGGTTCTCATTGTCTAAGTGGCCCTGTGATTGGTTCTCATTGTCTAAGTGGCCCTGTGATTGGTTCTCATTGTCTAAGTGGCCCTGTGATTGGTTCTCATTGCCTAAGTGGCCCTGTGATTGGTTCTCATTGTCTAAGTGGCCCTGTGATTGGTTCTCATTGTCTAAGTGGCCCTGTGATTGGTTCTCATTGTCTAAGTGGCCCTGTGATTGGTTCTCATTGTCTAAGTGGCCCTGTGATTGGTTCTCATTGTTTAAGTGGCCCTGTGATTGGTTCTCATTGTCTAAGTGGCCCTGTGATTGGTTCTCATTGTCTAAGTGGCCCTGTGATTGGTTCTCATTGTCTAAGTGGCCCTGTGATTGGTTCTCATTGCCTAAGTGGCCCTGTGATTGGTTCTCATTGTCTAAGTGGCCCTGTGATTGGTTCTCATTGTCTAAGTGGCCCTGTGATTGGTTCTCATTGTCTAAGTGGCCCTGTGATTGGTTCTCATTGTCTAAGTGGCCCTGTGATTGGTTCTCATTGTTTAAGTGGCCCTGTGATTGGTTCTCATTGTCTAAGGGGTCCCGGTTATAGTAGTCGCACAGTAAAATGGGTTTGTCACGTTTGTAAATCTGATTTAAGCTCACGCTGATGATCTGTATTTCATGTTTAGTGAGTTCATGCATAGTTCAGCAATCAAAGACCCTCCAGGAGTCAAGAGACAGATCGAGTCCTTCACAATGGAGCAGAAGGCCGTCAACAAGAGAAGGCTAGATCTCCTGGGGATACTAAGGTGTGTAGCTGTGCTCTTGAGACAATTCTGAATGGTTTTTGTTTGCCAGAGCCACGAAGGACAGTTGTAGCAGCTACGACATTCGCTGAAAAGATAGTTACTTACGTTTGTCCGTTAAGAGAAATAAGAAAAATAGTTTGCCATGCTGTCATGATGCGCGCCGCGATCTGACCGAATAGTCTCAGGAGGAACATTAAGTTTTCTGATAGTATTTCAAAAATATAAAGGTTATGTTACACGCGACAATTTTGAAAGTTCTCAAATTGCACTCGCCTATACGCTCGTGCAATTATTAGAACTTTCAAAATATCACTCAGTGCATATAAATCCCATATAACACTCAGATTCGTGTGATTTCCTCTACGTATACCTAGAAAGCATGCTCTGCTAACCCGAGTCTGCTAATCTCATAAGCGAGCACCCTTGTTGCTATGCAAAAAAGGTCGCTTACAGGAGGGGGTCGCTACGAGAGTAGTCACCACAGGAAGCCCAAAAAGTAAATATCAAATCTAAATAATGGCAGTTATGCAACGGTAAACGTTAAAATGAGTGGAGTCAAACTACGGGGTAACTTAAATGGCTTTATTCTGGCTTATTTTCTCATGTAAAAGCATGACAGAGATTCTAAAACACTCTCTTGACAAAGACTTGTCACTGATCTATGTTACATTTGTTGAAAACTGACTAATGTAGTCTAATCGGTCTTTGGGGTGGAGGTATTAATTACAGTGTTTGACTGATAAATCTAACGGGAATTTAACCAAGTGGTCGCTTAGGAGAGGTGGTCGCTCAGAGAGGTTCGACTGTAGTTATATAATGTTTTTGTCTTTCGTCATGGGAACGTTTGACAGTGCCCCTTTAACACCGTCGATCCGTTCCCATGATCCTTGGGGCACTGCATTGGTTTTGTAGGCTACGAAACTTCACATCACGTGCCTTCCAAGTATCCATTTTATCAATTTCAGGAATATGAAGCCACCAAGCTCCACAAAGTCAGCCGTGTACGAGTGGCACGATTCGCTCATCACTTTATGTAAAGAGCTCGGTGAGGTCCTGCTGTATTGTGGTGTTGTAAAATTGTCTAACTAGCCTCCTCCCCAGGCGACTCTACTCTATACTCTGCAATTCAGCATTGGGTTACCTGTGGTGAGGAGAAAAGAGACTAGCCCCAGTGCTCTCCCTCCCTCACTGCGGATATTGGTAGTTACTCTGGGAGGAGGCTGGTGTCTAACAAACATGAAATGATTTTCTATGTATGCTGTATTAGGTAATGCACAGGAACTAATGAGATTATACGTTCTTAGGCCCATTTCAGGTCATGCGCCGAACGTAATACGATCTACCTCTTTAGCTTGGCTCAGTGTTGCCCCATTTCAAATCTTTCGGTAATAATATTTGTTGTCCGAAGTATTTCCATATCAATACCTCCTCATGCGTTAACCACAAGGGATGGTCACGTGATCTGAATGGGTCAACATTGAGCCAAGCTAAATAGGTCCATTAAAGTGCCACAAACCCTTTCTTTTTTATTTCTTCATATAAATTCTTGAATCCTCGATTGTCTACCTCATGTTAAAGTGCCACTACGATCAAGTTTTGACATATCAATGTTTTTTGCATATTCATAAATTATTACCAGTTCAAACCGTTTTTCGATACGACGGCAGGAAGTCATTTTTTTAACCCCGAGTATTGAATCTAAAAGTCCGCCATTACTGGAGGCTGTTTCCTTTGTTCAGCGTTATACAAAGGGTTATAACATAAAAAGGTAATAGAGTACACAGTTGCATGCTCTCAGCAAATGGTTGCTCAGTATATTATAACCAAGAAATAGCATGAACTGCTCGTGCTATACGTAATTTATGGGCAGTGAGTGATATTTTGAAAATTCTCAAATTGCACTTGTGTAAAGGCTCGTGCAATTATTAGAACTTTCAAAATATCACTCAGTGCCCATAAATGCCGTACAGCACTAGCAGTTCATGCGACTTCTCTACAGCGGACGTGATGGCTGCACAACACAACGCCTTGGAGGCATATTTCTACAAAAAAACATCTTATCGAACACAAGAAAAAAGTGATATTTAATTTGGCGAGGTTGGCTACGTTTTTACGCACACTATTTTGCGCGACGTGGTTGTCGTTTTGCGTGTATGACATCACTTCTGCTGAATAACGTGAACGGCTTCCAGTAATGGCGGACAGGTTTTATCGGAAAACTCACCTAAAATTTTGTAGTTTAACTTTCTCATTTGGGATAATTTTTTTCTAATTTGGATATTTCTAACACTGATTGACCTATTGACACCGAAAAAGTGGCAAATCGAAATGGGAAATTTTCGTCGTAGTGGCACTTTAAAGTTTGCTAAAAATGGCAAAAGACGACCTCACTACCAAGACCTTAAACTGCGCGGTCGTGAAACATAATGCGCGGCACTTTAATTACGATTTCAAAATCAAGAATTGTATCGAATTAACTTTTTTTCTTTTTCTTTCGATTTCATCTAGACTTTGAAAATAAATCAAACTAAAATGGGGTTAGGGGTACTTTAAGTTAGACATCGGAGCGACTGTCGATCCAGACGCCGCATTACTGCCGTACTTAATTCATCTATTTAGCTCGGCGCATGAAAAGAGAGGCTTTTGAATCAATGCCGCTCTAGAGTCGCATACTTTTTTGCTGAACTGATTCATGAGTTGCACACTTCTGCCATCTAATACTGAAGCCATGCATCTATTAAGTTCGGCGCATGAAACGTTCGTCACCTGAAACGGACCTTAGGATGTATCCTTAAGTTGTATGATGAAATCTAGAAGCGCGAACACTCTTTCCTACGTATGCGATTTGTATCGACTAATTTTACTGTTTGCGATTTTTATTCCGTGCTATGATATGAGAAGGGGCAGCTTGGGTACCACTCAGAAATTAAATTGATCGGATTTTCTTACATTTTGTTTGCTCAGAGGAACTTTACTTGAACTACAAGGACATTATCCAGGCAGAGTATGACAATGTCATTCAGCAGTGTGTGGACGAAGCTAGTCGAGTCAAGGTAAAACAAAATGGCACGATATGTTTTTGTTCAGAGGATAGGACTGATTTTTTTTTTTTCTAGGAAGAATTTCTTTCTGATGGCATTCTTGATGAAGAGCGATTGGATGTGGTGAGTATAGTAGACCATCTGTCCTCCTCCCTCCTTCCCTCCTTCCTTCTTCCTCCTTCCTTTTATTATATAATTCTGCCAAGAACGCAAAATATGTACAACAACGCACCAAATAGAGCAGATTTCGTATGAGCGGGACAAACTACAGCACTGACTACAGCACGGTTACCGTACGGCATACCGTGACATTGAAATGGTTTCCCATTGTTTTTGTCTTGCTGATCCAATCAAATCACAGAGATACAGTACAGTACGGTTACGGACATGCCGTAGTTTGTCCCATTCATACGAAATCTGCTCTATACACACTATGCATAACTCGCGCGGTCACAACACGAAAAAGAGGCCAGTAGGTCCTCTGGAATGTTGAAGTTGAAATGCTAGCAGGAAGTGTGAAACGTGTTGAACATGATTGTTTAGTTGAAAAATGTTTCTTTATAGTACAACCAGCCAGGCGCATAGCAAATTAACGGCATTGTTTCACTGAACATTCCTTCAGTGCATTTCACAATCTCCCCGGGCGCTTCAATTTCAACATTCCAGAGGACCTACTGGCCTCGTTGAAATGCTAGTTACCAGGACTTATGCATAGGGTCTATAAGACCGCATTAGTTACAGTCAAATGGCTTCCCATTACCTTATATGGTAAATCCCATTTCGCGAGCGAGCACGCATGGTTAATGTGGAAAGAAACTTTCGTTTATTGGCAGCATTAATAAAGGCTTACCAAAATACGAAAGACTCGTACGAATACACATCCATATTATATGGTAATAGTCGACTAATAACCTATATGTATATTACTTATTACAATAAATTATTATTATTATTATCCAATGCCTTTCTATTTTAGGTTCTGAACGAGTCCTTCCTGCCTCTCGTTGGCGAGAAACAGACCAAGTACGAGTACGAAGTGGACAAAATGGAGGTGACAACTAGTGTTTTCGTGTTTTCTCGTTTCGTTTCTCGTTTTTCAAAACTTGTCTTTTCTTGTTTTTCGAGTGTTTTCCCGTCTTTCCCGGTTGTGAGCGTTTGTATAGAATTTTGGCGTCAATTTTGTATGTTCGCATTGCATCATGGTATTGAAAGTGTCTTTCTATGCATTTACGTGTTGTTCCACACGTTTCCATTTTTGTTGTTGTCGCGTTTTCTGTTTTTCATTGTTTTAGACGTGTCGTAAATTTGCTTCGGCGATCAGATCGGTTCTATCTGAAAAACAAGGAACGACAATTGCCTTTCGTGTTTTTCTAGGTCTATTCATTTTCTTTCCATATGTCGTTCTTGGGTTTTCGGGGTTTGAAAAAAACTGACCCAGGAAAAACAAGAAAAGGTTATATGGAAACCTATCCTGGGTGCCAGAGGTTCTAAGAGGTCAAGGCATGAAGCGCCGCCAGCGAGCAGCGAAGCGACTTACTTCTTCGGGTCTTTCTTACTTCTTCGGGCCTCTGGAACCCAGGGTAATGGAACCAGCCTTAAGTGCCGTTAAAGAATGCTCACGAGCGGCACCCAGGGTAAAGCTAACTAACTTCCAAGTTTTTCTAAAAGAAACCTACGAAGACAACGTCATTAAGTAGAAAAGAGACTGACCTCGCGATGTCCTGATTTGCTTTAGAAATTGGTTTGATGAAGGATAGCAAGATAAAATCATGTTCTACTTTTTAAGTTGCTCAAAATGTTTTGCCAAAGTAGTATTTTTCATCCACTTAATCATTGCCATCCTTCATCAACTTAGTCCCAGATTGTTTCCAGTGTAACTGGAAATATACTCTGCTAACCTGAGTAGTTGTTTTTGTATTTGGTCGTAAAGAAGTTTATTCTTTCTGGGTTGACTTTGCCCCTTTATTACAAGATATCTAACTTCACCATACAATCCATTGTTTTCTGTTTCCGTTCCAGCGTTCGCTTGAGAATCTGACGAGCTTTCAAGAAATGATGATCAAGTCGCTGTTTAAGTTCGTCCAGGGCGCCGCACACTTGTGGGACCTACACGAGTTTGGGTTGGCACGCCGTGAACGCGCGCTGCAGGTATTTGATATTTGAACATGCAGTTAGGAGAACCCTGATCAACAGTTACTTCAACAACAACAAAAAGTGCGGTGTTAACAGGCACTAGACAGTAATAGCACACTTTCGATTCATATACTTCACTTGTCACGCACAAAGTTTTCGATATGAAGCTTCCGCGATAAGATAAATTTATTCTATTCTCCGATAAAATAATAAATTTAACTTACACCGGAGCCTCATCAGTACTGAATTCCTAGTGCGTGACAAGTGAAGCATGTATCGAAAGTGGGCTATATCAATAAATAGAGGTTATTACATGTAACATTGTGTAGTTGTACAAGTTTTATCGACCCTGTAAAGCATAACAAAATAACAGTGACGATTACAAAAGTCCCACAACATTCCGTGTAATAAATTGTTTATTATACGGAATTGAAGCATCAATAATAACGTTATTTTCGCCTACAGCTTTGATTGAATAGTGCACGAAGCTGTTTTCGAGAGGGTTGGGTGCGCGCTCTGAAAAACGAACTGTTTTCTCGCGCTTAAAGCTGATTGGTTATTACTTTAGCAGCCCATTTTAATTGGCTCGCGCTCTTACAAAACCTTTAAAGTGTTTTAAAAACAGATGAAAACTGTTTTGTGACCCGTGTAATACATATATGTTATTTACCGGACCGGGTCGCCAGCCAATCAGAGCGCGCAACTTCAGTGGATTTCGGAACGGAAAAAATTAACTAGTCAACGTCGTGAGCTATGATTGGTCCGTTTTCGGTCCATAACTTCCAGTACGGACCCGGTCCATAACTTCCAGTACGGACCCGGTCCATAACTTCCAGTACGGACCCGGTCCATAACTTCCAGTACGGACCCGGTCCATAACTTCCAGTACGGACCCGGTCCATAACTTCCAGTACGGACCACAGAATTGAAGCAAAGCTGGTTTGGAATAGTTTGAGCCATACAATAAACATCTTTTAGTCTTAAAAAAATGAATAGACATGAATATATATGAGCCATTGGCGCCGCCATTTTGTATCTGATGACTTTTTTGCGGTCCCTATTGTCAGAAAACAAAAGCTTTTGTCGTATATAGTTTTATATAATATATCTTTTAATTTTGTCAACATATTTTCAACTTTAGACCATATTGCCAACAATTTAACGGCAACTTGTTCCAACAGCCAGGGTTTCCTTTAATGTAATAATAATAATGGCCATATTTATATATCGCCATATCACCACAGTCTCATGGCGCTTTACGTATTACTGACATATCCCATCAGTGAATTATTTCGGACTGCTTTACGGCGCTAATGGCTAGCTGCCACGCAGTTTAATTTGTTGAGTGCGTCGTTAGTGCAATGGCCAGGCTGCTGTACCGGGTTACAACCCCCTTCTCTTTTTCGAGTAGTACAACAGGTTATGTCACGTCCCCTTCAAATACTGATTAGAAGTAGGAGACAAGGCCAACGGCTTATACGACCCTGCCCAAGGACGCGGCCGGGATTCGAACCCCCGGCCTCCCACACTCTAGACCGTGCTCTACCAACTGAGCTAAACAGTGAGGCGGTACTGTTGAATAAACGATCATTGGTGTTGAGTGATTTTTAGACATGATAAAACACGTACTGCTAGTTTATTGCACGGTTTCAAAAACGTTCACAGATTCTGGTCAAAGGAATGCAACATAATGAGCCAACTGAATAATTATTTATATATTGTTATTATCTAAAATAATTTATATGAGGGATTTCATTGAGGATAAAACCTTTAAACAAAGAATTCAATTGACCAATTTATCTTGTATAAATTTCTCTAATTGGAAAACGAAACACTGAATCCTCTGGAGAGCTGTCATGTGATCTGAATTTGGACAACAAATGTACAAGCTAAATCGGTCTATTAGGAAGACTATAAAGATACATGCACACTGACTGATTTGCTTGATAGATACTCATGAATTATTCATGAAGTTTTGAATGTATTCTATAGGAACAACTGGAGAAAAACAGACAAGATCACGACGGAGCGAATCAGGTAGGAACCATATTACCGGACACGTCACGTCCATCGCGCTCACGGCTCCCCAGTTTCCCGCCAAAACTAAAAGAAAACAGAGGCAATCATAGCAATCACCGCTGTTTCTAATTTTAAGTACGTACGCGTCTATACGTGAAATGTTTCGCGAAAAATAAGAAAACTACTTTAAAGCTAAGTCTAAAACTTTAACAGGTTGAATGTTTCTTATTTTGTAATTCACTGTGAGTTTACTAAGTTATAAAATTATTTACTAAAAAAAGTTTAAGCCCTTGTATTTGAAACCAGAGCCTTCGTTTATTCGTTTGGCCGTGGTGTGGTTGCTCCATCACATGTGCTTTATAGGCATGAATCCGTTTAACAAATATAAATATGGTTTGAAACATTGTGTGGCCTTTGGTTTTTTTAGGTCAAAGAAGCGAATCTTGATATAATGATGGACAAAATGAGACAAGATTCCACTGAGACGGTAGGTATATTTATTACCATGGTTAAATATTAGGCTCCCAACGTACTCGCATTAGATTTTTAGAAATGCGAGTAAAATATGACAACTGTTGCTAGTAGAATCTTGTTGAACTATTTGTTGTTTTAATAATAATAATAATAATAATTTACATTTATAGTGCGCAGGCTGCATGAATATATGATCGCCTGCGCATCACAAAATTAACTATTAAAAATAGAAATATACAATAATATAAGAATTGAGCTAAAACCACAGTAAAACTATAATAAAATTAAATTAAAAGAATAATAAAATAATTCTAATAGATCTTAGTTATAAAAAAGCTAACTTAAATAAATGCGTTTTCAACACATTCTTAAAATTATCCAAGGCTCTACAGTTACGAATACTACATGGTAGCGAGTTCCATAGTTTAGGGGCAGCAGCACAAAAGGCCCTGTCCCCCAGTGTCCACTTTGTTTGCTCTCTTGGCAACTCAAGGAGAAGTTCGTTATTTGATCTTAAAGAATAACGCGATGCACCCTCAATGATAATTAAATCATTTATATATTCAGGCGCTAGCCCGTGAATAGCTTTAAATGTAATTACTAGTATCTTAAATTTAATTCTAAATTGCACTGGCAGCCAGTGAAGCTTAAAGAGCACAGGCGATATACGATCAAAGCGGGAAACATTGCAAATAAGTTTGTTTTATGGCTACATTGGTAATAGTTGATATGGCTAAAATGCTAAATAGAAAAGAAATAAACAAAAAACATAATCTTGTCACTAAAAGAGTTAAAGTTCTTTATTATATAGCTAAGTAATATTGAAAGCTGTGATTGGTCAATGTGCGGTCCATAACTTCCCATACGGACCTTCCGCTCACTTCCGATCTCAAAGAAAATGAAGCGCTTGGGCCATAAAAAAACGGGGGGGGGGGAGGGGAGGGGGGACACGGTCCGTAACTTACGGTACGGATCTTGCACTCGGTTAATAGAGCTGATTTCGTATGAGTGTGACAAACTACGGCATGTCCGTAACCGTGCTGTAGCCGTGCTGTAGATGTGCTGTGCCGTAGTTCTGTGATTTGATTGGATCAGCAGGACAAAAACAATGGGAAACCATTTCAACGTCACGGCATGCCGTACAGTAACCGTGCTGTAGCCGTGCTGTAGATGTGCTGTGCCGTAGTTCTGTGATATGATTGGATCAGCAGGACAAAAACAATGGGAAACCATTTCAACGTCACGGCATGCCGTACAGTAACCGTGCTGTAGCCGTGCTGTAGATGTGCTGTGCCGTAGTTCTGTGATATGATTGGATCAGCAGGACAAAAACAATGGGAAACCATTTCAACGTCACGGCATGCCGTACGTACAGTAACCGTGCTGTAGCCGTGCTGTAGATGTGCTGTGCCGTAGTTCTGTGATATGATTGGATCAGCAGGACAAAAACAATGGGAAACCATTTCAACGTCACGGCATGCCGTACGGTAACCGTGCTGTAGTCAGTGCTGTAGTTTGTCCCACTCATACGAAATCTGCTCTAAGAGGTATATGTTTAACGTCGGTAGCCCGTTAAGTCTAACCGACTGCTCTTCCAAGAGGCCGACGGTGCACAACTTTACCCCCTTCTCTGACGGAGCCCCGATTAAGGAATTCAAAGCTATACCAGCTACTCGGATCAGAGAAGAGTCGGTGCTGGTCCGCGGCAGGAATCGATCTCGGGAGCGCATGCGCAATGTGTCGTGCACATAATGCAACACAAACGCACGCAAGTAAATAAGTAGTCACCCACATCACAAAGAAATCATTGAGTTTTTGTTTAAAAGTTTCCCCCTCCTCACCTTTTAGATTGCTAGTGGATCTGTTGCTAGTAAATAATAGTGACTAGTGACGACATGGTTATCACGTTAGTCCTACTGCTGTAAACCATTCATGTAACCACGGAATGAGTCTAAAGTCCTTTATTTAGTCAATATAACACGCTTTCCATGTCTTTGTTCTTTGTTATAAGCACGCGGAATATGTTTAGAGAACAAAAGAAACTGGAAAATCACGAGCCTCTAGGCGAGTGCAATTTGAGAACTTTCAAATTATCACTCATTGCTTATAAATCAAGTATAGCTCGAGCGGTTCATGCGAGTTTTTGTTTATAATATACTGAGAAAACATTTGCTGAGAGCATGCGACTGTGTACTCTATTACCTTCGTCGAACACCATCCTAATCTGGTGTCCGTTGGGCTCCCTGTGTCTCACAGGCAAGTTTTGGTGTCGCCGTGTATATTCCCCCCCCCCCCCGCCATTTTGAATAAATTAACCTCGTTCTGTCGCGGGAAAATGAGCGCGGTTGTTTGGAGTCGTTTCGTTTGTTGTGGTTCACTCGGTAAGTAATATAATATTTCTTCAATCAAATGCAATGTTGTCTAAAAAGTACGTAGGTACGATTTATTAAAGCCTGAGAAAAGTGTGTACTACTTCGATCTGGGCCATTTCCAAAACCCCATTCTCGAACTACAACAAGCATACACAGTCAGTGTTACAGCCCAAAGTGTTTTCCTTTATCTCAGCAATTTGATGAGCTGCATCCCTTGTTGTGCAAGTTGTATAACCTATTAGTGAAAACATTCAAATCTTTACACCCACAGTAGAGTTAGTCTGTAATACCAACAGTGTAGTCCAGAACACTTAAGCAATCTTTCAGTCTCCAAAGGATCATGTTTGTTTTACCACAGGTAGCCAAAACATTATGTCGAACGCACTTCGATAATTAATCTATGATTACTTCTAGTAAATAATGTGTATTCTTTACTTCAGGCACTGAAGAACAGCCTCACCGAAGCGTTGTCCCTACTGAACCAAACCAAACAAATGTAAGTGTATCTCATTAACAATTACTCGCATATAACGCATCCTCTAATTGGATTAAAACCATGTTGCTATTCTTCGTTTGCAACTGACGTCATTGTGGCCATGTTGGATGACAATAACAAGATTCGGCAATAGATTATTTTGTTATTGTCATCCAACATGGCCACCACGTCTTTGTATCTTAAATCTCCGAGACGAGACTTCCTCGTAATTTATAACTGCAAGAAACTAATAAGCGAGTTTGGCGTTTCAGCTGGACATGTGCAAGTCGGGATAAACATTCAGAAACTAACTTTTATAACCTACAAATAGCAGGGATTTGAGAGGAGGATTTAAAATCCTCACTTTCTCTAAGAAACGCACGAGAAACAAGTGTTGTTTATAAGCCTGGTTTATAGTAGCTACGTCAGCAAAAGCGCAAGCACCATACACGGACGCACCATACACAGACGCACCATACACAGACGCACCATACGAAGACGCACCATACGAAGACACGCCATACGAAGACGCATGCAGTGCGGTACTTATTCTACTCACAGGTGTGTGAGAGAGCGGATTTCAATAGCGTGTCGTAAAACCAAACCTGAGCCAATCACGGGAGCAAGTAAAAACATCAATGAACCAATCACGAGCAAGTAAAAACATCAATGAACCAATCACGAGCAAGTAAAAACATCAATGAACCAATCACGAGCAAGTAAAAACATCAATGAACCAATCACGAGCAAGTAAAAACATCAATGAACCAATCACGAACTGAAGTAATTCACGATTGGTTCTACTTGAACCAATCACGAAGAAAAGTAAACACAACATGGATAACTAACCAATCAAACAGGAAAGCAACACCTAATTACTTTTCTACACTCAATCGAAAACCATCCTAAGAACAAGCGCCTCTACTATTCAATGTATTACTGCGTCTGCATATGTTGTTTGCGCTTGTCCATATGTTCTTAGTGTGAACAAGCTCAACAAATGTGTTTTTGAAAGTACAACGCAAAAGGCAGGTTTTACTAAGTGTTGCACCGTTTAACATGGTCAGCTTATGAAACTTTTTCGCGTTGCAGTCTTCTCAGACCATGGCGGGCCGCAACAAAACAGGACATTTGCATCGTGAGACATTCCTCGCATAGTTTCACTTTATATAGGCCTTATGCAGTAAATAGTCACGTGCTGATATATCACTTCAATGACAAATGAATTGAACTCGTGGTCCTATGGGAAAGGCTTGTGATGGAAACAGTCACGTGGTGATATATCACTTCAATAACCAATGAACTGAGGTTGTGATCCCATGGGAAAGGCTTTACTGGAAACAGTCACGTACTGCTATATTACTTCAATAACCAATGAACTGAGGTTGTGATCCCATGGGAAAGGCTTTACTGGAAACAGTCACGTACTGCTATATCACTTCAATAACCAATGAACTGAGGTTGTGATCCCATGGGAAAGGCTTTACTGGAAACAGTCACGTACTGCTATATCACTTCAATAACCAATGAACTGAGGTTGTGATCCCATGGGAAAGGCTTTACTGGAAACAGTCACGTACTGCTATATCACTTCAATAACCAATGAACTGAGGTTGTGATCCCATGGGAAAAGCTTTACTGGAAACAGTCACGTGCTGATATATCACTTCAATAACCAATGAATTGAGCTCGTGATCCCATGGGAAGGCTTTACTGGATGGCAAACAATCCTCAAAATCGCTGTTTTAGAATGATCGAAAATCGATTGAGGTGGAACATCTACAAACAGGTTTTGCTAATAACACTACCGATCTCGTACAAGTGCGTTTAAATAAATGAAGTCAGATATTTTTGCTGTCCGTTAAAACCACGTGATGGTATTGTGCAAAAGGCTCATCGTGTGAAACGGCTTCAGCCAACCTCGTGGAAGCGCAGCTCACCGCGTGTTCGTGTTATTCCAGGTACAATGAGTTCCACGATCTCCAGGTACAGACGGCGTGTATGTACCCAGACATGGTACAGGAAGAGCTATGTGGCTATGACAATGAAGTCTGTAAATACTTCCAAGTCAATCGCAACCTACCCGCAAAGGTAATGGTATGGATAGTCCTGGTATACATCGATGAATCTAGGGACTGTTCGTTAATTACGTTATCATTTAATGAAGTCTAATAGCAACCTACCCGCAAAATTTTCAAAACATTTTAACCCGTACCTCCTAGATTAGTGCGCCTATCGCCGCACAACGATCATGCACCCCCTTGTTTCACCCTAAATTTAATGGTTAATCCTTAATTACACATGTATACCCAAGGGAGGGGTGGGTGAATAGTTTAATGGTTAATCATCAGTTACACATGTATACCCAAGGGAGGGGTGGGTGGATAGTTTAATGGATAATCATTAATTACACATGTATACCAAAGGGAGGGGTGGGTGGATAGTTTAATGGTTAATCATAATTACACATGTATACCCAAGGGAGGGGTGGGTGGATAGTTTAATGGTTAATCATAATTACACATGTATACCCAAGGGAGGGGTGGGTGGATAGTTTAATGGTTAATCCTTAATTACACATGTATACCCAAGGGAGGGGTGGGTGGATAGTTTAATGGTTAATCATAATTACACATGTATACCCAAGGGAGGGGTGGGTGGATAGTTTAATGGTTAATCATAATTACACATGTATACCCAAGGGAGGGGTGGGTGGATAGTTTAATGGTTGATCATTAATTACACATGTATACCCAAGGGAGGGGTGGGTGGATAGTTTAATGGTTAATCATAATTACACATGTATACCCAAGGGAGGGGTGGGTGGATAGTTTAATGGTTAATCCTTAATTACACATGTATACCCAAGGGAGGGGTGGGTGGATAGTTTAATGGTTAATCATCAGTTACACATGTATACCCAAGGGAGGGGTGGGTGAATAGTTTAATGGTTAATCATAATTACACATGTATACCCAAGGGAGGGGTGGGTGAATAGTTTAATGGTTAATCATCAGTTACACATGTATACCCAAGGGAGGGGTGGGTGAATAGTTTAATGGTTAATCATAATTACACATGTATACCCAAGGGAGGGGTGGGTGAATAGTTTAATGGTTAATCATCAGTTACACATGTATACCCAAGGGAGGGGTGGGTGAATAGTTTAATGGTTAATCATAATTACACATGTATACCCAAGGGAGGGGTGGGTGAATAGTTTAATGGTTAATCATCAGTTACACATGTATACCCAAGGGAGGGGTGGGTGAATAGTTTAATGGTTAATCATAATTACACATGTATACCCAAGGGAGGGGTGGGTGAATAGTTTAATGGTTAATCATCAGTTACACATGTATACCCAAGGGAGGGGTGGGTGAATAGTTTAATGGTTAATCATAATTACACATGTATACCCAAGGGAGGGGTGGGTGAATAGTTTAATGGTTAATCATCAGTTACACATGTATACCCAAGGGAGGGGTGGGTGGATAGTTTAATGGTTAATCATCAGTTACACATGTATACCCAAGGGAGGGGTGGGTGAATAGTTTAATGATTAATCATCAGTTACACATGTATACCCAAGGGAGGGGTGGGTGAATAGTTTAATGATTAATCATCAGTTACACATGTATACCCAAGGGAGGGGTGGGTGAATAGTTTAATGATTAATCATCAGTTACACATGTATACCCAAGGGAGGGGTGGGTGGATAGTTTAATGGTTAATCATCAGTTACACGTGTATACCCAAGGGAGGGGTGGGTGAATAGTTTAATGATTAATCATCAGTTACACATGTATACCCAAGGGAGGGGTGGGTGGATAGTTTAATGGTTAATCATCAGTTACACGTGTATACCCAAGGGAGGGGTGGGTGAATAGTTTAATGATTAATCATCAGTTACACATGTATACCCAAGGGAGGAGGGGTGGGTGGATAGAAACCGTGATTGATCCAACATATCTTGACATGATGTCACAATACTGAAGATCCACTGTTGATTTGAAGTAAGAGTTTCATACCGAGAACCGAGGTTCTAAGCCCTAAATATCCCGTGGGCCGTACGGATTAGAACCGAAGGTTCGAGGTATGAAACTGACTTAAATCACATTTGGTGAGGTTTTCTCAAATAGAACAATGAGAGTAACTCGTCTGGTAAGGAGGTTTAAAACTGAGTTATAAACCTCCCTGTAACATGTCTATTGTTGAACGGGTTTATACCAGAGTTTCACCATTATTGCGAGTTTGGCCATTATCGAAATCCGACCAGTAGTCGATCGATAGTCGGCGATTGAGTAGCCAATGAAGTTACGAATTTGCCCATAGTCGGTGGCTTGGTTATGCTAATATAATTTAATAATCATTGTTTTTCTTTTGTTTTTCAGTCTGCAAAATCAAAGTCCAAAGTAGAAGAATCTCCCACTTTGAAGACTACGGTATGTACACCAAAAGCTGGGACTAAACTTTGACGAGTTTGCTAAGGCATACTGTGTACCGTTCAACATTTGTTGTGTACCATGCCATGTGCGTGTTGTTGTGAATTGCTGCGTAAAACAAAACGCATGCAACCGCCGGCGTTAAACAAAACGCACGCAGCCGCCGGCGTTAAACAAAACGCACGCAACCGCCGGCGTTAAACAAAACGCACGTAACCGCCGGCGGTAAAGACCCTCTGTCGACCATTTCGCTTTGGGCGACTCCAGTGAATTTCATATGATATGAAATTCTGAGCTTGAAAGCGTTATTTGGTTTTAGTAGTCCCCGAAGGTATTCCGCGAAGAAAATATTTGATAATATGGTCCTAATTTTAAATCTTTTTTTCCCCGGTAGAAATCTGCGCCGCAGTCGATAGACGATATTCTAACCACGTCCAATGGAACTACATTTTATATATTAAAAGAACCTGGAGAGCACGGGCTGCCGGAAACCCCTGAGAGTATTAAAAGCATGAAAACGTGCATGACTTTCCTTACGGAGAATTCAGGTACGGAATAGCCTGTCAGAGGCTCGAAGGAATAAAAGGAGAAGAGAAGAGAAAAAGGAGACCCTCTGGTGTTAATCATTGAGAATCTCATTTCCATGCGCTGAGTTTCAATTCAAGAACTCTGAATTTCTAACGGGACCTGAAACAACCATAGATGTTGATCAGAGTCTGGACCCGGCTCATCCACAGATCGAATAGGAATTTAGCCCGGGGGGGATTGGAAAATACGTCAAATCGGTTTCGCAGAGCCATTGGTAAGCCAATGAAAATTACCGTTACATCCAGCACTCACATGCAGTTGCGCCTGGTACTGAGTAGATTATCCAATCAGGGACGAGGTTCAATTTCTGAACCTAATGTTCGCATGGAAGTGAGGTTCTTAACGGATAATACCAGAGGCTCTTCGTTTTCTTCTGTCTCCTCTCTCTGTCTCCTCTTCCTCTTCATTCAGTACACATGTATTCTGAATGGCACCAACAGGATACTCTTTTTCACGAGTGTGAGAGTTGGACAAAAAGTCACTGGGTATAGATGTTCTATAGGTGTAGAGAAACTCAATTTGACAGGTATAGTTTGGCCGGTGGGAAGGGAGGGAGTTGAAGAGGTTTTTTTAAATTAATGTCGCTCCTTTTGTTTGAGATTAGTGTAACTCTGTTACAATCAGTTTTGTGTTGAAAATAAACCTAGAAATCTCTATGAAAATAACATTCATGTAGAAGTGTAGCGTTATTTTGTTTTGCTAAAATCGTCTACGGTCAGATTTCAATCATTTTCCATAATAAGAATCGACATACAAAAGATCGGTTTACGCAATACACGTTTTGGACACGGCAATGCTAAATATTGGTACGCGTGCCATTTTTTCGGCACGGCACCCCTAATCTTTGTCGTGTATACTTAAATGGAAATATTCTGGGTACGCGTACCCGAAAATGTAAGGGTTCTGAGACCTTAGTGAAAAGGTAGTCACGGTCCGCCTGTTTGGAGTGCCGTGCCCAAATCAGGAGTCCCGTGCCTAAATGTACTGTCTATTATTTTCGTAGAAGCTGATGACGTTCCGTCGCCGTATCTCGATTCCATCGCCATAAGGGAGGAGTTGTTCGTCGAGCTTAGAAAACTGTAAGTACCTACATTATTTGACTGTAAAGTATTCATGAACACTGCGCTCTTAAATGCCAAGATGCTGGAAAATTAACAGTTTGGCGCAGTAGTTAAGCGCTTCGACTCTCACCTCTGTGGCCTGGGTTCGATTCCGATTGCGGCGCCATATGTGAGTTGAGTTTGTTGGTTCAAGTTCAAGTTCAAGTTCAATTTTATTACACACTTGTTTATAGGTTTTACATTTTTGACAAAATAGATTTAAAACAAATTAATGATATACATACAGAATAAATAGAGAGATACTTGTAGAGGGTGTACGGTTGCCAAAGTAGCATTAAGCTTCCGAGTTGGCCACCGTTTACATTTGAGTAAATAAACTGAATAACTGAGCATGTTGTATTGTATATATAATGCGTACGTCGTCAATTAAATGAACTTGGAAAGGGAAAAAAAGGGGGGGGGGGGGAGAGAAAACAAAGGCAAAAACAGTAAAAAGATTATGTTTAAGTTAGTTCTATAATTCAATGGAGTTCTAGAAATCCTAGATTTGATTCACCATTAAATTAGCTTTATAATACTTTTTAAAATTATTTGTTCCGAGGGTTTTTTCTCAGGGTTGTCCGGTTTTCCTCCCTCCACGAAAACCAACACGCTAAATTCCAATTCAATCTGTGGTTTAGCTGGGTCCGGAAATACTCAGACTTGATATTTTGAGGTCGGTCCTGGGAGACGTCGTTTGACTTACCCTATCTTTGTATTGTCTTATCAGCGTACGAACAGAATTATCAGAGATACTCACACTTGATATTTTGAGGTCGGTCCTGGGAGACGTCGTTTGACTTACCCTATCTTTGTATTGTCTTATCAGCGTACGAACAGAATTATCAGAGATACTCACACTTGATATTTTGAGGTCGGTCCTGGGAGACGTCGTTTGACTTATCCTATCTTTGTATTGTCTTATCAGCGTACGAACAGAATTATCAGAGATACTCACACTTGATATTTTGAGGTCGGTCCTGGGAGACGTCGTTTGACTTATCCTATCTTTGTATTGTCTTATCAGCGTACGAACAGAATTCTCAGAGATACTCACACTTGATATTTTGAGGTCGGTCCTGGGAGACGTCGTTTGACTTATCCTATCTTTGTATTGTCTTATCAGCGTACGAACAGAATTCTCAGAGATACTCACACTTGATATTTTGAGGTCGGTCCTGGGAGACGTCGTTTGACTTATCCTATCTTTGTATTGTCTTATCAGCGTACGAACAGAATTATCAGAGATACTCACACTTGATATTTTGAGGTCGGTCCTGGGAGACGTCGTTTGACTTACCCTATCTTTGTATTGTCTTATCAGCGTACGAACAGAATTATCAGAGATACTCACACTTGATATTTTGAGGTCGGTCCTGTGAGACGTCGTTTGACTTATCCTATCTTTGTATTGTCTTATCAGCGTACGAACAGAATTCTCAGAGATACTCACACTTGATATTTTGAGGTCGGTCCTGGGAGACGCTTTGTGACTTACATTATCTTTGTATTATCTTCTCAGCTTACGAATAGAATTCTTGGAGCATCTGGAAAAGTGGAAAGAGCAGGCAATGGAACAGGCGAATAGTGTTGTGTCAGCAAAGGTAAAACATAGAGCTGATATCGTGCCACAGAAGTGTCAAAGGAACACGGCAAGATTGTAGCTATACTGTAACAACCTTTTATTCTTTGGAATTAAAGTTTGTTGGATCAGAAGGATAGAAACACATTACAATCTACAATGCCCTGGGAAACACCATTTTTACTGCCTCAGTAACTAATGATTGTCAACATCGTTGTTGCGGATTTAATGCTTGGCTTGCAAAAGATTATGGAAAAATCTCTATTGATACGATGAATCCTACCAAGCTTTTAATATGACACTCATATGGACTATACTTTAGCTGCTTCAAATGTGCACTGACAATCGAATTGAACCCTAGGGAAAAAACATTTTAATTACAAAAGATAACACCTTTAGTTACAAGAGAAATACTTTTTCGAAAGAGGATGGCAAAGATTAAAGTGGATTACAAAAGCTTATTCTAGAAACTTGATTTCGGTTACAGTGAACTATTTCAAGTTGCTTTTAAATTGCTCTTAAAAGCAGAATTTTTCATCCACTCGAATCTTTGCCATCCTTCATCAAAATTGTCTCAAAGTTTCTCCAGTATACCAGTAAAGCATACTCTGCTAATCTGAGTAGTTATTTTATCTTTCATCATTGAGAATGTTTATCATTTTGTTGTTGATAGTGTCTCTTTAAGAGAGAACCTTTGTATTGGAACAAATAACGGAAGTATGTATGATTAGCATTCCTTCCAGTCACTCTAATGTTAGTGGTTGTTATCTTAGGTGGAGGAACTGAACAGTGAACTTGATCTCAGACTTCACCTTCACGAGCCGAGGGCAGCGAGGTCGGAGCAAGACGTGCATAATGTCCGGGCTGGTGAGTAGAGTCGGTGTGGGACGGGTCCGCAAAACACCCGGCCGGGGTACCGGGCACTCCCGTATCAAAGTGACAGGGGTGCTCGGCGGGAATTTTTGGAAATGATCCCTTAAAGGTATTACGCATGAATTATCAGGGTTAAAAAAACAATATGATTTTGACCACCAACAGGACGGTACGAAAATATATCATTTACAAAATGATGTTTTTTTATTTACAAACGTAGCAAAGAGACATTTGTCTACATGAAACACGTTTTTCGCGAAGATTTTCAAAGCATCGCCACACGTGTCTTCTTTGCTTTACTTGCATCCTAAAAGGTCAACGACTCGAGTTGCGTAACTAACTCGTACGAACTGGATCCCCTAAAATGTAATTTCGGAACGCTGAGTACCCCACAGGCAGCCCAAGCTCACGATTTGTGGCTCTTACAAATCCTACGGTAGATTACGTGATCACTCGCGCAAGATCGATTGCGTGATAGCGCGCGCTAGAGTCACCGTTTTCTCCAGAAATTTTCCTTGTCATCTCACTAATAGAGTTTGCATTGATTTCTTATCGTGGTAAAATAAAGGTAATGAAATAACATTTTGCAATAAATGTACCTCGAGTGTCCTTTTCTTATGTCCTTGGGTATTCTCTTCTATTGTGGGCTAGTTTGGATCTGTTTCAGAGAGTTTTTGATTTTTGAGATCTCTCTCTATAATGAAATGACAAGGCTGCACAGTCCGTTGAGCACATCAAATCACTCGAAGGGCAAAAACACACTCTAACATCACTTCAATCGTCGCCAGACTCACCACGTGACGACGACAAATCCCACGTGACTATGACCAACCAATCAGAGCGCATTTTCCATCCGCGGGACGTCCCGCTGTCTCGGGACTAAGTTACCAGCATCTGCGGGTTTTCAAATAGCGGTTTTTGATACCACAAATATGTGGTTTACGAGGGCTAAAATGTAAAATTATGGAATTCCACCCCGAAATAAACGGAGTCTGGCGAGGATTGAAGTAATTTTAGAGTGCTTTATTGCCCTTCGAGTGATTTGATGTGCTCAACGGACTGTGCAGCCTTGTCATTTCATTATAGAGAGAGATCTCAAAAATCAAAAACTCTCGAAACCAGATCCAAACTAGCCCAAAATAGCAGAGAATACGCAAGGACATAAGAAAAGGACACTCGAGGTACATTTATTGCAAAATGTTATTTCACTACCTTTATTTTGCCACGATAAAAAATTAATGCAAACTCTATTAGTGAGATGACAAGGAAAATTTCTGGAGAAAACGGTGACTCTAGCGCGCTATCACGCAATCGATCTTGCGCGAGTGATCACGTAATCTACGTAGGATTTGTAAGAGCCACAAATCGTGAGCTTGGGCTGCCTGTGAGTACCCCCGTCAGTTCGATCTTTAAATTTAATCTACCTCTGAGCCTCGCATTGAAACCTTTGTGCGTGGCAAGTGAAGCGTGCTATTCAAGTTGCTGTATTTGATGGTTTCAAAAGTCGTGCAACGGCCGTGCTCAAGTTGAATTAATTCATGTCTTGAGTTCGACACGGCGGCTAGTAGCACGGCATTTCGAAACCTAAGAAATGTGTTCATAAAGAATTGAAAGACCAATCATGCTCCAAAGTTCGTAGACAGATCTTATTTTCCTTTTTTTGTCTTCAAAGTTTGCTTTTCTAACTGATATTTTTTGTGACAGCCGAGCTTATAATGCATCGTCAACGAGTGGAGAGACACTGTAAGGGTGTGACTACCACACTCAACGAGTTCAAGGCTCGATTCCAGCAAATGGTGGAGGAACATGATAAAGTGGTACTCTGTTATTACACTGTAGTGTTTACTCACCCTTCTACCATCCTCTCCACTTCTCCCGACTCCCATTAACTTACCTCTCCCCACCCCTTGCGTTTTTCTGGTTAATTTTAATTTACCTCACCCTACTCCCTTGCGCATTACAGGATACCTCAACTTACCTCTCTCCGCCCCCTTGCGCTTTTCTGGGTAATCTAATTTACCCCACCCTACTCCCCTTGTGTATAACAGGGGGTACCTTTACTTAACTCTCCTCACTCCCTTGCGCTTTTCAGAGTTACTCGGTACCCCACCCCCATTGCGCAGTGCAGGGCAAACGTTTCTTATCTCTTCCCACCCCATTGTGCAATTTATGTAAACGCTTAATTAGCGATAAGGATGTACATTTGAATTTACTAAATTATCCCCTCACCCCACTCCCTTTGCATTACAATGTAACATTTACTTTAACCCATTCGAACCCCTTTACCCATGATAGGATAGGCTTCTCCATTACCAAATACGGTTTACATCCACATGTGAGTCGAAAGTTGAGTGCAGAGAATATATGAATGTAGTATTAAAGGTGAATGCTCGGACGGATCATTAGGAGGATCTGCTAGAGGCCTAATAAGCCTTAATATCCGAGGGTAAACAAAATATTCGATTTGCTATTTTGATTAGATTGCTTCATACTTGCCACTGTTTCTTGCATGCAGTTGGCTGTTCGTTGATTATAACCCCAACAATTCTATTTGTTTCACTTGTAGACGGAAAACTTCAAGCACTCAGTACAGGAGTTGGAGGCGACGTTTGTGTCAGCTACAAAAACACATGAGTAAGTCTAGCTTGCTGTTGAGCTCATACCGCTCATAACACAGATTCCACAGAAAGGGCTACGTTTATTGTGCGATGCTCATTCAGTTGCCGCGGTTGTCTCTTTTTTTTTTTCGCACGCGAGCGGGAGGTACCCTACGATTTCCTGCGATCTGATTGGTTCCGGGAGCGGGCGGCTTTTTCCTGCGCGCTCTCGATCCATTGGACTTTGTTCAATAATTCATATCTCAAGTCGAAAGACAATATAGAAAAATTAAATACGATATTTACCGGCTTAAGGTCGTTATGTATAGAGAAAAACTGTACCCTCGGTCTTGAAAGTACTGCGTTGGCCTGGGTCTCGGTCAGTACGGCATATCTCTATATGGACCTCTCGGCTGGTAAATAACTCGTATTCAGCTGGTAAAGAACTCGTATTCAGCTGGTAAACAAGTCGTATTCAGCTGGTAAATAACTCGTATTTAGCTGGTAAATATCTCGTATTCAGTTGGTAAATAACTCGTATTCAGTTGGTAAATAACTCGTATTCAGCTGGTAAATAACTCGTGTATTCAGCTGGTAAATAACTCGTGTATTCAGCTGGCAAATAACTCGTGTATTCAGCTGGTAAATAACTCGTATTCAGCTGGTAAATATCTCGTATTTCTTTCTCCAGGTTATTAGCCATTCAAGATCAAGTAGCTGGCCGTGTTGAACATGTAAGATAAATTTAGCTTAAACTTACCATGCGCGAACTTATAACGCATGCTCTGATAGATGTTTTTGAAAGCGATTATAGTCAAAATACGATAGATTATCGACATGATATCGCGAGCACGCGCTCATCAAAGTCGACAGTATTGTTGTGCAAGTTAAACATCGAGGGAGTAAAGCACACTACTGTCTGACAAAATACTCTTGAAGTTGAAAAGCTTGCAATATCGCGAGCCAGTGTTAGGCCGTCCCTTTAAAACTGTGTCCCTTTTTTCCATCTAGTACATGGATATAATTAGAAGTTCAGTCAGAAAGTTTCGTCACGACCTGGATGAAATCCTCAGCACTCTACGGAACTCTAACGCAAGATTTAGAAAGACTTTCAAGTAAGTACAAAACTAGCTTTAATATCAAAAATAGCGATGTGTCCTCAAATTTTTCGGGCCTCATAACGCTTCATTATTTGAATGGAAGTGAAACTGTGACGTCATATCACATATTACGGGCAATGACGTCATATACGCCACTCGTGACGTCAGTTAAAAGTAGAGTACAGTTCTGTGAGTGTTCACATTTTCTTTTATCATCGTCGTAGGGTGTTTTCTGATGGAGGGAATTTCTCGACGGAAGAAATCGAGGAGTACAGGAAGAAACTTGTAAGTATGAAGTGGAAACCAAGCTATTTAGAAATGATTAAAATGATGAAAGTAGTAATTATCATCGTCATGATAATTGTTATCATTGTCATCATAACCATCATTGTCATTATCATTATAATCATAATTGTAATTATCATCAACAATAATATCATCATCAGTAACAACAACATCAGCGTAATCACTAACAACAACATCGTCGTCATCATCGTTGTCATCATCATCATCGTCATCGTATTCACCAACAACACCAACATAATCGTCATCATCATTAACAACAATCATCATCAACAACAACTCGTTATCAACAACAGCAACATTATCGTCAACATCAACAACAACATCCGTTATCATCAACAACATCGCCATTAGCATCAACAACAATAACAACAACATCATCATCAAAAAACAACAACAACATTAACAACAACATCATTAAAAAACATCATCAACAACAACATTGTTGTGGTCCGTCATCATCAACAACAACACCGTCATCGTCATCATCGTCAACAACACCATCGTCTTCAACAAACACACATCACCATCATCAACAACACCATCAACAACAACAACAACACCATCATCAACAACAACACCATCAACAACAACAACATCATCACCATCATCAACAACACCATCAACAATAACAACACCATCAACAACAACACCATCAACAACAACACCATCAACAACAACAACACCATCAATAAACATTAATGTAAAACTGGGGGATATCATAAATAAAACCGATATAACAATTACTTCACCATCAACAACACAAACTTGATCAACCACATCAGCAACACCCCTGATCAACAACAACAACAACAACAACAACAACATCATCATCAACAGCATTATCAACAACGTCATCAACAACAACGTCATCAACAACACCATCAATAACAACAACAAAAACATATCCTCGTGGTGCCACGCCTAGTTATCTTGAAAAAGAAAAGAGAAAATCACAAGCAAGTATACGCACAGGATTTTAATGCAACACTTTCTTATCCCCATTTTTCCCCAGGAACGAATGGCTAGCAAGATCGATACAGCCGAAGGCTCGTTCATGGCCGAACTTGAAGGAATGGAGACGAAGAGACTAGAAGCTTCTACTGACTATGCAGGGAAACTGGAGGATAGGTAGGAGAGTCTGGTAAAAGCAACCGAAGTGAGCTTCAGATTCGAGTACGACTTTTAGATGCTTAGCCGAGTTATACATTATACTAGAAGTAATCATAGATTATCAAAGTGCGTTGGACATATTTTTCGTAAAAGAAAGGATTGGGCTTTCTGTGGTAACACAAATACACACCCCTCGGAGACTGAAAGATTGCTGCAATGATGTGGACTGTGATCCTGATCAAAAATGCTTGTTTTTAACTAATGTGAAAATTTGAATGTTAATATACAAGTAACACCAATCACTACTGACTTCAGTTCGTGATTGGCTCATTGTGTTTACGTGCTCTCGTGATTGGCTCATTGTGTTTACGTGCTCTCGTGATTGGCTCATTGTGTTTACGTGCTCTCGTGATTGGCTCATTGTGTTTACGTGCTCTCGTGATTGGCTCTGTAATTACTGTGGTTTTGGTTAGTTAGCCGCCGTTCGAAGCGAGGTTCAGCTAACATTTCGAGCTCTCCCTCTTCTCTTTCTCCTTGTTGATGTAGTTTGTATTTCTTGACACAGATTCAAGCATCATCTGTTTGACCTGACGTACATGGAGAAAATCACCCGATGGCTGACCAACACACAAGTGAAAGTCAAAAGCGAGGTGAATCTGATGAGAAAATGTTTGTTTGTTGGGGTTATAAGTAGTCGCTTGATTGTGTCAACGAGAATAAATTACTGGAAGATATTTTATTTTATTTTATTCAGTTGTCCATCGACCACCTTGAAATTTCATAGCTTAATTTACAATGCTTTCTTAGACCATACCCGTATTTTTGCCTTGACCCTTGCCCGAATCTAAGGAAAGTGGATGTAGCCGAAGAGCATAAGTTAACAGTCTTTAAATAGAACGACTCTGATAAGCATATGAAAAAAGTCTTTGTGGTAACTGGATGGCACTCAAATGGGTTTGCTTTTGCAGCTACTTTTTTTAAACTCGTGGACAAGAATAACATGACACATCGATTTGCCTGTCTGATTTGTGATACTTTATCTTTGTAGGTGGCATTTAGTAATTCCCAAGCCAAGAAGTTGGCTATTTATTTATCCACGTTTGACAGACACATCGATGCCGTAGAGAAACCCAATCTGGATAAAGAGGTTTGTACTAAGCAGCTGATGTTGGATGAATTGTATATTATGAATTGTATATTAGACGAACCTATTTTACACCAACGTATGTTAGACCAATGCATGTCAATGTCTGTTTAACCAACCTATGTTAGATTAACCTATTTATATATAATATTTTTGGACCAATACATGTTAAACCAACCTATTTTACCTATGTTAGACCAATGCATCATTGTTAGAGCAACCTATGTTAAATCTTAGACCAACCTTTGTTAGACCAATGTCTGTTAGACCAACCTATGTTGGACCAATGCTTTCTTCCTTCCTTCCTTCTTTCTCCTTTCCAATCCCCTTCAACTTGATCACGAACAGCAGGTTACCCAAATCTCCGTATCCAGCTTGCCCGAAAAAAAAAAACTGGGGTGGGGGTAAGGACACCGAGGGAGTGGGGCTAGGGGTATAAGACAAACATTTATGGAGAAAATGTCTCATTTCAGCAAGTGACAGCTCGTGAAGTACAGGCCAGTGTTATTGCCATTCTACAGTCATTTCACGAACGCTGCTTGTATCTGAACGCCTTGCTGAACGCGGCGACGCCGAGTCTAAACGTCCTTAAAGCTGGTTTAAAGGTGAACTTCGGCGAGGATAAGAAGGACGAAGCCAAGGACAAGAAGCAGCCGAGCAAACAAGAGCTCAAGTGAGTGAAAATTGTTCAGTACATTCGGCAGTTTTACAGGCTGCATACTCGTAATGCTGGCAGCAGGCGGCAGATTCCGTACGAGTGAGAGAGAGATTCGCCATGACCAGGGTTGTCGCCAGAGGGTCAAATAGGTGGGGCAAGAGGAGCTAATCCCCCCCCCCCCTACCCAAAGAACTGCCCCCTCCCCCCATGAAACTGCCTCCCCTCTCTCACTCCCTTCACTCATATAAAGTCCCAATTAAATTTAGCCACTGGGTGTCACTCACTGGGTTACGATACAAACACGCTCAAGTCTCGAACCTTTCCCCATTTGTTTTATGACTTTGCCCGTCCTTACCCCCAAATGTTTTCCCATTGTTCCAAAACAAAATCCCATTTCTGATTTTGTCTGACCTTACCCCTAAATCCTGGCAACAACCCTGACCGCACTGAAGCTTTGCCTCGCGTGACATAACTCCGTAATATGATTGGATCAAAAGTACTATTGTACAAAAACAATAGGGAAGCGTGTCTAGTGTGTCACGACATGCCGTGCGGTAACCGTGCTGTAAGTCATTGCTGTAACTTTGCCACTCATACGAAATCCGCTCTCTGTGTCTAGGCTGGTGATTATGTTTGCAGTCGAGCACTGAATTTCTCTTCCTCAACTTTTGCTTCTATTCCATAATGTTGCTGTTATTTAGTCGAGGCTTTCTTGTGCGCCCTTTCTTAGTGAAATTTCTGTCTGCTTGGTCCTCGTTCGAAGGCTGAAGCTTGTTCGCCCTTTATAACAAAGTAGCTGTACTGATTCCAAGAGAATACAAACATTGCTTTCCCATATAGTCTCTCTAAGAACTTATCCAAAGCGAGGCCGTGCTTGGAAAAAATACAGCGAAGTCGATAACAAAGCCAAACAACATTGTTATAGAGGGCCATTGTATTGTGTTCTTTGTAATAGATCGGACGCGAATTATTTATCTTACTTATCAAACGTCTAGATGTAGAGAGTCATGTTTTCAGTTATTTTGGCGACTTATTTTGGCCGAGAAAATCGAAGCCAAAGTTTATGTAAATCAGGACGAAATCTGTATCAGATTTACAGATCACTTTTCGGTCGGTTATTTCCTTTGTTTTTTGCTTCATGAATTATTAATGAGTTTGATAAGCTTATTTACTGTTTCAATTTCGGGCCGTTATTGAAAACAGGTAATTCATCCGGAGCAATGGCCTGTTGCCTGGCTATTATCTACACTCTGAATAAACCATTGTATTCATCCAAGATGACGCAGTTATATATATATACGTACAACCATTAATCAAATTGCTTGGCCGAATTGTAGCCTACAAGATAGATGCTCATTTTGGTTCCCACCATTTCCCTTCTTTTATTTGAAATAAACTGATGCTTATTTGATAAGATAAGAGCTAAATTAACTGCTGACTCTTGTCTTTTCTCTCGTTGGTTCTTTTCCTATCCTCCTGTCACTCCTAAAGTCTCAGCACAATTCTCGAAGATGAAGACCCGGATGAAGACCCGGATGAAGACCCTTCCTCACACTCTGTTGACGGCAATCTCAGCCGCAATTCCTCATCATCTTCTGAACCTTCAGTTCTTCAACCTCTGAAGACTGAGCCAGTTTATATTCTCTCGTGGCCACGGTCCTATTACCGGTTCCTGCCATCACCTACATCCTATCTGAATGGCTTCGACCCAGAGCCACTCCCCGAGGACGAGTTTCAGAGCTCGCGTGAAACACCGCCTAAGTATTGTTCACTTCTTTCTGTGATTATGTCTTTTGTGAAATGTTCATTTCTGTCTTTGTTCCGCATGTTTTCTCCTAAACATACTATACTTTCAGCGTTCTGTTTTGTTCTTTGAGCGTTCTGTTTTGCAAGAGATATTCCCTTGTCCAAATATGGTTGGAAGAGGCATTTACTCGTCCAAATATGGTTGAAGAGGCATTTCCTTGTCTAAATATGGTTGTAAGAGACATTCCCTTGTCCAAATATGGTTGTAAGAGACATTGCTTTGTCCAAATATGGTTGTAAGAGACATTCCCTTGTCCAAATATGGTCGTAAGAGGCCTACCCTAGTTCAAATATGGTTGGGAGATATTCCCTTGTCCAAATATGGTTGTAAGAAACATTCTCTTGTACACATATGGTTGTAAGAGACATTCCCTTGTCCAAATATGGTTGTAAGAGACATTCCCTTGTCCAAATATGGTTGTGACATTCCCTTGTCCAAATATGGTTGACAGTGACATACACTTGTTCAAATATGATGAGAAGAGTTTCAGTAATCTGGCATATTAATTTGCGATTGTTAATTCGTTGTTTGATATTTTCTTATAATTTTAAGAGCGAAGAAAAGCACGAAGAAGCCTAAAACGTCTGAGCAACCTGATCTTGGAGAGGATCCATCAAAACCTAAGACAAGTCGTAAGTAGATCTCAGTATCACAGCGCTTTTCACATTTACGTCTGAGCAAACTGAGCTTGAAGAGGATCCATCGAAACCTAAGACAAGTCATATTAAGTAGATATCAGTATCACAGCGCTTTTCCTATTTACGTAATTTCTTCCGGCGGGTTGGCTACCTGTATGATGTCTGCTTTGGCGCAAAGTCATTCAAGTGCTGAAGCAGTTTATCCAATGAGAATTGAGATAGGGCACAATGGCCCCTGTGATTCATGGAAGTCAATTCTCTACTGAATGCCAAGTCGCGTAAATGTACAAGGGACAAGTGCTTTAATTCTGGTTAGAATTACTTCAACTTCAACTTTATTATAAACGTACAAATAGAATTACAATAATTTACCAACCCGCAGTTAGTAAAACTATTCTAGGCGGGGTAAACGTTAGTCACACTATGGTGAGAGAGAAAACTAATTAAAACTACAACATTTACACACACATCTATCTGTTGTGCAAATATATTAAGTAAAAAAGGAAATGGTAGGAATTTCATTTAACAGATATTGAAATAACAAATAAGAGATTGATCAAAATAGCAGACAATATACAGTAATAATGGTTGCAGCAGATTAAACGATTGTTAGCAGAGGTTCTTTAATATTGTCGTGATTTGGGTAACTTAGTCATCCTTCCTCATAAACAATTTCGCGCGGTTAAGCTAAAGTCGAGGAAATAGTATTGTTTTAACTGAACAGCGATCTAGTTATATGGATTGCTTTTACTAAAATAGCGCTTCCTACTATTATTTTCGTTTTATCGCTTTAGTTTTGAAAGGCTAATAAGGTTTTTTAATAACATCTCCACAGCCGCGACTTCACGAGCAGCCAAAGCAGCCGAGGATGACAGCAGACCCAAAACGGTGCCATCTGAAATGAAGGTGTGAATTCCTTAATATTAAATCATTAAACCGAGAAACCTCATTGACCGTCTCCTGGTCTGTTGTGCGGGAGGTCAAGGGTTCACGCCCCCAACACTCGGTCTTAAAATAACTGAGTGTTGTGGGCGTCAACCCTGCCTTTGTGAAACAGTTTTGCACTCGAACTAAAAATGGTTAGAACTTTACACCTGGGGGGTCTTCCTCCCTCCCGGCCGGGCCTTTACATCTTCTCTATCCTGGGTGCCAGAGGTTTTCTAAGTTTTAAGCCACGAAGCGGAGTCAACGAGCTGCGAATCAGCGAGAAGAGAAAGAAAGCCTTGCAATTGACAGCTGTCAAATATGTTACTTGAGTAATTACTCTATTGACCAATCAACAAGGGGTTATCATGTCTCCTCCCTATTTAAAACGTTTAAAGAACCAATCAGATTTCTTTACAAATCCCTCCAATAAGGAACGAGGGTCAGATTCTGACTCTAGTTTAAATCTATTGGTTCGGTACGATCAGTCAACTGACCACTGATACCAGAGGTTGTCTTTCTCTTCTCCGTGCTTCGTAGCTCGCTGACGCCGCTCCGCAGCTTAACCTCTGTGACCTGCGTACATCCTCTCGGATAATGCCCTTATCAATTGAAACCCCGACCCGGGATTTGATTTGAAAATGTCCCAAATGTAAGAAAACCCCTACCCCCCTGGGGCACTTTATGCTGTCAAATGGGACCGAATCCGGGTATTTTCGCAGCATATTTCATTAAAGATTGATAAAAACTCTCGGGTATTCGAGTAAATTTTAAAGCGTTTAGAATTTTGTGTGTGTTGATACTCGGATAAGTCTAGCGAAGTGCCGTGTTTGTTTGTACACTGTGAAAGACTTTGTTTCATTAGAGTCGCTAAACGAGTTCCACCTAGCTACTGGTTAATGTCATTATTACTCGGACTGCCTGTGGCAGCACCGAGTCTTAAAATGCAAGCGGTTATTTTTTTTGTTTTTGTTGGGTGCAACAAAATGTGACTTTTGACCCATGTATTAAATTTCAGCACCAATCAGATCGCACTGTGCTGGTCACGTAACACTCGCCAGGTTAATTTCTGTACATAATTTAATACAGTAAATCAAAATGGTGGATCCGCGAGCAAATTTCTCTCAAATTTGGAGTCCCATCTCTCAAATGTAAGCAGTTTAATGTTTTATTTAACTTCACTCGTGCGAAAGCCTTCCAACAGGCTCAGGATATTGCAACTGGCGCTCTTGTCGGAGCCGAAGGACCGCGTTTTTTACCCAGATGGCCTGTGATTTTATATACGACACGACGCCGGACCTGAAGGACTCAAAGATCCACACATATCGAATTGGAATTTAGCGTTTTCCTTTCTGCTGAAACCAAGGCTTCTTCGATAGAAAGGGCAAGATGTTGTGTTTTTCTAGGAGGACAAAATATTTCTCGTTTAAGCTTCTCTTTCGCCACGGCTTTGTTATTTGAATTTCTGTGGATTGGTATACTCAAATATACTGCACAATACCATACAACTGAATAAGAAGTCTTTAACAAAGCCGAACTCAACTCAAGAGCAAAGCTGAGAGTGAAAGTGAAACTGAACAGTGTCTTGTCAGGTCATAAATTAAGGTACGGTGAGGTTGAAATCATTGCGTGTTTATATCTGCATTTCTTTGTCGATTTGTTGACCTCGTGGCGCTGATAGATTTTGCCATCGGACGGTATTCTTGTTTGAGGTACGTTTCGTAGGTTTTATGCCACATTTCATTTTACTCTCGATCATAATACATACCAGCGCAAACACCGTGATCTGTAGGCCAACACTAAAATAATTTTGAGCGTGTTTTTGGCTGTCAGAAATACTCCGGAGAAATAAACACTCGCACAGAATAATTTATGATGAGCGAAGCAATATTCAACTCTCAAGGTCAACTTAAACGAGAATCCTCTCACGGCCGAGGTTTTTGGTTCGAGAAATTAAAGGCTTCCAACAGTTCCCTTTATAGTTCTGTAATACAATGAGCAGACCAGTTTTGGGAAGGAGGGTATATAACCAACAGGCATTTCAGTTAATAAATACCAATATGGACGCGAGGCCGCAGGGTAGAATGAACAGGATACAACTTATAATATGGGACAAATATAAACATACATTTGAGACACTCATCTATTAGTACTCTGAACCTGGAGAACAGCAGACTAAATTGTAAGCGTGCGGTACATGAATAAGTAGAGGTCAACTTCTTTAATTTACATACACGAGAAATATATATACTAGGGGAGCAGAGAATGCATGTCACCGCGCTACCGGACACTCCTAAAGACTGCTAAATTCAGCTAATAATTCTTCCCTTCGGTTATTACTAAAAGGATTTCAAATGAAAGTGTATTTCATCTTCCATCTCATGTGGCCCGAGTGAAAGCCCAGATGGGCTCTTGTTATTATTATTGTTGTTGTCGTCGACGTTGTTGTTGGTTTGTGAAGTAAACGTTTTTTACCTTCATTTTATGCTTTTGAATTTGAAAGTATTTAATATTGGACGTTTTTAATGTGTTTACATTTCTTGAATAAATTTATCACTGTCATCACTATCATCATAATTTTTGTCATCATTTTTATTTTCATTATTTTCATAAACGACAACCGGTACGGTTTCTCTGATTCGCGACCGTAAAAAAATGTTAAATTCCCCAAAAGTTTTACACCAGACATCTGTCAATCAAGGCAACACTTGACTGGCTTCATTTCACGTTCATTACAGCCTGTGCCAAGGCGAACTCTCTCGGACATAGAGAAACTCAAAAGCGCAGGGTAAGTATATATATATGGATGTGTTTCTGTACAGTGTGAAGCGCGCGCTCTGATTGGTCAATAGCCATGTGTTATTATTGGTCGAACTTCGATTATGCTAATCCAGGATTAAGGCCACTCTTTAGTTCGATTTGCGGTTAAAAAATTATTCTTAAAGGATGAATAACAAGTACTTTTCGACTTGTCTTGCTAGATTTGGAAACAAATATCTTCTACCAAGAGAGCTAAAACCATGAGTTTAGACTTAATCCAGGATTAGCGCTAATCGGGCTTAGAACACCTGGGCCCTGATATACATATGATGTCACGTTCTGGAGAGAATAACTTTGTAGCCTTGTTGTTTTCGCTAATTATTGTATAAAACGAATGTGTGTCGTGTTGCCGTGCGTCTATCCTCTTATAGATGCACCGATGACGTCACACGTGACGAGACAAAGACGTGCGCCACGAAACTTGTATCGTCACGTTGTGACGCCACCTGTACATATATAAGAGGACAGAGCCACGGCACAATGACATGTATTTGTTAAACAGCTGATTCAAGAGAGGTTGGCGCATGGCATTGTGTATAGCTTAACTGACCATTAACTTCAAATGTGTTCGATCTCCAGGACAAGACGAGGTAGCGTCGGGCGGAGGGACCACGGACCGAGATATGATAGGAAATATTTGGTATTCGGTGAAAAGCCAGAAGACGATGAGTGAGTAGGCAACAAAATAAGCAGAACATAACAACAATAATAATCTACTAATTTATATTGCGCAATCTGCATAAAAATTATCGATTGCGCATTACAATATACACTATATATAAATACCAGAAATACTAAATATAATTGTAAAAGAAGCTACTGAAATAACCTTAAAATAAGAAGAATAAAAACTAACAGAAAGCATTAAATATGTTTTATATTATATGTTTTTAAACCTTTCATAAAAGAGCTTACTGGCTTAATATTAATATTCCTAAGTGTAGCAGGTAAACTATTCCATAGCTTTGGAGCAGCCGCAACGAAAGCTCTGTCACCAAGAGTAGAAAGCGTTTTAAAGGAAAGAGGGAGAATTAACAGGTCGTCATTAGATCGAAGGCTATATTTACAAATAGGTTTGATGCAAATCTACAGACATAATTCCAGTATGGCTGCTCTAATCTACATAAGGCCTAATAGAAAAAAATATTTTTGTGGTTCCAATCGGTAGGTAGGTACCACCTTTTTTTCCTAACTTTTTGCACCGGCTGGCATTAATTTTTCGCAGATTTTGGAGAAAGGCCTCATTTCTGCACTCTAAACCAGGCGATTGACTTGGCACTACACATCCAAAGAATGTTAGAACTAGCAAAACGTAGAGTGGAACTCAAAGCCCTCTTCATTTCATATCTTGCAGCCATTTTCTTGCCAAGATAAAAACCGTGCTCAGGGAAGGACTGGAAGGTCTACTGGCCACCGCAGAGGTAAGGTTTACATGTTTGATGTTGCTCTCAATATATATACAGCCGCGTGCAAAAATTCTGACACCCCCCCCCCCCCCCCCCCCCCCCCCATGACAATTATATACTAAAATACTTATATCGATTGCATCATGGGTAATCCAAAAATGTGCTTTTCAGACATTTTTTTAACAAAAATATATCAGGTAGGAATGAAATATGTACGAGTAAAACATTGTTAGGTCATATGGGCCCATCAGCTGAAGAAAACAAGTGTTATTTTCAGTTTTAGTTGTACTAATTTATTCCATGCGTTTGCCACTGGGTTCAGTCGACCGTACCCTGGTTCCAGAGGGGCTCAGGTACGAATATACTCAGTGTAATGTGCCGCGATCGAAGGAGTTTTGATTCCCCGAAGGAGTTTTATTTTGCGTGACGACCGTTGAGCCCCTCTGGCCCCTCGAATAGCCAGCCTCAATCTCACGCCCATGGTTCAAGTTTCGACTCCCCGGTTAATTTGCATGTCACTTTCACGTGGTGTCGGTCGTGCGTGATTCAAAACATATAAAACATGCCGTTGTCGGGATTTGCGAAGATAAAGGAAAATTATCCTCGATTTACTTAGTCGAGTTCGATGTTTGGATCTCCCAATGAGCATGCTTTAATTCCTCGTTGTCCTAGCTCTGTTATGTGGGAGTAAATCAGGGAATATAGAGGCAAACCGCCACTGAACGTGAAGGAAGAAACAAATACCAGGTATGAGTTGGAAAATCAGCGATTTTCCTTAGCCAGTAGGCCGTACTGAGAAGACATCACGCTGCTTCAAGAACATGAACAGACTTCAACTCGTTTATTTCGAGGCTAATTCAAATTGTACAGCACTGTGAAACATTAACGTTTGTGTATAATCTGTCAAGACTCGTGAACCGGTTTGTAACACGATCTCAAGATGAAAGCCAATCAAAATGTTCCTTTGATCCGAATGCATCAGTTTCCATGGCCACAACTCAATCAACCAATCGGGGACGAGGTACAGATTCTGTACCGGAAGAAACGAAAATCTCTACTCGGGCGGCCAGAGGCTCGTCGCTTCGCTCGCCCCGACGATTTCGAGCCTCTGGTATCCAGGTAAGTCGACCGAAACGCTGCACTAAGACTCTAAGGAACTCACTGTATTCTTAACTTTAATTTCTCCACGTCGCACTAGCTAGGTTTACCCTATTGCCCTGAATGAGGCTGAAGTATTCACTA
This sequence comes from Actinernus sp. WN-2022, assembly GCA_030867875.1. NCBI lineage: Eukaryota > Metazoa > Cnidaria > Anthozoa > Actiniaria > Actinernidae > Actinernus > Actinernus sp. WN-2022. The sequence goes on from JAOWCC010000936.1 coordinate 72,639,989, forward strand.
AATTGATTTCAAACATTGGAGCCTAGGTTTAAGCGTATTATCAATGTGAAACACGTTCAATATTATCAGGGTAGTTCGATGTGTGCGATTCTGCCAAACTTTCAACCAAATTAATTAAACACAGCGTAGCTAAGAACATTTTTTGATGAAGTCCGCAATGCGGTTGTAAAAATCGCATTTAGTTATTGGAAAGGAAAGAAAGATCAGAACCGAAGTTGTTTTAATCTGTTTAAATTATGGAACAGAATTAAATGGTTTTGGTCTTGTGTAAAAATAATTTATCCTGCGTGTTACATAAATTTTACGATTGGTCGTCAGTTAAACTCACATTGAGACTAATATTCATAAGTAAACCTATTATTTACTTTGGCCTCACTAGGTTGTAAATTTATTGGTATTCCCGACAATCATTCAAATATAATTTTTAGTAATAAAATAAATCAACTGATACACAGTTTGATTAAATCTAAACCACTTTATATAACTTAAAATTTATCTCGCGTAGAGTTCTAACGTCGTTAACTGCAAGATATGTCAGAATATAATTAAATATGCATCGCGACATCAAAACGAAAACCGCCCGCATTCAATTCTGAATAAAATAAAATATGTTTGATCAATACTTCATATGCGAAATAATTACGTCGCAAAAAAAAAAAATTAAAACGCAAAAGAAAAACGGCAACAATGTTTTAGCTGCGTTTGGCTTTGAAGTGTTGAATTTGGTTCAGTTTGTTTGGCAGAATTGCAAACGACTGGTGGAACTGCCATAAGATAAAATAGAACGTGTTTCAAATTGATAATAAACTTAAACTTAGGCTCCAAGGTTTGAATGCAATTTAGTGAATACTTCAGCCTCATTTAGGGAAATAGAATAAACCTAGCTAGTGCGACGTGGAGAAAGTAAAGTTCAGAATATAGTGAGTTCCTTGAAGTCATAGCAGCGTTTCGGTCGACCGGACCCAGTGGCAAACGCATGGAATAAATTAGTACAACTAAAACTGAAAATAGCACTTGTTTTCTTTAACTGATAGACCCATATGATCTAAAAATGTTTTATTCGTACATTTTTCAATCCTACCTGGTATATGTTTTGTTAGAAAAATGACTGAAAAGCACATTTGTGGATTACCCATGATGCAACCGATATAAGTATATAATTTTCATGGGGGGGTCAAACTCTTTTTAATGAACAGGGCAAAAGAGAGAATTTCTCTGCGCCAATAGTTAATAGGCGATAGTTTAATGTATTAATTACATTAACTGTCAACCATTATATAGTTAACATAGTTTATATTATTGTTTTTTTATGTCCATATAGTTGATGTAAATAGTTTACTTACTTAATTTCTATCTTTACCATTAGTTTTCCTTTCACGGATGTATAGCTACTCTGTAGATAGGCTGTGAATAAACCATTATTATTATTATTATTATTATTATTATTATTATTATTACTAGCGTGCCAGTTTTGCCGTATTTGGAGTAGAAAACCCGAAAATGTGTTTTTTGTAAGCTAACCTTAATCTCTCAAAGTTACTTGTGTACCCTAAAATCTTCAAAGTGGCGCCATTTCTCGAGCTTTTGATGGATTTCGATGTACTACACGGCAATACAACGTTCTCTTAATGTAGATTGCGTTTAGTTGATGGAAGTTTCCTGTATTTTGAGTAACAATACCAGAAAATGGCCTTTTTCTAACCTAAGCATAACCCCTAGGTCTCAAATAAAGAAATTATGGGATGGATCTAAGTCAAGTCAATTATGGGATAGAAAGGCCAGAAAAGTCTTCAACTGTCATTTACCCATTCAAGAAAACGGCAAAAACACGAGTTACTGGCTTTTAAAGCTTAAAGGCACACAAGATCTAGCATGTTTTCACAAAAGGGGGTGTTAGGTTCAAAGGCTCCTTTTGTGAAAACATGCTAGATATATATACAGTCAATGCCAAAAAGGTTGTCCAGCAGAACATAATATAATACTTTGATATCCATTGTTTTGGCCTATTGTCTTGGTCTAGACAATAGCCCAAAACAATGGATATTATAGTATTATATTATGTTCTGCTGGACAACCTTTTTGGCAGCGACTGTATATACAGCCGTTTGCAAAAAAATTTGTACACGGCTGTATATATATATATATATATATATATATATATATATATACAGCAATTTTCATAAATTCTGACCCCCACAACTATATCGGGTGCATTGTGGGTAAATGACTGCTGATCTGCTGAACGAGCCTCAGCAAAAGTACCAGTTTACGAGATGTAGAGATATGTAGAGATATCAGACCGGTAGCCAGACAAAATGCTTAACCGAGGCATTTTTTCTATATTCGATTTTTACCGAAGCATTTTCTATGTTAGATAATAAATTTATTTATTTCCTAACGCGTTGTTGAATGTGGAGTCCGGGAACCAACATTACTAATGAACAAATCTTAGCGAATCCGTTGTTGTCGTTGCAAGAAATAATATGGAAGATAAATACAGAATACTACTGGCACAGTGCCGGTATAGTCTACCTACTTTTTCAAGGAACTTCGGCGATTTGGTTTAACAAGAAACAGTTCTCAAAGCTTAGCTCTAGTTCTCTACATTGATATTGCGTGCATGCAAAATCATTTTTCAGAACGTTAATTAGAGTTATTGTTTACAATGAAAAATATAAAATGTGGTTTTTTAAAACTCCACTTTCAAAACCAAACTTAAATACAGTTCCGATGAGCAAATATTATGCACACAAAAACACGCACAGTGGAATAGCAGTTCGCAGAAAGATAACCACTCGCGGTTTATGATTTTAAAGTATAAACTTTTGACACTAATTATTTCACTGTATCGAACTCGCGATTTGCATTCAGTTCTCAGTTCAGTTTCAGTTCTCCGCAGATATTTATTTTCTACTAACTGCCGGTTTAAAATTAGCACATGTAGTATTCATATTTGAGATCTCCATAAATGAAGATTTGTTCGGCAGAAAATGGTACACACGCCAGGTTAAAATTACAATATCTCGTATCATTCTGTTATTTGTGTGCTCCACAAAGCTAATCAGAGCTAGCAAACGATAAATGTTACGTTCATGAACGGAAATATTAAAATTGTTATTCAATAAATTACAGCTGTGTAGCGTGTAATTCTGTGTTACATTAAGCTATATATTTGACTCTTTCCCTTCTTTTCTACCATGTGACATTCTGAGATGTGAGACTCGTTTGATAATATTACGGAGCACTTTCAATTGTCCACTTTGGAAGCCCACAAGATTACATCAGTCCAGGACTGATTGTTTTTTGTAAATACAGCGTGGTTCCAGTGCTAAATATTTCTTTGCACTGGATGCGTCAGAATACAAATAATGCAGATCAGTTAATAGAATACTGCTATCGAAAATAAGTAAAATTTGTTGAAGTTATATTTTTAAAATGAAAATTCGTGTGTTTTGCGTGACATTTATAAATTCAAATCGAAACTACGGCAAACACGCCAAATCGCCAAAGTATTCTATAGACTAGTAATACAGGCTCTGAACCAGTTGCATTCTGTGTTTATCTTCCATACTATTTCTTGCAATGATAACGAAGGATTCTCTAATATTTGTTCTATTACAACCAGCTGTTCGTGTGGCGAATATATCTCTCTTTTTCTTTCTACAATTATTTTCTTGTGTCGGTTATCTTTAAAATTGTGCAAAATAAAATGAACTTCAACTTGCCGTAAATTGAGGCAGTTTCTCCGGTTAAAATTTCTCCTCGTGTTTTGTTATTTCACATTTTAAGAGTTTGTGTTAGAAAATAAATATATGTATTATCTAATTATATGGGAATCTGTTAAAATCTAATATAGAAAAAAGCCTTGGTTAAACATTTGGTCTGGCTATCGGTCTGATATCTCTACGTCTCGTAAACTGGTACTTTTGCTGAGGCTCGATCGGCAGTCATTTACCCACAATGCACCCGATATAGTTGGGGGACCAGAATTTATGAAAATTGCTGTATATATATATATATATATACAAAGAATTTACAGGAGTACAACTGGCAACTTCTCACAGTTCCATATATTTAAAAACGTTTCGGCTTTCAGCCTTCATCAGTTAAAAAGTAAAAAATAAATAAATTTACATTCAGGTTTAGTGCTATATTTATACAGAAAGCTAATACAAGTGTTTTTAAAAGAAAAAATGTTGAATAAAAGAAATTACTGTTCCTCAAATGAATACAATAGGATTAAAATTCAATGTGAGCAGCCGTAATCTAAACAGTTATGTAATATCGCAAAGGTTATGTAATACTGCTGAATATTTTCAAAAGTTAGTTACTGTGTGTTCTACTAAAGCGCTAATTACTAATTGAGTAATTTGTAATATTTCTAGAGGTAGTGTAAAACTATTTATAATGGATTCTATTCTTGGATTTGTATTCCCGCCGTTTATTCATACCATGCGGTTGTAAACACCTTAACTGTGCTGTCCAATAGGCTTCTCTAGTTAGAAGTTTCTTATCTACCTGTTCGGAATCTCTAATTTGTTCAATACATATGAACTTGTAGTCTGTTAACTCGTGCGACGATTGATTAAAATGAATTGCCACCTCATGTGAGAAGTTGCCAGTTGTACTCCTGTAAATTCTTTGTATAATATATAACTACAACTAGCTGTGAATCCAGAGGGATCCTTCTACAGGAAGTTCATCGTTAGTTTTTACCGCCTTTTTCTATATTCAATTTATATATATATATATATATATATATATATATATATATATATATATATATATACAGCCGTTTGCAAAAATTCTGACCTCCCTCACCATATATAAATATATATAAAAAATGTATCAAACATTATGGGATACCTCTTCCTATATTTTTTTCTGAAGCCCTTGATGATAGGCAACTTGAAAAACATATCAGCAATGACATCCCATAATGTTAGATATATGTTTGATATATATTTATATATGGTAAGTGGGTCAGAATATTTGCACACGGCTGTAGACCAAGACAATAGGCCAAAACAATGGATATTAAAGTATTATATTATGTTCTGCTGGACAACCTTTTTGGCATTGACTGTATATATATATGTTATATATATGTACATAAACCATCGCAAGTCGTTTACAGACGCACATGCCGTTCATGTAAGTTCAATCTGTAATATCTGATTCCACCTTCTGCTTATGTTTTCGCGGTTTAAATAATATATATTTATTGACTGAGTTAGGTCGGGCCAAATGGGAAGTTATTTGGTCATGACGTACGTACCGAGTGGAAATTACCAATTGGCCCAGAGCCAAATATCCGGCCCGACCTAACTCAGTCAATACGTTTATTAGAGCAGGTTTCAACTGACTGTAGTAAAAACCAAAACCAAAGCAATTACAACGAACCAATCACGAACTAAAGTGAATACCGATTGGTTTCACTGGCATGAGAAAGCAACCAATCAGGAGGAAAAGTAAACGCAATCGTGGATTGATGGCGTGACGGACGAAAACCAAAACCACGATTGGTTTTACTCTGGAATTTGATTCGCTGACTGATTACAAAACATTTTCACAGCCAATAGAAAAGCTAAGTAAACGCAAAACCAACACAACCACCGGAAACTTTCGACACTCATTTGAAACCTGCTCTAACAATTGACCACTTATAGTTTGTTTTAACAATGGGAAAAGAACAAGCGTAAAATCGAGCAGGGCCGGATGACGTTTTCCGGCCCGCTCACGCCAAACACGTACGGCCCCCATCACGTGACATTTGTAAATGGAAATTGAAAGGAAAGCGCACGCGGGGACCGTACGGGTCACGTGATAATAATACACACGTCAGTCACACCACTTACTGTGACGTCACCAAGGTCCCGTCTTCCTGTAAAATATTAGTAAACACTTCTTAGCTCAGTTCTTCTCGTGTTGTATTTCTTTAGATGTTTTATCGACAGAAGGGTACGCAAAGACCCCCGACTCGTCCCAAGGCCATTCAGGACCATTTCGATGGTTGCGCCGATATTCTCGTCCAGCGGTTACTCTCCTATAAGACACAGGCCGAGGAGTACCACAACTCGTGTATACAAGGTAAAGGTTGCTGAAATCCAACCAAATATATGGTCTGTATCTTTAAAATGCACAAATGTACAAGCTTGCAGACATTTAGAAACATTTTACAGTGCGACTACTGAAACTGGGGCCACTTAGACAACGAGAGCCAATCACATTGCACTTAGACAACGAGAACCAATCACATTGCAGAACGAAAACAAAGCATTCTAGCTTACGGTTATTTGAGCCAATCAGTGTCGAGTACAAGACAATATGAAGAAAATCGCGTGGATATGCTAGGATTTGTACTTTGTAATGCTGTATTTTCGTTTTGCAATGTGTTTAGTTCTAAATGGCCCCAGTTTTAGTAGTTGCACTGTAAACAGTATAAAATACCTGTAAAATACACTTTTTACAAACGTTTTTATAAAATTATCTAAATATACTAATGTTTACAATGTTTATAAAATGTCTCTAAATTTGTACATTTCCACACGCTTTACAAAGTCTGCAAAATGTCTATACATTTTACAGATCCTTTTACACAGTTCCATGGGTAGATTGTTGTAATGTACTGAATTGATCCGTAATGCTTCGTTTACATTCATTCAGAAATTACCAACTGAATTTTCAGCAGACTAAACTTGAAATGATTCTGAACAACTGAAACAGGACGAATAAAATGAATTCTCCAAAGACTTGAAATGAGAAATGCTGCATCCTAGGTAAAGGGGGCTATTCAACTACTATAATCACAAATCGACTTTTTTTTCACAGAGTTGCGGGTACAACTTCAGAAATTCTCAACCCTTCTCGTTCGACTGCCTCTGCTTGTGATCAGTGTAGTGGTTCAAGAACATGTGGACGATTTAAACAAGGACAGAGAACAACGACAGGGAGACTACGATCAACAGGGACAGGAACTAGAGCGCAGAAAGGTACACACGTCTGAATTTGTAACGGGACCTGAAACAACCATAGGGGCTGATCAAAGCCAGGTCCCGGCTAATCCACAGATCGAATTGGAATTTAGCGTGTTGGTTTTTGCGGAGGAAGGAAATCCGGAGAACCCGGAGAAAAACCCTCGGAGCAAGGGCGAGATACCAACAAACTCAACTCACATATGGCGCCGCGTCCAGAAATCGAACCTGGGCCACCGAGGTGAGAGGCGAAGCGCTTAACCACTGCGCCACCCCGGCTCCCCACACAGGCTCCCTCTCTTATGATAGCCGACAACTTTTTGTGTGTTTTAAGAAGTAGGAGTCAATAGAGGTTTTTAGTAAGCAGCTAATGCACCTTAGTCATAACTCATGCCTGCGCGGGAAGAGGTCTGGGGACAATGGAACCAACTGAGAGCGATTTGAGTCGATGAATAATACTGCTTATAAGAGAATTTAGAGCAACTTGAAATCGGTTCACTGTAACCGAAATCAAGTTTCCAGAATAAGCTTTTGTTATCCACTGTACTCTTTGCTATCCGAGTCTGCTTCTCGTGGCACACTTCTTTGTTCTCTTCACGTTGTGACGTTATCTGTGCATCTATAAAATTCTATAAAATTCTATTTGTTATCATAAATACGTAATATTCTTGTGGTTGGTTGGTCAATTGATTCAGAGGATATTTCTCTTCTATCCTGGAAGGTTATTGTAGTTTTCTTTGATATAAATGCAACGCTCAGTGCTTATAGACCATTTCGGTGGCGAATCGATCCATAATTCTATTTCCCCTCGATGAGAGAATCCTTGCAAGTATTCAGATACGTCCACCAGTTCGCTTTTTGATTACTTTATGTTCAGTAAAGAATAACTCCAGCATGAATCCCTTAAAGGGATACCCGAGTGAAAAACACATTGGGGCTCAAAAGAATCTTCAACATGTTCTTTGTTCAGAAAATGTATTAAAATTTGATCAAAGGTTTTTAGTATTAAGAACGAGCACCTCAAAGTTGGCCCCGCGAAGACATGGGCGCCGCCATCTTTGTTTGCATTTACGGAAGTGACGTCACTTCGTCCCACCAGCGTATCGCGGCTACTTGTCTTTGTATGATTTTCACACGCTCGGAATTAAAGTGGATATATTTTCATCGAGATTGCAGAGGAATTCTTTCAGAAACCGGAATTATGATGAAGACGACATTATGAGAAAAGTTCAGAAGACTGGGAGGAGGAAGAAAAGCATTGGGAAGGCGAGAAATTATCAGACGAACAACAAGGTCTCGTAACTGCCATTTAATAACAGCAAAACAACATGGCTTAAAAGACTCGAGTGACTTCTGAATAAGTATAAGAACTACAATGTATGTGAGGTACAGTTAAGGCGTTTATCATCCTAAAAACACCTAATAAGTGAGAGAGTGAGAACGCTGGTGGGACGAAGTGACGTCACTTCCGTAAATGCAAACAAAGATGGCGGCGCCCATGTCTTCGTGGGGCCAACTTTGAGGTGCTCGTTCTTAATACTAAAAACCTTTGATCAAATTTTAATACATTTTCTGAACAAAGAACATGTTGAAGATTCTTTTGAGCCCCAATGTGTTTTTCACTCGGGTATCCCTTTAACGAATACTTCCCCGCAAACTTTGATGTTTCAGCAACTGCACCAGTCTCAACTGCGCCCCAGTCTTGGACACCCTCATAACCGAGACGAACTGGACACATTGTGTCAGAGTGAATCGAAAAGGAAGATGGAAGCAATAGATAGCATCGGAGATTACGCTTTCGCACTCTCGGTAAGTCGGTTTACTCCCACTTTTTCATTGACAAGAAACCAATACAAATGTTTGCCTTCCAGCAAAGCGAGGTTGAGTTTGGAGGTACGCTCGTCCAGAAGTTGGCTCAGACCTGTGAGACGATGTTACTGCAGTTCGATGCTGTCCTGACGACCGACGATGTGGAAGTTGGAAGTACGTGAAACATGACCCGCTATGTTATATTTCTAACTAGCATGCGTCGCATCCGACTGAACCCCAGTTATGTCCGTCGTTAAGTCCGGGATTCAGCTCGTATGCGACGCAGACTACATCTTACATCTCCAGCTCCCACACGTGTTAGCGTGGTGGCTGGGGTTTAAAGCAGCTCACAGCTCGCCCTTGCAGTAACCAGATTCTGATGTCTATGATCTTTAGTGAGGCTGATGGTCTTGGGGGCTATACCATGCTGTTGAGTCCTAACATAGTTAATAGAGTGGAATGGTTATGAAACCCAGCGACCTTTGTTATATGTCTTTGTTGGCTTTTTTCAACCATCACCGTACACAAAACACAATAGAAATTCCTGTATATAAATGATCGGCCAATAGAAACGTGTGGGTTCACTTGTTCAGGGGACGCTAATGAACCATGACCGTGCACAGTCTTTTGTCTTACCCTCTTCCAACATGAAACGCAGCGCCTTTGTTAGCCCTTTTGAAGTTTGCCGGGTTCCTAACAATTCCACTCTATTAACTATGGTCCTAACAAAGACGAACCAGCTGTACATGGTTGCCACTCCACGGCTAATAAGATGTGAGCATGCGTGTTAGACGCTAGCTACGTGTAGCATGTGTTGTGTAGTGCCATGCAACTTGCTTGGTTTACGTCTTACTCCAATCTCTATCACAAATCTTAACCCCAACCATAAAACTTACCCTAACCACTTCGAAAACACGTTCCCAGGTTTTAGAGCTTGGTTCCACGATTCACAGGTAAACACAAGAGAGAAAAAGTAGAGACAAAAATGCGAGGTTTTTATGGATTCCGAACCCATAACGTTCTGTAATCAAAGCCAACGTGATAACCACTATTCTAAGAGAACATCCAACCTCGAAGTGTGACAGATTCTCAGCTCAATGCTTGATTAGTGCCCAGTACTGGACTAAAGGACTAGTCCTTTAGCATCGATTTAGCAGCCAAGGACAGTTTGGTATCTGTTGTGCAATAGACCTCGTGGCGGCCATCTTGGAATAAAACCATGCGCAGCAGAGACGAGTAGTTGAGTTTTCCGTGGGCCACGGGAAACTCAACTTATCCGCCATCAATGCAAGCGTGGTATAATCTGGTCCAATTTAACAGCTTGTGTGGGCCATCAGTCCTCCAAACTTCGTACAGTATTTTAGATGTATATATATTTATTAGTTCTATAGCCTTTTTTTGTTTGATTTGCGTGGCGTGAACTAACGGTATGTTTGTACTAGTTCGATTTATCGGATGTCATGCACTTGAAAACAATTTTTATCACTTCAAATGAATGTCGATTGTTCACATGGCTATCCTGTGTGAGCTGCTGTAGTTATTTGGAATCATGGAATGTTTGAACGGTGCATTTCGTACACTTTTGCAAGCATAGTGTAGCGCGCTGTTTACTCGTAACGCAGTCTGTGAATTAATAACAAGCTTGTTTGTACTAGTTCGATCTATCGGTTTTCAACTCCAAAACAATTTCGATGCCTTCAAACGATTTTCGATTGCTCATATGCTATCCTGTGTGAGCTGCTGTGGTTATTTGGGCATCAGGGAATTATTAAACGGGAGTTTGCCTACAGTTTTGGAAGCGTTGTGTAGTCGGCTTGACACTACAATGTTTACTTGCAACGGAAGTCTGTTTATAACCTAACTAGTTCGATCTATCGGTTTTTATGGACTCCAAAATAATTTTGATAGCTTCAAATGAATGTAGATTGCTCAGAAGACTATCCTGTGTGAGCTGCTGTGATTATTTGGACATCAGGGAATTTTTAAACGGGAGTTTGCCTACAGTTTTGGAAGCATTGTGTAGTCGGCTTGACACTACAATGTTTACTTGCAACGGAAGTCTGTTTATAACCTAACTAGTTCGATCTATCGGTTTTTATGGACTCCAAAATAATTTTGATAGCTTCAAATGAATGTAGATTGCTCAGAAGACTATCCTGTGTGAGCTGCTGTGATTATTTGGACATCAGGGAATTTTTAAACGGGAGTTTGCCTACAGTTTTGGAAGCATTGTGTAGTCGGCTTGACACTACAATGTTTACTTGTGAAGAAAATCCTTTGAGCTTACCTAGCGTGTTTGTACTAGTTCGAACTATCGGCTTTTATGGACTGGAAACTTATTTTACAGCTTCATGAATACGTATGTCGGTTGATCAGAAGACTATGCTCTTTGTGTTTGTGGTTTGTTTGGCATCAGAAAGTATTTTTAATGTACTTTTTGTTCGATTTTCGTGCAGTGTTTGGACATAATTCGCCGATATCAGATTTTATGCAAAATTGTCCAAATCAAGCATGTTCAACATTCTAAGAACAGAACTATTTGTCCAAATGTTATCATATCCAACTCAACTTCTTCCTCCATCTACTACAAATCCTCCCCTTTGCGACTAGCCTGCTTGCCGGCCCTCCTGTAACAGGTGACCCAATCCGAAAAGAAACGACCGAAAAAAAATACAGGAGAGCCGGCAAGCAGGCTACTTTGCGACCTTCTCACGTACGCTCGCTCAACCGGGAAGATTTTGATATGCTAATTAGTACTTTCTGCACGCCTACTGCGCATGACTACCAGGTGACCATGCCCCTTTAAGCTTCCAATCTCGTTTCTTAAACGTTTAACTGAGGCTGGACGGGCATAAACAATGGCTTTATTCCAACATGGCAGTCGCGTGCTAAAGGACTATTCATGTCCTTAGAAACTCTAAACTTGATATTCTTGCGAGGAAGGGCTGCCACTCGAAACGTCCGCTTCGACTCGCTTCTCACGGCGGTTAGCATACCTTACCCCCCCCCCCCCCCCCCCCGGGATCCTAAGGCCTGCACTAGTGTTTACAGCCTAAACTAGTAATCTTCGTGCGGCATAAGAATTATTTACTTGGCCAGGGAATGTAATTTTGCTTTCGTATCATTTTTATTCACAGAAGTCGAACCAAACCCGAAGAGCAGCAAGCGACTTTTAAGAGAGAAGCTTGCCGGTAGCGATGAAGATACAGGTTAGTATTACCCGTTAGACCGGTTGTAATTACAGAGCCAATCACGGACAAGTAAAAACATAATGAGCCAATCACGAACTGAAGGAATTCACGATTGGTTTTACTTGAAGCAATCACGAGGCAAATCAAACGCAATCGTGGATAACTCGTAGCCTCCTCCGCAGCCAACTCGTGTTTTCGCTTTTTTTTATAAATTTAGGATTGGGTTTCCTGTGGTATTGTTTAGAAGCAGGGAGTGGCCTGGGATCGAGTTAGTCGCTTCGCCACAGGAAGCCCTCGGCCTTCGGCCGGGCTTCCTGTGACTGAAAAAACCCGAACCGAGTTGCCTGCGGAGGAGGCTAGATATCTCGCTAGAGCGGTTTTTGATTGAGTGTCGTAAAACCAAAACTAAAGTAAGTACAGAGCCAATCAAGGGTAAGTAAAAACACAATGAGCCAATCACGATCTGAGGTAATTCACGATTGGTTTTTCTTGAAACAGTCACGAGGAAAAGTAAACGCAATCATCGATACTGTCGCTAAAACAAAAATAGATTGCGTGATTGCGTTTGGTTTTAGCTTAGAACTTGATTGGCTGATAATTCCAAAACATATCTCACAGCCAATAGAAAAGCTAAGCAAACACAAAACCAAAGCAATCACTTATTACTTTCGAAACTTTTGAATGGCAGTTTTACAATCCTAAAAATTGGAAAAGTGAATAACGCAAGTTTACAAAAATGTAAACATAATATAAGTATCTAAAGGATCTTAAAATCATATGCTAATTATTAAACATGGAGATTTAAAAATATACATTATATATAACCTACAACATATACATCAGAAAATGTGAAACGGTGGCATAGTATTCCTAATGGGCATCCCATTTCGTTACACAGTATGGTAAAAACTATTACTAAAACGCTTAGTACGAGATATAAAGAACGGAATCTTGCGGGCGTTTCTGAAATTGTACTGGTGTTCAAGAGGTTCAGGGAACAATGCGTTAAGCTTACTTGTAGTGTCCAAAATGCTCTTGTACTTACACAATACATCCCTTCTGTCGAAAAGAATGGGTAGATTGAGTTATTTTAGTCCTTCACCATACCAGTAGGAAAGCTAAACAAACGCAAAACCAAAGCAATTACAGAAATGATTTCGATACTCAATCGAAAACCGCTCTTTTAGCAAAACGATTTCATTCATCAGAATTTCCCATTCACGTTTCCTGCCATCTTATTGTACCTTTCAGATAAACTGGCACCGTTCCCGACAGGCAGTGCGATATGGGAAGGATTGCCAACTAATGAGCTCACAGCCAACGGCCCTGCCGAAAAGATCATCAATATCCTTTACTGCACTTGTGCAAATTGTCGCATTGTTTGCTGTAGATTGTTAAAGTCTTTAAACCCAAATATTTTATTATTAAAATCGATTCTGCGTCAAGTAAATGTGTGAATAGTAAAATATTTCTTGATTTGAGTGGTGCGTCTACGAGTTATAGAGGTTTCTATTTCCAATATGCTAATTGTGTGATGTCATAGGAGGCCAACAAAAGGTCATTTATTTCACCTTGTGAATGAAACTATTTCTGATTTATACAATATTTGGTAAAATCACTGATATAAGGCCCAATATAACATGGATGTGTAGAAAATAGTATATATATATCTGCCAGCACGTTTTTGTATACTAAAGAGGCCTCCTGTGACATCACTTAATTAGCATATTGGAAATCTCTAAAATCAAGAAAATTTTACTATTCACCTGTTCACTTGATGTAGAATCGATTTTAATGATAACGAATGTGGGCTTATAGGCACGATAAGCCTGCTTCACACTAGCAACACAAACATAAGGCAGTCAACATGCGCAGATGCAGTAATCACATCTATGAGAAGAACGAGTACTGCTAATGATCAAGGCATTCACTACGTCTCTGTGTTTTGCTTGTGCCATGTTTGAGTCGCTAGTGTGAACCAGGCTTGAGCACAAGGAACATACACAGACGCAGTAATGTACTGATCATTAGCGGCGCTTGTTCTTATCTCACACCTACAGCACTACGTCTGCGTATGTTGCTTGTGCTATGTTTGCGGCGCTAGTGCAAGTAGCGCCATAAAACAATATTAAATCTTTTTGCCCCAAATTCTTTTGTAATATACTTTAGTTGTCTAACTTGTTTTTGCTTTTTCGAGAGAGTGGAGCAGTAATTCAACTAGAATAAAGTTACCCGAATTGCGGGATTTATTCATCTTGTGATGTCACAATTGAAAGCTACGGGATTTTATTGTAGTAGTTCTCTCTTGGAGGGAGTTGATTCATCTTATGACGTCACAGGATCCATGACAAGTAACCAAAATTAGGGATTATATGTCAGAAAGTTTACAAAATCTGCAAGATTAAGTAATGGTCCAGATAAGAACTGTAGTAGAATCCATTGTTCTGCGGCAATGAACCTCCCTCACGTACGATTTTGCTTGAATATGCCTTACTGCTTTAGGTGTCTACAGTCCAAACTACATCTCGAAAATAAAGTTTTTTTTATGCTATTGGCTCTTTTTTCTGTGAAAACTCAGCGAAACCACCATCCAGCCAGTCGGATATAGAGAAAACAAAAGATTTTTCAATCGCAAATTTGAGAACTTTACCCACACACGATATTATTCGAAATTAAACCATAGTTAGTTTGATCAAATTGAATTCAAACCACAAAAAAATATCGAATGAAAATGCACTATTTCGATGGGTTTCTATTGAATTTATAAGTATCAACCAATGAAATTACGAGACAGAAGAATAGAAAATTAACACTTTTAACATTCCTTGCCGTGGAGCACTGCAGTTCAAGTTATCTGGACTATTACTTAATACCTTTTTGTGAGAAACAAACACAATAGTACTTTTTTTTTGACATGAGACTTGCACTTTAAGAAATGATTGCAACCCACGAATGCTTTTATTTCTGATTTGCCTTTTCCCACAAACACGACCTTAACGCGCATACGAAGCCCTTCTGTGAAGACCGTCAAAACTACGCATGCGCACTTGGCTGCAACTAAAGCCAGAGACAAAGCCTACGAGGTGAGTACGTCGAAGTCGCACATACGCACAACTTTTTTGAAGTGTAGGAAATAGTTAGGGAATTTCAGATTGAGTCAGGAAAACTGAAGTTACTCTACTCGATGAAGTCAGTAAAACAGTCGGGGAATATTATGCTCACGTGCCAAAACAACACGTATTAAATATTATGCCACTATGGTTAAATTGTTCTATATAACAAACTTTGTACATTAATTGTTACAATAATACTATCTGAGTAGAAACTTATAGCTAGAAACATAAGTAGAAACCTATTAATATAAACAGCTACCATATACATGAAATTTTCGCGACACTTTAATTTCGCGATTTGAAAAAAAATTAGAACATTTGATGTCACGAAGAATAAGTGTCGCGAAAATTTGTATGCGCAAAAATTAAGTGACTGCGCATATCAGCTTTCAGTGAAATACAGACCAAATGACTGAAAATAGCGTTGACTTTTCTTCTGTTAACCAAGTTACGCTCTACCTCAAATAGTTGCAAGTTTACGTACTTTCATTAGGTATTTGACATTTTTAGACTTATCTTATACGTCCAAGTTACAGTTTCGTTGCAGGATATTGTACATGTATCTTACCGGTACCCTTCGTACCATAGGAGATAATTATTTAAGTACGTACCATACTCGATAAAACGGAGCAAATACAAAACTGATATCTGCTGTTTGGTTTCTTTTCGTGTTTATTTAGTACTCCTTATCTCAAATAGCGAATATTTGATGATTGCGTTCTATGACGAAATCGCTAAAATAAAGCGACCCAGTTTCTACAAATTATAGTGTCGCGAAATATGGCCATTCCAAAATCGCGAAATTAAAGTGTCGCGAAAATTTCATGTAATAAGGTAATTATTATTTCAATCTTCATCTATTTACCGGCAATCTCTGTATCAATATGAGGCCACTTAGTGGTGTGTTGCCTAAGCCAGAGGGATAATTTTTGACCTTCGGAGACCGTTTATTCAGAGACACTGGTCTGGATCCACTGATTTGTGTTCCTCAAGTTTGAATTTTTTTTTGACAGACAGCTTTTTAATTTAAATTAACATGTTATATTTACAAATGTGGCTGGCCCGCAGGTAGCTTGGTGCTATTCTAGGCGGGCCTTGTCCTATATAAAAACGAAAATATGCACATTTACATAATTATCATGTGGAGGAGAGGGAACGTAGAACAAAATAGATACTATTATAAGTAACGACGGTATGAAAGTATGTATATATATATAGTCGATATTGATTGGACGTTATAGCAAGCGAATCAATATAGGCGTTTTCTGTTTTGAGAATGTCAAAAAGAGCTTTTTTCAGCTTCCGTCTATATATATATATAAAGTCTTTTTGGGGAAGTTTTCTAAGGTAACATGCAGGGTATCTCATTCCACAGTTTGGCTCCGAATCTTGACAGGGATTGTTTTTGTATTTCAGTTGTTGAATTTTTAATATAATAATTATTGGATGAAGAAGACCTTGTGTTATACGAATGGATACTTGATGTAGTTTCAAATAGATTTGACATATTTATCGGAGCTGAGTTATTATTTATGTGGTACATTAAATTATATATTGATTCATATTGTATAGAAAATTTACTAGTAATACGTTAGGATCAATAAATAGGGGGATGGCGTGGTCATTGCGATCAGCAAAATACATGAATTGGAGCACTCGTTTTTGAAGAATTTGGAGTTTGTTCAGATAGGACTTACTAGCTTGGCCCCAAGCTGTAATTCCATAAGTCAAGTAAGGGACAATTAAAGACCTATAAATATTGTGTAGGATATGCAAGGGAACGAAATGTCTATATTTTGCAGTTAGGCCTATCGTTTTGCTAATTTTTGTGGCTACATGGTCAATATGATAGTTCCAAGATAAATTACTGTCAATTAAGATACCAAGATATTTTACATAGTTACATTGTCATATTTCTGAAAAATTCTAGTAAAAACAGTAGAAAACAGATTTCGTTCACTGAGAAATGTCTAGCTCCTATAGCAAAACTTGATCTATTCTAATGTGTTTTCACGTTCCCAGAGTTTTCTGAAGCTCAATGTCCTGATGCTCAGGCATTCTGTGCTGCGTCTGGAGACAAATTCATGCACCGACGTCCTGCTATTTTGCTCAGCGTTTGTTACTTTTCTTGTGCGTCCAAACTTTCTAGGAGATTTCTCCTTGGGCTCTGTGCCATCAGTTACATATGTCCACGCTTCTAGCACCGTTTTGCGGCGAGAGAATGTCGCGATAGTCTTGGAATGATTGTGGTGCGGTATATTCTTCTCGAGCTCCGGGTGGATTTTGTTGTTAGTTCTCTTCGGCAAAGACTTACTTCGTTTAGTTGCTTTATACGTTGTACTTTCATCTGAGGTAGGCATCCAGATTCCTCTGCTTGCACGTCGTAGATGAGTATTTTCGTACGGCAGACCCTTCCCAAATTGACTGTTAGCATTTTCCTCAAACACTGCCTCAAATTCTGCCTCAAATTCGCTAACATTATCGTCCTGACTGCTTTTGCGTCCGTTTACTATCGAATCTACTTTACTCTTTCGAAATTTCTCTTGATATTCTTTCATTCTTGCGTTGGATTCCACGCTACCAGAAACCTGTGGCTGCCCATCAGGCGATTGCCCCCCGCTGCAATCATCTTGCACTCCATCAGGACTCACTGTTGCTGCAGTGATATGGGATATGACAGCAGATTCACGTCCAACGTCCCCCTCCTCGGTTTCTATGGGTAACCCAGGGGCGTTAATGTGTTGCTCGGGAGCTGTTCGGAACCCGAGTAGTCCGAGAATGGACTTCCGGACCGCTTCGTTTCGAACGCCGTATATGATCGGGTTGAACAAGGCATTTAGCAAGGTAATGACGTTAACTATCGGCGCTGCTACGTAGACATTATGTGCTCGGAATGATGTCCGCGCGAGCAGGAGGACGAGGATGGCGAAATAAGGGCCGTGCGTAATGAATAGAACGACGGTAATGGCGATTGCCATGTTTGTTGCCCGACATCGCTTGAGAACATGTACCGCGTTCTCTTCAATGACTTGAAGTGCTTGTATTGCATGGAAATGGCGTCTAGCTTCTCTCCAGATACTGAGGCAAAAGAATATGTTAACTCCAGCGCATGCTATACAAAGGAAACCAGACACGGTCTTTAGGTAGGGGTGAAACTGTTGTACGTGGTTGAGGGCACTTAATGTTACTCCCGCAACAGACGACGCTGTAACCGTAAATACAATACGCCGTGTTGTCACCAGAGTTTGGTGCTGAAGACTGTACTTCATAGCGAGGTATCGCTCGCCATTCAAAATCGTCAAGTTAACTATTGATAAGATGAGACACGTAGAAAACGCAATTATGAAGGCTGCCTCGAGAGGACAAAATGGTCCGACGTCCAGCAAAAATGTACAATGCACCGCAACAAACAGCGGTTGCACGACGACACCAATCAGAAAATCAATAGCTGCCAGGCAGCCTAACAGTAGGTTCGCGTTACAACGTAGAGACTGCTCCCTGATGAGCGATAAAACCACCAACCCGTTGAGGACGATCGTTACCGGACACGCTACAGCAATTATTGTTGAAGAGATAACGGAAATCGTGTAAATCTCTGACGTTACGATAGGCGAATAACGAGACGCTAGTCCGTTACGAATGCTGCACCGATAGAGTTCGTTAGTAAATGACTGAGAAGAATTAGTCGTGTTCGATGACATTTTTGGTTCGAAATCCTTTCATGGGAACATCACTTGATTCGAAATCCTTTCACGGGAACAGCGCTTGATTACCGCTACCGAACAGAGAATTGTTTCATTTAAAACCAGTCTGTTTTGAAAACGATCTTGCTTACGGTTCTTGCTGTTTGGGGACCATTGTCGATGTCATCGTTTTTTAGGAGTTCAATATCTTTGTTGTTTTGCCAGATATTCTAATTTTACGGTCGAATTCTATATAAAGAGCGCCCAAGAAGGAATGAGCGTTCAAGAAAGAATAACGTTAGCGAATGCAACTTCGAAAAACAACAAGGACGTTCATTTCTTTGAAGAACGCCGCGCGGTTTCTGATAGGCTGGATCAATACGCGGGCCGTTAGTTTAGCACCAAGCCGGCTTGTGATGACGTAGAGCGGGAAGGTCGATTTGCTTTATCTAGCCTGCGGTGTTTGTGTGGTGATGTTTTCTGAGGGGGGAGGAGTAGTGGGATAATTCAAACAGGACTTGAGTATCAAACATACCGAAAAAGATAGCAGCAGTATATATGACCACGATGCTTTGTGCGCCCAACACAATCAACCTCGTTCCCAGGGGTCTCTATGCGCCTTATCATAGATGGCGTATCGGGGTCACGTGACCAGCCTGTACCAGAGGTTTTTTATCTTGGATTCATCATCGCTGGAGAAACGTTAAACGGTTGAGGTGTGATCCCAGTGAATTCCAATCCTACATTGTTTTACTTTTACCAAGTTCAGAGGCGAGGATTGTAAACGCAGAAACGCTTAACACGAGTTTCAATGCGCATTGCGAAAGACATCAACAGATTGTTTTTGAAAAATGAACACGCTCTACTAGCCACCCTGGGAACGAGGCTGATAGCACAGGAGCCGACTATTCTCTTGTCCACACCGCGGCAATATGTTACGCGCATGCGCTTTTTATTAACCCAGCGGCGCGCCCCGCCATTTTCCCGCCGAAACTAAAAAGAAAACAAAGGCAAGCACCCCTGTTTCTAATACTTAAAAGCTAAGCCTAGAACATTAACAGGTTGGAGTTTTCTTAATTTCTAATTTACTGTGAGTTTACTAAATTATAAAATTAGTTACTAAAATGTTTAAGACCTCGGAAACTTGTATTTGAAACTTATGTGGTGTCTCATGTCTAAAATGAGTGGGTTTTTTTCGAACGCAAAGTATTGTGCATGATAAATCTTTTTCGGGTAGATTGATGTCTGCCAAATATATATATATGTTTTTTACCGGCCGGGAGATCCGCGTGAAGAAACTACTTTGCCAGAGGTCTCGAAACGGCATTTACCAGAGACAAAGTTTTTCTTCACACGGACCGACCAATGCCGGTTGGTTAATCACGTTTTTTATCTTTTCCGGTCTATAATGGCCGCCTCCTAATTTGCATAATTTGGAAGAGAAATCTGTAGAGGGGCACTAATGCCACCATGTGAAAGATCACATTAAAACTAGTAATTGTGTTCAGTTTTAGAGCAATGTCGAGAATTGTTGTTGAGTTATACGTATTTTAAATGCAGAAGACATGAAAGCGAGGCTGTAAGACCGTTCATTCAAATCTCTAATTTCAAATGGCTGTAACTAAATTGCTTTTTAAGTAATGGTCCAGATAAGAGCCGTAGTAGAATCCATTGTTCTGCGGCAATAAGCCTTCCCCACATACGATTTTGCTACATGCAGTCCATTATTAAACTACATCTCGAAAATAAAGTATTTTTTATGTTATTGGCTCTTTTTTCTGTGAAAACGCAGAGAAGCCACCATCCAGCCAATCGGATACTGATAGAGAAACAAAGGATTTTTCAATCGCAAATTTGAGAACTTTCCCCACACACGATATTCTTCGAAATTAAACCATAGTTAGTTTGATCAAAAATAAATTCAAACCGCAAAAAAATATCGAATGAAAATGCATTATTTCGATGGGTTTCTATTGAATTTATAAGTATCAACCAATGAAATTCCGAGAAAGAATAATAGAAAATTAACACCTTTTAACATTCCTTGCCGTAGAGCACTACAGTTCTTATCTGGACCATTACTTAAGCTACAACACTCAAATTTCACAAGATCGCTAGTATCTACATGCTCTTTCGCATGACAATGATCATGTTTTCTCTACATGTAGATCAACTATTGAAACAGGAATACGTTTTAATCACGAACTAGAAGATGTATTTAATTCAAGACCATTTATCAGCTGTAGTTTAAAAAATCGGTCGAACTTGTCACAGTCAATCACAAATTCGCCGAAAATACATTCTTTCGACTCAGAGAAATCTCTAATTTTGACAAATGGCACTACACAAGGAAGTTTGACTCACTGATTAACTTTTCCCAGTGATGAAATGCTTTTAAAATCCTCATTTTTTTGATTTTTGGAACAGATAATGTACACAACCTGAATTCACAAATCTCTGCAAAGCAGACGCTTCGAAAGCAGGCCGCGCATCTGTTAAAATATCGCATATGAAAATTAGCCAATCAGATAGCGAGAAAATTGGCGGTTGTTGTAAAACAGTTTTTTTTCAGCCCTTACATCACACAGTCACCATATTTAGTTCCCTGGGCGTACGTAGCCTGTTAGCCACTCCCAAGAACTGTATAGTTCGGTACTCGTATTCCATACTTAGGACTGGAATTCATTTGTAATTGTTAGTTTTTTTCACCTTCAATTATACCCCAGTCCCTTTATAATAAATGTGAACACTGGCTTTGCGATTTTTTATCATTTTAAATTATTGTTGACACATTGTAATTCATTTTAATACGAAGATGTGGATATAAACCGCCATTATTTTAGTAGTAGTAGTAGATAGAGCGGATTTCAATTGAGTATCGGAAGTGTTTTGGTTTTGCGTTTACTAAGCTCTCCTATTGGCTGAGAAAGCAAACCAACTAATCAGATTCCAAAGTAAAACCAAACGCAAATTGGTTTTGGTTTCGCTTTGGTCTGTCATTCGCTAACAGGGAAGCCATTTATGAGTTACTTGTGATTACTCGCTCCTATGATTGGCTGGCTGTGGGTAAATTGCGTTTGGTTTCACTACACTCAACTGAAAACCGCTCTACTCCCAGAAAAACGTTTTTGACTCATTGGAACCAGTTGCTATTTTTTTACTGAATGCCTTCACACTTAATACTAACGCAAACATATTGTTGAATATTTTAGGATTACAGACAAAAATTCTACACAAGACTTGCCATAGTCAAAGAAAACATGAAGACTCAGATCCAGGATGAAGACCGGTGGAACAAAAGCTGGCAACGATCCATCCAGAAAATTAAAGATCTTTACTAAATGTAAAGCTTATTAGTCGGCATTGAACTGTACAGAAAATAAATGTTGATGATGGTGTGGTATTTTACGTAATTCGTAGAACCGCAGTTAGTTATTGGTCAATTAGGGATGTAGCTGTTCTTGGAAGCCTGTTATCGTGTTTTCAGTTTTCCATCACATTGTCTGTAAAGTTTCCCGCGGACTTTAACTCGTTAATTGTTAGAGACAAATGTATGGAAAACTGAAAACACGATTGCACGCTTACCAGCACAGCTACGTCTCTCAAATTTTGATCAGTTAATCTTTTACCTGGTATCTTAAGTTTGCAGGCAGTGAATATTTCAGAAATTCGATTTTGCGGAAATTATTTGGCATCGGATTCCCATACAAACACTGTATTTCGCGCCATGTTTGCACCCCTTTCAAAATGTCGGAACCGTAAAATGCAGGTCGCACTGAGGATGCCCCAACTTCGTCCAGTGTGACCTCATGCAGACATGCAGACAAAAGTAGAATGCGGCGCAGCTTATTTTACACCAGTGCGAGATCTGAGAGCACAAGTACACAAGCTTCTCTGCATATCATGGCAGCACCAGTCTTGTCTCCATCCTTGACGTTTTTATTCAATTTATCGTTTGAAACTGGTATCTCAGTCCCAGACGACTGGAAAAGGGCCCGCGTAACAGCGATATTTAAATCTGGCAGTAAATCAGACTGCAACAAGTACAGGCCAATTTCCGTTGTATCAAAAGTTCTAGAAAGAATTGTCTACGACCAGGTTTACCAGTACCTCATTTCAAAGATACCAATCTGGCTTTCGCTCGTTGCACTCCACCGTCACAGCTCTTCTACACGTAACCAATGATTGGTTTATTAACATGTACAAAGGCCTCGCTAATTGTGTCGTCTTTCTTGACATAAAGAAAGCATTCGACACAGTTGATCACGAAATTCTCTCGAAAAAGCTAGACTCAGAGTATATGGTTTTAATAACCAAGTCGTCAGCTGGTTCAAATCTTATCTTACAAAAGATGACAGGTCTGTGTGATTGGCGATACCTCCTCGAAAGAACTCTGGCTGCTGACCAGTGGCGTGCCACAGTCCATCGTTGCATGGGCCCTTGTTGTTTCTAATTTACATAAATGACCTGAATAATACGACACTTACTCCAAATGCAAAATGTATGCTGACGACACTAGTCTGTGTGTACCCGGGAGAGACGCCGCAGAAATCCAATCCAAGATTAACGATGACCTCAATAAAATGAACGACTGGTTTATTGCAAACGAGTTAAACCTAAATACGGTGAAAAGCGAATTCATGATTATTACAAATTCCCAACGTCAAGGATTCTAATGCCAGCCGTTAAAATTGGGGATTCACAACTAAAAACGGTGCCTAACTCGAAATATCTGGGAGTCTAAATCGACGACGCTCTCCTGGTCTAACCGCACACCAAATATGTAAAAAAAGTGTCGTCTGCATTGGAATGATTAAAGAGGGTGAGACCTTCCGTCAATGTCGATATTCTTTATACGGTCTATAAATCCCTAGTACAATGCCATTTTTATTATTTAAGTCCTTTATGGGATAACAATGGCAAAACTCTGTCTAGCAAGTTACAAAAACTGCAGAACAGAGCTGCTAGGGTTATTACGAAATCTTCATATGGCGCACGGTCGCACTCTTCGTCAAGAGCTTAATAGGCCTTTAGCAGCTAAGAGTCCCGTGCCGATAAAATACTTCGTTAACGAATGAATGAGCTCGTAATCAAGACGTTGCCATGGATACTGGATGGCAAGCCATTTTTAAAAACGCTGTTAGAAAGATCGACAATCGATTGGAGGTGAAAAATAGCATTTACAAACAGGTTTTACTAATAACAATACCGATCTCGTACAAGGCCTCTAAATATATGAAGTTAGATATTTTGTTGCCATCCAGTACATTCCTGTACAGTCACGTGAATGCCTCGAAAAAAACATTTCTACCATGGTGTACAAAGTTCATCATGGAATGTGTCCCAATTATCTGACAGACATGTTTACGAAGCGTCTCCAAACTACTACATACGGCCTAAGGAACGTAAGTGAAAATAACTATTTCATGCCACGCCCAAATCGCGAGTATCTAAAAAATAGCTTAGAGGGTCTCCCAGGGGTTTCTGGGAACAAGGGAACATGCAAAAAAATCCGTTGGGAACAGGGAACAAACTAAAAATATATCGAGTAACAAGGGAACATGAATAGAGGTTTTAGGGAACAAGGGAATAATTTTCCTAAATGGAAAAATTGACTGTTTCCCTGGAATACATTTTGGGAACAAGGGAACAAAAGGTAATTTTCGTTGGGAACAATTAAGGACCCCCCTGGGAGACCCTCAGCTTAAGCTACAGCGGAGCTACCCTGGTTCCAAACTTTTCTAGAGAGAGAACAACCGTGGAGAAAGAGCGGCGATTAGCGAGCTCCGAAGCAGTGAGAAGCGAACTTCTCGCCGATCGCCGCTCTTTCTCCGCGGCTGTTCTCTCTTGAAAACCTCTGGAACCAGGGTACCGCGGGAGCGCAATTGTGCAATCAACTGCCAAGTGGCGTAAAAAAATCCCCCTCCTTACTCTCCTTCAAGGCTTCCCTTACCCATCGCATCCGTAACTTTTAAATCATCCGTTTATGTAATGGTATCTATTATTACAATATTTTAAGTAGAAGACAATTTTTATAAAGTATACAATAGTTTTATTATCGATGTAAGGTTAGTTTTTAGCTTTCACGGCTACTTGAAAAGCAGCTCAGCTGAATTTGTACTACCGTGATTAAATAAAGGTTATTATTATTATATCCTCTTTTACTCTTCTCCTCCTTTAGGGAACATCGAGGTCTTATTTTGTTGCTAAACTTCTCGAGCGACTGATCGCGCTCCACTACATGCATGTTGCACTGATGCAGATGTGCGGCCAGTGCCAAGATTTTGAAATGGTTGATACTTTCCATTGTCGAATAGAGCTTCGATACTGTACACAAAGCTATGACAGGAGTGAAACATGTTCGCTTAGATATTATTTCAGCAGCACTCGGAGTTTTTGTGCATTCTGTGTTTCTTGTTTGCTGCGAACTGTCGATCGATCCCTCGCAAGGCCAGGGATTATGATTTTAATTATAACTTTAAAAATTGAGGACTCCCAATTCCTTCCTTAAAGGTGTTGGTACACGCTATCCGAAAAATAAAACCTGCGAAAAAAATTAAGCACTCAAAATAATTGGCTACGAGGCATTCCCAGGCGATCGCCCATCCAGTTACCAAGGGAAAACTTTGCCGTTTTATTATTTTCTTGAACATTTCGGCAAAGCTACCTTTAATGATATATTAGCCCGAGTTCGATTGGCAGTGCAGCCTGTCATATTTTGGTAAAGGAACTTTTATTGACCCAAAACTTATGAATTGTTGATGCTAGCTAGCTAGCTCGTCAGCGAAACGCAATATTTGGAAATTTATATATATTTGAAAACTTAGACAAAAGACATTATAGGTTTAACACGAGGTCAGAACCGATAAAATACCTTATCAAATGAAATTTCAGCTCATGTTGATAACACATAGCCTGAATCTCAGCCGTCTCCTCTGGTTCGTTCCTCCCGAGAGAGACGTCTGAATTCAATAGCCGCTAATGCCGTCCAGTGACGTCACTACCAGAAAACCTGGTAGTGATTTTTGATTGGTTCATATTCTATAATTTCGCATAATTATCATAATTATCATAATTATCAGCCGAGGAGACGGCAGGATTCACTTTGGACTCGCGATTGTTGATCGTTGAGTTTCAGTGGAGTGATTGTCTTTGGCAAAGACCTTGAATTAGTAAGGAAAACATCTGGAAATGGATTGAAAGTGTCCTGCACAATAACCGGCCGACTAACTGTAAACATGTACATTTTATCGCGTCGCGTCTGCGGGGTTGTTGACAATCTATTATTTGTTTACACTCGCAGTGGTAAAGAATGTCGCTACTCTCTTCAAGGAACTGTTCTTTCCCGTAAATGAGTCTTCGTATTTCTTCGAAAATTCTCCATTACCCTTTCATGTTTTTCTACTTTTCTGTTGCATCATTTACATAGGTAATATCTCGTAGCTGTGTCGATTCGAACGGCAGATCACGAGACATGTACAAAGATCAACGGAAAGACAAAGATCAGCTGTACTTTGCCTCCAAATATAATATAACGATTTGTTGCTTCGGAAAGGCTTTCACAACATAAGAGGCACTTGAGAAGCAAATGGATGGAGATATATAATATAGGTAAGACTTTTATTTTGGTCGGCATAATCTCAAATAAATATTTCTCACGAACTTTTACTACCGCCGTGACAGTTTCATTTGCATAAGTTAAATTGTTAATCCGCCTTGACGTCACTGGACGGCATTAGCGGCTATTGGATTCAGACGTCTCTCTCGGGAGGAATGAACCAGAGGAGACGGCTGAAATTCAGGCTAGATAACACAGCCTAAAATGAAAAATGGCTAAAAGAAACACAATATCGGGGCAGATTTATGATGGCAGATTAAGATAAGGGGTCAAAACTAGCTATTGAAATATATTTCAAAAACTCATGAATAATTAATGAGCATTTTGTCCAATCAGATGAAACAAATCAGTCACGTGCATGCTCCTTTATACCTGATAAAATCTCATCATTCTAGAAAGCCCGCGGAGGGATTTGAATTCTGTCCCAGGGGTAAACGGGGTTAATGATTGAGACAGTGGATGTTTCAGCTTTCTCATTGAATTGCTAATTAGGATGAACGTTTTATATAAAGAATACTAATGAACATGAAATTTTATATAAAGCGGTTCCATCCTAATTAAGAATTCACTGATAAAGACCCAAATATAGCAAAAAGTACACGGATCATAAGGTACCAAGATAATACATTTTGCACTAAATTTACTAATATCAGCAGACTACCGAGATACACAGATAATTTTTTTTAAATGAAGTTATCCACTCCAACTACCATTACTTGTTTACCGAGCCACTGTTTAGTTCCAATTATTAAACCAAACTCAAAGCCGTGAAACAATAAAAACGTGCATTAAACTTACAAACATCCTCTTCGTATTTTGTGCCGGAGTCAAACATTTAGAGTCTGCCGTCATGTCAGTCACATGGGCTTTCCAAGTCTTGAACTTTATCGATGTCAACCACGACACAAAACCTTCATGTGCGGATTATTCTTGCTCTAGCTTGTTCTTTCACATTGCGAAACTCCGCTTCAAACAACATAGTATGATAATTTCTTCATGTCATTCCCTTGAGATGTTCGTAATATTTTTCTCTGTTATGTTTGGCAAAAATACGGAAAGCGCTCTCCCCTTACTAAATCTCTTAGATATTCAAACTGTAGAAAATGTTTATCGCCTTCATGCCATAAAGTTTGTTCATTTGTGGCATAAAGGTCTCCTTCCAAGCTTGTTTAATGATTTTTTTCAATATGCCAGTGGCAAACACACATACAACACAAGATACTCAACCCAAAAGAATTTATACAAATCACGTGTCCGAACTAATACTGGCAAACAAATGCTTTCATATCAGGCAATTGATCTCTGGCAGGATATTCCTAGCCACCTAAAAGACCTTAGTGTTTTTGTCTTCGCAAAAAAAATAAAACACTATCTACTGTCAGAACAACATATTAAGTAAAAAAAAAAAAAAAAAAAAAAAAAAACATTCTAGATAAATAACCTATTGTAAATATTGAAATTGTCCAGTAGTCTCAAATATCATGATAATCTTTAGCTATTCTTGTTTTACTATAAACCTTCATTCCTTATTGTCCTTTTTCTCTGTTTGTAAAATACTTTCAAAGGCTGGGGGCTAACTCGAAAACCTCACGGTTCACTTAGCTCCCAGGCTCAAACTTCTCAAACTCAAAATATTGCCTAACAATTTTATCTACCTTTATATGTTTGTCCACTTCTGTATATATTTAGTATTTCCCATTTGAGTAAATAAAGATTGTATTGTATTGTATTGTATTGTATAACCGCAGGCGGTGGTTACTCGAATATTTTGCATGGCGTTGTGAATACAAAGTTTCAATGGTTCATTAAGTAACCATTCCCTTGAGATGTGCGTCTTTCTTTCATTGCATTCTTAAAGCGTTTTTGAAGCCGTTTTGCGCCCTCGAGTTTTAAACCTGATAAAACACTGCTGCTCGTTTATTAAACAGTACTTTAAGAGCTCTTTGTAGTGTCATGTGGAAAACATTTGTAGTTAAACGCAATTGGCTGTTTCTGCAGGCTAACGCTGCGCTTAGCGTACCACGTACGCAAGGTTTCCTGTCGCTCATACAGCAGTACCTTCGTCGTTCCTATTCAAGTTAACCCCAAAAATCAGCATTCTTTAATACTAATTTTAATTAGAATATTTAACGCGCTCCAACTCCAGGACAGCCAAAATTCAAGATATCAATTCTAGTCTTTTATCATGTAAGTGAATGTTGAATAATCGTCCATGTGGATTGATAGGAAACAAATAGGCCCTTTGCAGCTAACACATCATGTGGTTGTACTGGAGAGCAAAACATTTCTGACTTCATTTATTTAAATGCATTCAGGTTCAAGATCGGTATTGCTATTAGCAAAACCTATTTGTAAGTGCTATTTTCCACCTCCAATCGATTGTAGATCTTTCAAAAACAGCGATTTTAAAGATAGCTTGCTCTCCAGCATCCATGGCAACGTCGTTCCCATGGGGATCACGAGCTCAATTCATTCGTTAATGAAGTATTATATCAGCACGTGACTGTTAGCTGCAAAGGGCCTATTGTCTTCGCACGGGATATTGACGGTCCGTTGAAACATATTCTGACTAATTCATACGGTCCGAGCACACGGTGTATACAGCCTCTAGTTTGATCTGCAGCAATCTCGTTCCCAGACCCCGCGATCCGCCAAGATTCACCGCTGGCCGAAAAACCAGCCTTCCAAAAATGTCCAAATTAATTGCTAGGGAATTTACGGATATGACAACTGAACTGCTCACGCACATTCGTTTTTTCCCAGTGCCTCTGACTTGCAAAAAAATATCGTTCCTACAAGTCGAGGAGGCACTGGAAACGAGGAAGGAGAGATCAGAATACGAGCCAGTCAGTACCGCTCGAAACGAGCCACACTGGATTACCCAACAAATACAAAACACCCTAACATTTTAATAGAACGAGCAGTACAAAAGCAAGAGCTTCAGTTAATGGGTCCAATCAGAATACAAGTCTCGAGCGGTACTGTATTGCTCGAGCGAACATGGAATCATTTTCACAACTATTAAAAAAAGCCACCAAAGCACTCCATTTTGTTTAACATCCACAACCTTTATTGGGATTTTCCTTGATACCTATTTGGTTCAGCATTTCAAATACAAACTTTACATGATTAACCTGCTCAAGGCTATACAACGCTACTGTCATACAGCAGAACGATGGCAAGTCAGGTGCCCCGTCTTGCTATACTTCTCTTACGCAAGACCGCAAAAATATTGTTACAGTATAGCACAGTTAAGCAGCCAGCCTCCAAAGAACGGAAGTTGATTAAGCTCCAAGGCAACTAAAGTTGCATTCTTATTCTTAACATCAAGGTTTGGTTACCTGTGGGTGTCAATCGCGAGAGCCTAGGATCGAGTAATAACGTCACACAGAAAAAGCCCAAATCATTTCACAAACGTCAGCATTCATGCTTATTTTAACGCTGTAGGTAACTCGTGGAAATTAAATCGCATCACATCACCTAGGCTCTCTAATAACATACCCAACAAGGGCATAGCAAATATGTCACATTTTAGGGAGATACAACAAATGCCTATAAGCCCAAATTGTTTATCATTAATATCGATTCTACATCAACTAAATAGGTGAATAGTAAAATATTTCTTGATTAGAGTGTTGCGTTTATGAGTTAGAGGTTTCAATTTCCAACATGATAATGATGTGATGTCACAAGAGGCCAACAAAAGGTCACTTCTTTCTCCCTGTGAATTAAACTATTTCTGATTTATACAAAATATTTCGTAAAATCACTGATATACGCCCAAATATAACATGGATGTGTAGAAACTACTATGTATCTTTGCCAGCACGTTTTTGTATAATAAGCGAGGCCTCGTGTGGCATCACATAATTAACATGTTGGAAATAGAAACCTCTATAACTCATAGATGCAACACTCAAATCAAGAAATATTTTATTATTCACCTATTTACTTGATGCAGAATCGATTTTAATAATAAAATATTTGGGTTTAAAGACTTTAAAGATTTTTAAAATACCCTTGTTACATACACCTCGTTTGATCCAAAGTTTTCTCTCCCGTTTTGGCTGCTCTGGTTCTATATGTACATGGCTGAAAATCAACTTCTAAATATGTTACATTATATCCTAAGATTAATTTCAATAATTGCTCCTGTTCGGATGTGAACTACTTGGAAATGGTAATAATTTTTACAAAACTAATCTACATGTACCAAAACACCATCAAAGTGACTTGGCCTCTAAAATATGAGGAATTCAATTTTTAAAGTTATTGGTCAATAACATTCGGATAAAATCACAACACGTCATAAAGGTTTATACACTTCACTTGACACACTCTGCAAGCCTGCGTTAATCAATAACAACTTACCACCACCGCCTAGCCAACCCAAACATCTATATTGACTGAATAACAATAACAAATGAACCTAACAAATGAACCTACTGCTATATGTATCCTAAATGGCGTTTAACCATGCTGTCAATTTTGAGTTTAGTCATAGTATGCTTGTCCACAACCCTTCACAGTATGGAGCAAGGTGTTTATTTATAGTTACACTGGCTCTTCTACAGAGTGGGTGCCTTAGCGGCTTGCCCTGCCTAATAGGCTAATGGCTAGTTGTTCTTACTCGGCTCCCTTAAGCAGTTCCTGCTGGCTTTATGCATGTGTGTTCGGAAATGTTCACTGTTCCCAAAATGTTACATAGTATTTACGTGTGTATACAACACATGAAATACCATGCTTCCATTTAATATCATTTAGGTTGTACGAATCGAAGTCGTTGACGTGCAAAGATGTTGAGCTATAATTTTAGGAGCCAGCCTTTTGTGATATTTGTATAGGAAATAAGTATAGTATCATATACAATGAATGAAAAAAGGCCAAAACTCTGAGTAAGTTCAACCCAAGACAAGCTCACACTGTGAAGGATTCAAGGGCAGAACATGGTAAAACCCTAAACACAGCCATGCATACATGTATTTATATTCTATAGTAAAAACGCAGCACCAAGCACAGACTCAAACTGCAGTATTTCACGTGCTCAGCACTCAACCACTTCATTTCAAATATTCAAAATTAACTCTGCATTAGACTTGACTTGAGAAGCAGTAGCCAAAGCCAGTCGAAAGCTGGACTAATTTCTACAAATTCGTTTTGTATTTGCTTGTATTTGTTACTTGATATTTTGAAAAGGCATTTATGCTGTAGGATACAGCTAAACTATGATCTTTTTTCATATGTCCTTATTGCATTTGGTAGTAAATTATTAAGGTATACCTTCAGGTACAGATTAAAAGTTGTTGTATACAGAATAAAATAACGGATGTAGATGGAAATGATAAATTATTTGTACGAATTTGTTTAGTGTTGCTATAGACCCATTCGAAAAATGGTGTCACCAAACTTGGGTTGTTAGGAAATGTTGGCACTAAAATAAATACTGCCACTTCAGAGAGCATGCAAAAATGAGCACGTTTGTAAAATTTAAAGAGCATAGCACCAAGTGTTGCAAAGTTACTGAGGTTTAAAATAAGAGAGTTTTGTATGAGATTCAGGACGTCAGTACTGACTAGCCTCGTTTTCGTGTTTCTTGAGAGTTTCAAACGTTGATTGCTCTGTAAGGATACATTCTTCCATTGTCGAAGAGCTACATGTTGCTAACACGAACTCACTCTTTCACATAGGCTAGTTCATTCTTCAGAAAATATTGAATATCAAAATTATGCAAATTAGCGGCAGCCATTTTTCGAATGGGTCTTCATTGTAATTCCTTTAAAGCAAAATAATAAAATTTGCGCAACGACTTTTGAAGACCATGTTATTCTACGTTATCATGCAACGTTTCAGATGGCTACGTTATATTCGCATATGCGATTAATTCAAGTATGTGTAATTCACTGATGTGAATGTAAATTCTCCCAACTTGTTACCATAGCAACACCTAACAAATTCGTACATACAATTTATCAGTGATCATTGTGGTATATAGGTTGCTCATTTACAGCCCTTATTTTATTCAATATACAGTAACGTTTAAACTGCACCCTGAAGGTATACAGTAACCTTATCAGTGGTAATTATATCCACCTTTTCTAAGCACAGCTTACACACTGCTTATAAACAGAAGCTTATAGCAAAACTAGAAATGTCCAAATTTCAAAAGCATTGGAAAAATTTAGTTGATAAAACGAAAATGAGTATTTTTTAAATAAATTCAAATTTAAAGGGACACTGTTAACCCCCAAATGATCAACTTTCTCATGACAAAAGACAAAAATAACTACTCAGATTAGCAGAGTATGCTTTCCAGGTATACTGGAGAAAACAATAACTACTCAGATTAGCAGAGAATGCTTTCCAGGTATACTGGAGAAAATGTGTGACAATTTTGATGAAGGATGGCAAAGATTTGAGTGGATGAAAAATACTGTTTTTTTAGAGAAATTGAGATCAACTCTAAATCGGTTCACTGTAACAGGAATCAATTTTCTAGAATAAGCTTTTGTAATCCACTTTAATCTTTGCCATCCTCTATCGAAAAAGTTTGAAAAGCATATCAGGACATTCACATGGTATTTCTCTTCTATCTCTTGGTGTTATTTTGGTAGTTTTGTTTTAGAGAAGCTTGAAGGTTTAGTCAGTTGACAATGTCCCTAATTAAGCTAATGAAGGACGAAATACCAACACTGTTGTGTGACAATTTCGAAACTCACAAACCAACAACTTATATTAAAAACCTTAAACCTGAACATCAAAACTAGAAATTATCAAACACATAAATATTAACATTATTGTTAGAAAATTAACTGAAATCTTTAATGGACAGAACTGTCTGAGTTTTAAAGAAAATATTGTACACTATCCGAGTGCCAATATGGAGGTTCCTATGAGGCTACTCAAATAATAAATTGACTGAAAAGGGAAATAATCCTTTGAAAGATTTTCTTTAACGTGCACGTACTTAAACGTTTATTTTGTTATCACATAATTTATATAGATTCTACATCAAGTGAATACTTGAATAGCAGAATATTTCTTAATTATGATCACGTGTATGCTAACGAAGGGGAGTACATCAACCCAGGAATTTACTGTTATGTCGTTCTCATTGGGAATGTAAGTATTCTGATTTAGTCAAAATATTATTTTGGTAAAATCACTGATACAAACTATAATCATAGCATGGATGTTTATGAAATGTCACTTAGCTCTATCAGCATGTTTTTGTATAATAAATGATTCCTGGATATATGTCACACTCATAAGCAGTTTGGATATATATTGTATAAAACTTTGGAACGCATAGACGCAACACTCAAATCGAGAAATATTCTACCATTAAAATTCACTGATGTACACTTGATATTTGTGATAACTAAATAAATGTTATGTGCACTTTAAGGCTTTGATGAAAGTAATTGTTAAAAGCCTCAGGGTTTTCCTAGATCAGAGTTATTATTTTAGTCACACCAACAGTACCTGACAGGAAGATACATTCAGGTGCTCGTCACACATTTGTGTAACCATAGTTTCCCCCTTTTACATTGTAGGTCAGGTTGAGTCTAATTTTCACTTAAAACCGTGTGGCACTTCTTGAATGCTTAACAAACACACATCAAAATAGAATTAAAAGGGAAAGACATAAAATATTTATATATGTACCAGTCTAACTGGAGTATTCCACAGTGAAAAATATAAAGCATTCACTATCACGTTATGGGCTTATTCCACCCAATAAAAATGACTGCATGCTAATTTGATCTATTAAACGATCTACTCTACATTCTAATACTGTTTGTTTAAATTTATAGACTGTAAAACAGTCTCTTTCAGACACAGTTGAGAAACAGGGTGACGAACATGGCCAGAAGAACGACAACACAAGAACACACTTGAGCAAAACAGGGGATATTTGGAGAGACTTTCACATCTCACTCGAATCCTCTATCATCAGGTTGCCACAGAGATCAGACTTCAAAATTCCCCAACTTTTCCCTGACTCAACTTCAATTTTCCCTGCCCAAATACACGAAGAAATCACATATAACAACTGCCTCCAACCATCCCTCCCTTACAGTCGTCCTTTCCACCCATTTATTGCCAAGTTGAGCTTTGATTCTTCTCTTCAGCCTTTCCTTCTAACAATACTCTCAACATTTCAATTTTCCCTGACTTCTTAATAAGTCAAATACTAGTTTTCCCTGACCAAGATCAAAATTCCCTGACCTTGAAAAAAAAAAATGACTTTCCCCTGAGCTGCGGTAACCGTCTATTTTGGCAGTGGCACTAATTCTTGCTGTAATAATTATTCTTCGCACTTCTATCCTGTTTCTTGACTGATATAAAAGAGACTGTTGTGCAGTCTTCATTTTCATGCAGTAACCCAAATCAAAGAGTCTAGGGATTATTTATAATTCACATTCACAGATCAATTGATATGATCACAAATTTGGTTGCATTGCTTAAAATAATTATCTTTTTTTTTCACTGTGCATCACAAAAAATTCCAAAGCATTAAAGCATTGGTTCATAACACGACTGTACATATCTGCTCATACTGGTACAGAATTAGTTCAAGTTTGACTGGTTTAGTTCCAATGTTAAAAGGCTGACCATAAAAAAGTGGTTGGTAAGTAGCTGACCACTTGCCAACCAATTTTTTACGGTGCAGATTGTTCACTTTAGCCAAAGATTGCTTGTGAAGTGTCAAACTTGTGGCACATTCAACTTAATTTCTACTCTTCAGTCCACGCAGCCTGATTAATGTCTTCTAACCACTTCAAAAGTCAAACTTTCACCATAAATTCTTAGCATTTTTCTATTACTGTACAAGATGCAGCACACTCATGATCTAATTCAATAGGACCATGAAGATTTTGACAATAAACAGACTAAAATAATAAATCCACAAAGATAGAAAACACAAAATGTGACATCATCATTGCCTGCAAAATCATGCCACAGATGACTGCCCATTACTACAATAATTATTGAAGGGGTCTGTGCAAGAACAGCATAAATGACTTCTGCTCAAGTTCTAAATTCTCTCTTAGAAATCAAAGAACTTCAAGAAGAATTTGGAATTTGATCAGACGTCACTTATGTTGTTCTTGCACAGACCCCTTCAATTACATTAAAAAAGAACACTTTTACTCCTGCACAAAAATATCCCCATTACATCCTGGATTAATCCTGGATGCATCAATCACGTCGTCATCCCCAGCAAATGTTGGGCCACACCCATTTCTGTACCCACCTACATTAAATGCACTGAAACTGCTTCTTCTGGAGGCAATGTCACTGCCATTTCCATGCAATGGACATGTGGAGGAAGGGCCACGCATGATGATGTTAGGGTTGTAGCCGATTGGCTTAATTATTTGACGTGTGTCAACTAAACCAGCTTTCTTGGCATCTTCAAAGGCTATTTGATGTGCTAGTCGGCAGTCTGAGAGTTCCTGAGTCTCTTTGCTTTGTTTCTGAAGGAGTTTCCTCCTCTCTAGGTACAGTCGCTCATGCTCGAGTTTCTTACGCCGCTCAACCTCATTGCCTTCTTCTAAAGCCTGTGTCTCAATGGCTATACGACAGTCATTTTCTTCCTAAAATGGCAAATGCAAATGCCAATAGATAGTGAATGTTAGGGTTTCAGTACAGGATAGTTTTTTTTTAGGATCAAGTTTTTAATTTATGATATCCCTCAGTTTTACATTAGTGTTTTTTTACATAGCCAAAGCCAGAGGCTTATTTGGCAGTAGTGTCGGGTCAGAAGTAAATTTACAAATGTAGTCAGAAATTCTTGTTATTATCTAGAAGGATAGATAAATTTAGCAAATTACATAGTTTCCATAATTACAAAGTGAATATTACTGTAAATATGGTTGATAGAATAAATTAAAGAATAAATGCGAGTCAGATATTAATTAATTAGGATATATTTACTTACTAATAATCACTTAGAGAGAGAGGTAATAATTCTTTAATATAGTTTTATAATTATTATAGATTTTCATAGAGTTACGAAGTGCTAATGGCATTGCATTCCATATTTTAGGACCTTGTGATCGAATTGAAAATGAGTATTTATGAAAAGTAAAATGAAGATCGTATTTCTGTCTGGTATTATGATGGTGAATTGTAATATTTAGATCAAATAGTAAGGATATAGGTGAGGTAGAACATTATTAACATGTTGAAAACCAAAGCAACACACTTGATAGTTATAAATATCAAATATAGTTAGAATATTTAAATGTTTGAGTTGACAATATAATTATTATACATACATATATATCAACAAACAATGGGAACAAAGTGGACAGTTTGTAGTTTATATAACTTGTAATGATTCAGTTACATACATAATATCACAATAGTGGAACTCCTTCATCAAAAGGCTGCCACCCCTCAAAATATATCACAGGATAATTTACAAAACAACAACAAACATTTCAAAACATGAAGACAGTACAAGTAGCACAACAAACAACAATGAAGGTTACTCAACGTACATTGACACACTGCGTTTGTTTATGCACACGCGCGCTGCACACAGTCAAAGCTGCAGACCTGTTCCATACGAGCCTTGCTTCTCTCCTGTTCCTCTTGTTCCCTATTATGTCTCACAGCTGCCTCCTCCTCTTCCTTGTCCATCTGCTGAATAGCTTCAACAATGGCCATGTCATTTGTTGTCTGCACCTCAAAATCAGATCCACTGCTATTCTCTGCTTCCTGAAGTTCACGTGCCAGTTTCTCATCTTTGGAAATCTGAGCAATCCTGCAAGTATGGAAGATAGAGGGGTTTTCGATTGAGTGTCGTAAAACTAAAACCAAAGCAATTACAGAGGCAATCACAGGAGAAAGTAAAACACAATGAGCCAATCACAAACACAAGTACACTGTAATTTGCGAATGTACCTTTAACTTAAACCAATCAAGAGGAAAAGTAAACACAATTGTCAATAACTATTGCTAAAATGAAAATTGATTGAGTATCGACATACAATGTACCAAATCAATGTTTGCTTTGAACTGATTACAAAACACTTTTTATACAGCCAATAAAAAAGCTAAGCAAACAAAACCAAAGCAATCACTTATTACTTTCAATATGGCCAATCAGTGGTGTTAAAGTGCCAATGACATGAAA
Source organism: Actinernus sp. WN-2022 (assembly GCA_030867875.1). Lineage (NCBI taxonomy): Eukaryota > Metazoa > Cnidaria > Anthozoa > Actiniaria > Actinernidae > Actinernus > Actinernus sp. WN-2022. The sequence continues at coordinate 72,677,526 of JAOWCC010000936.1, forward strand.
AAATCGATCCAATTTTTATTTCATTTTATTAAAATATAGGCTTCCCTTAGCCATTTTGTGCAATCATAAATCAATTTGGAGAGCGCGAACATAATTTTATTTCGTATCGAAGTCAGGCATAATTGCTAAAATTAGGCGACAATTTTTATGCCGTTAAAGATATGCTAATCACATGCGTGACGTCACTAGGTCCTACATGTACATTAATATTCACAAAAGTAAAAATATGGCTGACTGCAAGGATTCTATTAGAACAATTATGGCCATCGTCAAGGTTTCTCAAAGTATTACATATTTAAATTGAAAACTGGCCAAAATTGTACTTATTTTGTAGTATTTATGGAGACGAATATAAATGCGTAGACCTAGTGACGTCACGCATGTGATTACCATATCTTTAACAGCAGAAAAAATTTCGCCTGATTTTGGCAATTCTGCCTGACTTCGATACGAAAACAAAATATGTTCGTGCTCTCCAAATTGATTTTTAATTGCACGAAATGAATAAGAGAGGCCTAGAATTTAATAAAATAAAATAAAAACGGGATCGAATTTTTCATTTCATTGGCACTTTAAGTCAATTAGGGCTCAACACAAAAGAGCCATTTTGCTGTTGTCGATCTTATTAAGATATAAAACTATATACAGTGCGACTTACATGTAACTGAAACTGGAACCACTTAGATAACAAGAACTATAAACACTTTGTAAAACGAAAATAAAACTTTCCAAAGTATAAATCCTATCATACCCATGCAATTTTTTTCATTTGAAAGACTGACTTCAGAACTACAATGTACCTGTAAGTCAACCAAATTTGCCTTTTACCGGATCATCTCAAGCCTATTGTCTTGTAATCAACACCGATGGCTCGAGCAATCGTAAGTTGGAATGCTTTGTTTTCATTCTGCAATGTGGTTGGTACTCGTTGTCTAAGTAGCCCTGGTTTCTGAGTAGTCGCATTGTAAGAAATTAGGCATTGTGTGGTAAAAGCTATTTATCAGCAATAATACACTGAAGCCTTCATTATATTATATTAATTTTATTATTGTTTATTAAAAAATAAGATCAAATAATTTATTATTACCTTTCTGGCAACCACAGTTTCCTCACCTGAAAGTTAAATAAAAATTACACATTAAAATAACAGTGTAATAATTAACAAATAGATTCCATTCTGCCGTGCGTCTGTCCTATTATAGATGCACAGATGACATCACAACGTGACAAGAACAAACAAGTGCACCACAAGATGCAGTTGATGGAATTCCAAGAGTTTTCCAGGGAGCAAAAAGAAAATTTACAGGACCCTGAACTCTAAGATTTCATGAAAAAAACCTAACCACCCCTATTGTATGTTATATACATTCATCTAATATGTCTATAACAACCCCTATTGTATGCTACATGTATGTTATATACATTCACCTAATATGTATATAAAGTAACAACCCCTGTTGTATGTCATGTTATAAAAATTATAATTATATTCACCTAATATGTACAATTATAAAGTAACAACCCATATTGTATGCTATGTTATATACATTCACCTAATATGTCTATAAAGTAACAACCCCTATTGTATGCTATATTTATATTATATACATTCACCTAATATGTCTATAAAGTAACAACCCATATAATTATATTGTATGCTATGTTATATACACTCACCTAACATGTCTTTAAAGTAACAACCCCTATATTTGTATGTCATATGCATTCCTCTAATATGTCTATAAAGTAACAACCCCTATTGTATGCCATGTTATACATTATTTTGTATACATTCACCTAATATGTCTATAAAGTAACAACCCTTATTGTATGTTATAATTATACATGTACATTCACCTAATATGCCTATAAAGTAACGACTCCTATTGTATGCCATGTTGCAGTGATTTGATTGTAGTGATTTGAGTTTCTTTTAGGTTTTTAATGTCCAAGGGCAAGGGTTACAATTGTCCAAGTTCTGGGAGTCAGAGAGTCCTCTGAAGTTCACCAAATAGTTTGCCAATAAAGTTGATGTTTTCCTCGAAAGTATTAAACAATTCAGCAGCCTTTGAAGTTCAGGAAGACGTGCTGCCTGACCAGCCTACTTCAGGATTGCTTTCATTTAAGTTTCTTTCAGGTTTTGAATGTCCAAGTCCAAGTTCCATATTACGTTTCACAGCCACCATTTTGTTTTTATTTTTTGCTTTTGTAAACCCGAGGACTGGTAACCAATGATGCCATGCGGTCAAAAAAAATGGTGTTGGGTTAACGTTCGTGATTAATCGTGTGTGAAGAACAGTATCGATATTGTTCTCAGAACATTGGAAAACCACACTAAGATGTTGTGAAACTATCGTAAGAAGGTATTAAGACAGTGTTCTTAAAATAATGGTATTTTGGTCCAGTGAAGAAAAGGCAAACACGTAGCGATCGAGTCAACCACTTACCAACCACTTACCGACACAGTTTTACCAACCACTTACCGACCACTTACCTGCCACTTACCGGCCACTTACCGACAAGTTACCAACCACTTTTTTACGGTGCAGATTGTTCACTTTAGCCGAATTATCTTATAAATTATGAACATGAGGTAGTCAATACCTTTGTACTCAAGATGTTTACATACAATCATGTGCATACACCTCATTCATAATGGCCACCTCCTAATGTGCATATTTTGGAAAATTAATCTGTCAAGGGAAACTACTGCTACCACATAAAAGATCACATCTAAACTACATGTATATATTGTTTAGTTTTAGAGCACTGTGGAGAACTGCTGTTGAGAATGCAGAAAATACATGAAAGCAAGGCTAAAAGGGCTTCCGTTGTTTTTCTCATACAAATCTCTCTAATTTCAAATGGATGTAACTTCATTGCTTTTCAAGCTACAACACTGAAATTTCACATCACTAATGTTGACATGATTGTTCTTTCACATGGTAATGGTCATGTTTTCTGTACATGTGGATAAACTATTGAAACAGGAATATATACATAGTTATGAATAAGGTCTATACTAATTTCACGAGATCACTAATGTGCACATGCTCTTTCACATGACAATGTTCACGTTTTCTGTACATGTGGATAAACTATACACCCATTCGAAAAATGGCGTCCAATTTAAAAAGCTATTGTCCTGGTAACGTGAACACAAGGCTAGTCAGTCCACACAAAAACTTTTGAATGCGTAAGCGAGGCTAGTCAGTCCTAAACAATAGTTAGTTAAATTGGACGCCATTTTTCGAATGGGTCTATTGAAATGGGAATACGCAGAACTATGAATACGGCCAAGACAATGTACATGTACAATATGTACCTCTCTCTGTTTGTGAAGTGTCCAGATAGGAGTGGCATCTGAAATGCCAGGTGGGGGCTGAAGAGAGCCATTCTCAGAAAAGTAATTCTGCCAGATCTTGTCGCTATCACTACGTTGCCAGCCAATAGGACTTTCCTGTCTTGGCGACAAGCTGGATGATGACGACTGGCTGGCAGCTGGAGAGTGACTCAGAGGAGAGCTGCTGCTGACCCCACTACTGGTGTTTGAGAAGGTGGTGTCCTTTCTGGGTATATTTTTCAAGTCTCTTAACCATTCATCAACAAAATTACGATCAGGCAGTTCTTCCCTGTCCCCAAAGTCAGATTGAGGAGAGTCAGAGGTCTGTGATGTAAGTTATAAAATATTATTTTAAAATAACTAAATAAATAAAAAACAGTATGTCTTAAAAGACTGATAAATGTATGGTAGGGGACTTAAAGAGGCCTAACTTTAACATCCTCATCCAAGAAAAAATGAAGGTCTAAACATTCACAAGATTGTTTCACAGGTTATTCACAGTTATTTTAAGATCTTGACTACCTAGCTGGGGTTTAAACCCCCCAACTGTAGACAACACAATTCCTAGATAATTATTTATTTCAACACAGTAAAAAATATTGTATGGTTATTCCAGAAATCGGGGTCAACACTTTTAGTCTATCAAGGGTGCCAATAACATTATTCAAACTGAACCAACCTTATAACAACATACCTCAGCATCAGGGATGTAAGGACTTCTTCTCTGTATCAGTCCATTCTCTCTGCAGTATCTTCCATTTATTCCATTCAGAACTGTTCCACCCATCATCCCATCACCATGGAATACTTCAGTACGACCATCATACAGCCCAGGTGGGGGATAGTGTGCTGGGTAGTAGTCATATTGGCTCACATCACGTCGGCATGTGGGGACATAGCTCATTACGCCTGGACTTACTGGTTCAAAGGTTCCTGCAACTCTGCTGCTGTAGGGTGCTGCATAATAATCTGAAGACTGACCCGCACTGCAAACACAATAGAGAAAAAAATATCCATAAAAGCAATATTGCCAGGAATTTTACAAGATTGCTACTAGAGATCGTAAGCACCAGGCATTCCTGATTCACAGACAATGGGAAGTCATTTTTTCCTGGAGCTGGGGTGTGCTGCCTGGGTCTCAAAACCCTTACCCAATTTCAGACCAAAATGTATGATTTTCCAAACCTTTTTCAGGCCTGACCCCAAAAAATTGTACCCATGCAAAATTCACATTATCTAATCCAATGAAATTGTTCCCTTTCTAAATTTATTTTTAAGATGAATGTCAAAATAACAAGAGAAACTAAGAGAAATCAATGAACATGTGCAGACAATGTCATAATCATATCCTATTCCAGACTGAACTGGCAAACTTTATAACCCTATTTCAGACTAAAACAACTTGAAAACAATACCCTTTGGGGTGGCAAATACCCATTATAGCTTGTATATGGCATATATTGACATCATCATGTCAGTAACATCAAGTCAATAAATAATGTCAAAACAAGGGTATTCCCATCCATGTTGATCAGCCAGAAATGTGTATGAGGTAAGTTACTAAGATTTTACTGCTGTTTCTATCTAGGCTTCTCTTGGTCTTGTGACATCCACATCGTCAAAATTGTCTGATGCTTAAGCACTCTATAGGGAGGTTTTTGGGAGCTCTTTTTTACATGTAGTAAGGGCTATTGAAAAAATACTGTAAGCTTGATTTTAAAACTAATATTTTCAATTTAGGCCACATTTTTGGGACATATTCCAGGTATTCTGAAAAAGGAATAAATTATACTGAAAAACAATACTAAATACTGAAAGATGTGCTAAAAGAAGCAACTACTCTCTACATTTCAGAAGAGGGATATATACATGTATGTGCAGGATTTTGAGGTGTTCTAATTTCAGAATAGCCGGAATTAAGGTCCCCAAAATTGGAAATCTAAGGGGAAAGCATTTTGAAGCCTGTTTGTACCTGTAATATGGTGGGTCTACATATCCTGCATAACCATGATCATACTGATAGCCTGGTGGAGGTATGTCTCTCCTGCGACGTTGCAGGGGGTCAAAGGGTATTCTAGATGATGAACGTCGCACAGGAATAGCGTCTGTATGCCCATTGGACATGCCACTATCTCTTGAGCCATTCATTGTGTCCTCCTGGATAGTTAGTGGAGAACTTCTCGGTGTTAATACTCCAGGTGGGGGCACTGTTGATTACAAAAATGCAGATGTTACATGAGTGGAAAAGAATGGTAATATGCTGATGGAGTTTTGGCTTCCATCGATCAACCATGCCTTTGCAAGTATCATGTTTAAAAAAATGATTGTACTGTTGTGTTTGTTTCTCACAAAAAGGTATTAATCTAGTCCCTAATGCCCTAATTCCCTATCTCCCAGACAATATTAATTCATGAAATAGCTGTATATTATTACTTTTTACTTTTTAGATTTTTCACCCTTAACTAAGAGAAAAAAAGGAACACCATGGATTTTCTTATTTAAACAATATTATAGATTCACTTACATGTAGTTTGTTCCAAGGAAACCAACCACCCCGGAAACATAATTTTCCAACAAAATTACCTGAAGGACCTTTCATATCTCCACGGGCGACAACTCCATAAGATGCTGAAGGCCCAGGAGGGGCAATAGTCACTGGAGGAGACTGACCATAGTAGCCATTGTAGTAATTCCCCCTATCTCCAGCAGCACTGTATGGTACTCTATCATAATGTGGACCTGTGGCACCGTAGTTTCCTTCATGAGGGTACACCTGGGGCTGAATCGACATTTGTTTCATCCTCTGAGTTAACGGCTCTTGGCTTGGGCGTCGGTATTGTGGCTGTGTGTAGCCACTCTGGCTCATGTCTAGAATTGGAGTCATTAAAACTTGTAAGTATAACTTCTATAAACACTGGTGTGGCACTGGTTGGAAGCATTCAACAAATGCCAGCTACAGCACTGGTCAAACCAACTTAGCTACCATAGTTTACCACTTTATAATTATTATTATTAATTTATTCTAGAGGACTACTCTGTAAATCACTCTGTCAGTGAAGTTGGCTTCCTCATTAAAGATTATTATTATTAACATAATTATATGCTGTAGCATTTGGTGGTAACCTGAATGCGGGTTTGCATTTATTTTACGTGGTGCCGAGTACATGCAAAGCAACCACAGGGTTTGTTTTGCATTTGTTTTGGGTACACGTAAAGTAAATACAATCCATAAAGAAAACCCAAAGTTGACTGTAAATGCAAAGCAAATCCAAGCAAATTGTCTCTACTGACCTTAATTACCCCTTAATTACGTTGTTTACCTAGTATGAACCTTAGCCCTCTCTTTGGCCCAATCTCACATTCTTGGTAAACTCATATCTCCATGATTCATATACAGGTATTAAGACTTTTTTTTAGTTGAATATCACTGACTTTAACTTCATTCAATTTCAACGTGAGTTTGAATAACACAAGTGATTTAACTTCTGAACCTACACCAGTTCTAAATCAACTAGTTAATTTCATGAGAATTTTTTAAACTCAGGCACTGCTTTATTGTGCAGTGCTACGGTAGAAGAATTTATGGCATAATCTAATGTAGCAGTGAAGATGCTCGGGCCATTTGTGGCATAAAACACGAATATGCTGTCCTGCGTAAACTCCTGCTGAAATTAGCACTCACATAACATTCATTAGCAGCTACACATGTAATCTATGGCTTTCAAGCCAATGGAAGCTCGCATTTTATCTGTGGATTGTTTATGATTTTAAAACCTTGTCAAGGAATCACCAATTCAGCCTTTCATGAGAAATGCTTCACACACGGCTAAAGTGAACAATCTGCACCATAAAAAAGTGGTTGGTAAGTGGTCGGTAAGTGGTCGGCTGACCACTTACCGACCACTTATTTACGGTGCAGATTGTTTACTTTAGCCTTCACACACTGCCGAGTAGGAAGGAAAAAGAAGAAAAAAACTTGCATTTTAAGACTTGGTTCCAGCTTTCTTGGAATTGCTACCTGTAAGGCATCTACCCACCATAGTTGTCAATTGGTGCTACATGTAATCAAAGAGCTGTGTGCAAAAAGAGTGTAAGTGACTCTTGATCACATTCTAAATTCTCCTTCGATTTCTTTGTTTTCTAAGGGAGAATTTAGAATGTGACCAAGAATCACTTATGCCCTTTTTGCACACAGCCCTTCAATTTTAAGTAATAGATACAGAATGAGTAGCTGTGCTTTATGGGATTTACAGGCTCGAGCTAGAGGCAAGAGTTTATTAATCCAATAAAGCATGGACACAATTAAATTATGTATATGGCTTATCAAATCCGGAGGCCTTCACCTCTCAAAACCTTGCATTTTATTGGACCCCATTTTGATTGCACTGACTTATAATTCCATTGTTTTAGGGTTAGGGTTTGTATTGTTTCAGGGTTAGGAATTATTTGGATAGCCAGTGGAGGTGAAGGCCGCCCCTATCAAACACCTTCAGTTATTTTGCCGATACAACCTATTTCGGCCGAGAAAATTGAAGCAAAAATGTATGCAAATCAGGACGAAATCAGATATCTTGAGATGCATTGTAAAAAATTCCTGTCATATTTAAAGATCATTTATTGCACATTGATTTCCTTTGTTTTACCTTCATGAATTATTAATGAGTTTGATATTTTTTGAGGATTGTAAACTGGTATATCACCAAGTGATTTGACATCCTACATGTAACAGCTAAAGTTGCAGGCACTGTGACAACACATCTAGAAACTGCAGCTTTTATGTCCCACTAGGAACAAGCCAGAAGTGTAAAAAGGAAATTCAGCTATCACCTAGTTAAATTCAATATCTAATTTAATATTTCTTGGGTGCAACAATAATTATACCTTGTGCGCCACCAGAAACACACAGAGGTGATGATCGAGCAGAATCACCATTCATATGGGATGACTGAGGGCTTGGGTCAGAAGATCCATTCTCCATGGGTAAGTACTGATCTGGTCCCGCTGAAGGTCCCCTCGCAACAACAGGAGCCTTGGGCTTTGGCCTCCTCTGTCCCCTTCCACCATATCTAGAAGAACTAAATCATTATAACACTGTTATGATGGAATAAGGTACCATTACACCCAATGGAGTATAACACTCAACACGTTTTTTCTTACAGCAACTTTCATTATTACGCGGACTGAGAACTCAAAGGTAGACCAATGTTTTGCATTTTGCGCTGCAATCAATCATAACTACGATGGCCAACAAATATTTAGAAACAATGGCTGTGTGAAGCTCTCCGATCCTGTAAGTTTCCCATGGGAATCCATGAAATACTTCCCACAGCCGTCACAAGTAAATATTTGGTGGCTGTCATACAGTGTATAGTTATGACTGATGGCAGTGAAAAACAAAAAAGGTAGGTCGACCTTAGCATGAATTTCAGCCGTCTCCTCCGGTTCGTTCCTACCGAGAGAGATGTCTGAATCCAATAGCCGATAATGCCGTCCAGTGACGTCACTACCAGAAAACCTGGTAGTGATCTTTGTTTGGTTCATATTCTATAATTTCACATAATTATCATAATTAACTCATCCGAGAAGACGGCAGGATTCACTTTGGGCTCGTGGTTGTTGATCGTTGAGTTCCAGTGGAGTGATTGTCTTTGGCAAAGACCTTGAATTCGTAAGGAAAACATCTGGAAATGGATTGAAAGTGTCCTGCACAATAACCGTCCTGTAAACATGTACATTTTATCCCGTCGCGTCCGCGGGGTTGTTGATAATCGATTATTTGTTCACACTCGCAGTGGTAAAGAATGTCGCTTCTCTCTTCAAAGAATTGTTCTTTCCCGTAAAAGAGTCTTTGTATTTCTTCAAAAATTCTCCATTATCCTTTCATGTTTTTCTACTTTTCTGTTACATCATTTACATAGGTAATATCTCGTGTCGATTCGAACGGCAGATCGCAAAAGATCAACGGAAAGACAAAGATCAACTGTACTTTGCCTCTAAATATAATATAACGATTTGTTGCTTCGAAAAGGTTTTCACAACATACATGTAAGAGGCACTTGAGAAGCAAATTATGGGATGGAGATATACATGTATATATAGGTAAGGCTTTTATTTTGGCCGGCATGATCTCAAATAATTTCTCAAGGCGAGCGATGGCTTAATGTTTTTGTGACCCACAAACTCTTACTACCGCCGTGAGTTTTATTTGCATAAATTAAATTGTTAATCTGCCTTGACGTCACTGGACGGCATTATCGGCTATTGGATTCAGACGTCTCTCTCTAGGGAGGAACGAACCGGAGGAGACGGCTGAAATTCAGGCTAGGTCGACCTTTGAGTTCTCAGTCTCCGCAATATTGAAATTCCCTGTAAGAGAAATGATATTTCTCTTTGGATGAAAGGAAAAGAGAAATGAGTTCCTATCTGAAAGACTATATATGTTGGTATCCCGTGGATACATTCCATATATGGACAATGTAGTTTTGGTGGGAACTTGAGTATAAAGGGATATATACATGTCAGTTGTAGTTATGTATTCATGGTCCTGACTGAAACAGTTATAGACGTTTCTTTCCACCATTAACTTTATTTATGTCAGTTTTTGCTGACCATGTTACAGAGTTGTGGTAGTTTTAAGACTTTCACCTCCAAGAAAGTCAGTACTCCTGCATTGGACTGGGGAGTATGTTTCCACTAAGTTTTTACCACATATACTGTGGAATTTCTTGTGGTTTTTCATATCTGGCAGAGAACACTAGCACAGTGTGTACATGTAGTTGCATGTTACATTACATAAAGTGTGTAGATTGATGTACATTGATGAACAGCATAAGTATATATGTACAATAAATTGAAGGGCTGTGTGCAAAAAGGGTGTAAGTGACTCTTGATCACATTCTAAATTCTCCTTCGATTTCTTTGTTTTCTAAAGGAGAATTTAGAACGTGATCAAGGATCACTTAAGCCCTTTTTGCACACAGCCCTTCAATTGTGTGTGCGGTTAACTGTCAGGACCACCCCCACATATATGTGTCTATCATCAGTTAATCGAGGAGAAGGATAAACTGTTGTCAGTAAACAAACGTATGGAACTTTCCAAGGAAGGCAATGTTTTGCCTTCCAACATACTACTGTAATTTTTATGAACTAACTCCTAACTCTGTGGAAAACAACTGATTCCTTTGAAACTTGTGAAACAGACATTCTTTGGTTGCCATTTTCAGTCATGGTATTAGCTTATCTCTTTGCTGAATAAAAAAAAGTTGGTTGCTTACGCTCCCATTTAGGTCACGGTTTTCAATCTAAAAAGAGCCACTGACTGCACTAGATTTCAAACAAAAATTGCATAAACTAAAATCACAACAAAATCTACCAAGAAGAGTTGATTTACAATGTACATATACATGTATAACCAGCCCCAAAATGCAACTTACTTTTCCAGTTCCTCTTCTGAGTGGGCAAAGGAACAATTCGCACCTCTAGGGCATCCACTCAGCTTTTGATAGTCTCTGCACATACTTGTCTTGAATCGACTGAAGTTGTGATTGGGCTGTAAAGGCAATTAGTTAAGGATTTAGCTTTCTGTTAATGGTCTTCTTGTCAGAATAATGTTGAATTCTAGTGTTAGTATTAAATCACACTAAATTACAGCACATTCAGGTCTTTCAAGAAGTGACCCTGAGTGAAAAGGAGGCAGAGAAAATCAGAAATGGGAAAACATGTAAAAATGGGGGAAATATTTGGGAGATCAGAAATGGGGAAACATGTAAAAATGGGGAAATATTTGGGGTACAGGAAAAGTCGGAAATGGGAAAACAGTCATGTAAAAAATGGGGGAAATATTTGGGGTAATTAAGGTCAGGCAAAATCAGAAAATAAATGGGAAAACAATGTTTGAGACTCTGAGGGTGAGCATGTTTACAACAACAACAACAATTTGGAAAGGAAGTTTTTTTATGAGTTGGGTCCTTAAAAAAACCTTAGGGATGCCATTTCATGTACATGTACTACCAGAAAAGTACTTTAAATGAGGACTGAGAAAGTTGTATATTCATACTTGAGGTGGATCTGTTGAGCCCTTCATCTTACTGCCATACATCTGAAAATCAAGAAAAAAGAATAAAATAAGAAAACAAGAATAGAGTAGAGTTTATTTTAAAACAATAGACCTTTATAGCGATACTTACTGTTCGTAAACACTGACATCATTTATATATTTGCATATATAATGTGGTTGGCAAAAAACCCCGCATGTTTGTATAACTTGTATGGGAACTAGCGATTTAGGCCTCACAAAATACATCTAAAGTCTCAATTCTGCTTCCAAATCTTAATTCCTTTATAAGACTTATAAGTTAAGAGCATAATTATAAGCTTCGATGAAAGGGCTTGCTTGCATTTTGGAAGAACAAGAAAGTAATTTGGCAATGAATAAGCACCGACCTGTGATATTTTATAAGCAACTGACTGGGTTCACTCTTCGTTTCTGCCAACCACAGAATGCAACAAATGTGGCGTGACTGGCCTGTGTGACGTCACAGTAAGTATCGCTATAGCACAGCTGGCATTTTGGCTACAAACAAAAGCTTTTGCACTTCCAGCCTCATCTCTGCCTCATCTCTGCCTCATCTCTGCCTCATCTCTGCCTCATCTCTGCCTCATCTCTGCCTCGAGTATGGAAGTGCAAGAACAAAGGTTTTTATTCCCCTGGGATGCAACATGGCCATTGTGTGATGTCTATAGAGCAGCCTTTTTTTACCACCAATTAGGAATAACTATCAGGGGTTTCAATAATTTTGGAGCAGGCCATTCAATCGAAAATGTAGATAGCAGGGGCTGTGATATTGGGGACCTTACATACCGAGGATGGCAATGATGGGATGTAAAAACCTTTTTCTCACAAAATTAGGTGTTTAATGTTTCATTTATTCACCTGTTATCGCTTTTCACATCCAGATTTCCAAAAATATAAGCACAGAGTTCTGTCCACGCTGAATGAATACCAGAGTGTTTAAGATTTTCTTACATTCGTATTCTCTTTTAAACGTGAACTTGGGGTTTTCAAGTTGTGTTTTTGTAGAGAACGGTCAAACTGTAGGCGACTGCTTGCATTTTCACGTGTACATGTAGTTATTGTATATTGTAATTAACTATATAGTTAATTACAAATACAATAACTACACGTGAAAATGCAAGCTATGGTTTTATGCTGTCATCCTATACTTTGCCATCCTGGTTGCATATAATTATATCCAACCTTGATGTATAACTTCTTTTTTCCTTTCTGTTCTTTGCTTTGCCCATTAAAGCTTACCTTTGAGAAGCTGACAAGTCCCTTTACTACAGCATGCACTGAACACATGGCTTTTGCTAACTCATCCCAGGTAGGAGGATGTGCTTCTATTTAAAATGAACAAATAGCAAGTAGAATAATGAGTCAAAATGTCTTTATGTTTACTTGTTCTTCATTAGAAATACCTTATTTGATCAGAAATATTCAACAACATTTTGGAAAATGCAGGTTAGCATAGTCCATTGTAAACAGCACCAAATTGTATGCACTACAATTAAGTAGACAGGAGCATGAGAAAGAAAGAACACTATTTGCATCGAAATCATCAGGGTTCAGATTTAATGGTACCCCATTAATGGACTGGTCATAAATTAGCAGGGGTCTAAACAAATACATGTATAACCCTCCCACGATAATAAGCATGAAATATTATGCCCCTCCTTCCTCTTTTGCTCATTGAAAAAAGGGGTTAACTGATGTCAGACTAGTCCCTGACCAATGGTAACTAGTTTTCAATTTTTGGTTACTAAACATTTCTTAGGTAATCTGAAGAAGTTAGTAAAATTTGTGACCCAAAATAATTCTACATCCAGAAAAAAGTACCTTTAGTTATCAACAATATTATTGAATCTGTTACTAAGGCCAAGCAAAATAAATATTGTTTCCAGTAACGATCTGGAAAAAATCCAGACAGGTAGGTTGAAAATTTTGTGTGATTTTTTTGAGCTTTTTTTTTTGCAAGTTAACCCTGTGTTTCACATGTACATACATGTTTCACATGTCATGATCGTGCGATTGCACCAAAGGCACAGTGTAGCGAGAAGTCGTTGTTTACGTACTTCTCGTCGTTTTAATATGTTTTATATTTTTTTGTTTACTTTATGTTTCAAGTCTTGGAAAATAGCAATAAAAAGTTTGATGTTGGCATGAAAAAAACCCAGGTCCGTCGGGTTACCATAAACACAATATCTATTTTGTTTGGCCAAAGAATTCTTGGGAAGTCAAAATGTTGGTCTACTACCCAAAAGTCAACTACCCGTAAAATGTTGGTCTACTATCCAAAAGGTTAATTATTTTCCTCAAAGTTAATTTTACCTGGTGTAGTGTCAATTTCCGATAGAAGTTCAAAATGTGTTCTTAGCCTGCTCAGTTCACCCGGATCATTAGATCTCTGCAGGGAGATGATCAATTCCTGGATACTCTGGGAAAATGATGATGGTGACTGCAGCTAAAAACAAAAACAAACTATAAGATTATCCATTAAAACTAATCTAAAACTAATCTATCATCTCAGACATTTTATTTTTTCCATTGCAGCTAGCACTCCAAACATTGAAACATTTTTGTTGAAGTGCGACTCTGTAAGTTTCACATCATATTTGCAAAATTGCATTCACCCAGCCGTCAACCAAACTCAGAGTCTAGTCTCATACAAAGATTTCAAATGTGTACTGCCTACACTTATTTCAATCTAGGCAGTACATGTTTCATATTGACAGCTGGCTAAAATGCAAAATTCCAGTGCAACTTGGAACTTTCGCAGCTGCACTTACATGACAATGGTAATAACATACCCTTGTCACTCCTACAGTAGTAATGTTGATAAACCCCAGTATTTCACACTCCAATTTGTTGCCTGGACCAATTTTAAATAAATGGTTTTTTTTTTTAATGGTTAAACCATAGTTAATAGAGTGGAATGGTTATGAAACCCAGCGACCTTCTTTGTTATATGTCTTTGTTAGCTTTTTTCAACCGTGACCCTGCACAAAACACAATAGAAATTCCAATGTGTTAATCAATCAGCCAATAGAAACGTGTTCGTTCAGTCGTTCAGGGGACGCTAATGAACTATGACCCTGCACAATCTTTTGTCTTGCCCCCTTCCAACATAAATCGCAGCGCCTTTGTTAGCCCCTTTGAAGTTTGCCGGGTTTCATAACCATTCCACTCTATTAACTATGGTTAAACACTGTACTGGTTTTATTAAAGTGCTTATATTTTTATATTTTTATAAGTCCTAGCCAGAAATCATTGAGTTGGGTGCAATAAAGTGTTAAAATATTGTTCAACTACTTTTGGGTGATTTATGGTCATAATATTGCTTCAAAATGCATAACAAGTTAAACATGAATTGAGTACAATAACATTGAATTTCTTAGGTGTCAGACATTATACAAACTGTTGTGGGAGGTGAGTTGCAGCAGACCTTTAAAGCTCTAGCCCTTCATCAGAGCAAGCATTGCATTCTCATACCTTGTCAATTATTGATTGCATGTGGGACTTCTTCTCCAGCTCCCCATACAGTAATGAAGACCACTGGTCAGGTGAGATGCGTAGCCCCGCCTCCATCGCAATCTGCACTATTTGGGCATCATGTTCTTTTCTTAGGGAGTCATATGTTCGGAACTGGATCAAAAATAAACAAATAAGAGGATGTAATTTTTTTTTTACAAAGTTTGACAAATAACTTTACGTATTAGGTTCCCTTTACAGGGCTCGAAATTAAGAAAAAAAAGGAGGCATAATTTTACGCCGAGCTTAAAATTTTTTGCCGTAATTCTCCAAAATTTAAGCGTAAATAATTGTGCATTAGTAGCTGAAATTTGTGTCATAGGAAAAGGGTAAAAACATTTTTTTTTTAATGTTGCAAATCATTTGCTTTTTTTGTAATAAACATTCGACTTTAAACTCATTGAGTTCAATATCGCTTTCCTAAACAAGACAGAGAAAGACAAAGGTGTGGCAGCCTTTTTTCCATGCGGTCACGCAAAGTTTCGCAGGAAGCCATGCAAGTGTTTAAGTGTAACGTACAATGTACATGTCTAGGCTGAGCTAGGCTGTTAAAACAGATCTATCGCGCCGGCTTTGAGACAAATAGAGCGGCTAGCAGAGCAGGGGGGGGGGGGGGGAGGGGGGGGGAGGGGGAGAAAAGGAAAACAGAGGGGGAGGGTGGATTTATTTTAATACACAAAAATTCCCTAGTTAAAAAAACACTAATTCAAAAGAAAATTACCTAGTTAAAAAATAATTCCCAAGTTCAAAAACAAATTTCCCTAATTGAAAAAAATGTGAACTACAGCATAGCCACTTACAACAGCCACTGCCACAGCTGAGAAAATCCTGAACAAAATTCACTAACATTTTAATGAGCTGGATTTTCTTTGACATGTGCAATAACAGTCACATGCAGGGTGCGATAAAAGTCATGTCCAATAGCCTAGGGCTAGTGAATTTTCATGTCAGGCTACTAGATCAGTTTGACAACTAGCTAGCCTGATGGGCAACGAAGAGCTAAAGTAGGCTGAGGTACTCAGGCAAGCTTTAATGTTCTTCGATCTAACCATGCACATGTACAATGCAACCAGCCTGTTTTTCTTGTGCCAGCAACACAACAGTTATTTAGAAAGAAAAATCACGTGTAACACCTGCAAGATAAACTGCTAATAACCACCTTCAAATATTGACATTATTTGATTGGAAAAGTTGAAGACACTTGCCTGTTCTTTTAACTGCATTAAAGAAGAATCGTCATCTCTTTTCGTAACCTGGAATTGAAAAAAATGTTGTACATTAATAAGAACTTGAAGAGCCTGTTATGACAAACATACAAATAAACTGAAGAATTCTAATAAACTAACTTTTGTTAGTAAAATAAAGAAACATCTCAATTTCTGGAATCAAGAACCTTTTCACTTTAGTTGTAAATGCAGCATAGATAGCCAGTCAGATATTATTACCAAATACAATAATATTAATGTTCAACATGCATGAATTTCTCACCTTAAAACATGATGCCCTGTACAAGAGCTGTACTACATGTCCTATGCTAGTCTTTGATGCTTGTGGGTAAACTGGTTCCAACCGCTGTACTACAAACAGGACCAATACTTTCCTTGATAAAGACTCTCCGCCTTCCAAAGCCAACAAAATCAGTTTTAATGCCTCCTCCTGCATTGCTGGCCCAAGAAATTGACACCCGCGATTCCGAACAGCAGCCCATAAATTAGCTGACAACTGCTGTGGATTTTGATGGAGCAATATAAGTTCTGTAACGGTTCTCTCTCCAAGACTTCTTGCAGCTCTCATTGCTCGAGTCCGACCCTCTTCTTCAGCTAGCTGACAATTAACGAGAGTAACAAGTTTTCTTTGCATTGGTCTCGTAAGTGGAGTAGTGCCAGGTAAGCTGTTTGTTCCATTGCTACTTGCTATACTTCCGCTTGCCATAGAACTTAGAGGTTTTAGATATAAGGCAAGCTCCTCTATACCCGTCATAGCCTCTCGATACTTGCCTACATTTTCGCTTATGCTTGGGATGTCTGATAGAGTGTCATCTGTAACTACTGCACCTACTAACTGCAGCAGAGCTGTGTTCACAGGCAAATTTTCAATATCCATGTTGACTGTTGCCTGGTCAAATGGACACTGGGTCTTGTGTAACTGTGAGAGGCAAGCCTTACACATTGTGTGACCACATCCCAAGCTGATGGGCCGACGTACCCTTTCCTCAAACTCATTGTAACAAATTGGACATGTGAGAAATTCTGTCCACTGTGGGGTCTGTATTGGCATCTTGGATGTCACACTAAAACAGTTGTCTGCAACTGAACCAAACTAATACCATGGGTATACTAAAACAAAAACAAAAGATGCAGTTATTAATACAAACCGAAATAATCAGCGCAAACCACATACGCGCCTTACTGAGCTACTGGGCCACCCCAAGTTAAAAAAGCTATCTAATTAATTATACCAACTGAAGAAAAAATCCCTGCTTTCTAACCACCGGGTTTCATTTTCATAATTACTGAGCTGCCTGCTTTTTCAGTATCTCACTATGGTATGAGCAACGTTATTTTTGACTTGACTAAATCTAACATTTACATGCCATCCTAAAGTGTTAATGTTTTTCCCAACATAATTATAATGAGGAAAAATGTAAACATGGTAACATTATGTCAAAGCCTATAATAATTAAGTTTGTCTCCAATTATTAATACACTAACATGTATTTGCTACACAGAAGTATATCAATACAATAATATTTAGAACCTAAGGCATTATAATTAGTATAAGCCTGCCCATCAGTTGCATTACTAGTGATTCAAAGTGAGATTATAACTTGTTAACAATAATTATTTTTAACCAGGATTATTATCACTGTGAAAAACAATGAAGTTCCATATTTCAATCAACTTCCTGTGTACTGAAGCCTTGGAGACAGAAATAAATAAAAGGTATAATTACGGTAGATGTCTTGCTTTCATAACACCGAATATAATTATGTGGTAATCACGTACTTTATGACCTACTGACATGCGTCAATCGACTAACAACCAACTAACAGCCAACACCTCACTGATAGTCCACTGTTAGTTGGTCGATAGTCTACCATTACATGTATTTGGTCAACTCACAGGCAACAGTCGACCAACTAACGGATGTTACAGTGCGACTACTGAAAGCGGGGCCACTTAGACAACGAGAACCAATCACATTGCAGAACAAAAACAAAGCATTACAACTTTGGTGACTTTAGCCAATCAACAGCTAGCAAAGAACAATGCTACTTGACTTGGCAGAAATCTGAATAATTTTATGCTTTGTTTTCGTTCTACAATGTGATTGGTTCTCGTTGTCTAAGTGGCCCCGCTTTCAGTAGTCGCACTGTAAATGGCTGACAGTCAACCGACGTGTTGGTTGGTCATAAAGTACACTTTTACCTGTATTAATTAATAGCAGAAAATGTAGGGACTGTTACTTTGGATGAAATTCAAAATTCTCTCCCCACAAATTATTACTCTTAAATGAGTCACAAAATACATTCTTTACACAATCATTCCATAGTCACATAAAAGGGGTCACAGACTACATGTACATACATTGTACAGCACATATTCAAAAATATTAATCTGAATTTCTAATGTAACCTGAAACAACCATATATAGGGACTGATCAAAGTCAGCACCTGGCTATAATCCACAGATTGAAATGGAATTTAGCATGTTGGTTTTTGTGGAGGGAGGAAAACCGGAGATTTTACCCATAGAAAAACCCTTGGAGCAAGGGTGAGATACCCACAAACTCAACTCACATATGGCGCCATCCTGGGAATACAAATAAAAGCACAATCTATCCATAAATACATGTATAAGTAAAGCAATAGGTCAATGCTGGCAAAAGGCTATAAATGATAACTATAAGTTCAAATATGATATGAACATTGCTATTCTAAGAAGTCTAGACTTTTCAATAGAATTTTAATACTGAATATACCAAGACGTACCAGTATTAGCACTTCTACACACCTATATAACGAACTACATTGTAAGCATTTCAGCTCTATAACAGAATAACTAAGGTTTACATGAACGCAACACAAATGGATGCCAAACAAAGTCCAAAGCAAAGCTATTACACTGTATACTATTACCAGTATATAAAATTTAGAATTTACATTTTTTCAGCATTGTGCTTGAAATATTCAAACTGGGCAGGCTTAAAAAGAAGGCAACTTAATGAGTCATGGCAAGTTGGCTTCCTGTCAACACTATTTCCTTGTCATGTCCATGCAAGATCTTAGAAGAAGGTATACAGAATTACTTCACCCCACAGAAATATATCCAGAATAATTATATACTCTGTGTTTTAGGTGTTTCAAAAATGTGCCAAGCAAGCAAGTTTCAGCATATTCATATGTACAGCAACTATCACTTTCTAATCTTCTGCATAACAAGCATTTGTGAAAGAGATATTTCCAGGCCTTTGCAAATCTTCATTTGAGAGCTAGAGGAACCTAATCCATTTACAAATCAACCAAAAAGATAAACAGACCTTTGAACAATGAAACTGGATACCTAATTGAACTAGAGGAAGCACTGTTTAAGGTCAAGCAAGGTAATTTAAAACTGAATTACTATCCATAATTATACAATTCATACCTTTTTCTAAACTACACCTAATTTCGAGAACCTTGTAATAATTAATATACCGTAAAATTTATAAATCAAAAAATACAATGTAAACAACATACAATCATTGTACTTTGCTGATCTCTTGCCTTGTGTACACACTTTCAAACTAAAACTTATATTCTAACTACATGTAGTTAGAAAATGTAGTTTGTTTAAAAAATGTCAATAAAAAGCAGGCAAGCTGCTTCACTGAGTATGTACACTTATATTTATGTATTACAAAATATTTAGCACACTTTTGCACCATTAAGAACTTAGTGGCGTATTGCAGCGTGTAGTTAGCATGTTTTTGCATATTTTACTGGGGTACATGGAATTTGGACTCTTACTAGTAGTTTCTTTGTGTCTAGTCCCATTCTACTGGCTTAATACTACCTGCAAACTCTAAACTTACATAATTATAATTTAAGACACTTTACTGATCATAGTTTTAGCTAAGGAGTGACAATTGGGCCATATTTTGGGAAGACTACAGGAAGAGTGTCTAGTGTGTCTGCAACATGATTTTATTTTACAAATCACGCCACAATGTAGAACCACCTTTAACCCTCTAAACTGGCATGATACAACAAAGATGCATTGAGTTCATGTCTGCTCAGATCCCAAAAAAAATTGTATTTTCTCTTTGGGAATTAATTACTATGATTCTTTCAATGTATTCTAATTCTTTAGATTCCATCAAGAACCTCCTTAAAACTAACACAAATATATCAACATGCTAAAAGAGCAATAATAACATGTGTTTAAAAATATAGCAACTATATATTTCACAAACAAGGAAGTACCAAACAGATGACAGAAAGCACAAAGAGCATTTCTTATAATATCTTGGGTCATGCAAGTAGAATTAGAATCTCCATAGACAATGAAACTGAATTAATGAAATTGTGGTATTAATCCGGTGATTTAAAGTAGGGCATATGATCAATGTACATGTATGAATATCTTACAAGAGAATGGTAATATTTTTAGCGTTTCTTGGTAACCAGTTTTGCTTTTAAAAATCCTTTTAGTTTCTCAGAAAGTTATACAATGCTTGAGGCATTCTACTGGAAATCAACAAAGCACTCTTCAATTTAACGCATATTTGCTACCTTAGCACATTCTACACAAAGCATGTTTAAACTTGCCCAGTACGTTTCTATTGGGAAAAATATCTGCCACTACAAGTTTGGGTATGTGAATCAAAGCTAAATAATTATGAAGAAAGAATACAAAGTTCTACCTCAGCCTTAGGCATATGGGAGTTTGAAATGCATACATTGCTGCATCAAAAATTTATCACAAGACAAGTATTGACAGAAGTTGTATTAGGGTTGTACATGTACACAAAGTTCTACATGTGAGTCTTGAACAGCGAGTCACTACAACTAATCAGCTAATACCGCATTTGTCTTCCGTAGTAAATCGAGCAAACTTCAGCCCTTACTTTATAGCAAGATCAAGTAAGTGTTCCATAAAAGGGCAATATTTCGAGTAAAAGATTGCTCTTTGATAAACAAGATTTCAGATTATACTATTTTTGGGGTAGTTCTAACCACATACTGTTTTGAACTTTACCTGTCTTAGCAAAATGAGCGGTGTTTTAGTGGTACTATTGAGGAATTTGGAAATTACGTGACTACTTCTCTTGTAGTAAAATCAATGCATCCACAAACAAACTTCCTGCACTTCGCGTGAATCGAACCGCGAAATTAAAGAATCGTTTCTCAGAAAACAAAGTCAAAAATTATACCGATCTAAAGGTACCCTAGTTTCAAAATAATAATCCACAACCACCAATCACGATAAAAAGTAAACAAAAATAGATCTAACGATCTGCGATGTATGAAAGTTCTCAGAAAGAGCCATAATTTTGTGATGAGAATTTGAATTCTGCCCACAACAAAAGGACAGCATTCCATTTGAACTTTCTTTTCGTCTGACCTTTCGAAACTCGAATCTTCAACTGAAAATACTCTTCTCATTAAAGTTCTGATCTAGGCATTATTGTGCTAAAGGAACGAGGATTTGTTTCGCGCAAAGCAGCAATCGCAAATAGGCACGATTCTGGAGAGGTATGCATTCTTTAGGTGGGCAATGTAGTAGATCCGTCGAGACACAACTCTTTCTCAAGGCAACGTTTTCGCTAATCAAAGCCCCACAAAGTACAAACCCGATCTTGCAGCTTCTTTATAATCGAGTTTGTACAATTCTGGAACGCCGAGTTCTATCTTGAGAAGGGATGCATCGGAATTAAAGTCCTCGAGAGAGACACCTTTGTCTTCGATGCTCAAAGCACGATTGCAAAACTATACACATCGAGCACTTCAGCTCAAATACACCACTTTTGCTTTCCCTTCTGCATGCATGACTCACCTTAAACTAAGCACAATGCTTCCTGATAATTATATGTACACGTCTCCAGAGGTTAGGCAACTTCTTGAAAACTTGGAGCTTCGAACAAAGCAAAAAATTCCCGTATGATTTTAGCAGCAACAACGCGCCAGTAATCGAGGAAGTCGGGGTCGCTCCTTTGCAAAAGGAAATTAAAACGTAGTCGTTCGACACGAAAAAGGTGTCTTTCCAGTAGCTTTATAACACTCCCAGTGGAAGTAGATTGCGAGGATATGATCAAGTCATTGCATGAGGTAAATACCTCGCTTATTTATCCCTGTAAAAATGGGAAAATTTGGTACTCTTCGTCCATCGGTTGGACTCTCAGCTTTTTAACATAACGCCATGACCGGAAAAAGTAACTGACGTGGGATCTCCCCTCGGGTCTTACATCACCCGTTATCTGATTGGCTGTTTAATGCCACGTGATCTAATACTGGCGCTACTCATAATTTACTTAGCACGGGTAGACAGAGGAATTTAATGCACAAAAACTTACCATCGCGGGTAGACTTAGTAAGTTTTTCTATACAAGTCTGTTTTCCATCGGGGGAGGAAGAAGACAATTTGCCCAAATTCGACCTTGCTGGGGTATAGTTGTGGAGTTTGGTCTGAAAACGTTCGTGATTGTGAATGACTTTCGGTAGTAACTTATTGTTGTTTGTTCTCGATTATTTACTCCTTTTCGCATTCACTTTAAATGAATATTGCCCTGAAAGCTTATTTACTAGCACATTGCGCTTCAAGATGAAGTTAAATCTCTTCAAATTTGTTTCGTGCGATTCAAATATTTTATATGTTAACAAAATATGTCTGGGCCTGTTCCCCACGCACCGATTTCTTTTCAAAAATAGCTTTAGATCTAAATACGTGCAATAGCCACCGATTCATTATGCTCAAGATTTACCCTACCTAAGGATCACATCGAAAGAAAAATATCCCCTATCTTTGTTTACACCAAAAATACGTTATCTAGCTCCAACACGCTGGTTATGGAAAACAGAACAGGATTTTTCCAGTCCGTTGACTCACTTGACTGACGCGGTGCGAGACAAAACAACCGTTGTCAGCAGAAATTCCAGAATATTAATAAAGGTCCAAGAAAGGGCATAGTCATTTATGATTGGTTTTCGTAAAAATTGTTTTTCTTTTTATCAAGAGTCATATACTTATATAAATGACGTTAATTATATTGAATACTATATATATATATACATTATATATATACATTATATTGAGTTTTATAAACATAAAACTCTTTTATTCGGCCTTGTCTAGCATAATACAAACTTAAAACGGGATGATACATTTGGCTGCGACATTGACCTTTAATTTCTAAGTTTCTAAGAGCGCACTACCAGCTACGTTACTATAATTTTCCCCGGAAAACAGAATCTATTCCGCTTTAGTTCCGGTTTAAATTTCTGACTAACCCTAGCTGGGTGTGGTTATTTCCGGTTGTAGGTGGGGCTTTTTACCAGCAAGTTTCGTTAGAGCACCTTCCAAAATAACTTGAGCCACTGGCATGTTGGCATGGAGGATAGGCTTCGATCGATAAAGGTATGAACCTATACGTGCCACTGGCTAATCGTGTTTTATTTTGACGGATATTTTTGGATACAAGTTAAGGGATCAGAATAGAGAGAATTGCTCTTGAAAATACTTGCGTTTTGCGCTTGCTCTCGCAGCTTCGAAAAATAATAATCACTTCTAATAAACCTTACCTATAGCCTGAAATACAGCCGCCTCCTCACGAGCCGAGGAGGCGGCTGTTTTTCAGACTACCTAACCTAAATTTGAAATAATTTTGTTAAGTTCCGGAGTCTTTGTATAACGGGCAGTTGAAATTCGATCACGGTTACGGCTACTTCCGGTTGAGTCCTTGAAACCCGAAAAAAAAAGGACTTACAAATGTACAAAGAAATATCAACAATACCAAGGGTTATTCCCATAACGGAATGTGTATTCGACCTTGAGAAAAGTCTGTCAGAAAAAAAAAATGAAAATAGCAAAACTTGGAACTGAAATGAATTCACAAACACCTGTTGCTATTTTGTCGGAACTGATGAAGGAACGAACAACAGGTATTCAACCTGCTCCTAGTAACACTGATGCTCGTCCCTTAAAGTGTGAATTATTCGTGGGCGTAGTTTGAAAAACGTCTTATCGTTCAGAAGGTTAAGAGCTTAGAAGAATTGACGGGATTTTTGTTTTTTCGCTCTAATTTTCTGTCTTTGTTCATATTGGGCCAGTTTCTCTCTTTCGGCACGTGAATGTCACAGGTAAACAAACCGTGACTAACAATTGTGCAGATGTGTAGGAATCGAAATCATCGTTCCCTTCAAACGTACTACTAGTACTCAAATAGAAAAAAACTGACTGACAGAAACACATGAAGAGCTTAAGATAGTTCTTCAAAGGAAATACTAAAAAAGACAACGTGAATTGATTAATTACAGAAAAACGCGGTTTGCCGGGAAATCGCCCGACCAGAAATTTGTGCATCGTGTATATTGATAGCACCATCAAATTTTAACTCAAATAACTGCAGCTCGGTGAATTCAGTTAATTCTCTCTAAATCCTCCCAACAATCAACAATGCATATGCGCTTAATAAATTTAAAACTAAATATTTACTGGCCAAAGTACCAACTGCATATCTCTGGCACAAGATACGATCGAATCTTTACATGCATTTAGCTTAGATATTTCTGCATCGAAATCGATTAAATAGTGAAAATATTGCCACTGCATAAAACTGGGAAAGTTAACTTACCCTTTGCTTTGGAATGTCGCCCCTGTATCGGGGTTGGTAACTCAGAGGTGGACCGCAATAGCAGAGTTCCTTCAACTGTTTCCCCCGTGCACTAGAAATGTAGAACTGGTTCATAACAGCTCCGCGACGCCCTTTTCAATTTCTCGACGAAGCAATGACTATTTCCAAGTCGTTACGCCATCGGTCCGTGAGACAACTGCTTATTTGTTTTGCCGAGACACCGAGCAAGGACTAGGGTGGGGCTGCTCGACCAAGGAATCGATGATATATATATATATATATACATATATGTATTAACACCTTCATTTCTGACTGGCTCATGTTGACAGCTTTATGAGTCAACTTCCGTAGTATTTCGTGAGCTAGAATGCTAATTGTTGTTTTTGTTAGGGGGCATTCTTGGCGAATATTCGCAACACCTGTAAGAGATAGGTGTTTATTTGTGAAGCGTAAAGTTTGACTCGGTGACTGACTGCTTGAATTGTTTGGCTATCGAATTGTCAACAATTATATGCAACAGGTTGTTTTCGCGAGAAATGTTTTTACTTTGTACGTCTGAATGAAACTGAAGTGAGATTTAACTAAATCATTCAAGCAGTAGTTAATACAAACTGTTGAACTATAATCAAACTCAATTCACAGCGACCGCTTTTACGGTCTTAAAATATAGAACGGAGTAACCTGTTATGGTGATAACAGTACAAGCTTCCTACAACAACATATTCGCGCGCGTTGTTTATAAACCATTAATTTGCGAGACTAGCTACGATTTTCTTACCAAGGAACATCCGGGCCAAACGAAACAACACTGAAGAAAATGAACTGTCTCTCGAAAAAAATGTGGCGTTTTCACAAACCCCATGAATTATATTTTAGTCTGAGTCCTGGTATAAGATAAACAATAATGGCTTTGTTAGTTAGAACAAATTTCATCCTTGATCTACAACATTTATACAATAGCTTTTCAAACATACTTTAACTTTATTGCGCAGTAGTAGCTACATATAGAGTAAATTTTCGCACTCAATCTGAATCGAAATGGTGATATGGCTATCCAGAAAAATATGGGAGAAATGTATGGTACGCAGTGAAACTGCCTTTACTGTTAAGAAATAACCTACTCACGCAATCATAAGAATTGAGGTGTTTGTTAGTGATTTAAGAGTAGTTTAATCATATATGTAGCATATGTTGTTTCCTTTGAAGACCATCTTAAAACTGAACTAGAAATGCGGATTAATAGAATTTATCTGCTACGCTATCTACCATGCATTGAATATTAGGTCGCTGACCAACACTGTTGTAGGTACTGTATACATATCGGATGCTTTAAACTACGGCAATGACTACGGCACTGACTACGGTGCCCACTGTTACTGTACGACATGCTGTGACTTTGAATTGGTTTCCCGTTGTTTTGTCTTTCTGAACCAATCAAATTACAGAGTTGTTGTACAGTAAGTTACAGTACGGTTACGGCAAGACATGCCGTAGCTAGTTTGTTCCACTCATACTCTGCTCTATTCGGCTGATATTTTTCTTGTTCTTTTCTTTTCGGAATCGAAGTTAGCGGGAAACGCGCGTGCGCAATCTCGTCCCCAGGGTCTCTCGGTCGGATCCAAGATGGCGGCTACTGACCCGAGAGAAGGCCCTGGCAGTTATGAGAAAACGACAGGATTTAGAATTATTAACGAAACATCCGAATTAAAAGCTCATAGCTGATAAATACTGAGTAAACATTCATTTAAAAAGAACTAATTGCGAACATTTTGAATTTCTGTTCTGCTTATGGAGCCGATGATTATATAAGGGCTATTTCTACGAGAGCAAGCTAGCCGGGCCGCGGGTTTATCTAAGCCGCGAAGTTCACAAAAATGTGCTATTTTTACGAGGGCTTCATTGAGCCGCGACATGAACTACACGAATCAGTCGCGAACTTCAGTTTTTGACCCATTTATACGAATCGTTCGCGGCTTTATAGATAAGCCGCCGCTATAACTTGCTTCGTGTAAATGGCCCTAATGTTGACATCTATAAAATCATGCACATAGTCTCTAATTCCTGAATACGTCCTCAATGAGTCTTTTCCACTTTTCCTATTTATTCTGCCACAATAGATAGATAATGTCAATTATTATACATTTTACTGACTATCTCAATTCTGATTGACTGAGAACACACATCTCAGTAATTATCAATAGCATTGACTGCGCATGTGTACAACATTATCTGTAGGTTGTGACGTCAGACTGCTATTATCTGTAGGTAGGAACGTACGACCATTTACGCTAGAAAGTAGAGAAATTATTTCGCTTTTTTGTGCCATTTTCCTATTTTAATCTCAGTTATGTTCCAAATCTTTCTTTTCCTTTAAACTTGTAAACAAAAGCAATTTGTAGCTCGAATAAGAAACAAAACATCTAGATCTTGAAATTCAATCGTCAACAAACCAAATTTAGCTTCGTTTTCGCTAGCTTTCTTTTTGCTAAAACGTTTGCTTAAAATGTATAATAAATCAATTCTTGAATTCGGTTTTCGCGTAATAGCGAAAATTATCAAGACCTCGGTATGTGTTATCAGCGTCAGCCTTCCGGCGGCTTCGGCAACACAGACCTCTGTCCTGATAATTTTCGCTATCATGCGCGTTTTCTGAGTCCAGTCCAGTCCATATTAGTTTGAGTCCAGTCCGCGGTTCACAACATGCCCTCCAATACTTGCTTATTATTTGCACCTTTTTCAATACATAACTGTCAGCAATTTAGCAGCAATTTAATTTAATTAGGCACTAATTTGTCAATGTTTCCTCCTTTTTCTCTTTTTTTTTCTACATACACTCAGCTCTGTATGTAGAGCTCAACTATTGATATATCATAGCTAATTTATATAGCGCTTAATTTGTACAATAACTATGGTAATAATAAATCATAAAAAAAAATGTAAAAATGTAAATATATATATATGGATACAAATATTTTAAATCTCATATCTCAGTAAATGTATCATTGCATTCGTCATATGCCAAGTACGTTTAAAAAGATAGGTTTTTCGACTTTCGGCTATAAACAGAGGAAATCGCACAAACGCAACTGCTATACGTGATTTGTGGGCACTGAGTGATATTTTGAAAGTTCAGTCTCGGATAATAGACCAGTTCGCGGTAAATTCCGATATTTTGAAAGGGGTGCAAACATGGCGCGAAAGGCAGTGTTTGTATGGGAATCGATGGGAATCCGATGTCAAATAAAATCCGTAAAATCGAATTTCTGAAATATTCTTGAGATTCAAACTTAAGATACCAAGTAAAAGATTAACATATCGTAGCTGTGCTGGGAAGCGTGCAATCGTGTTTTCAGTTTTCCATACATTGTCTGTAAAAACGAGTCAAATTCCGCGTGAAAATTTATTTTACGGATTTTATTTGGATTTTATTTGACTGAGAAATTTCAACGTATCACTCAGTGCCCATAAATCAAGTATAGCATGAGCAGTTTATGCAGTTTCTTGTTTACATTTACTGAGAGTATTCACCTGTGCACTCTATAACCTTTTATGCACTCGTTATCGACCAATCAGAATCCAGATATTTTTTTGAGTTAATAACAGAAACTTATAATTTAAAAACGTATAACCATGATAACATAAATATACACTAATTTATCTTTTTTTTATCAGCAATAAACTGGCTTTCGAAACTGATTGAGTCACGCAAATACTCTTCCTGACACAGCTACTGAAACGTTCGACATACCGTCATATACGTTTTGACAAGCGTGCGAATAGGCTTCGCTTAAACAGGGACCCAAGACAAAGTGAATATTTCGAGAAAAGACTAAAAGCAATATGTGCTGGTACGAGTAAATGAAATTATAGGAAAAAGTTCAATGTTTCTCTCCTAGGCCGGAGTACAAGCCTAGGTTTTTTTAGAGACGTCATTTTGACGTCATTTTGCATCATTCCGTATGTGTCGTAGGCGGAGACTGTCATGTTCGGAAGAAGGTCGACAATTTGTGCTCTGGATATTAAGAATTCAATTATTAATTAGGAAGTACCAAAATTCTCAGAAAGCTGG
This sequence comes from Actinernus sp. WN-2022, assembly GCA_030867875.1. Taxonomy (NCBI): domain Eukaryota; kingdom Metazoa; phylum Cnidaria; class Anthozoa; order Actiniaria; family Actinernidae; genus Actinernus; species Actinernus sp. WN-2022. Next base: position 72,706,357 of record JAOWCC010000936.1, read on the forward strand.
CTTGCCTTGACTGACTTGGGATTTTGTCCGTCACGCAAATTTTCATTTAAAATATAAAATAACAAAGTGGAAATTCTACTGAGACCTAAATAAGAAAATTAACGTCCTACTTCTTTAGATGTTAAAATGAAAACAAAAATAACACGACGAATAACGCGCAACACTGGAAACGTAGCAGGAGCGAGGCCAAAAAATATGGATATGAAGAAAATGAAGTTCGTTGAAAAATGCATCTGATTTCTTTTCGCTTTTAAGACCTAGTCATTTCAATTCAATTTATTGTTATCAAATAAGTTTTACAAGCATGATAGCCAAAGCCAGAGGCTTATATGGCTGAGTGGCGGAACAGCTATTGTAATGAATACCTGATAACAGAAACATATAGGGAAATTACACACACAAAAAAGAAGAAAAGGGAAAACGTATATATATGTATATAGGAAATGTGATAAATGAGACGATACAGAAAATAAATAACCGAATTCTATTTAATTAACTAATATATAAAGTAATTTCATTATTGGGACAAGTAGTACTCCTTTAATAACCGCTTGTAGTTAAATGCGAAGGGAGAGAGGGATCGAATTCCAAATTTTAGGACCTTGTGATCTAAGAGAAAATGAGAGTTTGTAGGATGTAATATGAAGGTTATCTTTTGTCTGGTATTATGATGATGAGTTTCAGCGTTTACTGTAAATAGCGAGGCTACAGGTTGAGGCAATAGGTTGTTGATGTGTTGAAAGATAAAGGAACAAATTTTATAATTTAAAATGTCAAAAATACTCAAAATATTCAATTGTTTAAATAGTGGTAGAGAGTGAGAGAGTTATGACACGAACAGCCTTTTACAGACATAATAAAATTGGATTTAAATGAGACTAATGTAGGGTGATGATCATGCAAATAATAGCACATTATTGTAGGTAAGGTAGAATAAGAGAATTGTATAATAAGTGAAGAGTCTGTTTCCCTAGAAACTGTCTCGATTTCAATAGAATGCCTATCGTTCTAGAGAACTTGCAAGTATAAAATGACTTGAATGTGGAGAGTCCATGACAGATTCTGATGAATGATTATACCTAAGAATTTGGTTTGCTGGACTCTCTCAATGTTATTTCCTTCAGATGTAATATTAGTATTGTCAAGGTTAGGTATGAAAGAGAATATACTTAGTCTTATCGGGATGGAGGGTTAACTTATTTGCATTGCACCATTTAAAGAGTTTGCTGAGTTGTGAGTCACTGCGCAATTATTAAATAATAAAAAAATCAGTAGAAAAATGTTACAGTAACTAAGATTATCTTACCTGTATATTTTTTTCTCTTGAGAGATTTAATCAAATCAGAGGTGATGGTCTTTAGTTGACTTGACTCGCTTTGTCTGCTTGACCATGTATCACCTCACTCCAGCGGTTTATTGTAATGGTTTTACGGTTGAGTTTAATATATAGCTTCAATGAGAAGTACCCCAAACTGACGCTGCAAATCGTTTTTTTTTCCTGACACAATAGTGCGACTGGTGCTGGATCTACTCTGACGTCACAGATCGTAAGCTTAGAGAACCATTGTCCGAGGCCTGGAAGTTGCCTGAAACCGGAACCGGAAAAAGTATGAGATATTAAAATGGCAGCAACATTATAACTGCGTAATTTATGCGTTGGTAATTAGGGAAGGCTTTTCTTCCGTTTAAGAACAGAAATATACTGAAACGGGAGGCTCGTTCCATTCAACCAAAACAACCGGTTAGAAATTTTTAAATGTCGAATGAAACGGATTTTTCCACTTAAACAGTTGAAAAAAGAGCATGTCCCATTCGCAAAACGTATCCGGTAAACACAAATTCCGGCTGGAACTGAACTTTTCGGTGATAAATTTTCGGATATTGTAGAAATAGAAAAGAAAATAGAACATAATTTTTTAGAAAAAGGAGGACAACTTCGAGAGGTATAACACAATTTCCGAAACATTTTTAACCAAAATTTCCGTTTTTTTCTGGTCGAATGGAACGCGCCCAGAATATCGACCAGTGAGTACAAACATGCCATTTAAATTGTGGGCAGCGTAAACAATCAAAAGAAAAGTATCGCGAGATAGCGAGACTTGAAACCATCCGAGTGTTTGCACTCGTCACATCAACTGAGATATTTATTTTTAGAATAATCTTTGAACAATTTAAAGATGGTTCTCCATATTCTATAACAATTAATGCATAATGATCGCGCGTTCTTAGGATGATCCCTTAGTTTGTATTGGTAATCATTAGTGTGCAAGTTTAATTAACGATTAATAGTGTGAGTCATGATGTTTGAAAATTCTAACAAAATAACACGAGTCCGCAGGACGAGTGTTATTTGTGGAATTTCATGATCAAACATCACGAACACTATTAAAGAGCAGTGTCACGATTTAGACAATGGCAAAATCACGCTATGTCACTTCCCTTTCGATTGAAATAACTAAAATACTGCTTTATCAAAATATAACATCAAACCTAACCATACAATACTGAAGTATAGTTTTATAGCAATTTCGGCTCGAGATATTGTGCAAATACGCCGATGCAAGCGGATTACTCACGGACGTCTTACTACTTCTGTCACATCTTTTGATTTCTGTCCGCCTGACACATTTTCAAAACTTTGGGCATGAATACTAATCGTGACACTGCTCTTTTAATTGTTAATTGAACTATGCACACTAATGATTACCGTTTAATACTGATAGATGCAAAAATGAAACGAAGAACTGAATTAACTAGTTTTTGCATCGATTTAACTGTGTTTTCACTGCTGTTAGTGACTAACACGTCTATGCTCAGCTAATCGGAATTAAGTATTTTGTATCTATATTCAGTATTAGCATTATAAGTAATGGTTAGAGACTGGCAAATACAGGCACGCGCTGACTGTACGATGAACGAAAAATAATGAACCAAGCAAGTTGCATGGCACTCGCTAAGCACTTTGCTCACATCTCCTGCTCCCACACGTGTTAGCGTGGTACTTGCTTGGTTAATACTGCATTAGGCCGAAAGCCGAATTGCAGTATGAAAAAATGTTGATTTCATTGCATCGTACAGTCAGCAAGTGCCTGTATTTGTCAATAAAACACAAACATAAAGTCTCTAACTTTTAATATTCCAACTGAGCGTACAGCGTGCTGTGGTCACCAATAAAGCACAGTCATTAGCCAATCACCTGCTTGGATTTTGTACTGTGTACGAAGTTCGAATATCAATGTATAATAAACAAGAGGGAGAAGATACTCATGTAGTAATAGCATCATAACGAAATACAACAACGACGAAACCAGTAATAATAACTTAATGACGGAGATGATGCATGATGATGAAGTATATTTGCCAACATTTTGTGGGATATGATCAAAACGTCAAATATCACTTTCAGTTTTCGAGTATAAACGGCATGACTATTTAAAAAAATTGATCCGCGATTGCGTACATATAGGCGATCATTCTTTTATGGTTAAAATTCGTCGAAATCGCTTGAAATCGTCACCAGAGAACAACAAGGACATCAAATACTCTTCAGACAAGTTATATTTACTTTATTGAAATATTTACTGAGATATTTCACAAATCGTAAATTCTCATACAAAGCCTTATATTTTTCAACACACAAATTAAGCCTGGGCTTCCTGTGGTATGTTTACATGAATCAGGACAGGATATATATATTTTTTTGTATTTAAGCTATATTTTATTTCACATGTTTTATCTTTTTTTACAATTTTAGTGCACTATTTTTTACTTTTCAATATGAGAACACAGACAATAGGGATCGTAATAACACCAATACATTTTGATTAAAAGAAACTTAAAGTAAAAAAATAATAATGTGCAACAAATGTCTGTAAGAAAGGAGCTATATCAAGAGCAAGAATATAGAAATGTTCGAGGTGATATAAACTGATTACTTCAAGTAACAAATGAAAGAAGTTTGTTCCATTTTTCATAATGAAATGAGAGTTTATTTTTCCCTCTAGCAATCAATTACCTCTGTATCGTAAATTATTTTGATCGGATCGGATATGATTGATCGGATATGATTGATTTGGACCAGGATCGATCGGATCACAGATTTTCGCGTGTTAGGGTATACAATGGTCGCCTTTGTACGCAATTTCGGACCAATTTTTTTAAAATAGTCATGCCGTTTCGAAACTGACGGAAAGTGATATTTGACTTTTTGATCATATCCGGCAAAATGTTGGAAAATATACTTCATCATCATGGATCATATCCGTCATTAAGTTATTATTATTGGTTTCGTTGTTGTTTTATTTTGTTACGATGCGATTACTATTATAATTATTAATGAAATTTTTTTGAATTCATGACTAGTATCTTCTCCCTCTTGTTTATTATACATTAATATTCGAACTTCGTGAACAGTACAAAATCCAAGCAGGTGATTGGTTAATGACAGTGCTTTATTGGTGACCACATCATGCTGTGCACTCAGTTGTATTAAAAGTTAGAGACTTTATGTTTGTGTTTTATTGACAAATACAGGCACTTGCTGACTGTACAATGAACTCAACATTTCAGTCTTCAAACTGTAATTCGGCTTTCGGCCTCATGCAGCTTTCGAGCTCGCCGTTAGAGTAACCAGATTCTGAGGCCTATGATCTAAAGTGAGGCTGACGGTCTTGGGGGTTATGCCATGCTGATGAGTCCTAACAAGGACGAAACAGCTGTACATGGTTGCCACTCTACCGGTAATAAGATGTGAGCATGCGTATTAGACGCTAGCTACGTCATAGCGTGTGTTGGGTAGTGCCATGCAACGTGTTTGGTTCATGCAGTTACCACGCTAACACGTGTGGGAGCTGGAGATGTGAGCAAAGTGCTTAGCCAGTGCCATGCAACTTGCCTGGTTAAATATTTTTCGTTCATCGTACATGCAGTCAGCGCGTGCCTGTATTTGCCAGTCTCTAGCCATTAATTATAATACAAACTAAGTGGATCATCCTAAGAACGCGCGATCATTATGGGGTACGTTACGAATTTCGAGTTGTAGTATATAATTCTCGCTCTTGGGTCACAGTTTCGTGCTCAATTTGCAATATGTTCTGAGAAACGGCAAACAGCGTACATACTAGAATAAACTTTGAAATGCATCAATTCTATCTTCAGCTTTTCACTCATTCAACGAAAAAAAATCCTTTAAAGAGTTCCATACCATGTCTGTATTTCTGGAGTTTTCTTAACCGACTCTAGTCTACCCCCACTATGTCATCTTTTGTAATGTTGGTTGATGGCAATCGTACGCCAGCCAGCCTGATATTAGACTACCTTGCGCATGCGCAATGGTTGCCTAAAAAAGGTTGGGCTGCATCCGCTTTGCTATCCGGAAGTGACGCAATGACCTTAATATGTCGTCACGATCCGTACTGGTTTCGCCGCTTGATCCACCAAGCCAATAACTGCTATTGTTATTCATTTTAGTCACAATCTCGATTCTGATTGAGTGTACGTGCTAATTCTCGATAGCGGTACGCGTAGGTATTGTCTATTTGTGTAACCTGATCCCGCAGCCTGCATTGTAGGAGGAGTGGCACTATCAACCGATACATAAACAACCCATGTCCTTTTTGATCTGGAGGGAAAATTATGAAAAACGTTATCAACAGGACATACTGAACATGCTGTATCGTGTGCTTGTGAAACGTCGATAACTGATAACAGGAGCCCATTACTCTGGGCTCCAGCTGATAACCAGTTATATCCGGTTTTGAGAGCATAACATCAGTCAATCAATCAAGAAGTCTACCTTCCTTATACGTTTGAAAATGAGGCAGGGTCGACAAGCCTGTGATGTCACGACTACCGTTTTTTGGCTTTAGGAAAAAAGGAGTTCAAACCATACCCATAACTAGGAGCATCCATATCTGCCGCCTATATAGTTGTCACAGCGTTTTTACAAGTTTGGCTATTTTTAGATTATTTTCCCCGCCAATTGGTAGATTGCACCGTGGCGGAACAAAAGATGCCTCATTAGCTACTTTTGTTATATTAAACAACATGGATGCTACGCTTTTGTAATTTGATTCCCTTAGGAATAATTGCAGCTCAACAATAGCGGGAAACCATTCTAAAAATAACCTAACTTGTAAAAACGCTCTGACAAAGGCCAAGTATGTGAGATGGACGCTCCTAGTTATGGGCTCCTGACACTGGGCATGGAAACTTCCGATTAGGTACATGCGTTGAAATAGTGGAATATTAATCATTGGAATGGAGACGTTTCGCAGAGATACCGTAGAATCCCATGCATATTATAGAGGTAGATAATCTGTAGATAATCCCCCTGTAAATAGTCCCCCTTTCCACTTCATGCCCATTACCCTCATGCATAATCTCCCCCTGTAGATAGTCCCCCCCCCCCACTATGTAGGGGAAAAGGGGAAATCCTGCTAGCCAACATTGGTAGTATTTTTGCTCTAGTACAGCATTTTAATAGTCGCAATTAACATTTTAGTTTAAAATAACAAACCATAAAACAAAACTACCAGGTACAAAATCTGTCTTTGGGACTATTCATGAGGGGTGGGTGGGTTCAGGGTTGAGGAGGAGATTATACATGGAGTTAGCTAAGTTGAAACTGAGGTAACGACCCGAAAAAAAGAAAATTTATGTAAAGAAAACAAAGATAAAATCACAAAAATAACTGGTAGAATCAAGGGAAATCAGAGCAAAAGGTTTAGAAGAAAAGGGAAGATAATGTAAAATGAAAAAAGGGAAAGAAAGAATTTTCACTAGCTACTGGCCAAGTTTTCTATCCAGGCCGCCCAATCTCGTCCCCAGAGCCCGCGCTTTTTTTCGGCCAGCGGGCTCTGGGGACGAGATTGCAGACCGCCTGGTTTCAACTATGCGCGCGCAGGTTCAACACTTTTCGAGATGCTGTGCTCGCGCGGGCCTGTGAGCTCCGCTAAAAACATACACATGTCCTGTTTCAAAATTATACAACAAATGGAAACTGGAGAAGTTTGGCCTCGATTCTGTACCAAAATAACTGCTGGAACATTGCCTCTACACTGTTTAATTCACGGATATAAGTCGGCTGAATTGAGAGTCTTTGGTATCTCACCGCTAAGAGCACAAAACCTTTTATCTCTCAGACAGCGGTCTATTAACATTTTTAAATGATCCGTAAAGTTTTAGGAATGCCAGATGTTGTGCTTTTTTAGTTCTTGTCTCGAGGTGTATCTGAACATTTCCCTAAGGGTTCCATAGTGCCTGACGTCACTACCCTCGGTGCCAGAGGCTGGAAGAGATAAAAGGCAAAGAGGCGAGAGAGGAGAAAGAGGAGAGAGAAGAAACAGAAGAGGTTCTGGTGTAGAGATTCAATATTTGAACCTCGTCCCAGATTGGATAATCTACTCATTATATACCAGGCGCAACGGTGAGTGCTGGATGTAACGGTGATTTTCATTGGCTTAACAATGGCCCAGCTCACCAGACATGTTTCTCAGCTAGCTGTGAACTCACAGACAGCCCAATCTATGGGTTTGTGAAAATATCAGGGCTGTGAGAAGATATGTGTGGGGTTTTAGAAATACTTTCGAATTGTGTATAATGTATAAATAAACATACCTTTTCGCTTCCATGTTGTTTCCTTTGTGGTTTTTCTTCTCTTGGAACCACCTCGGCTCACCACCTAAGAATGGTGAGCCGAGGTGGATGAAAAACACCTAAAAACAGCCAAAAGTGGTTCCAAGAGAAGAAAAACCACAAAGGAAACAACATGGAAGCGAAAAGGTATGTTTATTTATACATTATACACAATTTGAAAGGATTTATAAAACCCCAGACATATATATATTTTCACACACCTTATAGATTGGGTTGCCTGTGTGGGAACTTAGCAATGAGCGCAATATTAAAAATCTAGAAAAAGTAAAATTAATACTGAGTTCATAAATTAATACAGCTATAAAAAGGCATAAAGAGACTCGCAATCTTAAAAACAAAACGTGAAGAAAAACATTAATGGCTACGATTCGAGCTCTAGGAGGAAGCATAAATGAAAATTAAAACAAAACCGATTGCAATGGCAAAGGATTTTTTGCCAGCTATCGGCTGAATAGGTCTTAAGACTCTTATGTTTTGTTTGTAAGATCATTAAAGCTTATTTTCATTACCTTTTGTCGTTACTGGTTTGATTATAGAAAGAATCCCGTGAGCCAGAGTGTCCAATGTTCTCTTGTTTGTAACTAAATCTGTTTTCAAAGTTCTGACTTTTCAGACTTCCCTTCCGTCAATAACATCAATATTATGATATGCACTGAAACGAAGGAAACGTATGTTATTCGACATTTCCTCGGAGTTATTCTGAGGTCTGAACAAACCGGCCTTTCAACGACAGAGGAAGTGGTTTCGGTAATTGCTTAAGGCGGAGAGCTCGCAATTCAACAGCGGAAGTCATACTCCAGACAAACGATTCTATTCAAAGAATAAAACCGGCCGTTTTGAAATTGTTCTTCAAACATATGCTTTGTCTTGGATCACTTGGTGAGATTTTTCTCGGTGACTATATCGTAAGCAGGCCTCCAAATTCTTAATTAAAATTATTGTTATAGTTACTTCTTCCTGTGGGATGGAGACTTTCACGCAAGCTAGTACTTGTACTGTAATAGCGTCACGAACTCGATCTCCGCGTGATGCAAGTCGGCTGTAGTTTTATTTTAGCACAAGCTGTCGAAATCCGGCCTAATCCTCGTGCTTTCAACTATTTTGCATCTCCGTTTCTTGTTTTTAAATTTTATTCTCTCCAAAGGGTGAAAAGCGCTCTCAAAGCACTATCCACCGGATACATCCCTTTCCAGTGGATAGTGAATAGGCCTATACACTCATCTGCGCTGGGTAGGGATTCAGTAGCCGGTGGAAAGAGCCTTAGTTCCCAGCTAATATATTTACTCGTTCAAAACTCATAGATTTATAGTATAGATCGAATTTTAGCTGGTTTTAATTGTATATATTGTATATAGACGTTTTTATGAATAGTTTTTATACCATATTTGCTAGCTATATGGAATTTTATATTAGTAGTTGAGGGCCACAAGTTTGTAAACTTTGCTTTTGGGTGTTACCCTATTTAAATAAAGAATATTATTATTATTATCGTCACCATCATCCACCCCTTGAACAATTGGGGCCTGTGACACATTGTAACTCTAATGTTTCTTCTCAAACTGATTACTCAGTTCCCCTCCGTTACCTAGAGATGTATCTATACATGAAAACAGCAAACCAATCTGGCATTCGATTAAACTTTCTATAACGACTTTGAGAAAAACGAAACCCCAAAGACAACCGGCTATACTAATACCGGAAACATGAGCATCCATGTATTGGTATATTAGATAAAAAGCTTGGAGACTGTACTGTTTTGGGCCAAGCTTGTAGTATTCTAAGAGTCAAAGTGACACTTACCTTTCTCAGAGATGACTGGTGAAACTTCAAAGTGGCATAAAATATTTCAATATTCTTTAAAAGCCGCTTGAGCCACATGTATACTTTAATAAATGTGTGAGCATAAGGGACGCAAAAAAGCTTTAAGTTTAGCTTGACTAAAGTATCAGTTCAAACTACTGAGTCGGCTAGAACAAATCAGTAGCGCTACAACGGATGACTCTCGACGGGACAATACAAGCCCTTGGCCTTCAACAGGCATGCAAGCTGCACGATTCGTCGCTTGTACTCCAAGCTGATACACACCACAACGGGAACATATCTACCTGAACTCAGTATGATATGTATACACTAAGTGAGGAACTTGTTTACAAGGGGGCCGGACAAAGTGGAAAGCGACATTTTTGGGTAATGGGTCAGTATAGTTATTTGCATTCATGCGCAACCCTCGATCGATTTCCACTTCGTCTTGGTCCGATTCAGTCTTGAAGCTGATCCCGAGTAGACTGATCTCGTTTGAGGATGAGAAATGGATACGATATATACCACAAAACGGAACTGGGATCGACAGGTACGGCTAGAATTAGGTTAACGTTCAGTTACAGAAATCCCCAAGTCGTTTTAGACAAACCAGCTCCAAGCTCACCGTCTTTTCTGCTAAGAACGCGACAAGTTTCAACTTGTACGAAATATTGTTGGAATTGCAATAAGTCCTTTTCAAATCAAAACTGCAGTCTTCTTTATATAAATTAGATCATAATTTGATTTTTCGTATTCTTCAGTTTTACATTTGATAGCTCCATTTGTAGTATTCAGTTGTCTGGCCCAGAGAGGCCACTGTTTTGCGGCATGAAACAATGATGACCAGACTTGTAAAAACACATGTAAAAGTTTTAGTTATTGAATTGGCCCCAGGTATAATAATCCTAAACGGCTTCCTGTATCTCCGAAGCAACTGAATAACTGAACCATTTGACATTTTTAATTTGGCATTTGGCCATTAGTAGAGTAATACTTTTTATATTTGTATCGATTGTAATGTTCATGTATTGCTGGTCTGCCCCACAAGAAGTCAAATTGTCTGCCTTTTTCCTATTTAATATTGTTGTTTTGAGTGTCTCATTTAATTTGCCATGAATACTCCAGTTTCCTATTCGAAACTTACCGCTGAATGCAATGACTACAGACGCATGTACTCAGGCTTAGCCTCATTCTGAAGTTAAACATTCATAAATACCAGCGACAAGGTGGGCTATTCACAACTCTGCGTATCAGTTGTAGTTTCGCATTTTGCACCTTCTCGCTGGTATTTAAGAATGTTTAACTTCAGAATGAGGCTAGGCCTGAGTACGTGCGTCTGTAGTCATTGAATTCAGCGGTAATTTTCGAATAGGAAACTGGAGTATTGTAATAATAGTAAAGATGACGAAATCGAAGCACTGCTTTCTCGTCGCTCATACAAAATGCACTCCATCGTTCAATTGCAAATTAATAGAATGTTATTCAATCCAGTTGCTGCGAATCTTCAGATTCAGTCTAACTTTTCTAGACCCCCTGCACTGAATGAAAACTTACAGCAAAACCAAAATTCATAACCAGCTTTTTTTGCATACACTTTTCATGTATTCTTAACAAGTGTAAGAATCGATTCAAGCGTCGAACTTTTCATGCGCCGAACACAATTGAAACAAAATATCTTTTGATCTAATTACGCTCGCCCCATTACAAGCGGGCCTGTTTGCTTTTACCTTGGTTTCCACCACAGGACCCCCAAACCATAGCCTTTCTATTATCTTTTTGTACAATGTATGTCCACCTATTACTTTTACTAGTAAGTTGTATTTCTATATGTTTGTACCATAGTTAATAGAGTGGATGGTTATGAAACCCTGCGATCTTCTTTGTTATTATGTCTTTGTTCACTTTTTTTAACCGTGACCGTGCACAAAACACAATCGAAATTCCAATATGTTAATCAATCAGCCAATAGAAGTCGTTCAGGGGACGCTAATGAACTATGACCGTGCACAATCTTTTGTCTTATTCCCTTCCTAGCCTCCTCTGCAGGCATCTCTAATTTTCGAAGAAATCAGATTATGGGCTCCCTGTGGCAGGTAAAGAAAATATCTCTCCTCCCTTCCCCAGTCCTCCTCTTCTCTCCCGGAGTCCAACCCAATTCACGATTATTCCGCGGTTTTTCCGATACTTAGAGAGGCGGCGGCTACCCCCTTCCAACATAAATCGCAGCGCCCTTGTTAGCTCCTTTGACATTTGCCGGGTTTCCTAACATTCCACTCTATAAACTATGTTTGTAAATACGGCTTAAACAGAATTCGAAATTCGCACACGAAGTCCGGTATGAGGGGGGGGGGGGGGGGGGGGGGGGGGGGATCCAGGGGTTTGTTACCTTCAATTGTCAATCAGCCTTTGTGGAGTGAACATCTCTGTGATGCTCCGCTGGAGCGCGAAATATAATTCAAATCAAACACATAAAGTGAGGGCTACAGAGTTCGCAAACAGTAGTAAAATACCATTTGCAGTCATTAATGAACAGCTATCTCTTCCCTCTGTTTTATATATGTTGTGGCTTGTTTAATTCTAAACCTTGCTTTCTTCACTGCACTGTAATTTGAATTTCAAATTTGGAGTTCCAAAGCCGTCAAAAGAGGAAGGCTGACCGTTTTATACCGGAAGTCCGGAACTTCATGTCAAGGCCCGTTCGACGGCGAACTTTTCATGCGCCGAATTCAGTGCTAATGAACCATAACAATAGATTTAGCTCATTAGCATTGAATTCGGCGCATGAAAAATTCGCCGTCTGAAATGTGCCTTAGTTAAATAATTAAGAACTACACTCCGAGACACGTTTTGAGTTTAATGCATGGGTATTTTCCCGTTCACACGATCTGAAGCCTGATGTCTTTGGTAATGTAACGTTTGAGCTTCACATCTGAGAGGCTAGGTCGTCTCCCAAATTATATGCTTAATATTGTTCAATCATATTCTTACCTTCATTGTGCATTTGCATGATACAACCGGCAACACACAAAAAAACAACAGATCGGCATCAATCAGGAAGCATGCAACGTGTGCTAGATAATAAATATTATTTACAGGGTAGTCATAATACAGAATTAATAATTTAATGAGAAGTCATGAAAACTAGAGGTGGAAAAAGAGAAAGATATATAGTATACGCTATTTGAGTATATACGTGCTTTAAACTTCTCATACCATTAATAATAATTCATGTGGTAAGTTGCCAACCAGGTCTCAATTTTTACCACGTGCAGTACTTAGAAACCCCGTCAATGTACTCTCTACGGTACTTTGAAGAATATTCATAGTTTCCAGTCCTTGGACTGGAAAAAGATTTCAAAGTACTGTAGGCAAATACTTTGAACAACGGTTGATCATCGACTTACCCGTCTTGATGCATACAGACCGTCTCTTCAATGTGGGACCTGTTTTTTGCACTTTGCTCTGACACTGCGCATGTCCGTGACGCCAACTATAGCGCCAAACAATATTTTTTTCATCAAATTTCACGCCAGGTTGTAAACACGTACTCCCACGAGAACAAGCGCATAATTGTTAACATTCCGTCTTTTCATTAACAATGGACATTAAGCAACTATATGTAAATGAGCATCGGACAGGAACTAATAACTTTAAACAGCTAGAGATGGTCACTGACAAGGGCTGATTGACAAGTGAAGGTGTTTCAACCTGGTTGAGGCCCTTTTATAGTGCAGGTCCTTGTTTATAAGAAGAAAACCGCCAGGAAAAGCCCGGACTACAGTTCGATGAGTAAAAAACCTGAAACTAGACTGCTTATTCTCCTATTACTTCCTATAACTTCTCATCAAATGAAAAAGAAAAAGATTGAAAAAGATTTCAATCCTGGTCGGGCGTAACTTTGAAATACCCAGCGAATGTACCAGAGTATCTATGCCGAAAATCCGTATAAACCTGGGATGCCTACTATTTACACAGAAAAACGAGAAATCAAATGGTATGCGTCATTTCTTTCGGAAAGTTTTGGAAAACGTGGGCTACCAGTTGCCTCGTTTTTCTATTGTTTTTCGTGTCAGGGGTTATAATACCATTTTTATGTTTTTCCCCATTTTTATTTTATTTTTAAATTTCAAACCAGTCATTCTTATTTCACTTCGGAGATACTCTATTCCGCTTGACCGCGAAAGGTCTGGACACGAGATTGCAAGAAAACTCAGTGCATTCACTAAATCAACGTAACAAAACAATGAGGGATTCATGTAAAAATGTCATATGACTGAAACATATGGAAACTGCATCAGAAAATAAAATAAAACGCTATTGGTAGTTTGCATGTTAGAGTCATCAAAACGCATACAAAATTGTAATCTAATAATCTACCACTAATATAATAATAATATAATCTTTATTGATAAGGGAGCGGTCATTATTTATAGGGTGGTAGGGGGTGGGCGATTTTTAGCTGTAATCTTTGAAATTGACTATCCCCTTCTTACAGCGTAAATTATTCAAAATAACCCCTCCTTCAGGTGTCTGAAACATTGTAACCTCTACTCTTTTAGTAACCCCTCCTTCTATTGGTTATCAAAAAATACCAAACCCCTCCTTCAGCTAGCCTGCTATGCAGACGTATTTTTTTCACTCATAAATTCGAAGAAAAAAGTAACGTCTGCTTACCCGAGCGCTTAATTAGTTTCCAATATGCACACCTCATTGTGTTATGGACCAATCAGATTTTACCTTCCATATCCTGGAAAGTGACGTAATGTTGCATTTAAAAGGATTCAGACAATACATTTGCCATTGATCAATCCGCATAAAAGAGTGTTCACTAGCGCGCCAATTCACAAAAATTCGAACAATGGCTTTGATTGGGCAGAAAAATAAAACAAACGTGCTGACGTCGTGCTTGCATATTGGAAACTAATTAAGCGCTCGGATAAGCAGACGCTACGTTTTTCTTCAAATTTATGAGAGTGAAAAAATACGTCTGAGAAACCTCTGCAGACAGAGTAACAATCAAACCTTTTCCGCTTGGCTCAATGTTGTCCCATTCAGATCACGTGACCATCCCTTGTATTTCTGGTTAGCGGATAAGGAGATACATTGATATGAAATACTTCGGAAAGAGAATATTATTCCCGAAAGATTTGAAATGGGACAACATTAACTAATATTATTGCCGGAGCCAAGCGGAAAAGGTCTATTTAAAGCTAACAAATTACAATAGTTCAAATCTTAATATTAAAATACGTTCTGGCATCGAGTAATGAAACAGCGTTTGAAGAGGTCGATTACGACCGCATGTAAGTTGGGTTCACATGAACAGTTCATATACTATTAAATTTGTTGTTAGTAGTAATAATTTAGACGTAGACATGCAATAAGATCAACATATTCATTATACATAGATACATTTTATTATGACTTATAATTATCCTATGATTGTAGCTAGTAATTATATTCTATATTTAGTTATTGTAAATTAATATATTGTATTAGATTTTACTTACAGCAGTCCACATCAACATTACTCTGCCATTCTCTTTCTCAACCTGCATAGTTTTACCAAATAAATAATGTATGTCTGTATGTATATTGTAAGGCAGAATCTCTCTTCAGAGAATGCCAAATGTATATCTTTCCACATATGAAGCGGATAATGACAACTGTTAGTTTTAGTCCCAGTCCAGTTTGCATAGTTTACACCGGAGCGGATCAAAAACAATTTTAAACACCTTTAGCGGAACGAGTTTGGCTATAATAATCAAACTAAGATGAAAAGAAAATTAGAGTCAGTAACCAAGTGAAATTCTGATTACTGAAAGCTGTAGCCCAGCTCAACCAAGAACCACATGGTTTTCTGACTAACATGCAGTAATAACTAAGTTATTAGTACAGTTAGTAATAGACTCATAAACAAAAGAAACTACCCACCTTTATTTGCTGTTTGCTCAAAAGAGCGTTTGTATTACAATGTAAGATCTTCACGATTCCTTGAGAATGCATCCTATCTGAATTTCCGTCAACAAACCACTAAGTTGTGGCGAGGAAGGTACTGGCTTCAGATACGAAAGCGGAACAAGTATAAGTACTCAGGGCCTGGCTAACGGTTGATCACAATACAAGGAAGTCTCGCTCGCTCGTGGTCAGAGCTATGGTATTCAATCGTTACAAAACAAAAACAGCTGTTTGGAATTCGTCGATCGAGTTGTATTTTGTGAGACTACCAACTGCAGCGACGGTCAAATATATACACTTTGTCTCTCTGGACATGTCGAAACCCAGATGAAGAAGCTAAATACAGCTTGGAATGTGTGCTGAATACTGTTTTAAAAGGCAGTTTTTGTGACACACTCGAAAACAAAAGGGAGGAGGGTGGGCCGGGTGGGGTAATCCATTGTTTCCAAAGCCGCTCCAAATTCTTAATCATTTCCCCCGCAGCCATTGTTTCGCTTTCTATTTTAAGAAAAAGAATATTAAAAATTCTCGTAAACTTCATATTCCTAGATAGCCAAATCTAAAGAAAAACATGCCATTGACGGCGAGTTCGTGAAATAACTAGTACAACGAGGCCTGGCTCATAACTCATAAGCCCAATTTGTTTGTGTTTGCTTGTGATTCTAGACGTCACGCGAAAATCAGACTGAATTAACGAAGTACTGCAACTGACTTAGTTTATCATAAAAAGCAAAATATTGGAAAAATGCCCAAGTTCTGAACGATTCTGGACAAAGGAATGCAATCACGTGGTTGTACTGGATGGCAAAAATATGACTATTATTGAAATGCCTAGCTCGTACGAGATCGGTAGTGTTATTAACAAAACCTGCATGTAAATGCTATATTTTCCACCTCCGATCGATCTTTCTCTAACAGTTTGAGTCAAAGCCTTTCCCATGGGATCACGAGCGCAATTAATTGGTTATCGAAGTGATATAATTCATTGGTTAATATTGAAGGATATAATTCATTGGTTATTGAAGTGATATAATTCATTGGTTAATATTGAAGGATATAATTCATTGGTTATTCAAGTGATATAATTCATTGGTTATTCAAGTGATATAATTCATTGGTTATTCAAGTGATATAATTCATTGGTTATTCAAGTGATATAATTAATTGGTTATTCAAGTGATATCAATTGTTTCCTGCAAAGGATTATCGGTAGCAATATGGTAACAATGAACTGAAATCATCTCCCGCGAGAGTTTAAGAGTATGCCTCCCCTGCGAGAAAATTTGAAATGTAGGTCTTTTCAAATGGCTGGAAATGCACCTAAACCTGCCAAGTGTGATGAAACTTTAGCTATCAGTTAAACTGAACCACTGACAGCTTCAGTTGTCACTGCCGGCTCCGCTCGAGTCCTCCCTACTGATTGTTTATCGTACGAAATTCAAACCAAACACATACATGTTTAATTAACTTCAGATTGAAGGGCAACAGAGTTCGTAAACAGTCATGAAATACCGCCTAAAGTCCTTAATAAACAACTAGGACATAGCAACAGTAACTAAGAGGGGAGGACATAGTACAGTAACTAAGAGGGGAGGACATCGCAACAGTAACTAAGAGGGGAGGACATAGCAACAGTAACGAAGGGCAGGACATAGCAATGGTAACTAAGAGGGGAGGACATCGCAACAGTAACTAAGAGGGGAGGACATATGAACAGTAACCAAGAGGGGAGGACATAGCAACAGTAACTAAGAGGGGCGGATATAGCAAACGTAACTAAGAGGGGAGGATATAGCTCACTCCAGTGCTGATAAAAAGATCCAACTCTCCCCTTTTTTATCAAAACGTAAAACATTTAAACAATAGTATGTTATCAAGACACAAAATACCGGGTTTTACGTGATATAATGATAATAATAACAATGGCCATATTTATATAGCGCCATATCACCACAGTCTCATGGCGCTTTACATATTACTGACATATCCCATCAGTGAATTATTTCGGACTGCTTACGGCGCTTATAGCTGCCACGCAGTTTACAACGTTGTGTATGTAGTTCGTACAATGGCCAGGCTGCTGTACGGACATAAAAGTGTATGTCACCATGGGACAAACACACGTTCATGTCGTGCGTAAAAAAAACGGTAACTTATAGCGTGGTGAGTAATAAACATATTACATGACAGCTTGGAGACATGGTTTTATTTTCTCATGGTGAATTTGTCATAATACCCTTGTTCACTGCACTCACTCGTGTATTGCATGTTCACGCTATTCTCTATATCAACCATCATTAATATACATATATTCGACGTTGTATCACTTTATAGGATCACTTTACATCGTGACTAAATCAGATGCGTGACTTCATTACATGACTAAATCACAGACGCGTGACTAAATCACAGGTATGTGACTAAATCACAAGCGCGTGACTAAATCACAAGCGCGTGACTAAATCAGATGCGTGACTAAATCATACTCGTGACTAAATCACAGCACAGATGCGTAAAACATCAGATGCGTGACTAAATCACAGATGCGTGACTAAATCACAATTGCGTGACTACATCACAGACGAGTAACTAAATCACAAACATGACTAAATCACTACATGAAATATGATTAAATTTCGAAGTACACATGCGTAACATCGTCACAGATGCACGACTAAATCAGATGCGTGACTAAATAAAGAAGGCGGGATGATATGAGTCGACCGACCTGCGAGATTTTTTGGACCATGTATTTCCTGGTATTGAAGAATAGAAAACACAAAACTGAATTCCAAGATACATAATATTTTCGGAGATATAAGTGCTTCTTTCGACTTGCTTTCACGTAAAATGCGAAAATCTTAAAAACGACACGATTGGTATTTTGTGACACCATGTGCAATTTATTTCCTTTCATGAATACGTTTTTGCACACCGGGGTCGGGAATGTTGCTGGTTGAAACCTTCAAAATCACTCCAAGCTGAGCTTTCTAATTATGCGCAAAATCATTGAAGAAATTAGCATATTGGAAGGTATTTTGAGGAGGGGAGCATTGTTTCACCTTTACAAATTTAAAAAGAAATAAACAAGATTAAAACAAAACTAAACGGTTCAATATTTTTTTCTTACTTAAATGTTTCCGTCATCGTGACTATAACTCAAATGAAAAATATATTTAGTGCTATTGAATGGGTGACTAAATACATGCTAGGAATTTGAAAACAAGCTGATGAAATGTACGATTTTGCGCATAATTAGAAAGCTCAGAGGAGCCGAAAGGCTAAGAGGATTTTGAAGGTTTCAACCAGCTACATTCCCGACCTCAAAAACACAAAAACGTATTCATGAAACGACATGAAATTGCACATGGTGTCACAACATACTCGCGAATGAGGCCAAAGTTATTGTTTAGATTTTCAAATAAACTAAAAATTGGTGCTTTTCACCAAAATATTCACAATCGACCTTTCATCGTTAATCTAGTGATATACTCCGTCCTGCTTTCTCCATTTCCTTGTAGTTAACACAGTAGTTTCCCATGTATTAATCTATATATTACCGATAGAATTGAAATCAGCTATCATATTTGCTTACCTTTTTGCAAGAAATTGTCAAACATAATATTTTGCTGGAACATTTTATCTCTTTTGCTGTATTAGTTTCCATTTCATCGATTTTATTAAAACTCGTTTCCAATAAAGCTCATGTGTTAGTTAATCTATAACAGCAATTCTTAAAATATCTCTCGTGTCGTTTTGAAGATTTTCGCATATTACGTAAAAACAAGGTTTCGAAAGAAGCACTTATATCTCCGCAAATATTATGTATCTTAGACTTCAGTTTTGTGTTTACTATTCTTCAAAATCAGAAAATACATGGTCCAAAAAACCTCGAACGATTGGCCAAAAACGTCCCGCTCAAAAGTGCGAATATTTATGATGCCAATTCGGCGGTCACAAAACTCGTGAGCCACCTTAACGGGGCTATGTAATTGGTACTGCGCATGTATCGAGTAATCGCTCGGTAGGTGGCTGTTAATTGGATACAAACAGTTAAACTACCCTCCCCCAATGCTTGATTGAAAGGATTTACAATATTTTCCCTGGAGACTGTTTATATACACTGTTTGTTAGTCATTTTTGCATATTTGCTTTGATTTTACGCATCCCACATGGCCGAGAGGTTCGTTAGTTCATATCAAAATCGGTGGAAATAGCTGTTTCCGGCCCGGAACGCGAATGTAAAGTCTATTACCGTGACACAGCCCCTTTAAACGAGCAGTAGTTCGCTTCCAAAAGTTACCTTCTTAGCACAAGCAGCCAGTAAACATGCATGCTTGTTCTAATATCAGAATTCATAATTTAAATTATAATGTCCCATATATAGCTCGTGCTCTAATTGGCTAAAAACTATTCTTACATAAAGAGAATATAACAACTTGTTTTTCTCGTGTTCTTCCAACATATTGCGCGTTATCACAAAGTGAGAAGAGAAACATTAAATTTTACTGCTCTAAGGGACACTGTCAACCCTCAAATGATCAACTTTCTCATGACGAAATATAAGTCTATTTTACGTCGAGATATATACAAGGAGCCGTTACCGAGTCTCCCAAGCCAGTGGCTTATGTTTACGTCGAGATACAAAGAGCCGTTACCGAGTCTCCCAAGCCAGTGGCTTATGTTTACGTCGAGATACAAGGAGCCGTTACCGAGTCTCCCAAGCCAGTGGCTTATGTTTACGTCGAGATACAAGGAGCCGTTACCGAGTCTCCCAAGCCAGTGGCTTATGTTTACGTCGAGATACAAGGAGCCGTTACCGAGTCTCCCAAGTCAGTGGCTTATGTTGACGTCGAGATACAAGGGACCGTTACCGAGTCTCCCAAGCCAGTGGCTTATGTTGACGTCGAGATACAAGGAGCCGTTACCGAGTCTCCCAAGCCAGTGGCTTATGTTTACGTCGAGATACAAGGAGCCGTTACTGAGTCTCCCAAGTCAGTGGCTTATGTTGACGTCGAGATACAAGGAGCCGTTACCGAGTCTCCCAAGCCAGTGGCTTATGTTTACGTCGAGATACAAGGAGCCGTTACCGAGTCTCCCAAGCCAGTGGCTTATGTTTACGTCGAGATACAAGGAGCCGTTACCGAGTCTCCCAAGTCAGTGGCTTATGTTGACGTCGAGATACAAGGAGCCGTTACCGAGTCTCCCGAGAAAGTGGCTTATGTTGACGTCGAGATACAAGGAGCCGTTACCGAGTCTCCCAAGCCAGTGGCTTGTAATGAAGTATTCGACGAATTCCAGGGAATTGGAATTTTAGTTGTTTTTTTTTAGAAGGGAGAGCAAGGGTGAGATACGAACGAACTCAACTCACATGTAGCGCCGCGATCAGGAATCGAACCTGAGCCACAGAGATAAGAGGCGAAGCGCTTATCACTGCACCACCCTGGCTCTCCAGTCAATAATAACTACTCAGATTAGCAGAATATGTATTCCAGGTACACTGGAGAAAATTTGAGACTATTTTGGTGAAGGACGGCAAACACTCGAGTGGATAAAAACTATTGCTTTAACAGGATAACTGACATCAAGTTGCTCGAATAAGATGTTGTGTGATACACTGACTTCAAATCCTTGCCATCCTTGATCAAAACAGTTTTGGAGTCATGCATGACAACATTTTCATGAGGTATTTATTTCTATTCCAGAGCGCTTTAAACTAAATTGTTTTAGAGAAACGCGAAGGTCCAAACGATTGACATTGATCAAATTCATAATGTCGCCTCCTAATTACATGAAAGATCATATTAAAACTAGTAATTGTGTTCAGTTTCAATGCAATATTGTTGATTCCCGAGAAATTTATTCCCACATATAAGATCGTTGCAATATTTTCGCAACAATGAAAGGGTTCATTGCAAATTCAAAATAGCGAACATTTGATGGGGTCACCGACTTCGAATTCGTCCCTCGTAACTCGGATTAATGGTAATACAGGACTTCCAAAGCGAGGATACGCGAAAATGCAATTAACTGTAGCTATAAATATAGGTAATCATATGGATGCGAGTGCAATTCGGGATTAATTTGAACGAGTGAGATTTTCAAAGAGCATCAAAATTGCATGCAAAGGATCGACCCTTTGGGCGAATGCAATTTGAGCTCTTCGAGAAGTCTCACGAGTTCAAATTAATCCAGTATTGCACGAGAAAGCCGTATGATTAGAGCGGTTTTCAGTTGAGTGTAGTAAAACAAAACGCAAATTACCCACAGCCGGCCAATCATAGGAGCGAGTAATCACAAGTAACTCATAAATGGCTTCCCTGTGAGCCAACGACAAACCAAAGCAAAGGTAAAACAATTTGCGTTTGGTTTTACTTTGGATTCTGATTGGTTGGTTTACTTTCTCAGCCAATAGGAGAGCTTAGTAAACGCAAAACCAAAACACTTCCGACACTCAATTGAAATCCGCTCTACTTGTTAACAATATTCATCCGCGTATATTTGTGCTTTTTGTCGTGATGTTATTCAAAGGATTTTGCTTCAGTTTTTCAAGTTCTCCCGGCTATAAATGTAGAAATCTCTATTATTGTTCTACATTGTTGTAAAAGTTTGGAAACACCGCCGCCTCTCAATCAATCCAATTCGTGAGTTCTGGTTGGATATATGTTGTTCACATCTGAAGTATTACATGATTTGGCACTCAGGTATTTCATGATTCGGCACTGGTATTACACGATTTGGCACTGGTGTTTAGCATAAATATAGCTGCTCTCAGCCAATTAAATTCGAGAGCTCGTTGCAAGTATATTATTATGGTTGATATGAAAAGCTTGAACTTATTTTCTAGTATGAATACCAAAGTTAATGTGAAAACTTTTAAATACTATATTTTATCGTTATTACAGCAGAATACAACAAAATCTATATTTCAGTTTTCCCCCAGAGTGCATCATAACCAGCTGTTTGCGTTATTAATATAACAATACTCTACAATTTAGAAATAGAAAATTCTTCATTCTTTAAAGACCCTGTGTCCGAGCCCATGGTTTCGATAGTTTGTTTATCAACGGCCGCATAAATAAAAGGTTAGCTTTTAGTCAAACTAAAATGCTCTACATTGTTTATTAGTTTCATAAAAGAAGTATACATTCGCTTTGGGTAACGAATTTCATAATTTAATTCTACCCAATCCAGATTTGAGCAGTACTCGGCAGGAAGCCAACTTATATGCCTTTAGATCAGTTCGAATTCGGTTTACGAGTGCGACTTTTCACAATCCGCAAGCAAACAAATACTTTTATTGGTAGCTTGTTTTAATGTCTCCAGCGTTGGTTAGCTGTATTTGAAGATCTCTACTTTCCTTGCGAATTATATATTTTGAGTGCAAATGTCGTACTCACAGCGAAGAAACAGTTGAACTCGGCGGATCGGAGTTTGATCCCGCGGCCGTAGTTTTCGTAGCAGGACTGGAGGAGGAAAAAAAAGGTTATCCTTAGTGCAGAAAATCCCCGGGAAACTCACTTAGTCCTTTTAAAGCGAAAGTGTTCTCTTGTTGACCTAGAGAAGGCAAAATGTGGACTGCTGAAGGATTATTTGTCGAGTTGCTTCGCCTCGCTGACTGTTGTCTTTCTTCGGCATTCATCTCGCCACTCGGGATTCGAAGACATATTCGACGAAAGTTTCATTTTAAAGGTATATACAAAATTAAAATAAATAAAAGTCAGTTAAACATATATATATCTAGAAATAATTACACGATGACCCAAACTAGAAATGGTATCTTGCCCTTGCTCTGAGGGTTTTCAGGCTCCAGGTTCTCCAGTTTCCCTCCCTCCGCAAAAAACCAACACGCTAAATTCCAATTAGATCTGTGGATTAGCCGAGACCTGGCATTGATCAGCTCCCATATATGGTTGGTTGTTTCAGGTCTCGTTAGAAATTCAGAGTTCGGATTTCGAAAGATTCGGGAGTTACACAATAACAACACTTATCTTTCTGATTTTAATAACCTACGAAAAATCATTTGAGCACGCAAAGCACCGTGGGCTCGGACACAGGGTCTTTAATGTTAGCTAGCCTTCGTTGTTCTGATCAAATTGAAGTAAAGTGGGATTCACCAGATTCCGCTCGGATAAACAAAGTTGCCAAAATTGGCGAAAAGGCGTACATTTTCCGAGGAAGGACTGGGACGAGTTTTGTAAAAGTCGTCCAAAATCGCCCAATCAATCGCTAAGATTACCAAGTTATTCAACCATGTAATACTCATTACTACATCCAAATAATTATCACGTAAATATAACTTTAAGTTTTCAAACGTGTAGAGGCGCAAGTTATTGGCATTTTAATTGCATTAAAAAAAAGCGAGGCTATAAACGACTCCGTTGTTTTTCTGATATACATTTATCTAATTTATTATTTAAAATGGCTGTAACTTCATTGCTTTTTAAGCTACAGCACTAAATTTCACAAGATCACTCATGTTAATATGCTCTTTCACATGGTAATGATAATATTTTCTATGGATAAACTATTGAAACAAGAAGTCGCATTCATCAATAAGGCCTCTAATAAATATATCCTACGTCACAAGCAGTAGAGAGCACAGGCATCCCACGCAAAGCCCTGATTGAGAAATACTCAGTTTCAGGAGGTGGTGACGTCATCATGGCCGACACGGGTTTCACGGCAACGGTTTAACACAGCCTGGCCGTACTCTCTGATTCGAGGCGAGAGCTCTGTGTGTGCCACGAGTTCCTCCAGGAGTGGAATGCCGCCCTCTGATAGAATCAGCCTGCAATATTTGTCCGCTGAAAAGAGAAATCACATTAAAGGGACACTGTCGACACCAAAATGATAAACTTTCTCCTGACGAAATACAAAAATAACTATTCAGATCAGCAGAGTATACATTCCAGAGTGGATAAAAAATACTGCTTTTAAAGTGCCACTACGACGAAAATTTACCATTTCGATTTGCCACTTTTTCAGTGTCAATAGGTCAATCAGTGTTAGAAATATCCGAAATAGTAAAAAAAATTCCCAAATGGGCAAGTTAAACCATAAAGTTTTAGGAAAGATTACCGGTAAAATCCTGTCCGCCATTACTGGAAACCGTTCTCATTATTCAGCGGAGGTGTTGTGTTGTGCAGGCGAGTGCTGAGTGTATGACATCACTTCCGCTGAATAACCCTTTGTATAAAGCTGAAGAAAGGGAACGGCCTCCGATCCAGTAATGGCGGACGTTTAGATTCAATATTCAGAGTTAAAAAAAATTAGACTTCCTGTCGTCGTATCGAAAAACGATTCGATCTGGTAATAATATATCAACTCTATTTTATTAATATGCAAAAACATTGATATGTAAAAATTTGATCGTAGTGGCACTTTAAGAGAAATGTAGAGAAATTTGGTTCACTGTAACCAAATCAAGTTTCTAGAATAAGCTTTTGTAATCCATGCACTTAAATCTTTGATATCCACTACCGAAACCGTTTTGACGCATATCAGAACATTCACATGGTATTTCTCTTCTAACTAAAGGTGTTACTTTTGTAGTTGTCTTTAAAATAAATGTCAAGGTTCAATTCGATTGACTCTTTGAGGTGCTGTTTTGTGGGACAGTGGTTGATATTTTTATGCCAAGAGACATTGCATTTTCGTGGACTTGCCAACTATTTATACAGTGCAGTTCTAGATATTAACGTTAAGCTCATAATTTAGCAATGTGTAATACCAGAAACATTTAAAGATACTAACTTTTTATCAGTTTAATTTGTAATTTAGGTTTGAATGATCAAGTGGAAATCCTCGTACAAAAAGGCGGAAAATCGGTATCTTCAATGCTCATAGAAAAGAGCGGGAAAATCATGCGCGCCTTCTCCGTTCTGAAAAATGGCGGGAAATGGAGACATACCAAACAAATAGGGTAACCCTCCCCCGTCCCCCGTCCCCTTCCCCTGTAAAGGGTAACCCTACCTGTCATGTAAACGAAACCAGGAAATACAAGGGTTACCCTATATCCATGTAGCAGGGCTTTAGCTCGTCCATATAACAAGTATAAACATATAATATAATAAATTTATATAACGCATATAAATAAATGTTCTATGCGTTGTACAATAATAGCTTACGGTGTGGAAACTCCAATCGTGAACGGAAGTTGCTTTTTTAGACTTTATTTTCTGTTGTCCAATCAGCGATGTCTCTGAATACAATGAAATCTATATTTCTGCGACGCCATCCAATCACAACAAAGGTTTAAAATATGTCTGAACCATTGTTTCGTATCACACCTATGATTGGCTGCTGCTGAAAAAAGGCGGGGAAAAGCAATGACCGTTCACTTACTGTAATAATGCGCATTATGTACAATGGGATAAATAATTAAACTTATATACTGTATCTAATAATTAAACTCCACAGTGAAAGGAAAGAAGTAGATCTGTAACTAATTACTAGCTAGTTCAGATTATATGCTGATTGAAAAAGATAGGAGCATTATTTTAGGTTTATAAATGTGTAGCAAACTTCTTTAGTAGACAAGAGCTTGATCATTTAAAGCCTTAAAAGCCAAGTAGAAGGAGTTTAAATACAATGCGCTTATAGTATACAGTAGCCAGTGTAATTCCCTTAAAGTAGGTGTGACATGATCATGTTTACGCGTGCAACGACAAAATGCAAGCAGCAGCATTTTGGACATATTGTAGTTTCTGAATTAGCTGTTTTGGCAGGCCGTATAACAGGAAGTTGCAATTATCTAGCTTAGTAGTAACGAGTGCATGGATGAGAACTTCTGTAGTATTGAGTGACAAACATTTCCTGATTCTAGTAATATTCCTTAACTGATAAAAAGCAGACCTACAGATAGAGTTAACCTGGCAAGACAGACATAGTGCCATCAAAAATAATTATAATGTTTCTGGCATAATTATAGGGATTAACAACAGCGATACCCGATAAGAGAGCGTGTGGGCAATGACGAGAGTGTAATACTAAAAGTTCAGATTTATCATTGTTAGTGTAAGCTTATTATAAGTCATCCATTGTTCAATTTCTAGTAGACATATTTCAATACATAATAAATAAATCAACTGTTTGTATTTCAGATTTCAAAAACACACATACGCACAAAATGGAAATAAAACGTGCTGACTTACAATCCACGTTGCAGAGATTGGCAAGAGCCCATGTGGCCCAGTGTTGAATGGCTGGTGTGTCGTATTTGGGAAGAAGGCGAAGAATAGGAGCAAAAGAACTGTGGAAGCAAGCAATTGTCTTGATTAGTTTATCTACTAGGTACCCTGCTGGACAGAGATTCCTTTCCCCCTCTCTCAAGACGAAAGGTAGAAGGAAGAGAAGGACTGATCTCTGTCTAGCAGGGTATGTATTAGGCAACTATTGAAAATAGACTAACTCCTCTGGGCCCGGTTGTTCAAAGTAAAGGTAACTTTATTCTAGCGCTAAGTCTGCAATAGCCCACTTCCGAGATATGCCTCACTTCCTACATACAAAGGAATCAATACGAGGCTCCGTGCATAATGCTCAGTCGTTCGTGACAAGACTACAGCACTTCTGTAGTTTGTCACGAACGACTGAGCTTATGCACGGAGCCTCTTTTTGATTTCTTTGTAGTAAGGCATATCACGGAAGTGCACTATTGTAATCTGTACAGTTTACCCTCGTGCTTCAAACAACCGGGCCCTGGTCAATACCTGGTCACGGATTAAAAATACGACAAGTATATATATAAGGGGCATAAACGGCGAAACAAAAATGAATGTTCATTTAAGCCAGTGGTTTAATATTAACCATTTAAATTATTTATACAATTTTGTTTTCGGTCTGGGAATGCCCTATTGACCGACTTCCTATTTCATGGACAGCATTGAATGGGTACCGTTAATCGAATTGAACCTTCAAGTCAGTTCTTCAAATGAAACAAAGCTACGAAAATAACACCCTGAGACAGAAGATAAATAATATATGAATATTCTTTTCAACCTTTTTTGACGGAAGATGGTAAAGATTAAAGTGGATTACAGAAGCTTATTCTATAAAAATATTTTTTATATACAAGCAGTATTTTTCATCCACTAGAATCTTTGCCATCCTTCATCACTTTTGCTTCAAATTTTCTCAAGTATACACACTATGCATAACTCGCGCGGCCACAACACAAAAGAGGTCGGTATAGGTCCCGGTTCTGGATGTTGAAGTTGAAATACTAGCAGGAGGTGTGAAACGTGTTGAACATGATTGTTTAGTTGAAAAATGTTGCTAATCTGTCCTCATTTATCCTTTATTTTTCTTTATAGTACAACCAGCCAGGCGCATATCAAATTAACGGCATTGTTTCACTGAACATTCGTTCAGTGCATTTCACACATCTCCCCGGGCGCTTCAATTTCAACATTCCAGAGGACCTACCGGCCTCGTTGACATGCTAGTTACCGGGACTTATGCATTGGGTCTATACCTGGAAACACACTGTACTCTGCTAATCTGAGTAGTTATTTTGTCTTTCGTCACGAGAAAGTTCATCATTTGGGGGTTGAGATAGCCCCTTTAATTGGCTCGGGCAATAAAGACAAAATAGACTAGGTATTCATTCATAATTTCAAGTTAATTAAATAAGGATCCGGCTAAGGACTGTAGTAGAATCCATTGTTCTGCGGCAATGAGCCTCCCTCACATACGATTTTGCTTGAATATGCTTTAAGAGATGTCTACAGTCAAAACTACATCTCGAAAATAAAAATTATGCTATTGGCTCTTTTTTTCTGTGAAAACTCAGAGAAGCCACCATCCAGCCCATCGGAAATGGAGAAAACAAAATATTTTTCAATCGCAAATTTGAGAACTTTCCCCACCTATGATATTCTTCGAAATTAAACCATAGTTACTTTGATCAAAAATAAATTCAAACCTCCAAAATTATCGAACGAAAATGCGTTATTTCGATGGGTTTCTATTGAAATTATCAGTATCAACCAATGAAATTACGAGAAAGAATAATAGAAAATGAACACGTTTTTTTACATTCCTTGCCGTTCAACACTACAGTTCTTATCCGGATAATTACTTAATAAGAGACCAGATAAACACGGTAATACTTTAGTACCGATAGCTCATCTGTCGACTTGCGCCTATGTTCCATCTCTCAACACATTGCACCTGAAAAAAGAACAAATGTTTGTAGAATCAGGACTTAATTTACACGGTAGTCGGTACACCTTTTCTTGCAGGTTGTCTCACAAAAACATAAAGTTGCAAGTTGCACGACGATCTTAGCGTGCAACTTCCCCGCAAATTCTTTTTAAACTGTAAGTTGCACGAAAAGTTGATTTGGTTTCAACTTTTTGCAACACATTGTCATTAGTTGCACGAAATATGGACATGTCAGTAATATGGACCCTGCAACTGCAGCATAGTTTTGCGCGAAACAAGTTGCTTGAAAATATGTACCCTGCAACAGGGGCTTTATATCGGGCAACAAAAGGTTGAGTGAAAACGTGTACAACGTTTTCAACGTCTGGGCCTTAAAAAAATAGAGCCATGTGCGAGCAGAGCCAGAGAAGAGTCGAAATTTAAAAAGTTAACCTTAGAACTGTGCTACAACTCTGATGATCCCTGCACCTGGAAAACTAATGCACTTGTCTTCGGCTTCCACGAGGAGTAGGGACTTCGCAACAAATCCGAGCCATTGGGGTGGGGGGAAATGTTGCGACTTTGCTTGTATTTTTCATGAAAATATTTTAATTGTGGGCTAGCTGTACGTATAATATGAGGCACATCGCGAATTGATGGGAACGAGTCGCGCTTTCAATAAAAGTGACTCCCATCGAAGGTGTTGAAAATATTATGTACGTTAAACCTGTGAGTTTTGTGCATAAAATTGGCCATCTGTCAAACTAGAGTATTTGTTGGCTGCTCCTTTCATTAATGTATCCTTTTTCTTTCAAAGAACATAATTTTGCATGGGCTTAGAGTTAGCGTAATGATTCTTTATTAGAACTTCGTTTGTAGTCAGTTTAACACATTCGTTACATGGGTTACTCCTATTGGGGGCTTGCCTTGCCCCACTAGTACTGGGGACTTCGCAGAATAAAAGTGCCCCACATTTGGGGAAATATAGGGTCTTTGCAATACAAAATTAGCAAAGTCCCCACATCCCCCCCCCCCCCCCCAACCTTCGGAGAAGCCGATGACAAGTGCATAACTGTGTCAAATGTAATTCTGCACGTAGTCTTACATGCCATTGTCCTGTTGTTTGTAATATTTATGCTGCTTCTCTCTCTTTTATACATAATTATAATTTATTTTAGTTATCATCACATTAATTCATTAAATTCTATTTATATATTAATTTTGGTCTATCATGGGCCCGTGTCCCTGCCTTTTAGATTTTTTTAAAGCGAAGTTCAATAAATCAAGTTTATTGAGCCACACCGCAGCAAAACGTCACGCGCATGCGCTTTTGATGAGCCCAGCACGCGCGCGTTCCCCCATTTTCCCGCCGAAACTAAAAGAAAACAAAGGCGCTCACCAATGCATGCACTGTAAAAACCGGTTTGACGACGGTAAACCAGACTGACTAGCCCAGAAGTTGGGGCTGCGAGTTAACAACGCTCGAGCATGCTCAATATAAACTGACAGGATTTAGGCAGAACCTTCTTTTCGCTTTTCTCTTTTAGCGGGAAGAAGGCTGTGCTCGGCGCAGGGAGCCGTGCTGTACCACGTACCAATTTTTGTAGCGCAACATCACGTGGTACACGAATACAGGTCCATGCTGCTGGCCCGTCGTATGCCATGTGGCATAGAATACCGGCTGCGTTGTAGCTCACTTCGAGTTCGTTCACGGAATCGAGAAGTTCGCTGAAAGAAAAAAGTACATTCATTGTTCTAGTTAATAATAATAATAATAAATATTTAATATGCATAGGTAAAATACTTATCTATGTTACAATTGGTATGGTGATATATTAAGAAATGTAGCAATAATAGAAGTAATTGTAATTTGATGCGCTTACATGAGAGTAGGAAACTATATGGCCAAACCATATTTAAAAATTAACTCTGGGCCTGGAGTTGGTTTTATTCCGTAAAGCATAAGTAGTAGGTTTAAATTTAGGGATTATAGATTATAGCGGGTGCGAGGACTGTGCTTTGCTTTTTTTTTTAAATACGCATGTCGCTATTTTCCAAGATGCTATAAATTGAGAACAGCTCCGAGGTGTACTTCCGTTTATAGCACCTCTTGAGAAAGCGCTGAACTGAACTGTTAAAGTGACACTACGACGAAAATTTACCATTTCGATTTGCCACTTTTTCAATGTCAATAGGTCAATCAGTATTAGAAATATCCGAAATAGTAAAAAAATATTCCCAAATGGGCATGTTAAACCACAAAAGTTTAGGAGAGTTTACTGGTAAAATTCTGTCCACCATTACTGGAAGCCGTTCTCAGTATTCAGCGACTTAACACGACAACCTCGTGGCGCGAAATAGTGTGCATAAAAAAGTAGCCAACCTCGCAAAGATAAATATAACTTTCTTCTTATGTACGTGAAGACGTTTTTAGTAGAAATATGCCTCCAGGCGGTGTGTTCTGCAGGCGAGCGTTAAGTGTATGACATCACTTCCGCTGAATAAACCTTTGTTTAAAGCTGAACAAAGGGAACGGCCTCCAGTAATTCAATATTCGGAGCTAAAAAAATAAGACTTTCTGTCGTTGTATCGAAAAACAATTTGAACTGGTAATAATATATCAACTCTACTTTACGAATATGCAAAAACATTGATATGTCAAAATTTGATCGTAGTGGCACTTTAAGTTACGTATTGTATTCCATGCATGAGGCGATTATAATAAACCGTGTGTGTATACCGTAGCACCTAGAGCAATAATAGGGACTTTAAGCAACCAGGACCGCGACGGCAATGACGACGGGACGTAGAAAAGTGTTTTCTCCCGAAATTTGGTGTCTACTATTTCTCTTGTTCGCCTTGAATTTTTTTTCACAACCAGATTTTCGAAAAATATGACGAGTATAGAGTTCCATTCACGCCGAACGAAATTGTACGTTGCGTTTTTGCAGAGAAAGGTGGAAATGTAGGCGACTGCGTGCATTTCAACGTGTAGCTATTGTATTTTGTAATTAAGGCTATTGTTTTATGCGGTCGTCGTAGACGTTGCCGTCGCAAAAAATTGTGACCCTCCCCTAAAGCGTGGGCCCAAAATTTTTTGGCGCTCCCCAAATCGAAGCCCAAAAAATCTTAGCCCTCCCCCTAAATTTACCGGCCCTCCCCCCCCCAGTAATTAATGACCGCTCCCTAAGGCCTATTCGCGGACGTTCACAACTTTTTGACAACGAAATAAACGCGAACTACACTCTTCATTCCTAACAAGCTTTTCAGTAGTTTCTCACTCGTATGGTTCTCCTAGATTGTAATTTTGTTCGACAAGGTTTTCCCTTCATACTCAAACAAGACTTGCTTCACTGGATCAAACAGTTACTTACTAGAACACGTCTGCGTACTTCATGAGTTGGGGTCTAAGGAAGTCAACCTCGGATACATTGCCCTGCAGGAGGAAGCAAAGTTAGACGAGCAAAATTATATATGCGCATTATCCATAAATGTTACGTTCCAGCCAATCAGTGCTCAGATGTTTATGAAACACATAGAGGGTATTACACGTTGCAACGCTAGCGGCTCTTCTGGGTATTTCTTTAGCTAAAATTACACGGTGGTGCGAAGAGTCCAAATATTTCACGAGTTGAGCGCAGCGGATAAACTTCATATCTTCAAGCCACCGTGTAATTTTCTTTTTTATATGGATAATTTTAAACTGCTCTAAGTACTCTTCTCTACTCGTTTTACTTATATACTGTCTGTAAAAACTTCTTCGTGATTTTTCGAAGCTCTACTGGGAGAATTACGTGAGGTTCTCTTGTCTCTTCATTGCAGTCGAGAAAACGGAGTCCTTAGAGAGTTTTAATCTTATTTGACTTTTTCTGACCAGAATGTTCATTTTCTTGCTGCTCATTTAAGCTGTTTTACAACTTCCTCTGTGAATTTAACCGCCTCCCGGTTAGCTCACTGGTTAAGCTCCGGTCTGTCGAGCGGGAGGTCGCGGTTTCAAACCCCGGCCGGACCAACACTCAGGGTCTTAAAATAACCGAGTAGAAGGTGCTGCCTTTGTGAAATAATTTCGTTATCGAGCTGCAAATGGTTAGAACTTCACGTCTTCTCGGATAAGGACGTTAAATCGTAGGCCCATCAGTGGATGAAGAGCCACCTCATGGATATGCCACTGATTAATCCATTATCGTCGTCGTCATTATTATTATTATTTTCTCTGTGATTTTCACAAAGTATATTATAAAGAGCGGTATTTCATCACTAGATGAAGCCAATCAAAATGCAGGAAATTTCGCGCCATTTCTAGTTCAGCCAATCAGAATATAGAAATATAGTCATGTGACGCGACCGCGAATTACAGCCAATCGGGTAGATTTTTTGTGTTTGAAATTATAGTAAATTTACCACAAACATACAAAGCTCATGTCGAGAAAGGAGCCAGACAGCACCGCTCGAAGCTCGAGCAGTACAAAAGCAATAGAGCTACTGTATAATGGGATCGAATGAGAATACAGGTCTCGAGCCGGTACGGTCCGGCACTGATCACCAATCAAACAAATTAAAATCTCAGTCTCGTTTTCATGGTAATTCTCAGAACCCTAGCTCTAGGTGGGTGAGATCTTGTTTACTGACCGGTTAGGTTTTTTTATGGTTCAGGATAGGGGTTTAGTTAGTTCTTTTAGTCGGAGCATTCTTGTATTTAGCCGCATGTGGGATTG
The DNA here is from genome assembly GCA_030867875.1 of Actinernus sp. WN-2022. NCBI lineage: Eukaryota > Metazoa > Cnidaria > Anthozoa > Actiniaria > Actinernidae > Actinernus > Actinernus sp. WN-2022. The sequence continues at coordinate 72,739,632 of JAOWCC010000936.1, forward strand.
TGCTCAGCCGCCATCTTTTTCCGTGCGGTGAATTGCGATATTTGTGGAGTTTACTACTAGAAGTGTGGAAATAGATTGTGTATCATGGCTGTATGCAGTATTGACGAGCCCACAAAATACATACATCTGTTCAAACGGGAGTTGCATATCCTAAGACTTATTTCCATATATAGAATATTTGTTTTTTCCCCAATGATTATTTTTAGGTTCTTACTGAGAAAACAAAACTCTTTCACTTTACAGTGCGACTACTATGACCAGGGCCATTTAGACAACGACAATTAACACATGCGATTTTCTGGGGCGGCCTTCACCTCCTCGGAACGTGGAATAGTACTGGCTATATCCAAACAATGCCTAACCCTGAAACAATACAAACCCTAACCCTAAAACAATGCAATTCTTTGTCAGTGCAGTCCAAATGGGGTCCAATAAAATGCAAGGTTTTGAGAGGTGAAGGGCTGCTGGATTTTCTTCAGTCGAAAGATTTCGACTTCAAAACGAGTCCATCTCTGAATTTTTAACGAGACCTGAAACAACCATGGGGGCTGATCAAAATCAGGACCCGGCTAATCCACACTGATGGAATTGGAATTTAGCGTGTTGGCTTTTGTGGAGGGAGGAAAACCGGAGAACCCGAAGAAAAATCCTCGGAGCAAGGGCGAGATACCATCAAACTCAACTCACATATGGCGCCGCATCCGGGAATCGAACTTGGGCCACAGAGGTGAGAGGCGAAGCGCCCCCATCAAATTTGCCTTTTATGGGATAAGCTCGAGCAAGTTGAAATGCTACTGTATTGTACTCGACACTGATTGGCTCAAGTAACCGTAAGTTGGAATGCTTTGTTTTCATACTGCAATGTGATTAGTTCTCGTTGTCTAAGGTTACAGTAGTCGCACAGTAAGAATAACAAACTTACCATTAATCCCAGCATGTTTCGTAGGAGATCCCGCTGATCGCCAAGTTTCTGTGAAGAAAGCAACAATCGGGTTAGCTCAGACAGTGATTAAAAGGGCAATGTAACCAGGAATTTTCTTATTTTCGGTCAAATGATTGTCTATAATTTTCTATTGTAACAAAAATACTCACTAGACACTAAAGCTCGGTTTCCATATGACCGTAGCGATCTACCCGATCGCTTTAATCTTTAGTTCGGTGTGAATAGAAACGTAAATTAATATGCAGAACAAAAGAATCCAGCGATCGGGACGATCACATGGAATTTTTGATTAGACAACAAGCTCGATTATAAACATTATCCATTTTCTCGCCACCGCTTCACTTCACTTATGAAGCATCTTTAATAAATCTAGACCATTATTTCTTAGTTTCTTTTAGTTTGCATGCGATTTTCGCATTCAAGTTCAAAGTGTCCATGCTTTATGGGATTTACTTCGGACTTATCAAACGTCTAGATGTATAGAGTCATGTTTTCAGTTATTTTGGCCGTGGGAAATTTGGGGCGCCTCGCGTCAAGCTCAAGCTGGATGTTGAATAAAATTTAGAAACCATACGTATGTAGTTTGTTTTACTTTTGACTTGGGAGGTTTAACAAAACACTTAACGACTGTCATCCTCGGGAAACAGTAAACACTTTATGACTGCCTCGAGGGAAACAGTGAATTTTATTTAAGCGGCCAAGATCCTCTATGTTTCCATGGACTTTCCACAGGAAGCCCAATGCCGCGGGGGTGGTAATTATTATCGGACTTTGTAACAGCGAACTGATTTTTATGCGTAAACTATCTCGAAAATGTCATATCTTTCTAAAATAATGTCTTACTATTAAAGATATATACTTCACTGACCTTGTGTTGTTGTTTTTGACTCTGTTTGCGATGATTTAGGGCTGTTTTAAGCCTTTCAAAAACCGATTCCTCACAAAAGTTCACCATAGTACAGTAAAAATGACAAGGAGTGAAAGTCCCTCGCTCGGCGACCCCAACCGGCCGTGAGTTTACCTCAAAATATCACACTTCCCAGACGTCTTTCAGCTTTTAAATGCCATTTCCCTAGGGACACATTATCAGGCAACAAGTGAACTATAAATTTGGAGTACCACTCTAAATAAAACTACTCTTTTGGGGCGATTTAAAACGACATTTCGGGTTTCTGTTTGACGGCTGACACTACGGTGTGGCAGGTACACACGAAAATACAGCAAAAGTCCACTTACTCTCCCCTCCCTCGATGTTAATTTGTCCTAACACCGCTCAATTAACGCACCCCCCAACATTGACAACCGGAAGCAATATTGAACCAATCACAGCAGTGTTTATTCTACGTATACTTTTTCTCATCACAAAAACAAAGGCTATGGGACTTTCACTCCTTGTCATTTTTACTGTACTATGGTGAACTTTTGTGAGGAATCGGTTTTTGAAAGGCTTAAAACAGCCCTAAATCATCGCAAACAGAGTCAAAAACAACAACACAAGGTCAGTGAAGTATATATCTTTAATAGTAAGACATTATTTTAGAAAGATATGACATTTTCGAGATAGTTTACGCATAAAAATCAGTTCGCTGTTACAAAGTCCGATAATAATTACCACCCCCGCGGCATTGGGCTTCCTGTGGACTTTCCCTGAGTTTTGGTACACAAATATTATTTTCCTGCCTTTGGCTAGCCAGCGGCGCGCGCAACACATCACACCATCTTCTGTCACGATGTGATCACGTGGCGAACTATGGGAAAAGGATACCTTTGAACTGTATCCCGCGCGGGATTCAGTTCAACCAATGGGAGCGTACGTTGTATTTGAAAAACCTATGGCTATGTGACAATGAGTTTTGTTTCCCCTGACCTCGGCTCCACCTCGGGCCGGGAACATTGAAGGTCTCAGAGAAACAAAACTCACTGTTTCCCTCACCTACACTAAGCTCTAAGTGACTGGCCCGCTGCCTTAATGTGACAATTTCCTTCTCGAACTGCAAATGGTGAACTGCAAATGGTTAGACCTTCGCGTCTTCTCGGATAAGGACGTTAAATCGTAGGTCTCCCGTCGGCCTCAAGTTTACCTGTCTCACCAGACTGTCACGAGTTACCGACGTTAAATAAGGTTGCTTTACCTTAATTCTATTTGTTGAGACATGTTCCAAGAAGAAGACAAACCATGTCTTATGTCTTACAGTGTGACTACTGAAGCAGGGCCACTTAGACAACGAGAACCAATCACATCGCAGAACGAAAACAAAACATTCCAATTTACGATTACTTTAGCCAATCAGTGTCGATTACAAGACGATAGCATTTCAACTTGCTCGAACTTCGATCCGGTAAAAGGAAGTCAAAGTCTTTCGAATGAAGAAAATCCCGTGGATGTGCTAAGATTTCTATTTTGGAATGCTTTATTTTCGTTTCTTTATGTGTTTACTCTGCCAAGGTACTACACACCAAACACATACATATATACCCAAAACATCTTTATCGTGCGTCAGGATATTAATATAATGTATAACTTAATCGCTCCTCCGTCGCTACAGAGCGTATTCCGTATCAGTGGGCAAGGTACGGCAATGACTTACGGCACGGTTACTGTACGGCAATGACTTACAGCACGGTTACTGTACGACATGCCGTGACATTCAAATGGTTTCCCATTGTTTTTGTTTTTCTGATCCAATCAAATTACATAGTTTCGGTACGGTAAAGTAACGGTTACGGCCAGGCTACGGCCGTATTTTGTCCCACTCATACGAAATCCGCTAAACCGCATCATAAATAACCCGGACTATGTGTATGTAAAACTCCCCTCCTCCTCCCAAAAAAAATATCTTACCATCTTGCATTCCATGAATAGATCCATTCCACCATTAGCAAGGAAAAGGGAGCAGTTGTCTGGAGTTTCATCTAAAATTGGAAGATTAAATAGTTTCACGTTATGTTTGTTGGCCATTGAGTGTAGCCTGAAATACAGCCGCCTACTCAGCTCGTTCCAAGTGGACCCTGGAACGAGCTGAGGCGTTTGTATTTCAGGCTACATTGAGTGACGTCAAACCAAAACCAAAGTAATTACGTACAGAACCAATCACGGGAGCAAATAAAAACGCAATGAGCCAATCACGAACTGAGGCCAATCACGAACTAAAGTAATTCGTGATTAGTTTTACTTGAACCAATCACGAGGAAAAGTAACGCAATCATGAATGAATCTCGCTAAAACTAAAATTGATTGCGTGACGGACCACAAAAATGTTTTGTTTTACCAGTAGTTCAGAACTTCATTGGCTGATAATTAACAAAACATTTTTCACAGCCAATATAATAGCTAAGCAAAAGCAAAACCAAAGCAATCACTTAGAGCGGATTTCAATTGAGTGTCGGAAATGTTTTGGTTTTGCGTTTACTTAGCTTTTCTATTGGCCGAGAAAATGGCATGTTATTAATAGACCAATGAAATTGCAAAGTAAAACCAATCATGTTTTGGTCTTGGTTTTGCTTTGGCTCGTGATTGGTTCAGGCGAAACCCATTCACGAACTTTTCCAGCCTTCAGTTGGCTTTTTTGTATTTACTTGCTCCTGTGATTGGCTGGCTGTGAGTAATTTGCGTTTGGTTTTACGACACTCATGTGAAACCCGCTCTATTACTTTCGACACTCAATCGGAAACCACTTTAATAGACAACGAGAACTGAACACACTGCAAAACGAAAATAAAGCGTTCCAACTTACAAATCCTAGAAAATCCACGCGATGTTCTTCATTCAAAAGACTTTGACTTCAGAACGAGTCCACCAAATTTGCCTTTTACCAGATCGAAGCCCGAGCAAGTCGAAATGCTATTGTCTTGTACTCGACACTGATTGGATCAAGTAACCGTAAGTTGGAATGTTTTGTTTTCATTCTGCAAGGTGATTGGTTCTCATTGTCTAAGCGGCTCTGTGATTGGTTCTCATTGTCTAAGCGGCTCTGTGATTGGTTCTCATTGTCTTAGCGGATCTGTGATTGGTTCTCATTGTCTAAGCGGCTCTGTGATTGGTTCTCATTGTCAAAGTGGCCCCAGTTACAGTAGTTGCACTGTAATTGAAAACCCTCAAAGTTAAATACATCTGCGAAGAAGCTTTCACTGTAAAAACTTATGCTAACTAAAGATATTTAGTATAAACCAACTTGTGGACTATTACAAATCCTGCATTATGACTGGCTACCCTACTATAGGTCTATTTGTGATAGCCCATGGTAGAGAAAAACCGCACGCATTTTCACGAAAAAAATTTTTTTTCCAACTTCAATTTGTTTCTTTCTATTATTTTCTACTGTCCGACTAGTTAGTTTATACTAAAACAATTAGACCTCTCGCCCTCATGGGCTATTGACTCGTAGCCCATTCGGGTTGCGGATCTAATTGTTAAGTATTATTATGCACCATTTAGTGGTCCTCCCCTCCCCTCCCCTCCCCCTCACATCCTTTCTGCGACATCCCGTCCCCTAACTTTTTAACTAAGAACTATAGAGACACACCTGTCACATTCCATAATGCACTCCAACAGCATTCCAGGACATTTCCCACATCCTAGATTAGAGAAAGGGACTACTCTTAGATGTTTATACAGCCGCACACTTCTGCAAAGCATAAATACTGATACTGATGCTGATTTACTAGTACTAATACCAGTGGTCCGATACCAGTAGGCGCAAGCTGTACTAGTACATATATATGGTAAAATGTACAATGTACATGGTTTACATTATACTCACAGGTCTTTCCGATTCAAGCTTCTGCCTCATGACTTGAAGTACGATCTGCAGGAATTCAAATATTTTAATGATACTTTTGATAAATTAAACATATTATTTAAAAAATAGTATTATTCATCTTATGTCTCTAAAACAGTAGAAATACGGTAACTGCTGAATTACAAGTCGAGAAACAAGAAAACTAACAGACTTTTAATCCCAAGATGGAAAACAAAAAAAAAGCTTAACAACCTCTCCCCTCCCCCCTCCCCAAAAAAATATACAGTCATAATTAAGTAATAGTCGGCTAAGAACAAGGCAGTCCAACGGCAAGGAATGCAGAAAGGTGCTAATTGTAGTATTGTGTCAATCGTCCACCTTATTGGCTTAAACATCAAAATCTATCAAAACATGAAGAAGAATATCATTTTCTCAGTTATTTTAACAGATTTGAATTGAAATAACTTAATGACTAAAGTTCAACGTGTGGAACATTTTATTATTGAAAGCTTTCTTGGTTATTGTTTTGGACTCTTCTGACTGGACAAAATGTGTTCACACAAACTGAAAGTAGTTTTTGCCAGTTTTGGCCATCCCTTCATGTTGAATTGTATTGTGTTGTATTCTATTGTATTTTTGGTAAAAAATCGTTTCGTCCTACATAAAGGGATTGCCGTAGTTTTAAAACAGTTTCAGTGAATTTGAGTTTAGAAATTTATCATTTAAGGGTTGATGAGTTGTCAGTATGATAAACAGAACGTTCTACCGTGGGGAAATCAAATTGCATCAGAACAATACAATTGTGCCTAGTTTTTACACAGATTGTCTCTAAAAATGAACACTGATATAATCAACTAAAAGTCGATCAAGGTATGCTAAAGTTGAAAGGTCAGCTGCTACTTGCTTTCCATGGCAGTCGAAGTGTATATATATGGTCACATAGTTTTATCATTAATATCAATTCTACATTAAATGAATAGTTGACAGTAGAATATTTCTCGATTTCATTATTGCATCCATGAGTTATAGGGGTTTATATTTATAATATATTCAAGCTGGTGATGTAAAACTGGTCTTCATTTATTGCACAAAAACATGCTGGTAGAACTCGAGCTGAAAGCACGAGTTTGTAAATCCCATAAATCACGGACTCGAATTCTGTATCGGACTTATCAAACGTCTAGATGTATAGAGTCATGTTTTCAGTTATTCTATTTACGGTACGACTTATTTTGGCCGAGAAAATCGAAGCAAAATTTCATGTAAATCAGGACGAAATCTCTAGATTATCTCCGACTTATCGCTCAGTGATTTCCTTTGTTTTTGCTTCATGAATTATTAATGAGTTTGATAAGTTATATTTGAAGCTTACATCTGTGATTTTACCAAATATTTTGTCAAAATCAGAAAACGGTTTCATTCAGAAGGAAAAAGAAATGACAGTATATTCCCGAATTCACGTCAAATTTACGTCATACATTAGCATATTGGAAATAGAAACCTCTATAACTCATAGACGAAACACTCAAATTAAGAAATATTCTACTATTCAACTATTTACTTGATGCAGAATCAACATTACTGTTACATTTTTTTGGCCATATACAGCTATTTCAATTAATGTTGTCTGGAAAGCGAGTATAGGGAATAGGACATTAGGAAATAGTGAATAGCAGGTATTCCCAGACCGAAATGATTTATGGTTACGAATTATACATCCTGGACGACTTAGTCGACTTAGCTAATGGTTTATTTTTCCATTTTTTGCCTGTGTATATCCTTCCGACAGTTTAAAAATGCCTTATTCCCTAATGCCATATTCCATAATACCGTTTCCCTAATGCCCTATTCCCTATCTTCCCAACAACATTAATTGAAATAGCTGTATACACTTTAACTGCCATGGGAAGCGATTAGCAGCTGACGTGTCAAGCATTAGCACTTAATTCATCTGAGCAAAAGTGTGTGTGAAATAATCCTAGAACTTACCTTCACTCCTCCTAAATCTCTTCCTACTGTTACTTTCTGGTCATCCTGAACCTTTACAGAACAAAAGAAGTTACACAAATGATGATTACAATATGTTTTCGTTTTAATTAACAACAACTACCAGTAGCGCAGCCAGGTTTTAAAAATTTGTAGGCCCAAACAACCGCTCCGTAAGGGTTGCTCCTTGAGGGGTCCGGGAGCATGGTTCCCCTGGAAATTTTTAGATTTAGACTTTCGCAAATGCCTTCTGCTGCACTTTCAGGTCATGTTTTGTGTATTTCGACAGCTCCTCAAGCCCAACATTCACTTGTAATAAGACAAGTAGGCTGTAAAATGTGTAGGCCCAGGCCTATGCGCCTATAGGCTAGATACGCCCTTAACTACAAGTGTGTCCAAGGGAATATTGTACAATATACACAGGGTTCCCACACATTTACAGGAAAACAATCCCACTATCATTTTCACTGACCTCTAGCACAGTTTATATTTTCCAATGTTCAATCATCATTTTGAGAGAGAAACATTGTCAGTCACAGAGCAGCCCAAAACAAATAACTATGCAAAGCCTGAAAATAAAAATTCCCTGACATTTCATTGAAATTTGGGATTTCCCTGACCAAAACCTAAACTCCCTGACAATTCCGTGACCTTGAAAAAAAATTGGGTTTTCGCTGACCGTGGGAACCCTGTGTGCATTGCAAGGACATATAAGTCTTACCTGGCATACTAAAAGGTTACACAAGCCAATGGCTATCTTCTGGATAAAATCAGTTCTGTGGCTGACTGCTGATCTCAGCAGCACTCTGGCTACTCTCTTGTACTCAAACTCCTTTAAATATTGGATATAACATAAAGTTTATCTTTTATACAGTATTGGAACCTCGTTATAACGAAGGAAAAACAGGTTTGTTATATGGACGATTTCCTTATAAACGACTCAACAGTTAATGTAACACTTTTTCAGATAATTAGCACCAAAATGTTCGTTATAAATATCGGGGTTTTCTACTATAAACGTAAACAAGATTATTAGAACTCTTATTAGTGACACTGGTATTTACAGTAGGCATGAGAGATTATGTTGTGTAATAAACAGCATGTATCCGGCTGTGTCATTGTACAGTGGTTTACATTTGTCAAGAATGTGTAACTGAAAGTTGAGCCATCCCAGAGGAATTAAAGAGGGTAACTTGTAACTCTTGTATCCTTTACCAAATTTTCTTTATGTATGTATATGTATACCTCCGGTTTAGGTGTGAAATAAACGAACTTTTGTATTCTAGGTAGATTTCAAGAATGAGCCTAAAAAATGTGTTTGTTAATTATAACGGGGATTTCGTTATTACCTCGGTTCGATACAAACTAATGTATTTTTGCTGGGCTGAAAAAATGGACTTCATTATATCGGGGACTTCGTTGTAACGGGGACTTTCGTCATTATATCGGGGACTTCGTTACATCGGGGACTTCGTTACATCGGGGACTTCGTTACATCGGGGACTTCGTTATATCGGGGACTTCGTTATAATGGGGACTTATAATTGGGACTACATTACATCGAGGACTTCATTATAGCGGGGACTTCGTTATAGCGGGGACTTCATTATAGCGGGGACTTCGTTACATCGGGGACTTCGTTACATCGGGGACTTCGTTACATCGGGGACTTCGTTATATCGGGGACTTCGTTATAATGGGGACTTATAATTGGGACTTCATTACATCGAGGACTTCATTATAGCGGGGACTTCGTTATAGCGGGGACTTATAATGGGGACTTCATTACATCGGGGACTTCGTTACATCGGGAACTTTGTTATATCGGGAACTTCGTTACATCGGGGACTTCGTTATAAATTGGGGACTTATAATGGGGACTTCGTTCTATCGGGGACTTCGTTCTATCGGGGACTTCGTTCTATCGGGGGACTTCGTTCTATCGGGGACTTCGTTCTCTATCGGGGACTTCGTTCTCTATCGGGGACTTCGTTCTATCGGGGACTTCGTTCTATCGGGAACTTTCCACTGTATTCAGGAACAACCAAGGATGTAATTATTCAATTTGATCGAGTAAAACTGCACTTTAATTCCACTATAATATTATACAGCATAACTTGCCACTTCTGAGGGAATCCTGAAGTTGCACAGTGTGAGGCAGCAATTTTTCTGCAACTGAAATGGGAGCAGAAAGAATAAATTTTAAATACAATGAGAGGTTCACTCCTACGTGTACTTCTCAATTCTTGAGCAGGGACGTACAAGTTGTCGCCCCAGTCTCAAAACCCGATGTAAAAATATTATTTTGGCAGCTGAGGGGATGCAAAAGTCAATCTATGTACATAATACAGTAAAGCCGTAAAATGCTCAAACATTAAAACATTGTGTTTGCAAACGTCAACTTGAACATTTGACTGAACTGGCTAACTAAGCAGTCACATAATATTTGGTTGTTTAGCCTCCTACACATCAAAAGCATCTTACAAAATTGAGTCCACAGAACATTTTTTGTGAACTACCGTTGAATCTCAATGTTGCAGGTCAGTTTGTGATTGGCTAAATACCGCCTGCAGGCGCACGTTTTGTTGGAAGAGGTGGCTAAACGATAAACATTTGTTCATCACGTAAAATGTTGGATGAAAATGTTCAAAAATTGTTGGCAAACCGGCTAAATGACAAACATGTTCATCCAACACGATGTTTGATGAAAATGTTTGAGCATTAATTTACATGTAAACGGGGATGAATTAGACAATGGGAAATATTCAAGCCTTATGCCTCACCTGCTCCTCAGCAATGTGATTCTCCATGGCATCCAAAGTAACAGAAACAATTTCTTTTCTCTGAATTCCTGTGACCCCTGAGGCATTCCCTTGGTTATCAACATCATCTCTTGATAGATGGTACAGAGATGCACTGAAATATTGATCATTTCAATGTTAATTAATAATATTAATAGTTAATTATTGATACCATAATACATCTAGCGTCTCCAATATGCTGGAACAACTAGGCTGGAATTACACAAAATTGATGCTCACCTGACCATGCTATTCAAGATAAAGCACAGCCTTATCTCAGTCAACCCGAGAGATTACCTATGACCTGTTCGGCGTAGGACAAGGCACTCTCATCCTGAAAGTCTGATACCTTTATCTATGTCCACTAGCTGCTTCTCATCGCCTATCATTCTTCCCCGGAACAATAACTCAGTGGAATAATCTCCCTCACTCTTTTCTCGCTGATGATTGCTCGCTACTAACATTTAAACATAGTGCAACACAAATCTATTGTATAAATATTGACTTCTCAGCTTACTTATTTATTTATTTATCATTTATTATAATGTGCAATGTAATTTATTATTATTATTATTCTTTTGTTGACCCCCAAACCAATAATCCTCAAGTATGAGGGGTAGGTTGTACTAGGTAGATGTATAGTTAAAGTTTTATAAGCAGGAATCTGATAAGGCTGTGGAGAAAATACAGTTATATGTATTAATAGCCTCCCAGTTAGCTCGGTGGTACATTTAAAGTGAACGGTCTGACAAGTGGGAGGTTGAGGTTCGAAGCTGTAGCTAGACTAACACTCAGGGTCTTAAAATAACTGAGGACTTAGAAGGTGCATCATTTACGAAACAATTCCTTCTCGAACTTCAAATGATTAAATTGTAGGCCCTCAGAGACCTCTATACTCCCTAGCTGGCTCTTAAGGCTGCTGGGGCTGATCTTTATCAACTTTCAAGTGGTAATACTCTGACACACCTTCCTGCTATCTGTATCCTGTGGTCAGCCATGTTGCTTCTCATTGCATTGAGAACGAGCTGAAAAGAGATTGAAACAGTCTGATCAATAAAAGCGGCCTTACATTGTACTTAATATAATATAAGACAGTTCTCTGTTAGTTTCCAAGGTCCTAAATTTTACAATGCTTTGAGTTCAAATATATTCGTAACGCAATGTACTTTTCTTCTTTCCAATTCAAACTTAAGAACTATCTTTTCTCCTGCAATTAATTAATTAATTAATTGTATTATCTTTCATGTGTGGATTTTAATGTATTTGTTTAGTTTTGTTAGCGTGTTGCTCTTGCCGCCTCAATCAATTCATTAACCAATATTAATAATTGTAACGAGGTGGCCCAGAACCTCACAAGCCTTTATGGTTTATCTTGGGCTACTCCACCACTTATTTTATTCTTTGTAAGATTATTATTTATGTTTGTGGCAAATAAATTAAGCTGAAACTAAATTAAACTGAACTTCAATGGAAAGGATTGAAGAGGCTATGTCACCTGGATCTCACCATTTGAAGAAAGGGTATAAGCACTACTCTGAGGTTAAATTGATTTACAGATTACAGTTGAAGGGGTCAATATGAAAACAACCTATGTGAGAATTTGAAAATCTGGAAAGTCAACTTCGCTTTTTGATTAAGAAAACCTGTAATTTCTCCTCTAGTATGTTAGGATATCACTTGAAATTTAAAAGAAATGAAATAGCGCTCAAAATAAGCAAGTTATCAAGTCATTTCGTAAAGCAAATTTTTGATGATCAGTAAATACGGCAATGAAAGATCAGGAACGGACCTTAATGAAAGAAAGAAGGCAAAACAGAATTACCACAGATACATGATAAGCAATTTTTGACTTGGCTCTCTGATAAACGAGCTCGGAATATTAAATATAGCGGTAGGAGAGGCAAGAAACAGCTAAGATATTTCTTTTTCATTTTTTTTTCTATAATCAGCATTTTCACATATACGTACATACGATCTTCGTAAAATTCGACTTGAAAAAACCTAAAAGCGACCGTTAAACTCATCGGCATAAGATGAGCTTGGGATAAGGTGAGCACACCAAGCCCCTACTTAGCTTAGGGGGAGCCCCACAGTTATGGGTGAGACCGCTGACCAGCAATGCCTCGATTTTAACTTTGCCTAAATTACATTTATCCACATAAAAAATATATGAAAAGAGTAATGCTAAGCAATTAAATTACATTATTTTGTATCACATAAGTCGCCCTCCAGTTATAGATTAAGTGCTATCCTAGAGAGTTTTCTGATTTTCGGTCAAAACTACAATAAATTATATACATGTACTTAGAATTTCTGATTTATGTATGAACAATTTCATTGAAAACTATGGTAAGTTATATATAATGATGTTAATTTTAATCCATTCCCATCTTCGCCATCCATAGACTGATAAACCCTTTTCTGTAGTTTCACTTCACTCATAAAGTATCTTTTACCACAGTTTTCATTGCTACATGATGGGGAAAGACCAAAGTCGCAATGTGAAGTTGGCAATTAAGACTTTGTCAATCATACAGTGGGAAGGGTGATTAGGGACCTTTAGCAACCATGACGGCAACGTCTAGGACCACGGCATAAAACAATAGCCTTAATTACAAAATACAATAACTGCACGTGAAAATGCACAGTCGCCTACATTTTCATCGTTATCTGCAAAAACACAACGTGAAAACCCCAAATTGTATGTTTTAAAGACAACGCGAATGTAAAAAAGTAAATCAAATCATTTTTCGTTCAGCATGAATGAAACTCTATAGTCATTATATTTTTTGAAAATCTGGTTGTGAAAAACAATTCAAGGTGAACAAGGGAAATAGTAAACACCAAATTTCGGGAGAAAACACTTTTCTACGTCCCGTCGTCGCCGTCCTGGTTGCTAAAGGTCCCTATTTTGACTTTAGCGGATAGACTTTATATCTTGACACCACTTTGTAATAGCCTCTATAAATCTTGCCATATCTAAAGCTACGGCTACATGAGCAATCTTTTGCCTGCACATAACTTTCTGAAAACCTGTTGCAATTCCCCAGCATGCAGTGAAATCACATGCGTAGCCACTCTTCGACAGGTAAAATGACAGCTTCAAAAATCTGGGGGGGGAGGGGATCGAGAGAAATTGGAGTTGCATTTTTCACAACAAAAAGTACAGACTTGTTACATGTGCAGCCACCCTTAATCTTTTTCCCGGCACCTGGGATGCGAGTATCTAACCAATAAGGAGCAAGTACGAAATCAAGGCTCCATGCCAGTTTTGGATTTCGATATCTTTGGATCTTTGACCTAGATTCTCTTTACGAGAAACGTTGAAGGGTCTTTACCAAAATTTAATTGCCAAATGAAGCTGAAACCAAGTAGGTCAATTACGTTTTTTAGTTTCTCTGTCCAGCTGTACGGGTGGGCCCTATTAATGCAATCAAACATTGCCTTGTCTGATAATTTTGACTTATCTGATGATAAATACAATGTCCATAATGAAAAGCTTCTATTGATGCTTCAGGGGCAGCCTTCCCAACTCAGCCCGACACGCGTTATTTACTGCGGTCTTGTTGACCCCCAAGAGATGAAATACTAGGCTAGATGTGGTGGTAAATCGTATTGTTTTAGATTTTTGAATTTCAACCTTATGATGAAGATATTGGCAGTTGTTAAAAACATGATGTCATGCTGGATGACGTCATTGAAACAGGCTTTGCAGCATTGTGGAGGATTGAAAGAAGCTTGAGGTGGAAATATGTTTTTAATTATACCTAATTAACTAAAAGGTCTACTTGACAGCTTAATGGTACGTTTTAGCAGCAAGCATATTAAAATATTTGATTATATTTAATTTCTGGAAACTGGGGGAACTTCCCCTTTGCCAGCAGGTCGATATCACCTTTAACAAAAAATCATATCTCTGCTAATTTATGTCATAGCGACAAACGGTTTTCAGCATTGACGACTTCTCAAATACCTCTACCAAATTCCCCATAGATGTAAAGAAAGGTGATTCAACATTTTTGAAAAATCAAGATTATGACGTCATCGATTGTGACATCATCAAATTAATTTTTAGCTTCTGAATTCCCATAAAAATTATTTTCCCTATTATCCCAGACTTCCTGTGATGTTTCATGAAGAATGATGGAGAGTGAAACAATGTTTAAATGAGCGTTTTCACCCCCATCTGGGACCAGCGTAAACCGTGGCTTAAAGTGCCTATAAGTCCTAGCCAGTTATCTTTGGTTTAAAAGTCAGTCTGACAATTTTGTTTATTGAGGAATAAAATTTTAATGACGTCATTTAAGGGATAACCTAATTGTAGTTCCTTTTGCTCCATTTTTTTTTATGGCTGCTCCACTTAATAAAAGATCATTCTCTAAGATTGTAAGTATCAGATGTCTGGTACCTGAAAAACAACTGTATAAATGAAGAAATTCATTGTTATAACTCAATTCATTTTCAACTCATTAGCATAACATCCCTTAAAAGACATCATTTCAACGATTTGTAATGATTTTTATAGCAATAGTACAACCATAAATCATCCAAAAATGATTGAACAATATTTAAAACACTTTACTGTGCCCAAATAAATTATTTCTGGCTTGGGCTTATAGGCATTTTAAGACCATATCTTTAACATGATGAACAATTTTAACAGGTTCTTTTCCATGCAGTGATTATATTACTTACAGCACAAACAGCATTTGCCTCAATTTGATTTGGGTTGCTTCTCACAAGATTGAAGAGCTCTCTCATAGCATTGATTAGGAACCTAGGTCTGGTTAAATACTGAGAGAGAGAGGCAATGATCTGGTTCTCTCCTGATTCACCTGCGACCTGAAATACAAAGCTGATTGTTAGACTTGGTATTCTACATTGATGTAATGTAAACATCGATCTGTGTACTATTAATTATAATACCACACTTTTTTGGACAAAAACATGAGGGTCAAATTTGGGAGTGTGGCTCGAAATAGAAATAAATATGACCTGACATTTCATTTTTTTGGCAGGCCATTGAGTCCTTTACATCAATTCCAAGCATATTTTCACCTGCCATTCCTAAAAATTCAGGAGGCCTTCACCTCTCAAAACCTTGCATTTTATTGGACCCCATTTTGATTGCACTAAATTAGAATCCCATTGTTTTAGGGTTAGGGTTTGTATTGTTTCAAGGTTAGGCATTGTTTGGAATTTTAGCCAGTACTATTCCACGTTCCGAGGAGATGAAGGCCGCCCCTAAAAATTGGCCTGTTTTTTTGGCCATTGGCAGGTCACTATTTCGAGCCCTGGGCTATACGCAGATACAAGCATACATATCATATTTTATCATGAACACTCTCCCCAGCTGGCGGACCTCAGACTCGTGCATGTATAGTATTGCCAGAAAAGCTCACTTATTCTTGTGCTAAAGGAATGAGGTTCCTTGAAAATATTGTCAGTTAATGGGGGGATAAAATAATAATAATTATTTGGTTTCTAATGACTTTGACAGTGGACTTGGGGCAGTGCCCCTCGGCAACTATATGCCATTATACAAATGTAGTTCACCACAAAATTTTGGCATGCGCTCCAGTTTGAAGTTTGAAGTTTCATTCTATTTTACACTGATTCAGGAATACAGGGATAAGAGACAATACAAGATCAGTTATAGAAGATAGAGAGGTATAGTTTTAGCAACAAAAGAAAAAAGTGATTAGTGAGCCGTAAAGCTTTCGAGTTGGTCACTGCTTACATATAGTATACATTTAGGTACATAAATAGAAGAAATCATTGGCTAAAAGCGATCATATGACGTGATAGTTGTTATCCGTGGATGCAGGCGATAGTGCCACCTGAGAGCAAAAGCCAATTTTGTGCTGAACAATAATGACAAATAGTGTGTCTGTCTCAGAACTATCGGTTGATACATGTAGTTTCCCTTGGAAATTTGATGTTCTTAAAACTAGCATATAAGCCTTCGAACTGCATTCTTGGGCTTATATTATTATTTTGTTTTAAGAACATCAAATTTCCATGGGCAACAATCAGCCCATATATAGTTCCTCGATGGACACACTCTATTTACAAGTATAATAGAAACCTCAAGCTACAAGTCTAATTGTTAAAGACAACACAGAACGAGACAATCTGCAGAGCATCATAGTTTGGATGACTGCTTACCACATCAGCTGGGATATTAGGGTAGTAACAAGCATCTGTAATGCACAGACCCAGGAATTTAAGTCGATGGTGAGGTGGCTGGAAGTGTCGTAGGTCTTCTTTTTTAAATATGGCTGTCCCTGTAAAATATCCATATACAATAATTACATCTCAGTGATAAGAACATAACTTGAAGTGCTTCATTCCTCAACTATTGTACTCGATCTCATTGACAACACAATACTTCTATTGCCAACTACTATCAATTCAGTCCCATATAGACTGCTAGGATGCCCATGTTTAGCCCTAAGCCCAGGCCTGACTTAAGGTCTTGAAAAAAGGTTAAAAATGGAAACATTTCCCAAAAAAAATTTCAAATTTAAAAATCTTGCATCACAAAAAAAGCTGTGAAAAGGCAACTTTCTGATTTCCTGCTAAAAAAGGGTGTGGAAAATGATTGACAGCTACTGTCATTCACTGGGCATCTTATTTCATTCTCACTATCCTGTGATTTTCTGTGATACTTTTCGTTCCTATGTTAATGCCAATTTATGCCCAAAATAGTAAAAGTAGATTGTTCTTGGTGGTATTCAAAAGAGAAGAAGAAAAGAGAAAATCAGCACAATTTAGTTTGTGATAATTCAAAAAAGAGTACATTTGGCAGCAGGTGCAAAGTTCTTCGGAAAAACAATGGCTGGAGGAATTTATACTCAAGTTCCATTAGAAGTTAGAATCATCAAAGACTGAAAGTCCACAAAGAATCAAGCAATAAAGTTTATTTGTTATCTTCAATTAACCAAAAGTTTTCAGATAATTCAATGCAGGAAGCTTAATTAGCTATGGTTTTCCGGTTTTGCCTCAGTGTGGTGAAATTAGAATGTGACATAACCAGCCGACATGGTCAGAGCAGCAATGCTTGGGTTTCCCTGCTGTGATTATATAACTGTTTGCTTACTGTGGTACCATTTTTCTGTCCTCCTATATGGTGTTTCTTCTTTGAAATTAAACTGGCATTGACACTAGTTTCTGTGGAAGTATCAGGCATTGGTAAAGCTTTCCCTTTTCTAAGCCAAGCCTGTGTTCTGAGTCAGCTCATCTGACCTTCGTTATCAACCAAGACACTAAACTCAACATGAATCACTCTGATTGGCTAAAGTTTAATGAGATTATCCTTGGAGGCAGGACTTCTTAGTCAACCGTGAAAAGACTGGACAACCTTTATCTCTGATTCTTGGCTTTTCTTTTCATCCCCCCCCAAAAAAAACTTTCTTGAAGTCCAACCTTTTCGTTTTTGTTTTTTTTTCAATTTCACCCAAATAAGCAGGAGAAGTAGAAAACTGCTATTTCTACAATAATGTGTCGGGAAATCTTTAAATAATTTTTCGTTCAGGTTTTATGACCTGGTTTGTATCAAAATAGGATGGAAAAAAAACCACTTCTTCAACTTTGAAAAGGCATAAAATTTGTAAAAATATTTGAGACAATTTAGTTGGGACTTGACAAGAATAATTTTGAAAAAATTGTTCAATACCTCAAAGCTGAACTCCTTCTGGCTGCAAACATAATCATTTTGCGTTCAAAAATGTACATCATCTACACTTTTAATTTTAGATCGAAATGAATTAAAAAATTTTTTTTCTGCAATTCAAGACCTTTAAAATCATGACATATAGTACATTGATGTAGCTTTCATTCCAATGCTACAAGAGCTTTTTGACAAAATGACACCTCAAACCTTTATCGAGACCATAATTTATAATAACTGCTGCAGTAAAGTAATTTACATATAAATTACAATTCCTATAGTTCCTTCAAGTCCCTAAAATATACCACAGCAACACTTTGCGGTGACGGGTCCAGGCCCACAACCTCCACCATTATTATTATTACCACCATCATATCCATAGTTACACACTTGACTTAAGTACTTACATTGTACTTAAAGTATTTACGGAAGGGACCAAGCTCCTAACATCCATAATAAGTAATATAATTAGGCATGTACATGTATATGTACAACTGATGTGAAATACAACGGGGATGAATAAATACAAGTTTGAATATATATAACTGGACTTGCCTTAATAATAAGTTATTTATATAACCCTAATTATCATAACGCTGGCTCTCCAGGCCTTCTCGTCCACATGGGAACTTATTTCTCTTTGCACTACCAATTCATTGCATTCCTTGTCCATTACAAGAGAAATACATATCAGTCTGTGAAATGACGTTATTTAAAGAATGTTAAGCTAATGAGTTGAAAATGAATTTGAGTCACAACATTGAATTTGTTTATTTTTGTCAGTTATTTTTCATGGATGAAAGGAAAAGAGAAAGGAGTTCCTTATCTGAAAGACTATGTTGGTATCCCTGTGGATATATTCCATATATGGAGTGTAGTTTTGGCGGGAACTTGAGTATATAAGGATATGCCAGTTGTAGTTACATGTATGTATTTGTTGTCCTGACTGCAACAATTACATGTATAGACGTTTCTTTCCACCATTAGCTTTATTTATGTCAGTTTTTGTGACCATGTTACAGAGTTGTGGTAGTTTTCGGACTTTCACCTCCTAGAAGTCAGTACTCCTGCATTGGGCTGGGGAATACGTTTCCACTTAGTTTTTATCACATATACTGTACTGTGGAATTTTTTATGGTTTTTCGTATCTGGAAGAGTACACTAGCACAATGTGTAGTTGCATCTTATGTTACATAGTGTGTAGATTGATGTAGATTGATGTACAGAATAAGTATATATGTACAATAAATTGTGTGCAGTTAACTGTCAGGACCACCTCCCGCATTTACATGTGTCTGCATGTTATTAGTTAATTGAGGAGAAGGAACTGTTTGATCCTGGCTTGCAATAGTAGGTAAAGATATTTTAATAGTAAGTGAAGCTGACAAAATAAGAGCAAAAGGAACTAGTACAGACTTATGACTTAATTAAATGACATTGAAATTATATTCCTTAACGAACAAAAACGGCAGGCATTAATTATTATTTTTCCTATGTCGATCATTTTGTTTTCCAGTTTGACTTTTAAATCAATGATAACTGGCTGGGACTCATATATGCACTTTAATTGTTTGTCATATACAGATGAATAACATATCATTAACATTATTTCAAGTCTCATTCTAAATTGAAGGGTTCCGTGCAATAATGACGTAAGTGACTTTGATCAAATGTGAACTTCTCCCTACTCAAGTATAAGGAAATAAGTAAATGTGCTTGGGAGAAATTATATGTTGATCAAAGTCACTTACGTTGTTCTTGCACGGAGCCCTTCAATTGCATTTAGCTGACCATCAATCAACGTCTAAGTGGTATATATGCCTTTGAAAGCTTTGTATGAGAGCAGAATCCACATTTTGATTGACAGTCAGCTAAATGCAATTTCCAAAATGTGACTTGAAACTTCCAGGGTCACACTTCAATGACAATAAATAATTTGAAAGCAAACAAACCTGAGATGTCAAGGGAGTTCAAGTTGGGTAACGTTGATAAGGAACAGAACATCTCGCCATCAACATAGGGTGGTTCAACATTCATGTCATACTCTTTCCTGTCTTTTGATAGGTCTAGGTGTTGTAGGAGGGTCAGCTTTACAATGACCTTTATTGTTTCCTTGAAATCTCCAAGGCCCAAACAATTATACATGACAAGTTGGCATAGGGACCTATTGAAAAAACTGCATTTCAATATGCTTTGTTCATCAACAGCTTACTATGGTAGTGGTGATTATGATGAAGATAACAATGATGATGATAATTTACCTAGGAAACTAGCTTACATCACCTGAAGTATCAGTAATTGAAAGTATTATAAATTAGAGAGCTCAAGATCGAACCAGGCATTTGTGAGTCATGTATAGCAAGCAAAAGTCAATCTCCCTTTGTTTGGCATATCTGGCCAATCAACATGGATAGAAAGGCCCTTGTTTTTGATGTTTGTAACTTGATGTTATGGCTGTGTTGACATCAAATGTGCCAAAAAAGGAAAATTGACTGCTGGTTGCTGTCCATGACTCACAAACATCTGGTGCTTAAGCTCTCTAGTGTCTATGTTGACCCAACCCATCTCAACCTAGGTCAATTTAACTCAACCCAAATCAACCTACATGTAGGTCATTTTTGTCAGGGATATTAGTCATTCTAAAATGGTCTATTTTTATTATTTTGGGTAGTCACAAAAATGGATTTTTTAAGGGGAGGGAGGGGGCAGTAAAAAGAAAAACAAATTCCCCACCCCTCCTCCCAAAAAAATGCCATCTGGTCATAGGTAATTTTTCTTCTTCTTTATCTTGAGAAAAATAGCAGAACGTGGAAAGAAAACCTATGTAAAGTAAAGTAATACAGTATCTACATATTTTCAAAAATAAGAGAAACATATTGTGGTTGTGGTCTCAACCCCACAACCTTGCAAACTGGGAGCTTTGAGTTCAGAGCATGCACTGTCACATTTGTTGGCTGATCAAGCTATTGCAAAACAAATAAATTTTGTTTCAATGGAAAAAGATGCTACAACAGGGCTCAAAATTGCAACCAAGAGTCACATATATGCAACCAAATTACTAGCACTCACACAAATTTGGTGTCTAGTTTAATTTCACCTAAATAAATTAAATGAATAAATAAATAAATAAATGAAAGAACTATCCAACAGTCGTGTATTACATGTATGCTTCATTGGGATTTTACAATTTTTCAGCAAAATGATGCGGCATTTTATACCTTCATTTTCCTCTTTTTATTTCCCTTTAACCAAGTGACACAAACCTTTGCTCAAATGCTATTTTAAAGTGGTCTCTTTAAAAATATACACCAATTAAGGCACTGGTCATAAACTAAAGGGGGGTGGGTCATGAAAATTAGGGGGTGAGTCATCAATTTTTCAAGTCATAAATGGGGGTGGGTCATGGAAATTTTGCCACCACATTGAGGGTGGGTCACACTAAAATCTGCTTTGATTTTACACTTGAAAGGTAAACAACCTACCGATTGAGGCGGTTTTTTGGACTATTATTATTATCACTACTATTATTGAGATACAATAATGCGACAGAACTGTACTATGTGTATTACCATTATTTGTAGGCCTAAATGTACTAGGGGGTGAGTCATGATGTTTTTCAGCTGCAAAATACAGGTGGGTCATGTGTAATTCAGGGGTGGGCCACATAAAATCCAGCCTTTGAAAAATCGAATTTTATCACCCCCCCCCCCCCCCCCCCCCCCCCCCCCCCCCCCATACTTTATGACCAGTCCCTAAAGCAACATTCTCAGCTCAATGCTTGATTAATACCCAGTCCTTTGGCAACCAAGGGCACAGTTTGGGTATCCTGTCCTTAGCCTTATAACCACCTTTTGGACATTATTTTGAAAGAAAATAATATTTGTAACAGTATAATTTAGGACTATTTTAGTAAAAGAAAACTGACGTTTTCCTGAATGGATGATGCAACATTCGTTTTAATGCATCAAGTATAGAAATGAAACATCAAAACACAAACATGCTGATTCTTCCAGTCCTACATGATGACATTCACAATGATTTAGAAAAAGCCATTATAATTGCAAATATTGGGTATAATAAAGACCTAAAGAACTGGGAAATTCTATCGATGGGCATAAACAGAATAAACGCAAGGGCGTATAGGAAACAAGCTATATTCAACGTAAACAATTTTATGCATATTTAAAAAAACGTAATCATGAATCCCAAACTTACTCTTTCAGTGACTCAAGGGGTGCGATGGTTTTGATGTCTCTGCAGTCAGACAGGTCAAGACTTGTCAAATCTCTCATGCCTTCTATAGGTTGAAGGCTACCTATAGCCGTTTCGGCCAAATTTAACACTCGTAATTTAGGAAGTCCCTCGGCAATGTTTTCAAAGTCTTCCTGCTCTACCAATGTTTTGCTCAGATCAAGCAACCTTAGATTACCAAAGTAAGCCACATCGCAGAAATCCAAGATACTGTCACACTCACAAATGTTCAGGCACATTAGGGTGTTTTTACACTGGATTAGGTGCTTCAAACCATTTTGGGTCACGTCGCTACAGTTCGAAATATTCAATTCTCTGATAGGTTGTCGGGAAATGAAATGTAGCCCTCGATCTGTGATGGAAGCCCCTTTTAGATTCACACGAACGATTCTGCTCGTCTGTGGGTTGGAAAAGGACGACAGGAAGCTATCTGTACAGTCCCCAGACTTAAGTCTTTTAGATATAAATGCCTCACATACATCCTCAGGTAGGAAAACATTATCGGAGCTCTTTAACTCTTTAACTGACTCCAAGAATTTCAAGGATGTATCCATGGATAGCTCCAGCAAAGATGTTACTTCGCCTCGCGTCATTTTGGCACCAAATGACTCCTCTTGAAAGGAATACACTCAGTGCTTCATGTTGAGCATCACGAGAATCCAATTATAACCGAAATTTTGGTCATTTCGACAAAAGAAAAACGAAATGTGAACGCTACGTCGATCTGTACATTTTTGGTGAAGAGCGACTCTAATGACCGCAAGGAATTATGGGTGTATTGATTTGGGTCCTAAATATTCAATTCGTTTACTTATTGACTCGATCAATCGCAAAGCACTGTGATCTATTGCCGGGAGTATCGGCTACAATTTGAAGAATACTGTACGAAAACGACATTATTTAAGAAAAATTATCCGATGACGACTGAACTTGATACAAGGCCACGGCTTCGTCTCTGTTGTTGGGTTTCCTGTGTATTTTGATATGAGGAGCAACGAGTGACCTGGGTACGAGCAAGGTCGAACCATCGAAGCCGAGGAAACCAAGCCGAGATGGATTGGAAAGTCAGCATTTCGTCGTTTCTCTCGATTTTCTTCACGTTATTTCACCTTTCAAACGCGAAATTAACCCCAGAACGATGTAGAGAGTTGGGACAATCGTCTCACCTTCTTTGTGGTTCCTGCGATGAGCTGCGACAGTTTAAAATGGACGAGTTGGTTGAAAACTGCCGCAGTTGTTGCCACGAGGAAGGCGATGGACAAACAGCCGCCAAGGTGAAGTATTACTCTCTTTATGTCTATCAATTCCAAACCTAAATGCCCCTAACCCCATTTTAGTTTTATTTGTTTTCAAAGTGAAGATAAAAAATTGGAAAGAATGAAAAGTCCTAAATCAAATATTTGGGAAACTGGGCCCGGTTATATCTGAACGAGGGAAGAATGGGGCGAGGACTAAACAAAGTGAAGGGAGGAGAAGGAAAAATGAGGGGGGGGGGAGTGAAGGTAACACCTGATAGCAAGTCATGTTATTTTGAAGAACCTGTTGAACGGATGTTTCTGATTGGTGCAGTACTGACAATATTAAAGGGATACCCGAGTGAAAAACACATTGGGGCTCAAAAGAATCTTCAACATGTTCTTTGTTCAGAAAATGTATTAAAATTTGATCAAACGTTTTTAGTATTAAGAACGAGCACCTCAAAGTTGGCCCCGCGAAGACATGGGCGCCGCCATCTTTGTTTGCATTTACGGAAGTGACGTCACTTCGTCCCACCAGCGTATCGCGGCTACTTGTCTTTGTATGATTTTCACACGCTCGGAATTAAAGTGGATATATTTTCATCGAGATTGCAGAGGAATTCTTACAGAAACCGGAATTATGATGAAGACGACATTATGAGAAAAGTTCAGAAGACTGGGAGGAGGAAGAAAAGCATTGGGAAGGCGAGAAATTATCAGACGAACAACAAGGTCTCGTAACTGCCATTTAATAACAGCAAAACAACATGGCTTAAAAGACTCGAGTGACTTCTGAATAAGTATAAGAACTACAATGTATGTGAGGTACAGTTAAGGCGTTTATCATCCTAAAAACACCTAATAAGTGAGAGTGAAAACGCTGGTGGGACGAAGTGACGTCACTTCCGTAAATGCAAACAAAGATGGCGGCGCCCATGTCTTCGTGGGGTCAACTTTGAGGTGCTCATTCTTAATACTAAAAACCTTTGATCAAATTTTAATACATTTTCTGAACAAAGAACATGTTGAAGATTATTTTGAGCCCCAATGTGTTTTTCACTCCGGTATCCCTTTAAGGTTACCGGATACCTTCAGGGTGCGTTTCCAGTCTAAATTATGTACTAGCGCCTCGAAGAAACATCGTAGATAAATCATCCATGTATCATTTTAAAGCTTATAAAATTGGCTACAAGAATACATAAAAAGTTTTGAGTTCTTTGAAAATCTCGAATTTTCCGCGATCCCGTTTCTCCGATCTAGTGAGATGGCTTTCAGAAGCTCCGACTCCGAAAATATTTTAAAGTTTTAAAATCTGTTTGCTTTGTTGCATTTCAGAGGAATCGTATTACAAAAGGGTGTCGGGGAATTTCAAAATTCGATTTAGTTCAAAAGTTATCATGCTCTCCGTGAAAAGGCGAAAAATAATCAGAGTAGATTTGCGGAAAACACCACCAAGAGCTCTATTTTTAGAATTTTCCAATTCCCCGACACCCGTTTTGCAGCGGAGTTATCAATTGACATTTTGTGAAAATTTCAAACAAATCGACTAAATTCCTCTTGATTGGGAGCTTTTTTAAAACTCTATTTTGGTTGAAAATCGAAAGCGTAGAAAATAGCATTTTAGAAAATCTAGCCATCTGTCGTGCGTGAATCTGAAGCCCCGCCTTTTCAACAATTAGCGAGCTCTTGGCCAATCATTTCTCATCACAGTTCAACTATCTGTCAAGATTTCCCGCCAATGCTGATTTCCGATCAAAGCTTCGCGCCGCATCGAGAAAATGTTAATATAGTTGGTTGTTCTAGTTTTCTTGTGTGACTTGAAAAATGGGAAAGACAAAAAGACCTGGAGGCACAAAGCCAAGGTGTTCAAACACCTAGAGTCGCCTTGAATGCCAGCATACATGTAGTTAGTAGAGGAGACAGTGATTTGCAGGTGGCTGAAACATGCAGCACGGCAATAGCGAGCTAAGATCGTGGTGTTAGAGTTTCAAGTGATTCAGAGTCACCGTCAGACTTTACGTTTCCATTTAAGCTTTCTTGGGAACAAATACTTTCTCGGCTGGCTCTTATCAATTCTTCATGTTCAGATGTGGGCCACTCGGCACTCTGTCTGAAAGTGAAAATACGAACCCTTGTTGGGTTTTACGAGGACTCCTATTTGGCTTTGTAGTCGTATGCATTGTTTGGCCTTGTTTTGCTTTTCTTTTTTCTTTGTTTTCCAAGCTAAGGGCATCCTGCTTGCTCTTTTGAAGGCATAAGGCCAACAACCGATGGAATCATGTGTGGAAATACGTTTCTCAATAAATGTAAACATTGGTATATGAACTAAATTTAATATTATATCTTCACACCGTCGTTACGGGCGAGTGAGCACTTGTCATGTGTTTATATTGATCTGCTGTCAATCAAACGGAACCTTTTACTTCCGGTCAAAAACTTCCTTTTGGTATTTCTCCGTCAACATTAAATTTTATTCAAAGGAGTTTTTGGTATATGAGACACTACTACTAAAACTACATTTCTGTGCGAAAAAATTTTTTCCCATCTTTTTCGCTTTGAAGGTATCCAGTAACCTTAATTGGCACCAATCATCCATTTGTCCCACACCTCGCTTTCTTTCTCTTCAAGGTCATCCATTTCTTTTGTACTTCATTCACCAACCGATTGTTGCCAGACACAGCCCTCACCTCTTCGCATACCCTCTCCCATGTACACTTCTTCTGAACATTTGTGTCCGTGTTATTTAAGGAATTATTTTTTCCTGCTTTGTACGGCTTTTACCAAAACCACTATTTCTTGTTTGGTAAAATTGCACCTTCACCTCTTTGTGACATCCACAGACATAATGACTGATTTTGCGAATGACTACCATAAAGACCCATAGATAAGCTGCACCTGTAGATAAGCCGCACCCCAAGTTTTGAAGCTTGAATTTAGGATTTTTTTGGGGGGAAAATACAAAAAAATATTATAAAATCTTTTGTCCGAGTTCATAAACGCTTGTACAGTCTTGATGCCAAACTTCTTTTAAAAAAAAGAATAATCTTTTGTTGGAGTTCATAAACACTCGTACTTGAAGCAAAACTTCATGAGATTGTCATAAATACATAATCGCAACTTTAATTAGATCGAATATGGTTCAACTTGCCTTGTCGTTTCTTGTGTATATTTTAACCTGCAGTCTTTAAATCACTCCAGAATTCTTCTGCTTTTATTCCCCCATTAACTAACAACAATTCCAAGGGACCGCTTTCTTTTAATCGCTAGCGCGAAGAATGCCTGGTTGTTTAGATGCATGCTTTGACAAGCGCTGCGAATCAGCATGTTTTGGAAGGTAACTAAGCTTAATCACATTTAAATATTCACGAATTTCTAATATATTAGCTAGGTCTAAGGTAGGCCTTAGAAGAGTTTTTGCTTTATTTTTTTCAAATTGCGTGTATTTTTCAATGATTATGCTTAAAGTGCCCCTCAACCCTTTTGCAATTTTTATATATATGAAACTTTGAAAGGTTTTGAGTAGTTCTGCGAAGAAATTTTTGGCTTACAGAGGATACTCTATGTTCTAGGCTTGTTTGAAATGGTGAAAATGTGACCTCTCCTGACCCATTACCGTGTAAGAACATAAAAAGTTTTGAGTTCTTTGAAAATCTCGAATTTTCCGCGATCCCGTTTCTCCGATCTAGTGAGATGGCTTTCAGAAGCTCCGACTCCGAAAATATTTTAAAGTTTTAAAATCTGTTTGCTTTGTTGCATTTCAGAGGAATCGTATTACAAAAGGGTGTCGGGGAATTTCAAAATTCGATTTAGTTCAAAAGTTATCATGCTCTCCGTGAAAAGGCGAAAAATAATCAGAGTAGATTTGCGGAAAACACCATCAAGAGCTCTATTTTTAGAATTTTCCAATTCCCCGACACCCGTTTTGCAGCGGAGTTATCAATTGACATTTTGTGAAAATTTCAAACAAATCGACTAAATTCCTCTTGATTGGGAGCTTTTTTAAAACTCTATTTCGGTTGAAAATCGAAAGCGTAGAAAATAGCATTTTAGAAAATCTAGCCGTCTGTCGTGCGTGAATCTGAAGCCCCGCCTTTTCAACAATTAGCGAGCTCTTGGCCAATCATTTCTCATCACAGTTCAACTATCTGTCAAGATTTCCCGCCAATGCTGATTTCCGATCAAAGCTTCGCGCCGCATCGAGAAAATGTTAATATAGTTGGTTGTTCTAGTTTTCTTGTGTGACTTGAAAAATGGGAAAGACAAAAAGACCTGGAGGCACAAAGCCAAGGTGTTCAAACACCTAGAGTCGCCTTGAATGCCAGCATACATGTAGTTAGTAGAGGAGACAGTGATTTGCAGGTGGCTGAAACATGCAGCACGGCAATAGCGAGCTAAGATCGTGGTGTTAGAGTTTCAAGTGATTCAGAGTCACCGTCAGACTTTACGTTTCCATTTAAGCTTTCTTGGGAACAAATACTTTCTCGGCTGGCTCTTATCAATTCTTCATGTTCAGATGTGGGCCACTCGGCACTCTGTCTGAAAGTGAAAATACGAACCCTTGTTGGGTTTTACGAGGACTCCTATTTGGCTTTGTAGTCGTATGCATTGTTTGGCCTTGTTTTGCTTTTCTTTTTTCTTTGTTTTCCAAGCTAAGGGCATCCTGCTTGCTCTTTTGAAGGCATAAGGCCAACAACCGATGGAATCATGTGTGGAAATACGTTTCTCAATAAATGTAAACATTGGTATATGAACTAAATTTAATATTATATCTTCACACCGTCGTTACGGGCGAGTGAGCACTTGTCATGTGTTTATATTGATCTGCTGTCAATCAAACGGAACCTTTTACTTCCGGTCAAAAACTTCCTTTTGGTATTTCTCCGTCAACATTAAATTTTATTCAAAGGAGTTTTTGGTATATGAGACACTACTACTAAAACTACATTTCTGTGCGAAAAAAATTTTTCCCATCTTTTTCGCTTTGAAGGTATCCAGTAACCTTAATTGGCACCAATCATCCATTTGTCCCACACCTCGCTTTCTTTCTCTTCAAGGTCATCCATTTCTTTTGTACTTCATTCACCAACCGATTGTTGCCAGACACAGCCCTCACCTCTTCGCATACCCTCTCCCATGTACACTTCTTCTGAACATTTGTGTCCGTGTTATTTAAGGAATTAATTTTTCCTGCTTTGTACGGCTTTTACCAAAACCACTATTTCTTGTTTGGTAAAATTGCACCTTCACCTCTTTGTGACATCCACAGACATAATGACTGATTTTGCGAATGACTACCATAAAGACCCATAGATAAGCTGCACCTGTAGATAAGCCGCACCCCAAGTTTTGAAGCTTGAATTTAGGATTTTTTTGGGGGGAAAATACAAAAAAATATTATAAAATCTTTTGTCCGAGTTCATAAACGCTTGTACAGTCTTGATGCCAAACTTCTTTTAAAAAAAAGAATAATCTTTTGTTGGAGTTCATAAACGCTCGTACTTGAAGCAAAACTTCATGAGATTGTCATAAATACATAATCGCAACTTTAATTAGATCGAATATGGTTCAACTTGCCTTGTCGTTTCTTGTGTATATTTTAACCTGCAGTCTTTAAATCACTCCAGAATTCTTCTGCTTTTATTCCCCCATTAACTAACAACAATTCCAAGGGACCGCTTTCTTTTAATCGCTAGCGCGAAGAATGCCTGGTTGTTTAGATGCATGCTTTGACAAGCGCTGCGAATCAGCATGTTTTGGAAGGTAACTAAGCTTAATCACATTTAAATATTCACGAATTTCTAATATATTAGCTAGGTCTAAGGTAGGCCTTAGAAGAGTTTTTGCTTTATTTTTTTCAAATTGCGTGTATTTTTCAATGATTATGCTTAAAGTGCCCCTCAACCCTTTTGCAATTTTTATATATATGAAACTTTGAAAGGTTTTGAGTAGTTCTGCGAAGAAATTTTTGGCTTACAGAGGATACTCTATGTTCTAGGCTTGTTTGAAATGGTGAAAATGTGACCTCTCCTGACCCATTACCGTGTAAGAAAAAGCCTGGGTCGATTCTCTATCTTACGTACGTCATCCAATTCATTTGACTTTGCATAAATATTTAGCATTTTGTCTAAAATAGCTGTTTTCTTTACTAAAATCTCACAGACTGTGTATATTCTCTATATATCGATGCTGTTGTGATAGAAAGGCATCATGGACAATAATGCATTAATGAGGTGACGTAAGATAGGGAATCGACCCAGGCTTTTTCTTACACTGTAATTGGTCAGGAGAGGTCACATTTTCACCATTTCAAACAAGCCTAGAACATAGAGTATCCTCTGTAAGCCAAAAAATTATTCGCAGAAGTACTCAAAACCTTTCAAAGTTTCATATATATAAAAATTGCAAAAGGTCGAGGGGCACTTTAAATTGCTATATTACACGATTGGATGCGATTTGAACCTGATTGTAATATATGCACTGTCGCATAGAAGCTTCATACAGGTTCATGATATATAAATATATGTTAATGTTGGGTCTTGTCTTTACGG